>OU342632.1:45080984-46280984 GCA_910589415.1 Malachius bipustulatus | reverse complement strand
GTAAACCAGATAAAAAAAATTGTACAGGATTATCTGACAGTACCAGTTATAATGACTTTGACCTTGGGGACCAACTTCAAGGCCCTTTAAAGGTGAAGGTTTTTTTTAAATAGAATATGAGTTATAAACAACTGAAAATCGAAGTTTTTCATTACAAAACCATTCTTATGGGAGTCTCAGGAAATATGAAAAGACAATGATATACAGTGTCCTATTTAAAAAATTATCTTGACTTTCAAATGGCCTTGAAATTGGTTCACAAGGCATTAGTCATTATTTAGTATAATCAGATGACCCCCTTTCCCTGAACAATTTTTTTTGCTCAATTTTTTTGTATCTGGCTTACCAACAGAGATATCCTAGTTCGAAGATTAAAATGACTCATCCTGTATACAGGGTATTTTTTAGATCAATATTTTATTTTCAACTGTGTATAGATTTGATTGAAATTTTTTTCTTAAATAACTTTTCGTAAGGTCGAAAATAAACGAAATAAAGGAAAAATCAGTTTTTGCCTCATGCATAACTTGGGCATTGTTCAATATTTTAATTATAAATCAAGAGGTTATTTTTATATAATTTAGAGCACACAAAATACAGAAAAACACGGGGAAAGAGAATCATCAGTGGCGTATCTAAAGGGTATGTCACCTATATTTTTCGCCGAAATAACTTCTACGCCTATGGACTTACAAGACTTGCGTTATCAAAAAAAAATCGCTAGAGTTTTCTTACAAAACAAAAGCTGTAGGTACTTATGAATACTCGAAATTTCACAAATTTTTTAAGTTAATTGAGTATAAGCTTCCTCATATCATTTATCTGACTACCTATACAAAATCAAAAGAAAAAAAAAATTTATTAAAATTTTATATTCAAAGATCACAATTATTAATATCCAAAAAATGAACTTATTTTTGCTGTGTGATCAAGGTTTGACTCAATTTACTAAAAACTATGGAAAATTTCGAATATTCATAAGTATACCTTTTTTTGTAAGAAATCTCCAGGGAATCCAACGGTGATAAGTAAAGTCTGAATCGCACGTATTCATTTTAGGAAAAGTCTTGTAAGGCCATGGGCGTAGAAGTTGTTGAGCGAAAAAGTGGTCATATCCGTTGTATCTACGCCACTGATGGGTCTTTTTAACCGTGTTTTTCTTCGTTTTGTGTGTTCTAAATTATAATAAATAGCCTATACTGGTATAGGTATAAAATTAAAATATTGAGATAATGTTCGTTACCTGCCTCGTTTATTTTTGACTTATCTAAGAAAAGTTTAAAAAAAAATTGATTAGTTGAATTCAATCTTTACACAGTTGAAAATTATTAATGAAGTACCTATTAACTTAACAAACACCCTGTATTACTTAACGTTAAGTTAATCATTTGTTATTAAGTTTGAAACTGCTTCTGTTGGTGTAGTTACATTTTACCTCAGTCTGTTGAGCCATTTTCGAGAATATCGGGAAAGGTTTTCAATTTGTGACGTCATTTTTATTGTTTTCATTCCATTATGACCTAATTTTCTTTACTTGGCGTCGTTTTTATTTGGGGAAGTCAAAGCTACTACAAATATAGGTCCTACCAAACGCAATTATTAATTTTCAGCTTCAACTAAATAATGAAATCTTTAATAATAAAAATATAGGTCAATTTCTTCGATTGCTGAAATAGCAATCGAAGAAATAAGAAAATAAATATATTCTCTCTCATTGTGCTAGTTGCATAGTAATTTCATTGATGTGTAAATTAATTGTGATGGTACACTGTAGGTACCTATACTGTAACTAGTGTGCAAATTGAAATTAATAAACCATAGTGAAAGTGGCAATGTAGAACGCATATCAAATATTATCTGAACTATGATGTTGATATGAACAACTGATGTTTGTGTGTACAATAATGTTAATTTTAATTATTCATGTGAAGAAATTGTGACATAAAATTTAAAATTTATGGAATTTCCCTAGCAGATCAGCATTTTTCGGAAAGATAACCTCGTTTAAAATGCGGGAGGAGATGAGCGTCTTGTATTGTTATTTTTATTTCATAACTATAGTTTCTAAAATAAAAAATATCCAAACTAACCATGTTAAATTTAAATTGTTAAATTTATCATTATAATGTTTTATCATTACAGAAGAAACAAAATAATTGTTTTAAGCTAAAATAGTCATTTTAGAACTCAGATTGTATAATATTTATGCAAAAAATGCGTATCTTTGTATATTTTGAATTTTTTAGGCATTTCTCGCAGGAACTTCATTTTTATTAGAAAACTTACTGATTATTTTTGCTGTATTTGTACGATAAAGATACCTTTTTTGACAATAATTATTATTGGCGGATACATAAAAATAAAAAATGTAAAACCCAAAAATAAGCCTAAAGTTGATCTTATTATGAAAGATTTTAAAATTATGGTGCGATTTTACTGTACCCTTTTGAAAGTGCGTTACTTATTCAAATATTTATTCATGGACGACACCAAATTTCTTGAACCCCATTAACAACTTCTTGAATAGAAAGCCGTCTTCATATTGTAGAGGAGAGGCCTATTTTTTAACTTGTAAAAGTTTTGGTCATATTATCTGAAAGTGATTGTGGGCAATAAAACTTGGGTATTTGTTAATTATTGTATAAAGTTCCTATCCCTTGTCAGTTCATTTTAATAGATCTTCAATTAAAAATAAGTTTATAAAAAAATAAGAGTTAATTCCATATTCTCATTTCATATTTATTAATATTTAGATGTCTTTACGAAGGTAAAGTAGACTCCTGAGTAGATATTAGGGATTAGTGCCGCTTAGTTAACTAAAAAATTAACGCTCTTGGAATTCTATGGATGCAAATTTTTCACGGTAGTTCACTTGTTTTGTTTAAATAAATTTTCCCCGTCAAGCTTTATTCAAAAACAACAATAATTTCGCTTTAATACGTACCGTCGTAAAAATATAATTACCTATTGTTATTTTAACTTATTAATAAATATTTACTTATATAATTTGTTTAAATAATGATTAATATGTTACTTTACCAGCAAAGGTTACTTAACATATTTACTCAGAAATCCCCGAGACCAAAACTTTCTATTATACGGGGTGCCCTGAAATAGCATGAACCTAGAAAAGGCAGTGGTTGAAAAAATTAAACTTCTTTTTCCTATAAACTTATATGCTCACACGTACATCCCATTTTCAAAATACAGGTGGGCAAAGTTGAATTTTTTTCAGTTTTTTGGAAATATCTCGAGAACCGTTTGAGTTTGAGTACTTTGAGGGTTTTAAACCCCTAATTTCTACACCACAGAAATAAATACGCTTTTAAGAAGTGCTTTAGAACTGCAGATTTTTTTCTACACCAAAAGGATACTCTTGGTTGTTAACCGTTTTCGAGAAAAAATACATTTTATGACAGGAAACGTTAATTTTAGGAATAATTTTTCTCCCTTTCATTTTTTTCTCAAAAATTGTAGGTACCTAGTACCTACTGGTATAGGTACCTACTGTTAATAAATTGTTGAAAAAAAATCTTCTTGCGCATCAGCATAATAGTGTTATGCGTTGATTAAATTTTAAATATTATCTACAGGGTGGTTAACAATTGGATGCTCACCATTATTATGATCTCGGAAACGGTAAAAGATACAGTGTGGGTTAAGTTAAAGAAAAGATGCAAAATTTTATGGTTACTAAGAATCTGAAAGAAAATTTATGGAAACCTCAGGCGTTGCTGAAATATCCTGAAAAACTTAAAAATTGAGATTTCTTATTTCAATCATATCTTTTTTTATTATTGAAAAAAAATTGAAATATTTTTGTGGGTTTACATAAGTCATCAAAAGCTATCATCTGTCATTTCCAAAATTTTCAAGGACTACTAGATCCCAGAGTTTTTGACTCACCCTGTATAACTACAACGTGTACCAGAAAGAATTCTCGTTAGAACTTTTTTTGAAACAAACTATCCAAGAAGAAGCAACATAAATAAATAACTGCTTATAAAATAATTATTATTAGCGCATATTTATATAAAATGGCATACGAATTGCTCTTGACAAGTTGAATGTTAATAACCTTCTTAGAAGACATAAAGCTGAAGGCCTCATGTAAACCAATACCAATGCCAAATATTGAGCGTTTTGCGAACCTTTGAGGATCCATTTATTCATCCTATTAATAGGATTGAGTCCTATTCAAAACCCTGATTGATATTGATATTGATCCCTATTCACAACCAAGTGTATCTAGTATATGTATTAATAAAAAAAAATTACAGGAAACTGCTCTCGCGCAGGGTCAAGCCATGTTAGAGGTATACTTATTCTCGGAAAGACTGAACTTATAAGAAAAAATAAAGACTACCATGAAAATAAACAAACAAATATAATGATTTATCATCATCATCGCTACATTTTACTTTCAGACCTTCTAGTGGTATAGTGAATCTTCAAGAACCATTTCCAATATAAGCGATGACGTCAATTATGTCACCATCTATTTACATTTACATATAGGCCTAAAATAATTCCTACGCATTGTTTACGTCATTAGTGATACCAACCTCGACACCTGAAAGTGTCAGTGACCTAACGAATAAATATTATCTACTTCGCAACATTATACTTCTAGAAATTTACCAGCTCTGTGGGTCTTTCTTGTCAAGGTGGTTTTTTCGGCTCGAGGATATGTAATGTGTTGATGAACCGACTCTGATGAAGAGCAATAACTAATCTCTCATTAACCCCATCAGCTATTCGATTCGATATATCTCGATATATCGATATATTACAAAAAATGATCTCTTTAATTTTAATGTTATTAGGCTTATTTATTTTAGTATGAAATGTTACTTTTTGGATTAATTTCTTCTTTATTTCGTGCGATACCTCAAAGTACCTACCTAATACTTCCCCCTCAACTACAACATCCAACTTCCAGACACCGAGTCTTTTCAATGTTCTTTGAATCTGTCAACAGTGTGGTATATATGTTCTTCCGAAGCAATGTCTAAGTTTGTGATTTGGTAAAAATATTTTAGGTCGCAAGAAACATCGTCAAAATTGCTACAACTGGAAATCAGTTGTGCTTGAAACTCTTAAATTTTTTTGAGATAATTTTCAAACATAAAAACAAAATTAACATTACTTTTGTTCTATTTGTGGATTAAGTTTCATTATCATTTCAAAAATAGTGTATTTTTTATTAAAAAATAAATATTTTGATAACACTCATAACAAATCAAAAGTTATGTTATGCCTAAAATAATTTTTATACTTATAGGCTCGAAAGTTTCATTAAAATTGATCACGTCGGCTGAAAAAAATGGTGGAGCCGGCTGTGACTTGGCGGTTTAGAGGTGCAGCCTACTAAGCCGTTGAACTGAGTTCGATTCCCAGTCTCGCTCTGGTTGTTTGTGTCGTCTATTATTCTATTTCTTGGTACCTATACTTGAATATTGGTGGAATGTGTAAGTTCTCAAAGCCCATAATTACAAGAGTGGAGCGATTTTGTCATACCTACACAGTTAAGACAGATGTCCGCTCCTTTTTTAATTAAAAAGATAATAATAATAAAAATAGTAAAAATGAGAGTCTCATAATGCGCTGTTCATTAGCTATAAATCACCTCCCGAAACAAATTTAATTTGCTTGGTTTTCACATTTTCACCTGTGTCACGTCATTCCATTTGGGTATATACCTACATCACATGAGGTTTTAGATATATAACTCTTACCGGAACCCCGATGATGCATTCAGTTGTAAGATAGTTGTGAAGCATCAACTTGTTCCTATTATTAAATAACAGCTCTACATCTTTGGAATATAGATATAAACAAAGCATATAAAGATGTTTTCGAAAAAAAGGTTTATTTTGATTTTTGTGGTCGTTTATCTTATGAATTTTATACGGTGTAAACCTGCTGTGAATGGTAAGTACCTACATGCTACTTAATTATTCGAGCTATATATAGAAGAATAATAATAGTGATCATTGATTGAATCAATATTTTTCAAAAGAACTGTGGATTTACCTGCATAGGTATATTCTAAAAATAATCTTTGTTATGGTGATTTACGTATCGTCAAACAAATGCTATATACAGGATGTCCCAAGATTTCTTTCTCAAGGGATATCCGCGTTATTTAAAAAAATAAACAAATTCGGGAAATTTCAACCATATACCCCTAAAGGCTTTGCAGCTGTACCCTCAATGCTCCTTTAAGCCTTTCCACCCATAAGTAATCATCCCCTACTTTTTTTTCAAATGACATCCCCATATTTTTTTGCTCGACAGGATTGTTGACTTCTTAAATAAATACACTACAAACTCTATTCGATTTAATTGTAAATTGACATTTAGGATTAGACTAGTAGATAAAAGTAAGATTACAAAATATTATTTTATTGTGTATATTTACAATTTTGAGTTTTTTTTATAGAGATACTAAAAAAATTAATTGAAAAAATCAATAAATTCAGATAATTTTCAAGATAAACTTTTTAACACATGACGATCGTTTTCTTTTAACACCATGATCATCATTATACAGGTAAATTTCGCATTGTTATTTCGCAAATTTGTTTGTCCTTATCAGATGAGAATCGATGAAATTTGTTTGCTTTTTATTTTAGAAAACCCGCAAATGATGTGTAAATTGCCGAAAAGCAGAGGGATGTGCAGGGCGTTAATACCGAGATGGAGCTACAATCAGGAAACTAAGACCTGTGAAGAATTCAGCTACGGTGGTTGTATGGGAAACGCGAACAATTTCAGAACGGAAAAAGAATGTTTGACTTCTTGTGGAAGTAAGAATAATGTGCTATTTATGTAGTTAGAAAACAAAATGTCAAAAGCAAGGGCACCTCTCTCTAAATTCCATCAATTGAATTAAATTAGAAATTTACTATGCTGAAATTTTACTAAATTTTAAGAGCCGGTTTCATAGTAAAATTAAACTCGCTTATAATTCTATATTTAAAGTGACTTCATTTAAAAATTTATTAATCGGTTATGCTGTCAAGTTAGATGTCAATATTATCCTATACAAAATCAAATTAATATATTTTTCCACGCTTATTAAATAATATTCCAATTATTGGAGCTTTTTGGACGAATTATGGAGATTATTATGGAGGTAGGTGCTGTTGAATTATAGTTCATAATACCCCGCTCTTGTCCAATCACAGCTGCTAGCAATTCATAATACCCGCTCATGGACCAATCAAAAGCTGTAATCTCGTCACATCATCTCGTGAATAATGACTTCATAATCGTTCATTAGTTCTGTTACATCAAACAATCCCAAATTGACAGAATAACAGTTAAAAAGTAAAAATCACTACCGCTAGTTATCGGACTTACCACTAGTTTTATCGAAATAGATTGTACCTTTTTTAAAGAAGAATGACCAGCGTATTAAAAAATAGTTATTTTCATTCTCCCCTTTACGAAATTGTAACTTTCTGTCTTGATAAGACGACCGAAAGCGAAAGTAAAACATCCTAGGTGATAGGTTGCTAGGTGGTTGCTAGCTATGAAAAACTTTCGTGGCCTGGACAAAAAAGTAGAAATGTCAGTTTGATTAACGTTTATTTAGATTGAAAATTGAATGTAAAACTACAATAAAAATTCCAGTAAATCTTTCTGGAACATACAAATAATAATTATTATTGTATGTTCCAGAAAGATTTACTGGAATTTGCAGCTTTTTGAATGAAATTCATTTTAAACTAAACTACGATCAAAGATTCTGAAATTATAGCGGTACAGAGTTTTAAACTTGACAGTGTCATAAATTAATAATTTAAAACTATCGTTACTATGGTAATGTTAAAAACATGGCACCTTATAATAATTCCATTGTTATCACTGAATCGTATTATTTTACTAATTTCTTCTTAATCCGTGGTTCAATATGGCAAGGGGAGAATGAAAAGTTTAATACATTACACGCTACGAAAGCTCTTTCAGGTGCTCGGAGTTTTAAATACCCTCGGCTACGCTACGCTTCGCCTCGGGTATTCAAATACACCTCACACCTAAAAGTGAACTTTCGTAGCTTGTAATGTAAATAACTATTTCAGCTCTGTAAAATGACACCTCGTCAAATCTTTGACCCAACGACTGTGATTATAATAAGTCCTTTCCTGACTTCCCTGATGACGTCAAACATCCATTCTAATATGACTTAATGACTCTTTATGGCCTCTATATAAAAAATTGAAATTTCATCGAATTATACAGAGGTCGATTCAAAAGTTAGTGCCTAAAAAAGTAAATCGTTTGGTACACTTATAGGTCTCTGAATCTCCTTTTACGGACACTTTGGGAATTTTTTATGACAGACTGGGTTTATTTTGACCTCCCCTGTATGCTCCCGAGAAATTAGGAGGTACTTACCGGACATCCTGTATAGCCATTGCTAATAACGTTTTAGCTTCATATTCTTGAGATTGGGCGATACAATTTATTAGTCCTCTAGAAATTAGACCACGCGAACAACTTTGTGTAGAGATGGAACTTTCAGAAACTGTTAGGTATCATTTTAACATCTAATAATGAACTTCTTGGTATGATGGGATCTTAATACTACTAACCTTCTCCTTAATATAATTTTATTATAATTTTTTCTCGTATTAATCTTCATTATTATGTCTTACAGATATCTGAAGCAGGCAACGAGGACATTGAAGAAGTTTTTAACAAGAACGAGTATTCAAACATTCTTTACCTGAAATCAGTATTTATTTGTTTTTTTATATTTTTTACGATTGATTTTGATAAAATTTATAAATAAATGGCCGGTATATGTTTTTAAGCAATTTAAGCGTTTTTCTTGTAACAGTCTTATTATTTTGATATTGTTAAATAACATTTAACTTTAAAAATTCTCCTAATACCAGTCATAATAATAAATTTACATAAAGTAATATTGTTGTATAATAATTAATTAATTATAAGTAGGTATATTTCGCTATAGGTATTATGTAGTACTGCTTAGGATAATGTGTTCAGATCTATATTTTTGTTAATAAATAAATAAATGAGTTAATTTACACCTTCTCTCTATTATTGCTAAGGCTTAATTAACCATTATCATAATAATAATTATACCTAGATATCTACCATAAGAATTAATTGTGCATCTTATTTTGAATTATAGTAAATAAGATGGACATGGGCACATTATTCATACTGATTATCGTCTTTTTTCTTTTTTTTTTCATTTGTTTCTATATTCCGCTGCTTTCACATGTCAGCGGTCAGCCAGGTAATTGGTTCCTGGTAATAAGTAAGTAAATGTCGAGATTTACGGATTTTGACATTGATTGCAGTAACTCTTTTAATGTAGAAACTTCAGGAACTCTAAAATAAGCCACGCATTAATTTAAAGGAGAGTATTTTGTAATGAACATAAATCATCCTAACTAACTATAAACTAATAGAGGTACTAAATTTAGGGATGGTTTGACTTTTGTTCCAGTATAAAATCGCTGACTGAAATTAAACATGATTAACGATCCCAGCAGCTTGTCAAACTCAGATGCGCTCATTTGATGCTGCCGCAAAAAATATAAACATTGCAAATAGTCCCTGCCGTTTCTGTAGGGTCCAATGTCGTAAATTAAAAATCAGAAACTATTATCTAATATTTTAGCTATTTTCACAAAATTATATTAAATTATGAAATTGTATAAATATACCTATACATACATGGTGATAATAAAAAACACTTATGTTTTACCTCTTTATATTGATTGATGGATAGTAACGATGTAACACGTGTTTCGTTGCTTTCAAAGTAGCATCTTCAGATAAGGGTAAATGATAATTAAAATTATTGATACTCGTATTATGCAGAGATTCTGCCAAGTTAGGGTAGAGAACATAAATTCTACATACCTACAGGATTAATTAAGTATGTACACTAAATAAAACACTAAATAAATTTAACATCCGATTATTTGATTGATTTTGAAATTAAAACTTCATATAAACATATGGGGATCCGTCAATAATAAATATGCTTCGTTTTCAAGATACAGGGTAGGGTGTTAAACTTTAAACTATTTGTTTAAAATTGCCTTTTCGTAAATATTTTAAATTTCCTTTAACCAATTTTGTTGTAATTTGACAGTGTTATTCGTAGTGTTAGGGGGCCAATTTAGCCCTCACTTGATTAAATTTAATTAAGTCAGTGGTGTTCTGAACCTTTATGAAAATTTTTGAGAACAGATTTTCTGGTAATTTTTATACATACCTACTTTTTTCATGAGGCAGCTATAAGGGGGCTAAAATGCAACTTTTTGTCTCTTGAACTTGTTTGGTATCTTGGTTAGTGTTAATAAATGTATTTAATTAGTGTTTATTTGTGTTACATATTATTTTAATAATAATAAATAAATTTCAAAAAAAAAAAAATCTCAGGTTATTTTGTACTCCAGTTATCCAATATTATACCTCAGGGCCAAAATAACGTGCAGTAACTGACATTAATAAAAAAGCAATTTTAGAGAAACGGAAAGCAGAAACTTTACGTTTGAAGGAATATTTTCACTGATGGAGAAGCGGCAAAGTTCCTCCAAACGTAAGTTTCTGCTTGCCGTATCTTCGAAATAGCGTTTTAGAAATGTCAGTTACTATAATCATGATGAGACAAGAGACAAAATTCAAGACACAAATGGTTGTATTTTTAATTGCTTAGTTCAAAACAATATAAAATTACGAAAAAAATATTATATTACCTACTTTTTTTGTCAAAAATATTCATAAGGGTGCTGCTCGGGACACCAGTGGACTTGATAAATTTAATCAAGTGAGGGCTAAATTAGCTCCTTAACACTACTAATAATACTGCCAAATTACAACAAAATTATTGTTTTCAACCCTTACTTTGTAGAATCTCTGCATATACTGACGGATGGTAAATAAAACACTAATGTTTAAAAAATTCTACTGTACCTATACTGATGGATATATCATAAAATAATTATAATAATAATAATAATAATAATAATGAACTATATTTCCTCCATTTTAACAATTGTTTTAAACAAAATGTAAGATACAATATAAGATTAGGGGAGAAGGGGGCAGGTTCGGACATGGGGCAGTTCCGGACAGTTCAAATTTAGCGCCAATAAATAATACTAGAATAACCAATCCCACAGCAGTTACACCCGCCTACAATTTAAATCCGTGGACAATGTGTCCTGTGATGTGAAATTAAAAAAAATTGATTTTACATGAAAAATTGTGAAAAAGGGACTTATGATATAAGATTGAGCTACCTACTCGTAAGGTGCTACACCTCGACTTTTTAAACTCAGGTAAGATTTGGTTGTTTCACTAGAAAGAATGCGGATTTATATATAACGTCACAAAACTGTTAGTATTGCAAATGTCTGTAAAACTTATCGCATTTAAATTCAATTATGTGCATCTGGGGCACGGCCGGACAATTCAGGCGGGGCAGTTCCGGACTGTCCGAATCTGCCCCGATCTGTACAAGCACAATGAATCTTCTTCATATATCATTGCAGGATGGTGCCAATATACAAAAAAAAACAAATTCTACCAAAGCAGAAATCCCTATAGGGATGTTTTAAGGAATGCTGTAAGGAATTTTATCAGCAAAACTACATCTTTAAGAGCTGCTGCTTAACTCTAATTAGAAAAACTCAGATTAATTAATATTAAGAATAAACTGGTCCTAGATGACATGTCATCATCAGATTCTGACATAGATTAAGATTTTTAAGCTGATATTGATAATATTGCTGAACTTTTGGACGATTAACAAATAATAAGGGATAACTTGTTAGTGAAGTTTTTCAAAAAAAAAAAAAACTATCTATATTATATTGGAAAAGTTATGGAAGTATTATAGAAAATGGAGAATTTCAGGTCAAATTTCAAAAGAAGTGCAGTCAAGGATTTATTTCCCACAGATTGAGGATATTTCAGCTATCGAAAGAAAGCATATATTATGTCTAAGCTGTCCAAATCGATCCAAACACCAGGAACTTCACTAATAACATCATATTATTCTATTAAATGTAAATAATTTTTTTGGTTACGATGTTCAGTAATGCTATAAACATTATATTTCTTACCTAATAAATGTTCTTAATAAAAGAAGTCCCTAAAAAAAATTTCATGTCCGAAACTGCCCCAGCCTTGTCCGAAACTGCCCCATAGTGGGGCACTTCCGGACAATTGCAACTTTTAACAAAATCCAAAATTTCTCAAAAAATAACTAACTTATTTATTGTTTCTAAATCATAGCAAATGTAGAAAAATATCTGTACTTGCTAGTCGATTATCACTTTGCTATTAAATTTTATTTTAGGCTGAAATATAAGACTTTGTAAAAAAGTGTCCGAACCTGCCCCCTTCTCCCCTACTACTTATGCAGAAAATGGAAGAAAAAGGCGAGATTCAGATTAAAGACGTGTCTTCGCTCTGTTCTTCCATCTAACCTTGAAAAAACCCCGGCATCAGTCAATCTTCGGCTCGACAAAGTGCTACCAAACATAAACATTTTGACAGATAATCAGAATAATTACAAACTATACCACCCCAACTACATCGCTCCACATCAAAATTATAATAACAAAATCATAATAACTAAATATCATAACAAGGCATCATGTAAGTTACTACCTAGGTATAGGTAAAAAAAAAGGAAGAAAAAAAAAACCTCAACGAGTCCGAAAGCAACCCGACTCACTGGACAGCATACAACTGATCAAAAATTTTTTTACGAAACGTGCTCCAGTTAAGATGTTTCAATGTTTGTGGTACAGCATTGAGATATTTCACAGCATTGTAGGAAAATGATCTCTTATACAACTGTTTATTATGCATAGGTGGTGTAAGCAAGCCTTTAAATCTCAAATTTAGCGTATGCACATCTGTACGAAAGCGCAATTTAGAAAATAGATAAGGAGGAGTTTTATCAGCCAAAATTCTCATAAATTGGCAAGTACCTACTGTGGAAAATCCTCCTATTAATCATATTCAGCCAGCGTTACACGTGTTTCGCTACTTTTAAAGTAGCATCTTCAGACATATGTAAATCAATTTACATATGTCTGATGTCCGAAGATGCTACTTTAAAAGCCATTCTACAGGGTGAGTCATTTCAATCTTCGGACCCGGATATCTCTGTTGGTAAGCCAGATACAAAAACATTGTGGTCCAATTTCGTGGGAATTTGAAGGTAAAGGTTGCTTTTTAAATAGGACAGCCTGTATATATTTGTTTTTTCATATTTACCGAGAAAATCCAGTAATAATGGTTTCTACAGTTGCGGTTTAAATTAATTAGTTTTTGAGTTATAAACAAATGAAAATCGCAAGTTTTCATTTTAAAAGCAGTGTACATCCGAAACGGCTCCAAACATCGGAGCCGTTTTTATTACAGAAATACAGAGTGAAGAAAATTACCAGATTTTTAATCACCCTGTTTAAAAATTTCATCCACACAATAGGATAATATATTAACATGAAAAATTATTAGGATAGGGACATGTAAGCCGTTTTCGAAGTACCTACATTTTCAAAATGAAAAACTGCGATTTTCAGTTATTGTTTATAACTCAAAAACTAATTAATTTAAACCGCAACTGTAGAAACCATTATTACTGGATTTTCTCGGTAAATATGAAAAAACAAATATATACAGGATGTCCTATTAAAAAAAAAACAACCTTCACCTTCAAATTCCCATGAAATTAGTCCACAAGGTCAAAGTGATCGGTACAGTCAGATGACACCCCATTGTCTTGAACGACTTTTAATTTGTCTGCACGATTTTTTTGTATCTGGCTTACCAATAACAGAGATATCCAGGTCTGAAGATTGAAATGACTCGCCCTGTATTTTGACGTTTTCCGTTTCAAAAGTAGGTTCCAGCGGTATAAAACTGTTATAAAAACCTTGAACCAAATAGAATTCTAACGTCTTTAGTTTAACACAAAATGATGTTTTGTGTTCATATCATAGAAATGTTTTAAAACTGCTGCAACAAAAAAAAAACGCCCAAGGTCTCTAGGAGACTTAGTTTTTGTATAATTTTGATTCATTTTATGAAAAATAAAAATACACATTTAAAGCACAAAATTCCATTTTGTTGAATATGCATGAGAGCAGCTTCGTTTTCTTAAGGAAATTAAAAAATATAAAGTTTCAAAAAGTTTCCACTCAAAGTTGATAGGTATTACCCTAGTAGAGTGTTATGCACTAAATTGAAGGGCATCATATTCCAGGACCAATTTCAAGTATTAGTTCAAAGTATTATACCATTTAAGTATAGTTCATATAAACATGATACATATGTGTCATAAAGGGAGGATATCAGCTTGACCAAAATACATCGCTGTGCTTTAATCCCATGGGTCAGCTCAACCAAGCACCTACTTACCTGACAATTCTTAGACCAATTGCATTGTTGCCAGACTGAACAAAAAATCTCTAGCAGTGTTTTTGTTTTATAGACTGGTCATCCCTGCAACACTTCTATAGCTTATGTTTATAATATTAGTGTCGTATACCTATATCTTTCAGAAATCGCCCGATCGCATGACTAATAATCAGAGTTTCGACGCCATACTACGCCATCGACTAATAATTTACGATATACAGTGCCCGTCAAAAATTTCGCACCATATTAGATTTTTTTTTGTTTTCCATCTTTTTTTGAAAACTTTTTTGTCATAAGTTTGTGCTTTCAAGAAGATTAAATTTCAACACATCATTATACCTAATCATCCATGGTGTGAATTTTAGTTCAAGACAAAATGTTCTTCTAAACTTCAAAATCATAAAAAACATGATACATGATATTTCGAAAACTAAACGTGTTTTGTGGGAAATTTCGGCAAAATTTGTTTGATATTCACCAAATGTAATGTCAGTTTTATACAGGGTTATTCACGGTATACGCCACGGAAGTTTATGGCCGTGTCTTTGGATTTAAGGATCTTTTTATTTTTGGAGTGGATAGAGACCCGGCAGAGGTACGTTTTAAAATTATATTCATAATGTACAGGGTGTCCCAAAAGCATGAAACATATCATAGTTATGTTTTTTTTAAATGGCATGCTCCTATGTTATTACATTTTTAGATTGTCTGAGAAGAGAAAATAAGATTGGCTTTTACAGTTGGTGCTTAAATTCATAAGTTTTTGAGTTATAAACAAGTGAAAATCGTCATTTTTCAAGTTCAAGGCCCTGTACAACGAAAGCGGTTCAAGATAGAGGAAAACGGCTTACATGTCCCTATTTTAACTTTTTATGTACTATCCTATGGTATAGAAACATTTGTGCTTTCTTTTATTTTTTTATTCGGCGACGCGTGGAGAAATCTCAGAATTTTTCAAATTTTTTATCACCCTGTATAAACATTTCATCTACATCGTTGGATAGTACATGAAAAGTTAAAATAGGGACATGTAAGCCGTTTTTCTCTATCTTCAGCCGTTTTCGTTGTACAGGGCCTTGAACTTGAAAAATGACGATTTTCACTTGTTTATACCTCAAAAACTTCTGAATTTAAGCACCAACTGTAAAAGCCAATCTTATTTTCTCTTCTCAGACAATCTAAAAATGCAATAACATAGGAGCATTCCATTTAAAAAAACATAACTTTGATATGTTTCATGCTTTTGGGACAGCTGTACATTATGAATATAATTTTAAAACGTACCTCTGCCGGGTCTCTATCCACTCCAAAAATAAAAAGATCCTTAAATCCAGAGACACGGCCATAAACTTCCGTGGCGTATACCGTGAATAACCCTGTATATGCATTGAGCAAAAAGTTGAAATTCCAATAATTACAACTTTTTGGCCACCTGTATAAAAAATTTAATCTATCATAACTGACATTACATTTGGTGAATATCAAACGAATTTTGTTGAAATTTCCCGCAAAACACGTTTAGTTTTCGAAATATCCATGTTTTTCTAATTTTTATTTTTTATTTTTTTCTCATGCATAATTTATTAAACCTGAGGAAATATCTATCTGATTATTTTTTATGATATGAAGAAAAACTCCAAACAATATGTTACTCTTTCTGTTCAATGAGACAGACATAAATAATCCGACCATGCCATTGATGAAAATGAAAGTTAAAAATTCTGAAATGTAAAAGTAAATAAGAATAATTATTGTTTACTTTGAATTTGAAGTAACAAATTTATATTTAATTAAGTACCTAATCAGTGTGTTATTTTTTATATTTTGTGACTGACACAAATATTCAGACCTTCTTATTAAAGGTCAAGTTTGGCAACTATGGAATAAAAGTGTAAGGTAAGCAGTTAATAATTTCAGGAAATTCTCCAATTTCGTGTTTTATGACCGGAATGAATGTTAATCTTTGAGTTCGGCGTTAAGGGATTAAAATCGGGTATCTTGGTCGAGCTGGCATACGCCCGTCCTAAAATGTCTGGTATTCAAGATACAAGGTGTAAAAGTTTTTTTTTTCGGTTTTTTATTAATATCTCAACTCAAACTTTATTTTGTCGATTTTGTTGAAATTTACAGTTTTTTTTTTAATTTTTTAGTGACGTCCAGAGGGCACCCTCGCCAACAATATTGCAAAAATAATGTATGTCACTGTTTTTTTTTTTTTTCTAAAACAACTAAAAATAATACAACACAATTTATAGTATTTCCTTGGACATCATAAAAAAAATTGGGAACGTGTGTTATTTTTTGCTCATTAATAGTCAGTCTATTCCTGGACCAATTTCAAGTCGAAAAATTAATGTAAATGTGAGTCCTAAAATGTCTGGTTTTCAAGATTCAAGGTGTTAAATTAAAGTATTATTCTTTTCAGTTTTAAATACAAAATAATACGTTAAAAAAACTTAACACCTTTTATCTTGAAAACCAGTCATTTTAGGACACATGTTTATTTACATAAACTTTTCGAGCAAAATTGACCCAGGAATATGCCCTTAAATTTAGTACATACCTTTGAGTAGGTAACATCCTGTACCTATACCAAAGTTGAGAAAAACATCTTCAATAGTTTAGAGCAGATATTCAGTAAAATTGATTTTTTATTGTAAGTTCAAGTATCTCAAAAATAAAAAAGTCTAGAGCAAAATTTTATAAAAGAAAAAAAATTTGAGACATTTAGATTAGCATGCTCTAAAACACCCTCGAAAACACCATATAAAACATAAATGATATTTCATCGATTGCTCTTTATAACATTGTTGTTTAATAAAAAATAATAAAATTTGAGGAAAAGTCTTTATTTTACAAAGCTTCATCAGGTAGCATTCAGTAAATCATTAAATTGTTCAATAAAAGCAGACAAATGTTGTTGAGATAAAGTATTAGAAGCATCTCTATAAACTGTCTGTACATTCTCATTTACGTTATCATCTTTCTTGTTCAATAAATAAAATCTAATATACTCTATCCAAATTTTTGGATCTTCTTTGCCAAACTGCTCACACATTAATTTATAGATTTTTTCACACTCTTCTATTTTCCCGTTTTCCATTTCAAGTTTTAACATCACTTGATGAAACTTCTTACAATACGGTCTTCGTTTCGATAATAAATTGTATGCTCTTCTCGCTTCACATATATTTTTATTTTCTGCAAGCCACTGGATATATTTGGGTTTTAAAACTTGTGCTATCGCTTCCGATTGTTCCATACTCTCCTTGTAAATATTTTCCAAAATCTCATTAGAATTTTCTGATTTACAATATTTCATCATCATCGTCCACAAAGGTAGTGAATTACTTTTCAAAGACTCGACTCCTAACTTGAAAATACTATAAGCCTCGTCAGTATTTTTTGCCAAAATGTAAAATCCCAAACGCAGTTTCCATAATTCAACTGACTTAGGTAGAGAATTGGTCGCCTTTTCCAATAAATTTGGCATTTCGGCATCACCAACCAAATTAAACCATACCAGGAAATGTTCTTCTGGTAAAGATTGCTGCTCGCATGCTTCTTCTAATTCCTTTTTCAATAAAAGTGTACATTTTCTTCTAGTTAAGTCATTCTTTTGTCCACTGATGAGAAAGTTCAAGTAATATGACCAAGTAGCTAATTTATTTTCTTTAGGTACAACTTTGATACCTTCTTTATATTTTTCAACTGCATTAGTAAAGGATTTCTCTGGAGTGTAATCATCAGACGTCTCTTCTGTATTATTGTAGTGATGTCCTCGATGTTCCCTTTGAGCCAAGAAATCCCACAGAAGCGGTTCATTGCTGTGGCATTTCAAGAGATGTCTTATTATGAAATTTTGAGTGTTAGAAGTGAAGTAATACGGTTCCAAGTTTTCCAGCAGGCGTAAGTAGTATTTGAAATCTTTAATGTTATCCATGATGGCTTGAACGTAAGTGTGAACTTTGGCAGCGCAAATTTCTTTAAGGCGCTCTTCTGATTTAGAAGTCGATGTTTCCGTGCTAATCCGAGACAGCTCCAAATTTATCGCTTCCGTGTATAGCATTTGACCATCTTTGTGCATAGCAATTCCTTTATGTAGTACTTCCAAGGCGGTGTTAATTTCCTGGCGATCGTTAATATAGAATAAAGCTGCAAACTGCCACACTTCTGGTTTAAATGAAAAATGTTTTATCATTTTATGTATCGACCTTGATGCGGGACCGATGAAATCATTGTCTCTGCAAAAATTGAAATACGACAACCAAAGTTCATAATTATCGGAAAATCTTTGTAATGCAATGTCGTATAAATTTTTTATTCTTCTTTTTATTCTGTAATCAATAGCGTTTTTCCTGGATAATATCTGGTCTCTACCTCTTCGATCAAATATTCGTTTCAGTAGCTGTTTTTCAAATTCTATGTAACCTTTAAAGTCCTTCGATTGTTTACTGATACTGTTTATTTTGTATTCGAAATCTTTCCTCCTCTTTAGTATTTCTTTGATTTCTTCTGGAGTGAATATTTTGAGCCTCTGCATATCAATTAATTCCGTGGTCATAGACTCCAAATGTTCTTCTACAAACTCAGCCATGATTTCTTGATTTATTCAATCTACTTGGGCAACGTAAAAATTTCAACTCGAAAATACACAACTTTACTACTAGCAGAACTCACTGATTAACTATTAACTATACTTATTCATGCAATTCTTATTCGTTAAAATACAATAAACTTTAATAATTCACAAACAACTACTATGAATGAAACTATTGGCGAACTTTTGATTCACGTGTAAAATATAGGTTATGTTACATGGTGATGTTTGGTCTACGGTGTCAGCCTGGTAGTTCATTCTCAAACTGTCAATGCCAACTACCCACGGAGTAAAAGAGTGGTGAAGTCGTGAATGGACGCCGTCAGTGTGACGTCACTGGGCGGGGCTAAGTGTAACTGGTTCCAAATAAACAAACCGTTCACGAGGCTATTGTCGTGATTTAGTTGAATTTTCAAGTTCACGTCATGAATGTGATCATGAAATTTGACTTATTGAAATTATTTTCAGGCGTTGACCTGCGATCGCCATTAATTAAATTGAACTACTTGTTTCATATTATAGATTTCCGTCGATGAGCTCGAGCCGTCTGTCGGTAGTTTTATTTTTATCACTAAAAATTTCGCATTTACTAACTGTACTGTAACCAAAAGTTAACATTAAAATTGGCAACTGTCAAATGCTTTTGTATGTGGGCCGTTTTGCCCCGCCATACTGACGGCGTCCATTGAAACTCCATTTCTTATCTTAATGAAAGCTGCGTCAGAGTTAGAAACTATCCGTGCAAAAAATTTCAGGACAATAATACCCGTACCACCCCCCTTTTCTTTTTCCCATTAAAAAATTATTTTGATACAAATTTTAGAATTATTTGAATCACATTATAAAGAGTGGGCAACAAAAAATAAGATTGACGATAGCCCATAACACATTACTTCTGTGACATAAAATATGTCGATACGATCTTAACATTAGAACTATAAGTACTATAACAAACTGAACAACCTGAACTAAAAAAACAGTCTCGCGGAACAGCTCATTTGCAGCTTAAAAAAACTGCAGCGCATTTTGTATTGTATTTTTTAGGAAGATTCTGATCTGGTGAGAACATGATATCGGTTTGATCATTGGCAGATTAAGTATCTTTCCTTTATTTGCATAAGTAAATTTATGCAGGTATACAGGTGTCCGTTTTTCGAGCTTAAGCATGAGGATTTCGGTTATCTTAAGAGATACGAAGTCGGTCAAATTGGGGCAAAGTTGCGTATTTTTATGCCGAGTAATCTGAAAAAAAATTCAAGATATTTTCAGTCGTTGCTGAAATATCCTGGAAAAACTGAAAAATCTAATTTTCTTATTTTTGCCATATCTTTCTTATTTTTGGAAATTAATAAATAATTTTATGTAGGCTTACGTAAGCCGCTAAGAGCTATCCATCTGACGTTTCAAAAATTTTCAAAGCACGATCTCCGTGGAGATCGAGCCGTCTGTCGGTAGTTTAATTTTTATCACTAAAAATTCCGCATTTACCGTAATCAAAAGTTTACAGTGAAATTGGCAACTCTGCAACTGTCAAATGCTTGTTTATTTGGAACCGTTACCGGTTGACCACTGACGGCGTCTACAGTGTGCCCCATTTGTTCTTGAAACAGAATCTTAATTTATGGTGCGATTTTAAAGAAATTTCTTTTAAATCATAGAGCTTGATAAACTATATTTTGGGAGCAGAAAGCGTCTCATTCCTACAAAATCCAAGGCCTACTAGATCAGTTTGTTTTACTTGTAAAATCTCAAAATTCATATTAGCGATTTTTCTAGAAAAAAAACTGTGCATGCTACTGGATTCACCAGCCCTCAAAACGGTACTGTACTAAATTTTATTGGAAATGTCAGAGTAATAAGGATCTTGCAGTTATTTTAGAAATTCATAATAGAACTCCGAATTTTCATTAATTTATTCGAAAAGGTGAAGAGAGACGAAATAGAAATTGTACGTCTAGTTGGTGATAATGTAGGTACTTTAATTTTTTAATTATAATTTTTTATTTATTTATTTATTTTTTTTTATTTTTTTTTATTTTTTTTTTATTTTTTTTATTTTTACTTATGATAACTTTTGACCATTTGGAATAAATTTATGAAAATTCGGAGTATTATTATGAATTTCTAAAATAACTACAAGATCCTTTTTACTCTGGCATTTCCAATAAAATTTAGTACAGTACCGTTTTGAGGGCTGGTGAATCCCGTGGCGTGCCCAGTTTTTTTCTAAAAAAATCGCTAATATGAATTTTTGAGATTTTACAAGTAAACACTGATCTAGTAGGCCTTGGATTTTGTAGGAATGAGACGCTTTTTGCTCCCAAAATATAGTTTATCAAGCTCTATGATTTAAAAGATTTTTTTTTTTAATCGCACCATAAATTAAGATTCTACAGGGCGTTTCAAGAACAAATGGGTCACACTGTATAAACTACTATTAGTCAGTTGATGACGATCGCAGGTCAATTCCTGAAAACAACCTCAATAAGTCATACTTCAGGACCACGTGAACTTAAAACTTCAACTAAATCACGACAACTGACAACAATGCCCGCGTGAACGGTTTGTTTACTTGGAACCGTTTACGCTTAGCCCAGCCTAGTGACGTCACACTGACGGCGTCTATTTTATCAAGATCAAGCCACAGAATAGCCCTGGCACTTCGCCTCGCCGCGCCACAATACTCTATGGATAGCATGTTGCTATTTGGCCTACTTTTAACCAAGACTTTCAAACTGTCAAATTTGGAGCAGATTATGACAAAATCATATGATTCATGTCAGTTCAGTTTCTTTTCTGTTAAAAAAATGGTCTCTTCTTTGGGGATCAGGCACGTGTTTGTGTTTTATTTTGAATAATTATTAATTAATAATTAATGTATATTTAATATACAGAATTTTCTGGTTATACCTGATATTCTCAAAAATTTTTGGTAGGTAAGTATTCAAAAATATTCAATATCAGGATCAGGCCTGTAACTTTGGTGCTTATTTTGTATGGAAGATTAATCAGTTATGAGTGTTTTTCACGACGAAATTGAAATCGAAGACTTCGAATACGACGAGGAAGACGAAGTTTATTATTATCCATGTCCTTGTGGTGATAGATTTCAAATTTCTAAGGTAACATTAACTTCTTATAAGCATTTTGGCTCTAACTCTTCATGCTGCTTAATTCTTCTGTTCCAGGAGGAATTACTAGAAGGAGAAGAAATTGCTACATGTCCTAGTTGTTCGCTAATGATAAAAGTGATCTATGACCAGGTACGTAAAACCGAAACCATTTTGCACCATTCTGCAGCGAGTTAACATGATCCCATCGTTTCAGGAAACATTTGCAAAAGAACAAGAGGAAATCAACCTTTCAAACACTCTTAAGAAACTAGAAATCGCCAGCTCATAATGGGGGATAAAGCTAGAAGATCCGGCACAAGTTTGGGGAAAGATGTATTGAACGCTGTAGGTGCTCAGCAGGAAAAAATTGTTGCCGTCTCTCAACCACCACCATTATTTCCCCTACTGGATAAAGTGCCTTTACCTTTACCTGTAAGCATTTGCTCAAAATGAAAACTATTCTGAAAGTTGAGGGCTTCGCTTCCAATGTTCAACAATTTACCAGGTGTAACATATGTACTGTGAAAGATTTCAGAGGGTGATTCCCGGGATCATTTTAAGAAAAAAAGTTCAAATAAACATGGGTCCGAAAATGCTTACCCGCTGCGTTATAGCCCCTTAAAGTTGGGAGCCTGAGGAAGGTTTTTATTTATTATCTTCGAAACCGTTCAACATAAAAATGACGAAATTTACCACATCCACCAATGTTTTTATACCTAATAAGAGAGACTGTAGATCATTTTGAAATTTTCACCAAGGGTGGGTTAAATCTGGGGGGTGTGGGGTAAACATTACCACTTTTTTTTGTATCAATAGTTCTTTTCAATTTTGATGTGAAATTATGGAATATTGAAGCTTTCTGTGTAAAAAAGTCACTCTTGTTCAACTTCGATAAGATGCACCGTTTTTGAGAAAAATCAATTTCAAAATTTCTTTGCAAATCTCTGAAATGTAAGTATTGCAGAACGCCAATTTAAAGATACTTAATAAAAACCTTCGCCAGGGTCCTAACTTTAAGGGGCTATACCCAGCGGGTAAGTATGTTCGGACCCATTTTCACATGAACTTTTTATCTTAAAATGATCTCATGAAACACCTCCTGAAATCTTTCGCAGTACTTATGTTACACCCTGCATAAAAAAAGTAGGCTTTACTTACTGATTGAGATAATAAATGGAAAATGAACCCCAAGTAAGGCATTTTTTTAGAATATTGTATAAGGATAATGCTAACAAGAGTATCACATGCACTCTAAACTCGGTGGTGACAATAGAGCTCAAATTCCTCCCACCCTCCATATTGCTACCTTAGGCATAAATATTTCTTTAATTTTTTTTTAGAAGAAACCTTACGCTTAAAGCAATCCTTCCAGAAATTGATCTAGTTTCAAGAGGAAAGTAAAATTACTGGAATATTTTTTGAAGAAACATCTTAATCTGGATCTGGAACAATGGTTGGCGTTCAAAGCTGTCAGCTGCTGAATTGACAGCAGCTTGACAGCCCATGTGTGTTTATTAAACAAGCAAAAATTAAACTAGCGTGATGTTAAGTAATGTTCACTTCCGGTTTGCTGCAAGCAGCTGTCGTCTTTGAACACAACCAATTTTTGCAATACAAAAATTAATTGTGCAATAAAAAACTTCTTAGAAAATTTTTGATAACTTTTTTTTGCTTCCACAGGGGAAGACAAACGTAAAATCTATAAACAGAATTAATAAGTGTGTTTTTCTATATGCTGAATATTTCACTTTTAATCATAAGTGTCAATAACAGTTGCATTTTTTTAAATTTGTTTATTTATGATTGTTTATAGAAATCGAATGAAATGGATAATCTCTTAGTATTAAAACAAGATTTCGTGGATCACATGCAGTTGTCCGGATCGTACATAAAAATGCTAGAACACAAAGTTACAGGAAACGAGCAGGAAATTCTACAACTCGTAGCTCAATTACCAAAAATCAAAGAGAAGTATAATTGGTCGATGTTTCCTGCTGAACTGCGTCCAAAATTGAGTGCCAAACGTATTAAAAAAGAGAAAGTCGAAAACTTTGATGTCATTAAAAGGTATGTAATTTTTTATTCTTCAAGGGGAACTGAACTGAATAAGATACCTAGTTTAATGAAAAATATTAAATAAATAAAAATGATGTGCGATGGTAAAAGTTGAGGACATGGACTTAATATTTTTACTTTTTACTAAGTCTGCGAGCCTTCAATAATGCTTTGAACTTTTTATTAATATTAAATTTGACTTCTAGCTTACAAAAATTAGAGAAATTGGAAAGCTCCGGTGTAAGAGTAAAGCAAGAGGTCGAAGAAGATGATGAGAATGTAGAAGATGAAGAGCTTGATGAAGAAGCAGAAGATATGGATGAAGGCACCGACTACGTAAACAATTACTTCGATAACGGTGAAGCTTACGATGATGACGATGAAGCTATGGACGAATTGTAGCATTTTTATAGAAGTTTGAAAGTTAATTTATTTTTTGTTATTTATATAATGTAAAAAGTGTACATACGGATTCATGAAATAAAATGTTTTTTATTTTACGTTTTTATTTGCTATTGTAAAAATCACCTTAATTGAATACTTGTATATAATAATAGTTAAAAACCTATATTATGTAATATGTATACAATTAAATCGAGGCACAATATCATTCTCATTTGTATAATAGGTAGGTATAATGAAATACATTCTTCCAAAGGCTACATTATTAATAAATTACATTCAAAAAAATAACTTCATACTAAAAAGCATGCAAACTATAAACAATAATTAAAATAGTGAAATTACAAGTCTGGGCAATTAATATTCTTTGGCAAATTTTAATATCTTTAAAGCATGGTGCAATTTCAAAAATTCCCTAAAAAAAATTCACTACATTCACTATTTTACCTGAATCAGATACAATATTCTTAATAATAATTATATTATTATAAAATTACAATGTATATTATAATACGTGTCTATAAATTCGGACAAGAGTTTAGAATTTATTCAAGGCCTTTGTTCTATCGTTTAGACTAGATTATACTGATATAGTTGCATTTCTCGCTTTTTCTCACACCGTGATGAAGCGAAGGTGGGGCCTCGTGCAGTCAGCATAAGCTTATTTCGATTAATTTACGGTGGGATAGGACTACTAAGGGAGCTATGTCAATTATGAGGCATAAAGTTAGATAGGTGGATGGAAAGTCACGGAATGAGAACGGATTAAAATTTACAGATTTTACCAAATCGCAGATTGCCCAATGTGGTATTCTGTTCCTGTTGGTGGACAGTGGACACCAACAAAATGGTTGAATTATGTGGATTTATATGTTACCAATTACCCTAAAAATCAGTGTGTTAAATAATTTCATTTTCAAAATGCCATCTTGTTGCGATGTGCTTTTTTGCTCATCGAGGGAACATTGCTTTCCCAGAAATCCAGAACTGAAAAGTGTTTTTTTGCAATAAACAGACAAATTCGATTCCACAAAATTTCTCTGGTATATGCAAGAAACATTTTTTTAACATTTACATACAACATTTTTAATATTGGTCCTCTCCAGCCACAGCAACACTGTCTACCGGAATATCTTGGCGCCCATATTCCTTACTGGTGTAAAGGTAGGGTTGGGAATTTTCCTTCGCAAGAGTCATGTCTGTCATAACTGTACAAAGGAAGGTGGATTGTTCACCTTGAACAGTCAACTTTCCCCTGTCTAACCCATTTGGGTGACAGGACGCCGGACATGGCTTTAAAGTCGGAAGAAAAAGACCCAAAACTTGACCGTTATGGTAGCGGCAATAATTGTAAGAAGGTATGAAAAGTTTTGCGGGTAAGGTAGTGTCAGTGTCTCTATTTTAAAAGTTCCACTAGCCAAAAGAAGATTGTTCAAATTCAACTGATACAATAGTATTTTTTTTATGTATAATTTTTAACTTTTTAATGATGATGAAGTTAAGAAAATGGTGGACCAGAGACTAGGTCATTTTCACTTTAGCAAGGCTGGGTTGAAAATGCAGGAAATCGCCATCCGAAGATAAATTTATTTCATACAGGCGATGTTTACCTGAAACATGAAGTACACAAATGGCAGCAGATCATTCGTCTTGACTGCTGACATTATCAAATCAATTTACTAATGTTAAAGGCTAAGCTGAAAAAATCTCATGCCAAAATATTCAAAATTTGAGATTTTTTACTCTTCATTATAAACTTTAAAAGAAAAAATCATGTATCCCTAATTATTTAATTTGTTGAAAACAAGAAGAATAATTCTGTAATTTTTTTTTCATAAAGTATAGAGCTTTTGATGAAATAGTAGCTTATACAACGTAATTCCCCCTATATTTATTATTATCAGTTATTTTAAAATTATCTATAACCCGATATCAGAGTTATAGTGATTTAAAAATAGCATGGTCAAAGTTTCTTGAAGATATTAATTGACTTACAACTGCTTTTTCATCACAATAGTCTTATCAAGGTTCTTATA
The DNA here is from genome assembly GCA_910589415.1 of Malachius bipustulatus. NCBI lineage: Eukaryota > Metazoa > Arthropoda > Insecta > Coleoptera > Melyridae > Malachius > Malachius bipustulatus. The sequence continues at coordinate 46,254,345 of OU342632.1, read as the reverse complement.
ACGGACAATTAGCCTTTTATCAAAATATAATGTAGAACATAATATGTCAAAGGTCATTTTTATATAAGCACGTTTCAAATATGCAAGATTTCAATAATCATACATTTAAGAAAAAATATAGCAATTATAGAAAATTATAGGAAATAGCTGATAAATTCACAAGAAAAATGAAAAAATTGTTTTATTCATTTTCTTTGAACACTGATCAAATTTTACAGTCTGAATAATAATTGAAGATGCTACCGGCTATAAACTGTATTTTTTCTTGAATGCATGATCATGAATTGATATTTCAATAAATAGGTCCCCTATAGTGTTTTTCATTTCAAGCAATAATTCAATAAACTAATAAATATCACTTATTCTTAAAATAAATATTCCAATTAATTATAAATAAATAAAGTTGTCTTTTTTTCATTCACAGAAAGATTAATAGTTTATGGTACAAATTATGACAACATGGCCAATGTTTATCCAATATCCAATATATTATAAATAATTATAAGTTCAATGAATATTCTCCACAAAGACTTAAATTTATGTTAGCAGGAAGAAGCACTTTATTGGAAAGCAAACATTTGATAAAGAAGCGATAAATTATCAAATGAGTTCTTATAACGTAAACGAAGCAACCAGTAACAGTTTATTGTCATTGGAGTTGAATGGTGATTTTTAACCAATTAAAACTAAAAGGACAATGACTTGCATCTTATTATAACGATATAAAATATTTATGCCATCATTAGATAAATAAAATAACTGCTAATCGCTTCAAAAAATACCATTATAATGAACATTACATTTTAATATTTTTAAGAAATTCAACCTCTATTATAGCTGAAGACAATAATAGGATTCATCAATCATGTAAGACCAGGCACTTTTACACTGCATACTATGCTAAAAGAATGCAAAATAAAAAAGCAAGGTTGAAGTATAAAAATAACTGCTGAAATTTAAAAAGTACCTATTTAGATATATTATGTGATGAAAAATTACCAAAATTGCATCCAAGACTTCAATTTTGCCACGCATTTATTCGAATTTGAGAGTCTGGATGACAGCATATCTGGATCAACTAACTAGCCAGCAGTAGGTGAAGGGAGGCGGTACTTTTATAAAATTCCAGAAACCCTAATTCTTCACATCAATCAGAAGCAATTATAAAAGTTAGGTAATTACATTTATTCTGCTAATAAATAGTCATAAATAAAATATTCTAAAAACTCGTATTATAATGCGAGCTGTTCGTGGTACAGAAATTAATTTACTCATTTATTTAGCATTCCTTAAATAACAGGTGTCCGGGAAATCGATTTCTTGATCGTGTCTCTTATTTTTATATTTCGAGATGATTTGAAATATTATTACCTATACAAAAGTAACAGAAAATTAATTGTTAATGTGAATGAAAATTATTTAAAAACTGGATTTAGCACACAAAAACTTAACTGGACATATTAAGAGTAAACTGACTATAACAGATAATAATCACTGAGAGAATAAAATAGCCCTCTCTTATTTCTTAATGTAACTTTGATACAAAAGTGAGTTTCGAGTAGTCATAATAATCTTTTTTAATTAATGCATTTGTGAGACTAGACTACTTTGTATCACATTTTCCAGACTATTAATGAATGACAATAAAATAATCAGAAATGTATAAAATAATAATAGAAAAATGAGTGTATTTTGCTACGTCAACATTATCTTCTCCAGCTTCTTCAACAAGGAAAAATATTAATAGTGATGTAAGTGAAGAATGTAAACAATGAGAAGGTCAATGAACGCTCTTAGAAAGAAATTTAACTCCACTGGTCAAGTGCGGATGTTTATCAATGCAAATTATTAATAATGTCGAAACTGGTTTTACAAAACATTTAACAGTGCTAAACTGAGATTAAATTAATTTTCCAATACACAGAGTAGGTACCCTAAATATGTGCGAAAAATTTTAGGGGGTGATTCTTTGGCTCATTCTAAGGAAAAAAGTTCTTATTAACTTGTGTCCGGAAATGTACCATTTTTGAGATATAAGATATCAAAAAAGAGTATGTTTCCAGTATTTTGAAGATATCTCGGGAACTGTTTCAAGATACAGAACTCAGTTTTTGTGGTACATTATGTCATACTGAAATTATCTACTTTTTTAATATCAATTCAGTTTTTTCATGTGCCATTGGCGGATATTTTAGGATTGATTGAAGATTTTTGCCCTTCATTTTCCGATACATGTTTTGAAGCATCCAAAGAGAATTTTTCATTGTAAATTTCCATTTTTTTTTTTTTAACGGTTCAGGTTAGGGCTTTTGACCAAGTGCACCTATCTTATATAAAAAGCATTGGGGTTTAAAATTGGCTTCCAAAATGTCAATTCCACGACGTCGTAGAATTCAGGGACAAAAAAACCTAACGCAAAAGTGAAACGGTTCATCAGTGATGCCACTGAATGCCATCACCTTTCCACAGACTAAACAAAGTGATGTATTTTGTATTGGAATCAATCGCAGCAGAAATATAACTTCAAAATTAAACAAAAAATCAAAATAATAGCAAAATGGCGGATTATGCATGTTGTTGTCATTGTTATTAACATAAATGATGCACTAATGGGAGTATTCTCCGTTCTTTTATTATTTTTTATAATGGTACAGCACTGTTCATCTATGTTGAGTTGACGTCACTGGCCATCGGATTCCATCACTGATTGTTTCAGATTGTTTAGAAAAATTATTTTCAGACTTATTTTACTACTCCTCTCACCATAAAAAGTAGACTGTGCTCAGCATTTGATAGATCTGAGGAGTCCCAACAAGGAAGAAACAGGTATCGAAGATTCTTTTCCCAAATACCTAGTGCAACAAATATTACGAGAGTATTTTGGTAGGTTGCTAATTTCCTCCTTATTTTTCATCATTTTCATCTCTGTCACTTTTATTAAGGTTGTGATTCAAGATTAATCCCTTCAAGATTAAACATGGATTACCCCAAACACTGAGGATTAGTTAAAAATTGTTTGATATCTCTCTGTTTATTTCATTACATACAATTTATTGTACACGAGTATTCCTTTTCTAGCATTCAAATTTTTGTATCAAGTTACCATCACTATTGGGTCTATGATTTCCTGAACACCAACACAGAAAAAAAATTATGATAAAACATTTAAAACATCACAGTTTTCGAAGTTATGCTTCTTTTTGTACCAAAAATATCTATGTGAACAGTGGCTATAAAAAACCAAATCGGAAAATTAGTTTTTCAATAAATAATAGATTTTACTAATATTTTATAATCATTAAATATTAACCTAAACAAACCAAATTCGCTATAAAAATTAATCTAAAGGATATCACAGGGAAAAAGATTGACATTTTTTATACCAATCACCAAAAATTACTCTATAAAGAAATCATAAAGTAATCATTCGATAGCCAAAATGCATAAAATGCAAATAGCATAAAATCCGCATTGTCATACACATTTCAGAAGAGGAATTAGAATTACATACATAAATTTGGTTATATACACAAGTTACACACATAAATAAGTAATAATAAATAATACTTGCTACATACAGTAAAAAATACAATTCACTAACAGTTCCGACTCAAGGATATTTGTCTCCGGTAATACCCAGTGCTTGGATGGAAGACCTTATAGTACAGTATCATAAAGACTATTCCCATTATAAAAGGAATTATATTCAAATAAACGACCGGCTTGTAATAGGAAGTTTCCCTCACAGTGTCATCAGACTTACAGATCCACACTACATTCGCTATCGTGTTCTCTATGAATAACATCATGTAGAAAAATACATATTTGAGGCACGTAGGTCCGTCAACTAGAGTTACGTGAGTGAAAATGTATACGGTTCCGAATATGGAAAAGAAGAAAAAATCGTAGATCTTGTTACGTTCACAGAAGTTGTTCTCCTGATTTGTACACATCAACCAAATTGTCATCACAAACCAATGGAAAATAATTACCAGGATTGTCGGTACCGGATAAATTGAGGCGACCACGCTTATGCACAATATTCTTGATACTAAAAGAAAAGAAATTGTAATTAGTTGACTGCAACAATATCAGAAAAGTCTATCTTTGTTGGAGGCTTTTTTTAAAATTGCAGTAAAAAATTTGCAGCATATTATGAAGGAAACACGAAATCCCTTATTAGTAATGTAATGATAGTCAAAAAATTCAATTCTGTTACTTTTTACTGGACTACTTTTTGTAAAAATTAAAAGAAAATTCCATTCATTTGATGTTATTGAAAAACCAATTTGAACGGAAAATATAGTAAATACCTACATTATCAGAAACATATTTTTTAATACTTGTTTTTCTAGTATAATTTCGAAAAAAAATAAAACCTTTCAGTTAATAAATTCTAAAGCACTTATTGTGTAAATAATTTTTTTTTTTAACATTAATTTAATAGAATAAGCTTTGTTTCTTAAATTCTCCTACATATAAAATACTTGTGCCAAAAATATTTAGACTAATCAAACCTCCTGTAACAAAAATAGACTCCAAATTTATGAATGGGTTAAAAACTAACATACCTGTCACAAGAAAATGCCATAAGAATTGGACTATCGTTCCTGGCCACGAAATATTATGCTTATTTTTCAGAGAAACTCTTAAAAGCCTTTGGTATGCGGCCATGGACCATGCCATGCTAACAAAAGAGCTTCCCACGGAAAGCAACTGATGGAACACTAAAAATAAAATCGTTATGTTACAATTTATTTGCGCTAATATTACTAATAATTACTCTCAAAATTACAACTAAATAAGTTTTCTACTACAAATTACTAACTGTTCATTAAGAAGGGGCGAAAAACTTTCATTTTTACATTTTTTACAAAATTTTCAGTACCTACATTAATTTACAGTGTTCCCCAAAAAGTTGCCATCATATAGAAAATATTTTAATTATTGTACTTACTTTATTTTAAGCTTACTTTGCTCTATTCAGATATACAGGGTGTATTGTAACGTCCGCATAATATTAGCACCACGTGATTCTACATCAAAAACAGAACATAAAGTTTTAATACCGTTTAGCTCTTAGACCTCAAATAACGAAGTTATCGACCATTGTAGTTTAAATTTGAAGTTTTTTAAAACTCAAAAATATTGCTTAATATTATTAAAAAATTCTTAAGTAAGAAGTAAAATAGCCAAATTATCCAAAATTTTAGATTTTTTTTTGGTAAAAATGGTTTTAATTAACATTTCAAAACTAGGAATTATTTGATTTCCTGAGTTCCAATACTTCCAATCAATATTGCAACTGCGCGTTTTAATTGTTGAATAAAAAATTGAAAAAATAAAAAATCTTAAAAAAATTGCAACATTGACACGTCGCAGCATGACATTTGTCTTGTTGCACCTTTTTTCGATTACATAGCAACGGCACACTATACCAGTGAGGTGACTTCACGTCTAATAAGTTATCTTAATTTTTATACCAGCGCCAGTGTTGCAAAATTTAAGAACGTTAAATTGTCCATATCTTAAAATCTGTGTACATCAAGAAAAAACTGTTGAGGACTTTTTTGTTCTGTTTTTGATGTAGAATCGCGTGGTGCTAATATTATGCGGACGTTACAATACACCCTGTACATAAGTTTTTTTTTTAATTTATTGAGAAAATAATTTTTTAGAAATTATGGAAATCATCATAAAAGGGCTATTTTTCGAATACTAAGCAAGATTTCTATTGTTTTTTTGCACAACTGGTCAATTTTGGCTCATTTGATAGTCTCAAAGCTCAAAAACGAACAGGTTTTAAAAAAATTGTTGAACTTCTTAAATTTTCTGTGAATTTCAACATTTTTAAACTGCATATTTTGAAAGTATAGTGAATAAGTTCAATGATCTTTTATTTTTTATCAGTAATTAACTACAAGGGAGTAGAAATTACTTCCAGCAATATCAGACCAATATTTTAACAACACTAAAGGGGTATTCTAAAATCGGTGATTTTCTGACAGATTTTCAATTACGTTCGTGCAACCAGACATAAATGTAGCTTTGTAGTCCAGTCAAGGAAGGAGGTGTGGAGTGCGTAAGCAGGTACCTTCCTTCAGAAACTTGTTCAGGGTGTTCTGTGAGTAAACATACCAAAGCTCCTGACATCTAGGTGATGAGCTGGAGGAGGGGAGGGGCTTTTGGGGCTTCCCAAGCGTCATAGGGAAAAATTTCATTATAATAAATGAAAGCCCATTAAGTCTACAACTTTTATTCTATATGTGATTTTCGGAGTCCCAACCGTTTTTGAGTTACAAACTCCACAAAAGTAGATATTATCGAAAAAAAATCATTTTACCTCACATTTTCCATCAAACATTCCTTCATATCGTCTAAAATATTCATCAGAGAAAGAGAAGGAAACTCAACAGTTGAATATTGGAAAAAAAACTATAGAATAAAAGTTTTAGATAATTTTATGAGCTTTTATTTATTATAAGAAAATTTTCCCCTGCAATTTTCAAGATATAAATTAAGAAACCTAAAAATTGGCACCCTTCCTCCCTCCTCCTAGCTCACCACCTAGACGTCAGGACTTTTAGTATGTTAACACCCTAAGCACCATGAACAAGTTTCAAAGGAATCGCTTAGGTACCTGCTCATGCACTCTACACGTCCTTTTGGGCAATTCGTTGACTAGACTATAGTTTGTTATTGTATTGTTTGGACAATGTTAAATGCAAATTTTTCTTTGCGTTTCTCTATACTGATCGAAAAGAGATTATGCTTTGTCATAATATTCACATTTTTTGTCTGTAAATAGCTACTTAAACCTCTAAACCACCCCTGTTGATTATTGATTGCTTGAACTTGAGCACAAATCCTCTTAACGTTAGTTTACAGTCATCTTAATTGGGGCATATTCCATAGACAAATTATATTCTGTCTACTTATATCAGAAACGTGTAAACTGGTGAATGGAAAACTCCACAATTAATATGACTGCCTATAAAATAACATAAACTTTTGGGTCAATATTCAAGTGTCCTGCGTACAAAATAATTGGGAGCTAATTGCCAAGGCCATTTTAAGGAAGAAATCTAATATAATCTTAATAAAAAATCGTTTTATGATAATAAATTTGTTACTAACATAGGTATTTTTGTGAAACTTTACAGACATAATATTTTATATAATATCAAGAGACATTTTCTAATGATCTAATGTATAGCAACTTCTTTAAATTCTGCCAATGATGTTTGTACCAGATTGGTTTTATGTAAATTATTTTTTTTTTTTTTAATTAAATTAAAATATTGTACATTTTTTAAATCTTCATTAATTTCTAAGCAAAAATTCTGTCTTTAATTTTTTTGTCCGGTGATTGGGTTTTTAGTAAAAAAATTAAATCCGTTTTTCTGGATGGAAATTTGCGATGTTCTCCCTTGAATTTTTTTCAAGCTACAGAGTTAATATAACTCATATTTCTGAAGTGGTTATGTATATCTTATAATTTTTTTAAATTATTTCAAGTAAGAAAAAATAAGTTATTTAAAAGTTATAAAGTTTAGTACATACATAGGTTCATATGAAGTTTTTTCTTAAAATAACTTCGGCAATTATTCCTTGAATTTTTACTCGCAATTTTCGGACACCTGTAGAAAAATGCAAAATAATAATTTTTATTTCTCATTGTCTATTAAAATAATGAAACTTGAAAGTTTAAATAAAAAAATAATAAGTCGAAGAATTAAAAATTTAGAGAAAAATACAAAAATAAAATTTTTCTCATTGTTATTATGATGCCAATTTTTGACAGACTTAGGACAATATGCGCATAGATAACGTCTTTTCAACATGAGACATTATCTTTGGGACAGCTGTCTGTATCTTAATAAGTTCAACAAGGTTCAAAGTTTAATCAGTACAAAAAGGATGTGGTTGACCACTTAAAACAAGTGTATCAAAACAAATCGGTTCAAAACTTAAATAATTTTCAGGTAAACAAAGAGTCGATCATTTTTTTCATATAATGAAAAGTCATTAAAAAACAATTTAGCGTTACTCCATAAAAAAAATAAAAAAATGGCCTACTAGCTCCGACCAGTGAACAATTCTTGTAAACAATAATTATCTACTAATCATGAATTAAAGTCTAGAAACTATCCAGAACATCTAGAAATGTTCTCTCAAATATTTTATGTGAATTTACTATCATTCATTTAAAACTAAGACTGATTAGGATTGAATTAGATTGTCCACTACACTCAGTAGGTAGATATGGGTCAAACAATTAAACTACACCATAAGAATAATATAACAAAAAAGAAAAGGCTTGAAAAGAAAAGAAAACTTACAACAAATTTTGAAGTCTTGATAAAATATAATAATGACAAAATTGACAAGTCTAAACCCAAATTTGAAAACACTGATTACTATGTAGGTATTAGTTAATCTATGTATCTTTTTTCTCTCTTTTATCAATTCCCTCTACTAATCCTTTGACTTTCATTTAAGTGGATTACGTTACACAAGCGACAAACTATTGTCAGAAAAAAATGTGTACATCGAATTTAAGGTCAGCAAAATGTAAAAAAAAATAGCTCTAAAAAATTCTAAGTTAGCTTTATTATCATTTGTATAATTCGGCACCAAGAAGGCTTATAATAATCATTGCTTTATCATTATTTTATTTAAAACTTGGTAAGAAAGATTTGGATTAAGACAATTATGTATAAGTAACTCACAAACAGACAATGAAATGCCCGATTAATATTTATTGTTAGCAATTCTTTAAAAAACCAGGTAAATTTAAACATTTTATCTCTAAGCGAGTAATTAAGCACATATATGATACATCGACCTTTGGACTCGATGTAAATTTCATGTTTTTGTGTTAACAAGAAAGCGATTGACAATGACAGTGAATAAGGTGAATTTTTTTGTATCGGCCGACAGGATAATTTGTAATTATATAAGCTACGCTAATTATGTGTAGTTTATTTGATGAATATTACACATTATGAATGTTGGAATCGAACCAAATATGTTCCCTAATTATTTTTAGCTCGAGTATATCAAGAATAGTGTAAGTGTAAAGTATTCCCAAATTATCCTGACCAATTATAGAGAAAACGTTTTGGTCAACCTATTTAAAATGTTTCTTTCTTTGAATATTGAATCACTAATAATAATAATACTCTGATATTGATAGCAACCATAATGAATCATGGTCAGTGTATCATGATTAAATTAATGATTAAGGTACCCTGAACACATGTGTTGTGAATCTAACTACAAAGAAAAAAATTCACAAGCAAAAAATGATTCAACATACTTATTTGTATATTAAATAAAATAACATAAAGAACATAAAAATTACAGGATTTGAATTATTATTACCAACTATAAAAAATTAAAATATCTAAAATAGTTTATTGTTTGAATATTGTGGAGCAAATGACATTAAATTGTTTATAATTATGTTATTGGTTATTGATATAACAGCCTTATCAGAGAAAAGACCTTGAACTAACATGAACTTAGAAAAATACGCTTCCATCTTAGGATGTTTTATCATCGCCTTATTAACTTTTTAAAATGCATTAAAACAATATAAACATTGTTTTCATTCCTGCATTTTCATCTGTTCTCGATCCAATCTTTATTTATTGCGCAAATTTAACCGATTTTTTTCAATGTCAGAATTCGAAGAATTGTATTTTTGAAGCAAAAATCATTGTAAAATTTCAAGAATTCATATTATTTAGTCATTATTTTAGAAAAAAAATTGGGCACGCCAGCGGATACAGCAGTCAAAACTCAAAACGGTACCGCACTATTGTAATATTGTTTACTGTAATATTGTAGTTTAATGTAGGTACCTACTTACATGTAATATTTTTTTTTTTTTTATCAACAACCAACTACCTTATACTACCTAAGATTTTAGAATAAATTTATTTAGTACCAGTCATATATTTTTAATAGTGCTATGAAATCGTAAATAGAATAAAAATAAAAATATATCACTGTTTTAAGAGATGAATCAAGTGGCGTGCCCAGATTTTAACTCAAAAATACTAAACATTGATCTAGTAAACTCAAATTTTGTAGGAATAAGGCACTTTTTGCTCCAAAAATATGATAACTCTACCATTTGATAAAAAAATCCAGTGATAATCGCACAATAAATAACGATCACAGTGAATATCATGGACTTGTACTAAGTAACATAATACAGGTGTCTCTAAAAGGTACCACTAACGCTACCACAGATTCCCCAATAAAAATATGCCGATTTAACCGAAATTATCTATATCCAAAAAGCACCCTTTTCAAGATACAGCACTTAAAAGGGAGCCCACCAAAAACACGTTTTCCAGAATAAGTGAAAAATGGATTAACTGAGAAACTTCAAAATTGCACTGTCTACCACTATTGTTATGAGCAATAGACTGACATAGTTTCATAAAGATTGATATACAGGATGTTCCTGTCTTCGATGTTACGCCTCACTTTCTACTCCGGAACTTTTTTTATCCGCATGCCACTGATTGATTCTGTATTTTTTGCTCTCTTATAAAAGTTTGGTTTCTTGAATGATTTTCCCAGAATTAATTTTTATTGATGGACTTACACCACGAAAACGTATTTGTGAAAATCTCTTTTTAATTGAAATAATAATTTTTATTCCACAGAAAAGATTCTATTCACATTTATTGGTCTTGAGATAAAGTCGTAGTGGGCAGTAGAGCTAAAGTTTTTCAATTAATTCATTTTTTACTTATTTTGGAAAATGTGTATTCAGTCGGCCCCCTTTAAAGGGCTGTATCTTGAAAAGGGGGCCATTTAAGACATAAATACTAGCGGTTAAATCGGCATATTCGTAAGCCAGGAATCTATGGGGAACGTTGTTGTTGAAATTAATTTTTAAACTAAAAAAAAAAAGATTTTCACAAAAATACGTTTTCAGTAGTGTAGGCCCATCATAAAAAATTAATTACGGGAAAACAATGCAAGATACTAAATTTTTATAAAAGGGAAAAAAGTTTAGTAATACTTTGGGCTTTGGATAAAAATACAGAATCAATCAGTGGAGTGCGAAAAAAAAAATTCTGGAGTAAAAAGTGAGTTATGACCTCAAAAAAAGGAAAAATGTCAATATTTGTAAAACTACGGCAGACAATCCATTTTTGACTTATCCTGGAAAACGTTTTTGTTTGACCACGTTTTAAGGGCTGTATCTTGAAAAGGGCGTCTTTTTGGAAATTGATGATTTCGGTTAAATCGACATATTTTATACTGGGGAATCAGCTGTGGTAGAGAGTTGGTGGTACCTTTTCGCGACACACCCTGTATAAAAGAGAATTTAATATTTTTTATTTTTCATGCTTTGACACAGTCTGGTTTCACTGTTTATTTTCTGTCCCGTTAAGTTAATTCTGTTCCTAAATTTGAATTTTCTGAAAATTTTATTATTTCTTAAATTAAAATTTTTCCTTCAATGCTTTGAAATTATTATAAATAGACAAGCTGAAGCTGCCTTTTATGATAGAAATAAAAATTTCACCTTTTTTTCATATTTGCATAATAGAAGTCAATTTTAAATTTTTATGGAATAATTTTTCATACTGTAAAATACATGTTATGATTTTTATCTCAATAAAATTAGTAGCTAACAATGATAAAAACAGTTAGTAGTTTACGTTGGCAAATCTGTTGGAAAATGGGAAAAAATATTGCACTTACATGTAAATGTATGGTTATTTCCATCCCCTTGGTTGAAGATGGCTGAAAAAAAAATGAAAGTATAATTTTTAAAAGTATCATTTTATACCATGAAAATCCGAATTAATCAGCTTTTTTAATTTTTAACTTTAACAGCCAATATTATAAAGGCTCATTAGGCTAACGGGCAGATTTCTGTGCTCGTTTTTGAAGCTAATATCGACGTCAAATGACTTTTATTAACATTTTATTTTTGTAATTACTTTCGTGTCAAGAATACATAAATTTAAAAAATTTCCACTTAGACTTGATATCTTCTTCAAAAATGACCACAGAAATCTGCCCGTTAACTTAACCCTTAGTTGGTAACATACTTTTTTTCACTTTATAAGTAACATCTGTCTCTCAGTCGGTGATCATATTACAGTTCCAGCATTATAGGTAACATCCGTCGCTCAGTCGGAATATGTATTATAATACTATATGTATAATTACATATTTATTCGAATGTATTCTAGTAAACACAAATATATTTTATTAAAACAAGACTTATTTCATTTTTATACATTTTTTTATATATTATACCTTTTCATTCACCATACTTTCGACCAACAGCCGACTGAGAGACGGACTGAAATATATCGCTCTGAGTAACACCCGTCTCACAGACGTATTCTCGCGAAGGCGGCTACGGACTTTTTGACAACCAACTAGAACATACCTAATACGAAATTTTTGTACATTCATTCGTTTGGATTCAGCGCAGCATCAAAACTTGGCATCCGCCTCAGAGTCGGATGTTACCAACTAAGGGTTAATGAGCCTTTATAATACCCGCTGTAAATATATTTAATGAAGTTAAATACAATATCACAGGCAGTAACAGTCACCTTTACCCAGAACCTTCGCCAGAACCAGACTTCTACATATGAATCGTCAAGAATTGTCAGTTATCTTTGTTGCTTAAGGAAAATGAAAATGTGATTTTTTTTTCATTTTCAGTTCAGTAAGCACATTCGGAATATTCAAAAAACTTTTATTTCAGAATTAAAAACTACTGATTTTAATAAAACACCGACATCTAACGTTTTATCAACAAAGTCTGTAATATCATAAAATCTATAAAAAGTCAAATCAGGTTATTTCCTGATGTGTGCACTTCCACCGGCACCGGCAGTGACAAATTTTTAACCGAGTTTTTAACGAATCGACCTAAAAATAATAATATGATTAATACATCTTTATAACTTTGTCCCAATTCTGTACATTCTGTGAAATATGATACAAACTATTATTATAATAAACCAAATATGTAATAAACATTTGGTCAGTCAGCATTTTAGGCATGTGCGTGATGTTTTAATAATAAACCTATTGTTTATAGGTATATGACATACACACCATAATATTGACCCAAATATTATGTCAATTCATATTTTAGTTTTAGCATATTTTTAAACCTAATGTTTTTATGTAAAATACTACATGTTAAATTTTAATGTATTACACAGAAATCAAAGACCACAATACTGAAGCAATTTTAACAGAGCTTTTCTACTAAAATTTAACAACATATTATGTAAAATCCAAACTTGAGATATACGCACAAAACTGCACTCATTTCAACAGAGAGGAAAGTCAAGTACAATAAATCTAAATTGTAAACTTTTAATACTCCAATAAAAATTTATTATAACAGAATACCAGTGAATAAAATGAATGAATAATTATTTCCCACCATGAAATATTTTAAAATTGACGCAAAATCTTATTTTATTATAACAACAAAGTTTATAGCCTCATAACAAAATATACGGCCAAAATTCTTATATTTAATTTGTTAAAAAAACTTTGAGAACATAAAATCTTTGCTTGCTTGAAAATCTATTTTGCTATTAAATAACTTTTCTTAAAAAGCTATTTTCCGAAAACCAAGGAAGATTTCGATTTAATTTTTTTATAGTGTAAATTTCAGCTAATTTGTTTGTCTCAAAACTCAAAAACAATAACACACAATTTTGGTAACTTTTGAAAAATTAATTATCACAATTTTACACTATCTACTCAATCTACACAATCTATTCAAGATGTGAAAACTTTCAACATAATGTTATTATTTCAATGAACAATGAAAAATCAAAATTATTCCTTTACATGACATTATTGACTGAAAACTTAAATTTTTTGTATAAAATGTTACCAAAAATAGCTACTTAAAACTCGAAACCACCACTTTGATTGTTTGAACACAAACCCTCTGAAATGGCCTAATTAAGATTTCGCACCATGAAATAAAATCAAACAACAAAATACAATTCAAATGTCTAGTTTTTGAAAAATAACCGCTTTTATGATTTTCACAATTTCGAAAAAAGCTATTTTCTCAATAGATAGGTACACTTTGTATTTTTTTTTATTGGGGAAAAATACATTTTCAAGAAATTTGTTTCACCTCAGTTTTTTTTTTACAAATCAATAATAAAAATATTTCTCATTATTATCATAAATGATGTGCAGTCCCTGTATATTCAGATTAATTTAAATAAATAATGCACTTCTTTTATAATACAGGACAATATAATGGTTTGCAAAACATTATGACATAATCTGCAGTCATGTAGATTAAATATTCAATGTCACTTGATACTTGATAATAACAAAAAATAAAAATGTACTACCATACACAGCTTTTAATGATCTCAATGCAATTTTGTTAATTTAAAAATAAGGGGAATGAATAATTTGTTGAATGTTGAGTCCCGAAAATTCCTATTACGGGCTGCACTTTATCTCTGGTTGCCAATTTGAATTTTCTAATTTAAAATTAAATGGTTCCATTAATCATGTCTGCTGTTCTCATTTGCTGATGATGGCACAGTAAGTACAGTGAGGGGCTAAAGTCTAGAAATAATAACAATCTGTCATTTTTAAGTGTTTAATGAGTAGGTAATGAATGACATATTATCTCCCCTCGCTGAGATAAAGGTATGACATTTAATTTAATAGCAATATATTATACGCCCTAATATTTCTAGAGATGGGGAGGTAGAAATATTTTAAAGAAAAGAAAACATATCACAAAAAAAACAAGTCGTAAATTTTATTTCAGAGTTTACCTACCCCCTTATTGTATATATTTCCAAAAAAAAAAGTGAGGATACAGAGGTACCGATTTGTAACATGATATAACAAACACACCACTTTCACTTGAATAGCTGGTGGTTAAAGTACCGTAAATATTATAAATCTTCATAAAGTCGGCAAATACAATTAAAGAATATCGAGAAGACTGAAAATTGCAATACTTAACAATCTCAATAATGTCTTCAAATTATCCACTATTTAGATACACAATAAATCCACTATTTAAATACTTAAAAAACAATAAATAAAATCAATGCGCCTTGAGAATTGTGTCTATTATTATGTGCCTTAAAACATAAATTATGATCTAGCCACATTTGAATTCAAAAATCAATCAATGCCATCATAACTCATAGTTACGTTAGTTAATTTCTTATTTAATTCATGGTACGAAAACAATAAGCTATGTTGCTATTCTTGGGAGGGGAGACAAAACTAAGGAAATTCACTAAGGAACAATGAACAATATTTTATTTTAATTCATTTACATTTAAATAAAATGAAACGATTCAATAGTACCAATGAACATAAAGAAAAAGTATATCCTTTATGTTGGTTTATTAGAGATTTAAAAAAAAATATGAGTTTCTAAAATACCCAGATCAAATGAAATTTGTCCCATTCTTTATACCTATTGATAAAATTTCATTTTTTTACTATCAACTTATGTACCTATTAGAAATTGTTTAATTTTTGAGCTTTAGTTTTTGTAATCAACAAAACTTCTGAAACCTATAACTTACAAAAACTATTAGCAGTAATGTAATATTTTATGATTCTTCTCATCAAATTTGATGGTTTTCCAAAATCCACTTTGAAACTACTACTCACTAAATCGATTTTTGACTGAGGCTAGAACTATGAATAATACTTTCTGTCGCTGAACTGGATGAGAAACTAGAATCAATAGAATTAAATGATGAATGAAATAGTTTCTATTCTCCTCCCTGGCCTTACCCAAATTGTTGGAGAATCCAAAGTTAACTTAGCTTGGCAATTTGGAATTTAAAGTCACTTTGAGATGGAGAATTTGTCAATTAACTTACAGCCTGTTGTTATGCTGTGATGATTATATAAATTAAGAAAAACTGGCTAAACTGAGGGGGTAGACATTAATTGTATTGAAGTAAAAAAGAATAAAGAATGTAGATTTAGGTCTTAGTAGGTACCTACCTATATCAATATTATTCGATGTAAGATTCGATATAAAATTTGATAATTTTTACAATTTCAGATTTTTTTTGCTCTTAATATTTCATTGAAAAGTCTAATGGCAGATAAATTATTGCATTAAGGACCAACTATTGGACTTCTTGCATGGCTTCCTCAATTTTCAATCTTTGAGGATCAGTTTCGGCGGCAAATAAAACATATATAATAAAATATATACCTAAGTAAGAGGTTGTCATGACCTCCAATTTTCTTGAATAAAATTAAAATAACCAGAATTTTTTAATTATATTGTTAAAACTCATTCATAAATCATTCAATTGATTTCAATTTTTTTATCACGTATAAACTACCTATTTCATAACCGAGTTCATAACTATATAAAAAAAAAATAGTTGAACACCTAATGAAAAACTATCAAAACAAAAGGGGGGATATCGAGGGGGAAATATAACCAATTGTAAGTATGTATGTATCTACTCCAAACATTCAAAGAAAAAGTTATGTACTTAAATCAATTATTATGGATTTGATTTGAATGAATTACACCTAGGTACCAATATTTATTTTAATAGTACCTACTTCGTAATAATTAAATCCCTAAATAAAGCGAATTATCAGTTCAAAATGTAGTTTTTAAATTTACAGAAGTAAGTAAATATGATCAATGATGGAATTACACCGGCAGATACCATCTAATTAATATTTCCATGATCTGAAATTTTTAGTTTCACTGGCATTGAACTTTTTACGCACTGCTTACTGATTTTATTTTATGAAACTCGTTTTTTATTTACACTGTTATTATGGTGCAAGTGCTAGAGCATATCATATTAATAATTATTTATAAGCCTTTATTTCCATCATCCCTATTGAATATGGAAAACAAAATTCAAACAATACATTAATTAAATGATGAATTTATTTACTTTATAACTTTTGATAATTATTTCTGGAACTTACAGTTTTGTTTCACTTTCTCATGTTCATTTTTTACTTTGCATTATTTTTTCGTTCCATTTGATTTTCATTGCCATGAAAATGAAAAGAATTAAAATGATATCTAGCCAGAACTTATTCACAAGTTCAATGCAAGGTTGCCCCTTTAATTTTTACAAAAATGTTCATACCTTTGTGAAAAAATAAGTTTTCGAGTTACAGAGTTCCCTCATCCAAGTGTGAAGCTCATTATTTTAATAAGCACGATGAAAATAAGTGAATAATTCAGTCTGATACTTCAATCTGAATCAAATACTTCAAGATTAGAGTTTTTTCTACAAAAAACTAACGATATGCCAAGCTCACCTTAGCATATAAAATATCGAGTAAAATATTGAAATGCCTTCATTGCCATGAAAATGTAAAAAATTAAAATGATATCTAGCTCAAACTTAGTCATGAGTTCAATACAGGGTTGCCACTTTTATTCTAACAAAAATGGTTATATCTTTGAAAAAAAAAGGAACTTACAGCATTGCGGTTAGACAATTTACCACTCTTAAAAATGAGAAGTTTATCACAGCTTGCTCCGAGTGCGCGAGTTACTGATCACCTGTTTATTTCTCAAAAATCGTGTTTTTCCGTTTCTAAAAACGCTCCTCTAGCTTAATCTTTCAAGATTTGTGAACGAAATTCTGCACTCTTGTAGAACTTTGGAATGATTTTCGTTAAAAAAAAAAATTGTAAAGTTGTGTTACTTCTACAGGTGTACCTTCAAATTTCGAAAATAACCGTTCATAAGACACAGTTTCTGGTCGCAGTTTTCAATCTAAGGGATTGACATTTTTGTGGGAGTAAGACATTCACAAGGAGTGGTCTGGGTTTGCACTTGAGCAAAATGGGCTGAGCCGTTTCAAAATGGCAGTCATTTGAACTTTAGGCAAAATTGCTATTTTTTCCTCTATAAGAAAGATGAAAAAAAAAATGAAACTCAATAATTAACAGGATTGGTAGAAAATTGTTTGAAATTGATGTTAATGTAAAAAAAGCAGCACTATTTCTATTAATAAGCCAGTGGTGTGGATAGGAAAATGGTAAAATGGCTAAATTTCTAAAACTATTAATTTATGAGCACATTTTTAAAGGAATTGAACTGATTTTTTTTTATATTAGACAGCTAACCTAATTAACACTCACAAATTTCAAGAAGCAAGTAATAAAAATGGCAGAGATTTTCAAATATGTTTACATGATGTTTATTGCTCTAAGATTTAAAATTTTCGATTGTCAAAACGCCCCTGTAATTTTTCGAATTTCAAGGCAGTGTAAAAAATGTGATTTTTATTTAATTAGGGATCCAGTGGCGTGCATAGGAAAAATTGCTAAATTTCTATATTCATTTTATGACACGTTTTCAAACAAATTGAAATGAAATTTTCAACTATGCTAATATGACCTGATCATGAAAAATTTCAGAAAGCCAAGCCAATTTAAGAAATGGTAAAATATCGTTAATTGAATCAACGCATAAAAATACACTATTTCTGCAACTGATGCGCAAGAAGTTTTTTTTAAATTCACCAAGAATTTCAATAACAAACTTCAAGACAATACCCTGCAAGCAACATGAAAATATCGACAAGAATATGTGATTCAATTAGCCTATATTTTTTATTTTTTTGTAGGTTGGATGCCTAGGTACATTGCGAGCTTGTGTTCAATTGTATTTTGGAGGGGACTACTGGCTACTACTGCTGACATCGGATGTCTGCATTTGCCACAGAAATTTTTTGTTCAATTTATTTATTATTTAATATTACTTTTCTAGTTTAGGTACTCTTACTCTTATTCAAAATACTTAAATGATTGTGATGTGATCAGCTGTTCAGATGCTATCGTGCCAAGTGAAGAATAAAAATTAGAAACAATTAACTTTCTAGTCTGATGAGCTCTAGTCTAGCTAAGTTTTTATTTATTTGTAAAGCAAATTTTTTGCTTGCATTACTAGAATTTAATCCAAAAGAAAAACAAAACTGATTTACCTACTTCAGTACTTCTGAACCAAAAATATTACAGAAACATGAAACCAACAAAGCGAGAATCTCAGCAATTTAATGAACACATTTTAAGCAGCTTTTTTAATTTGAAGTTTGAACCATCAAGTTTTTGAGGTGAAACAATTAAAAATATTACCCACAAAAAATTTCTTTTGGAAAAAATAGCAACCAACACACTTTCCAATCACTTTTATAAATAAATAGGTACTTCAACTAAAGCCCTAAGAAAATGCGACTGTATACAGGGTGTATCAGTAATCAGTATAATTTTGAAGTAGGGTTTCCATTATACAGGGTGATCAGTAACTTGCGCACTCAGAGCAAGCTGCGGTAAACTTCACTTTGCAAGAGTGGTAAATTTTCTTACTGCAGTGTTGTAAGTTCTTTTCTTCCAAAGATATGACCATTTTTGTAAAAATTAAAGTGACAACATTGCACTGAACATGTGAATAAGTTCGGGTTAGATGGTATTTTCATTATTTTTATTTCCATAGCAACGAAGGCATTTGAATATTTTATATTCTAAGTTGAGTTTAGGCGGTTGCCAAACTTCAAATTTCGTTCAGATTTAGGTATGGCATCAATTTCCAACATTTTCAATTCCTCTGTAAAGAGGTTTTGTAGGAAAAAAAATTGATGAATTATATGGTATCCGTTCCAGACATTACAGTAACCTGAATTTTTCATTAATTTTTGTTACGGTTATTGAAAAAATTACCTTCAAACTAGGATGAGGGAAACTCTGTAACTTGAAAACCAACCGTTGGATTAAATTTTTTTTTGCAGAATATCCTTAATTTTAATGGGCTCTATATCACCCTGTATTCGGAGTGCGAGAGTTACTGATCACCCTGCATAAAAAAATTCCAGCCTCCCGTGAAAAGTTAGTGCCTAAAAATTGGGTAAAATATGCAAATTTATCTCGAAACTTATATTTTTTCCTGAAACGACTCAAGATAAAAAAAAAACAATTTTAACCCACTACCTACAAAAATTTTAGATGTTTTGTTTGTTTAGAGTTTATTGAAAAAGTCAACTAGATGATCAGGAAATTTAAAAACGAAATATTTATAAGTTAAACCTTTCTGAACTTTCTTTTTATTTACCTACTACTACTCCACTGGATCTAACTGGCGTGAAAACAGCTGCTAAACAGATAGCTGAAAAATTTTGAACTGAAAGTATGTCCTTATATACTTTGAAATATTATCTGATAGCTACTGATTTGTGTTGTTTATTTCAAGCAACTTATTTACGTCGAAGTAAACAATAGAAGTAAACGCCTGACAGCAAATTATTGAGACGGAGTTTTTCAATGTGGACATGGGAAATTATTACCTACTTCTTTTAAAGACATCCTCTAGAAATTAGGTACTAATACTTGTGTACCTAGTTTCAAATTTTTTCAGAAAAATCATAAATCGAATAACTCAATTTGCCAAAATAGGAAATTTTTTTAAAAATTACGGAAGATCACCAGAACCGGTACCTACGAAGTGCACCAGAAATCATTTCTTGCAAACAACTACAGGGGCGGGTACTTTGAATCGTGTCAATTTTATGGGGATGTTTGACACGATTCAAAGTACATACTCGCCCCTGTAGTTGTTTGCAAGAAATGATTTCTGGTGATCCTCGTAGGTACCGGTTCTGGTGATCTTCCGTAATTTTTTAAAAATTTTCCTATTTTGGCAAATTGAGTTATTCGATTTATGATTTTTCTGAAAAAATTTTAATTTAGGTACATAAGTATTAGTACCTAATTTCTAGAGGATGTTTTTAAAAGAAGTAGGTAATAATTTCCCATGTCCACATTGAAAAACTCAGTCTCAATAATTTGCTGTAAGGCATTATTTATTGTTTACTTCGACATAAAGAAGTTGCTTGAAATAAACAACACAAATCAGTAGCTATACTATTCATGTAAAACTGCCGCTTTTCCATACCATAAATTGTATCATTTTATTAATTTTACTGAAAAAAAAATGCGTTTTTAAGTAAGGAGGCGAAAATAAGGATATAGAAGGAATATCCTACTATCTACATTATAAAGAACGAAATGTTTTATGCCACTTATTAGTTTTAGCAGCATGTTTTAGAGCATGGATCCTTTGACAAAAGCGGCAGTTTTACGTGACTATTATTATATCAAATAATATTTCAAAGTATACAAGTACATACAGTGCGTTCAAAAATTGTCAGCTATCTTTTTAGCAGCTGTTTTCACGCCAATCTGGATCTAACATTATCAGACAAACTGACAATATTAATACCTGACATTTCGTAATAGACATAATAATTTTGGTAATGTTAGTACAGTGTTGGGTAAACAGGCAAATATTTTATGACACTGGGGCCCGTATTCATCGATAAATATAACCCCTGGGGTTATATTTTGATACATGTGATTGGTTTAAAATTCGTAGCGTTCGTAGGGTTTGAGTATTAGACCAATCAGCTGTCAGAAAATTCAAAATAGGTATAACCCCAGAGTTATATTTTGAAGTTTGATGAATACGGACATGGGTGTTTAATGTTTACCTTTTTTATAATAACACCTAATTACTTAAAGGAAAAATCAGAGAATACTTACAAGCAAAAGTCCCACCGCTATCGATTCCTTTTCCTCTGTTATAAAATATGATACTGAGTTGAAGGATCTGCTGTGGTGCGGCTTCGAGGAAACATTCCAGAACTCTCAGCAAAGCCACATCGGAGTCCTCCTTAACCATTAACTCGTAGTATTTTCTTTGGTTTTCGTGATCCTTACATTTTTCTGCTTGCTTGGACTTGATGGCATATCGCAAAGCATCAAAGTACCTCAATACTGGGGCCAATTGGAAGACTAGGACAGTTATACAGCACAGTCGTCTCTTTGTGAATTTCTTAGTCAAAGTTGCTCCGGCATCTATGTTATCATGATCCAGGACGTACATTCGAATACTAAATGCTGTGTTTATTAAAGCCGGTATCAGTATAAACGAGAGCGTCGTGAAAAAGTATCCAAATTCATTACTGATGTAGTATCGATAAGCCAAGTTTATATCGAAAACCATGTCGCCCAGGTGACTTATGATCGATATAACAAAACCTGCTATATCCCAATTGGTCACCCTATCACGGGACGGTAGTCTGTCGACCACGTCCCTGTCGGAATCACACATCTTAGTTTGGTAGAGAATGGTCATTTAGGCCCTTTTCACTCTTCACGAAGACAGATCAACAATCACAATAAATATATCACATTTGTAATTAACTATAACGAAAGACAGAAAGAACTCCAGTGGCCGCTGTTCAACTATTACAAGACCTTAAAAGGTCCACTGATAACACTTGTAAACACGGCCTCTTGCATGCTTGGATAGATAAGCTTGAGAATCGAAGGAAAGCTTATCAATGAACATAAATATTTGAATTGTAGCGCCAGCACAATAACTACTACTATTAACCGAAAGTGATGATAAAGATTCAGCAGTTTGATAATAATAGCACTCTCTCGAACAGTGATTCATCTTGCGAAAGAAGCGTAACATGGATGCACATGCAGGTGAATGTTATTGGATCTTGATCTTTTTGCGCGACTACTGTTCATTCTTATTCCTCGATCCTCGACAAAGAGAATAACGCAAGCGAACCCGTCAACAATGGCATTCGAACAATAACCGAGAAGTTGAGTAATTCAACGACATTACAACCAGTGTACGAACCTGGAGATTATTGCACGAAAATTTAATTAATTAATTGATACAGCTACAGCTATTACCAACGGTGAGGACTGGTGGAGTTCTTTGGCCCCGGTGAATAATCACAGTAATAATTGATCAGGTGTTCATGACAAGTCTCCACTGTCCACTACCATGACCATGACATAAGAGAGTCATGTTACCATTACCAATTAGTAATAATAAATAATTCTTGGGATTCGCGTTGTGATTTCTGTCAATTTTATTATTTTTATTATTATTTTATTTAATCGGTGGGCAACTTGCGGGCAACTTTAAAATAATAAATAAATAAATAATAATAAATTTTATTAGGTAGCCTCCCACTGACACTGACTGATAAAAAAGCAACATTTGACTGTTACGTTATTGATGTTGACAGCCAGACCAACTCATCTTCTTGTCATCTGTAGTTCAGAAGTAAAGCAGAGGACACTTGATCTTAAAACGAGCGACAATTCTTACAACGCTATTATGTAGGGCTTGGTGTCACTAAGCTATTTTCAAATTCAAAGTTGGGTAACTTTTCACGGTTTTTGACGGCTTCAATCAGAATTATTATTATCTAATTTGCCATTAGTAATAATTATTGTACGTTTTAGTTTTACGTTATTTCAACTACAATAAGTTACTCTCAATAAAGCATCGTCGCTAGATACATACTTAGTTTGTTGTATACCAGTTACACAGAAATTTAATAAATATATACCTGTGTATTGTTAACGTGAACATGTCTGGAAAAATATTCTGTAAGCGGTTGCTCTACTATGGATTGTTAAGCATGCATATCCAGATCTTTCAACAGTTTTCCAAGGAATAAAGAATTGTATGTACCTACCCATATGTACCTAACTAATGACGAATTATTAATAATTATTTTATGATTGACTGCAGCTGTCAAAAACCATGAAAAGTTACCTACTTACTAACTTTGAATTTAAAAACAGCATAGTGACACCAAGTCCTGCATGAGGGTGCTATAAAAATTGTTGCAGGCTTTGAGACAAAGGGTATTATCTATTTAATAATTTATATTAATAAATGAATTTTAGATATTAATTTAGAGATTTTTTAGAGACTATATTAACTTATCAACCCTGAGTCCAAGCAGTGAAAAGGGGAATGCCAGAATACATCAATCATATCGGGTGATCCACAAAATTTTTCATCAACTAGTGCCTTGGAAGAGAGAGATGGCTATTGCAGTCATATCTGAGCTCATTTTACTAAAATAATTCTGAAATAACTTTTGTAGTTCAAATTTTAATGTATCATATTTAATTTCAATTCCTGTGTCAGTTTCATTAAAATAGGTTATCAAAGATATTGCGAAAAACAATAATTTATGACTATAATTTAAGAACCTGTTGAAATTACTGGTATGTTACTAAACATATCTACCTTAATTGTCACTTTTTTATGATTCATGACATTTTTGACCACCATATTCTTCAAGTTTTGTTATTTTTTGTGCTTTGGAATTGAAATTATAAAATGGTAAATGATAATTGGAACATTCAAAAACCTAAACTCGAACGGAAACGTCAAATTGAAATATTGTTTTATCCTCATTCAGAAAGACAGAATATTCTGAGTTTCTGAGATACCAACGATTTAGGGTACCTGTATTACCGACACTAAGGCTAGTAAGGATCAGTGTCGGTAATACAGATACCCTACAGTGGCTCGAGTTGTTCATCCTCCTTGAAATACAACCAATGCAAACTGCAATTAGTAAGAAACTCAGCAGATATCGTTACTGTTCCAGGTTAGTTTCTTTACTCTAACAAAGTTCATTATGCAAGTAGTCATGTTTTTGTTTATTGTTCTATGATTTGTAGATCATTGATTGGAGTAGTTCACTTACACACCTACTAATTATTTGTGTTTTATCTGGCAGACATGCTTCATTTTATTCAAGACAATAGTTGATGAAAAATTTTGTGGATCACACGACACGTTACATTTCAGCAGATAATATTCTTTGATTTCTTTGCAGAATACACACTCACACTAGTATAGTCACACTCTATATGAAAAATATAATGTGAAGGCTAAATGCTAAAAAAACTTTTAAAGCCATAAATCTAAAGAAGAAGAAATATTTAAAAGTCAGCTGATGTGAATTGACAGCGACAGCATATTTATTGGAAAAACGGAAAAGTTGAATACTGAAAAAGAAAAACGTTTAAAATTCAAAACCAAGCTAAAGTACTTAAAAGTCTGGTGAATAATAAATAATTTGCATGTTAAATCTATTGTTGTTTTTAATATTTGTGGATTATTTTATCTTAAAACAGAAGTCATTATTATTACCGTGGGTAGGTACTGCAGTTTATTAGTTATTTTAATAATAAATAATTATAGTTTTCTATAACCTTAACAGGTATCCATGAGGAATGGTCAATCGTCAACTATACCTAATAATTAGTACTAATCAAAAATCATTTAATAACACGGTATCCTTGAAGATAAGAAGCTGAGAAAATACAAAATGCAAAGGATACAACGATTAAAACGCGAACTTGCTAAAATAACTGATAGCCCTCCGCATGGTATCTGCGTATACCCAAAAGATGACAGCCTCGATAAATTAGAAGCCCAAATCACCGGACCAGAAGATTCACCGTACAGCACTGGAATTTTCAAACTGGAAATACTAATTCCCGAACGATATCCTTTCTCACCGCCGTCCATAAGATTTCTTACAAAAGTATATCATCCCAATATTGACGATTTTGGCAGGATATGCTTAGACCTGATAAAAATGCCACCGACAGGAACTTGGAGACCTACGATTGGTCTAGAAGGCCTATTAATTGCTGTTAGAATGCTCCTAGAGTCCCCAAATCCAGATGACCCATTAATAATGGAGATTGCCAAGGAATTCAAGAATAACCAGGAGTTGTTTTCGCAGAAGGCAAAGCGCTATACAGAAAAATATGCTGTATATGATTCTAATGAGGATCGTTTTAATAATGTCTTCACCGTAGTATAGAGGTAGTTATTTTTAGGTTCTGAGATCATAGAAATATAAAGGCTGATTTAGGTTTAAAGATTCATGCGTTATTAGGAATAGATTAGTACGAAATCGGTTTACCAATAAAAAAACATCAACAACTTCATTCATTACCAATAAGTGTATACTGAAATTTTAAAGGAACAGGCTCTGATAATTTTATCAGAAATGGGAAAAATGTATTCCTATTTCTGAACTTGATCAACCTGTATCTTAGTAAGGGGCAAGGTAGAGGTATATGTATAATTATTATAATAATTACATTTTCTGTTTAAAATTTCATAATTATTCTATTCTTCAAGTTTGATATTTGAATTGAACCATACTTTTTCATTGTGAATTTCTTGTTTTTTTTTACAATATTTTTATTACTTGAATAAATATTAAGAAAGAGCTATTTTCTATTTATTTTATTGTCAGCAAAGTTAGGCTACCTTAGATTGTAATCATAATCGTTGCGACAATTAACGCGACACTGCCTGATCTTAGGTATCTCTTTTAAATTTGCAGACATTAGAAAAACTAAATTGCAAAACCAATCAACAATCAATTAAATATAGCTACAAATTGTTATATTCTCAAGCTTCACTTTTAACATTTCAGATTACAGGGCAACAAAACACGAGTTTAAAGAAATTTATGCAAAAATATAATCAATTAAATGATTCTTTCGGCTTTATTCTTTGTGCATTCATTTTAACATGAAAATGATCGATTCATGAACATACTTTAGTTTATTTACAAACAATAATTTGTTTGGGAAAGCAAGCTGATTGTACATACTCATATAAATAAATAACAGTAAAACTACTTTGTACAAAAAAAAGTCTCAATTATACACTATTATACTCTTATTAATTATTATTAAAGAAAGCATCCCCTGCTTGATTGACTCTACTACTGATCGGATTGTTCCGTTTCTTCAGTTGCTTTCTCTACAGTGTCATTTTCTTTAACACTAGAAGATTCTGTAATCTCCTCTTCTTCGTTACATTCCTCCGCCAAGCTGCTTCTTATCGCTTCAGCAAAAGCATCTGGATATTGATTGTTCAGTTTAGTTTTGATTATTCTGATCTTCTTGAAGATATAATCCAAATCTTTCTTCATTTCTACGAGAACTTGGGTATGCTTCTTAAATTCAGGAGTAACAGTCTTCAGCCGTGACGCACTTAACGAATTACAGTTCATAAGCATTTCATTTGTTTTCTCAAATCTTTGGAGCCTAAAATAAATAACAAGAAAAAAGATTAGTCCTAATAAAGATATGGGTGATCCTACTGTTTACACCCCCAGCTTTTGTGTATAAAACTACATGTTTTTTCGAAGGTAAAGGTGAGTTATGCCTAGCCTATTGAAACTTATCGACCAGAACCAACAGTTGGCAATGTTGGCATACAACCGAATGTTGCCAAAACAACAATATGCAACTGGGCTGAGAGGGAAGTACTTCAGTGCTGGCAAAACTGTCAAGATTGGACCACTCGAAGGCCTTTATACAGGGCACTTCAAAAAAAAAAGGACCGAAGAACTATTAACCCTTTACGTGCTGATGCCCACGAACGTCATAGCATAGGGGAAAATGTGTAGAAATAGAAAAATCAGCACTCAAAGGGTTAAAGCTTAACAGAACAGATCTGAGAATCCATATAGGCCTATTTATATATTGGGCACTGCAAGCTGAACCATATCTATAGGACGGGTTTAGTGATCAGGGCTGAATGCCGTCTGTGCTTTTAGGAAGACAAAACAGGAAAACTTCCTATACAAGTGTCCCGCACTGGGAAGAATGAGACTACAAACCTTCGGGAGAAAGCTGATCTGATGGGAGTTAATGTAGCACGATTAGTTTTGAGCCACAATAGAACTATGGTCACAACGGAAGGGTCATAAAATTATCCACTCCTATGAATCTAATCTATGTCTCGTCTAGCTAGTCACATAATTGCCAGGTTGAGCATATCTCCTTCGAAAAACCATGTAGATAATTATTATACTCTTCCGTCCTATGATTATAAAGTGGATGTTTTGATGAGCTTTACATTCTAATAACAACTGTAATCTTACATTTGCTTTTGAGCCCGTATCATGGTTTCAACATCTTGCTGGTCGACAATACCAGCTAATCCTTGAATAAAAACTTCTGGGGCGGTGTAGTTTTGAAAACACTCAATACTGTAATCACTTTCTGGCGTTCCTTTTCCCTCCTCCATTGTAAAAAAATATTTTTATTTAAGGAAAATGAAAATCGAAAGTTTACTTTGAGTAGATTTTTTGCTGATGATGGTGCACTGCCTGTTGAAAATTTTCGGTGTTTAGTGTTTAACTGTTTACATCTTCCCCAATATTCACATTAAATTAAAATCATCAAATTTTGAATAAATAGCACCTTATTACCAAATTACTGTAAAAGTAAACAAACAGAAACAGAATTTTATTATAGATTTTTTCATACTTTCAATTTTTCAAGTTATGTCAACATCAACGTCCTTTGTCTTGGTCTTTCCACTCTTCTTTTTTTTAGTTTCTTTAATGGCCTTTTACATTTGTACATTTAACCAGGTATAATCTTCTCGCTCTGGTTGGGTTGGGATTATTGGGATTGGGATATAAATATTGGGTTCTTCCACTGACATAATAAATTTAATAATTATTATAATAATGACGTACCATTATTTGTGAACACGTCACCAGGATACACGTGTACACAGTCATTACTCCATAGGATGGAGTTCGATGTACACAGTATCAAATACACTAATAAAATATTTTAGCGTATTTGACGGTATGTCAATTGACTGTGACTGCGCAGGCTGCGTTCCGGGCTTGTCGGTCTTTTAAAAATGAAAAACTAACCATGCCCATGATATTGCTCATATATTTTTTATTGTGAGAAATAAATGGATAATTTTTTGTAGGTTTGCATAAGTCGTCAACAGCTACCCCTTTAATTCTATTTTAAAAATTTTCACGGCCAACGGGCCAACTAAAACCCCGTGTTTTCATAGTCATTTTTTTTACGGACGCCATATTTGTCGTTTGGTATACAAAAAAATTACGGAAACCAGAAATCAATAACATCAAAGAAACTTTGCAAAAATTTTATTCTTCTTAAAAAAAAAATGAAAGTTTTTTCCGAATTCCCCGAATGACTTTCTTTCTTTCATAAAATAAAAAATCTCGATTTTTCATTTTTTTTTCATGATAATTCAGTAGCGTCTGAAGTTTTCATAAATTTTGTTTCAGATTCTTAATAAGCATGAAATTGTGCAACTTTTCTGTAGTGTTTTTTCCTGACTTTTCTGACCCTGCATTTCTTATCGTTTCCGAGATACCCGCATGTACCTATTTTTTTATTAAATGGGACACTCATGTAATTACACTTTAAACACAATAATTAAACCGTAATATTTATAATAATCTACTTTCTGAATTAACCTCTTGCATCGGAATTCGCGGCACTACACCTCGTGATGTAACACGAACCGTTCGATGACGTATAGGTATACCGCGAATCTAGAAATTCCCGGCACGTTGTAGTACCTCTGGACTAGACTGCCAAAAAAATAGTCCACCCCATGATCAGTGATATGTTCATGATCTGTGTGGATGATACTAATTGATACATACAACCACGATACACATAAGTATACACACGGTATGCCGATTGCTGTTACTATTTTGGTTATCACTGCGCAATGACGTTCATGTGGTTTTATTTTGACTTGAAGTATTAATCGCGGCGAGGTTGTTTATAAAATAAATGTCAAATTATATTGCTTCAATCCTTTTTGCTTGTGTTTTTCTTTCTGATAGATCTATTATAGAAAAATTTTCTTTTTTTCGAAAAAAGTAAAATAAAATTTCTACAATTTTTTTTAATGTTATTGATTTTTGATTTTCATGATTTTTTTTGTACCAATAAACGACATAAAAAAACAATATGGCGGCTATAAGAAAAACAAAAGTTGACTATGAAAACTCTGGGATTTAGTTGTCCTTGAAAATTTTTTAAACGGTAAATGGATAGCTGTTACCGACTTATGCAAGCCTACAAAGAATTATTTATTTATTCCTGACAATAAAAAAGATATGGAGCAATCTCATGTGTAATCTTAGAACCGCGTGACGTCACAAGACCGGAACGCAGCCTGCGCGTCATCGTCTATCGGCATACCGTGTGTGTATCGTGCATACAACATAGAACACTACACAAATATGTCAGCATGAAACTGAAAATTCAACCGCGCTGCTCATGACGTCACTGTGGTGATTGTAATCCAAGCTCTAACGGAAGAATTGAAAATATTTGAAGGTGGAAGTCAACATTTGTGGAGTGCAATGAAAAGTGCTGGTGCTTACTGTGATACGATACAAATCATTTACATACAATTGCCTTTGCCTATGCTAGCAAATTTAAAAAAAAGATACCTCGCTTTGCCTTTCGTTTTTCTTGCGTGATTCTCACACCCGAACTTACCTCACAATAAAACTTTTTTGCTATCAGACAGTTAAGTACCGAATCAAACTTATTAAAATTACTGGAACATCTTCAAACGTCGAAATAAGCTACTAAACGGCGATTTTACGTCATTATTACTGCCGAGTCACATGTAGCTGTCACCAGAGCTGGCCATGTACTCGAGTACTTTACTCGTATTTTTGTTACGAGTGAAAAAACTACTCGTAATTTTTTACTCACAAGTACTTTCCATCCAAAATACTTACTACTCGTACGGATAAGTACAATTACAACTACTCGAGAAATTTTACTCGTGAAATACGGATATTTTTACGGATAGTAATGACGTCATGCCGTCAGCAGGGAACCGATCTAAAAACGAGTTCACCGTCCTGCGCAATTGCACTGTCACTGTCACTAGTAATGCCGCATTTTATTATTTTACATATTTTTATATAACATATCAAATATGCGCCATGTAAGAAGTTATTAATTTCTTTACAATAAAATTTCTTTCATTGAAAAAATTCTTTCAAATTCAAAGCCTTTGAATTTATGTTGAAGATTAAATATTGCTTTTTCCCTTACCCCCCTCCCCCCCCCCTAAATGAAAGCCTAACTTCGCCACTACACGTTGATTAATTTCTAGATAGTCTGCCAAGGTCATATTTGTTTACGCTGCGTTGTAACGTCGAACATTATGACACTAAAAATGACAGTTAGAATTTGAAGGTTATTAAAGGGATCAAATGAAAATGTTTGACATTAGGAAGATGCAAAAACAATAAATTTAATAATCGATCACAACATCGCCCTGGTTTTGTTGTCAACTTTTCTATCCAAAATAATAAACTGATTTTGTTCTGTTTACGTCTGTCAGTTTTAAGAGTTAATTTTTAATTTTATAAAATAAATTAAAAATTATTAGAATTATCTAAAAAGTGATAGATTATCTTTAAAAGTAAGCAAAATGCCAAAACATATAAGTAAAGAAGCGCAACAGCAGATGGTGGCAAATTTATTCGAATACTTTGGAAACGAATCAATGAATGGGGGCCATTATACCCCTAACATCAGTGAGCAAGGTATAAAAATTATTTTATAGGTTCAAATACTACTGACATCAAGTAATAAATAATATTATGATTTAGAGGGTAGCTGAAGCTCTGAAATTGTCGCTTTGGTACCGTCTCTACATACTCTACATACCGTCCTCAAAGACAAGTATATATTTGAGTACAGCAAATCTTCTCTTTTGTGCGTCTTAAAGAAAATTGGATTTAAATGGAAAAAAGACAATCCACGTCGAGGTCTCCTGGAATTAGGTCACATTATTGTTAAAAGAGTGAAGTTCCTACGCGCATATGTAGATTACAAAAGAGAAGGCATCTTACCAATAATTTGTGTATATAGGCGAAACATGGATCTCTCAAAACGGCACAATGGGAAGGTCTTGGCAGGATCAAAACCCACGCAGTGTCAAGAAACTGAACAGAAGACAGAAGGCAAAAGGTGTTTTAAATACTTATATGTTATAATGATGTATAATTAGGCATTAAATATAATATCATTTATTTTCATTATTTAGGTACATAGTTGCAGGTAAGATAAATGGTTTTGTTGATGGGGCAGAATTGATTTTCTCTTCATCAACAAAAGATCCAGATTATCATGGAGAGATGAATCATGAAAAGTTTACCAAGTGGTTCGAAAACCAGTTAAAGCCAAGTTACCTTCTGTGATTATTATGGACAATGCGCCTTACCACAGTGCAGTTGAAAATAAACCACCAATTTCTTCTTCAAATAAACAACAAATTGACGAATGCGCTGCGCAGGAAGAACATTGGTTTCGAGCCTTTTTCGCTGAAAGCTCAGCTCCTAGACATTGTGAATAAGTATATTTTGTATTGACTTTATGATTTTTATATAACTAAAATGCTTATTGGTTTCACAACAGGAACAAAAGAAACCAAAGCAGTATATAATGGATTCCTTAGCTAGCTGAACAGTATGGACACAAAATTCTTCGACTTCCACTATACCATTATATTTTTTAATCCAATCGAACATGTGTGGGATATAGCAAAGTCGAACTTCAATCGTCCTATCGTCCTTTAAGCGATGAGAGTACCGACGTTATTTCTCTTTGGCGAAATACACATCATACTGGTGTTACGGCAGAAATGTGGAATGTTTTAATTAGGTATTAATTTAAGAAACTGATTATATGACTCTGAATATTAAATTATCAATTGTCAAGTTTTGCATTAATTTATATTATTTATAATTTGTGTATAACTTTCCAATAAAATGTTCTTTACAAATAGGTGCTTGTTATTTTTTCATTACAAATATCTTTTATGAATTAACATCATCGTTATATTCAAAAAGAAACCTTAAATTCTTTTTATTTTCAAATAAACAAAAATTGTTGATGATGTAATAAATTATGTCTATTTATTCTGTGATTCCTCATCCTCATTGCACCTACAAAATTCGAGATCTGACATCACTGCTGAATTTTCATGTGACCTTGGTAGACTACCTAGAAATTAATCAACGTGTAGGTGCATCCGTGCATCGGGCGTCATGAAGCACTCTCGAACAGGGCGCCATTATCACAGGAGCCGGCACTGGTTACATTAGAATATGATACGATCTACGGAACGGCTATGCTCTCACTCGTATTTAGCTATCACAAGCCTGACGTCATAGGCTGGTTGCGCCTTGGTATTTATTGGTATCATGATGGATCATGCGCACGACACGAATAAAACTACTCGTACTTGTTACTCGTGTTTTCACGAGTATTACTCGTACTCGTCCACCTGTTTGTGCCAAAATACTTACGAGTAAATACTTACGAGTACATTTTCCAAGTACTCGTACTCGAATTATTTACGAGTACTCTTTTCCAGTACTCGTGCCCAGCTCTGGCTGTCACCACACTGACGTCACAGACTGCGCGCTGACATACCTATATCATGGTCCTCCTACCCGGTGACCGGTGACCCAGTCCAGTCCACCCCTAACCTAATTATTTTCAAAGTTAAGCTGAATGTAATTTAAAATTATAATTATTATTATAATCTTTTCACAAAATCACAAAATAATATTAATGATTGTAAATTATGCATACTGCTGAAATGATATAAATATGGATTATGATCCTAACGGATGCAGTTAGTACACCAGCAGGCCTGAAATAATATTTAGAATTCAGTTAGTTTATGGTTACCTAGTTATTTGTTAGTTATGTTAACAATGCTGAAGCCACGTTTAAGTCGCAGTATTTACATCCCGATCAGAAATTTCAGCTTAAAGTTTACTGACTTAACTCCACTTGCAGTAGCCTTCAACAGCCGACCTGCACCGAGCAATGACCAGCACAGCGCACTGAAAAAAGATGTCGGTTTGTTCTCGATACCGCAGCTGAAATCACATGAAGGGTTTTATGAACTGAAAGACAATTGCATTTGGAAAACCAATAGCCTAGTTTCGGAAGCGTTAGACAAAAATCGTCGTCGTAAAATGGTACAAATATTTGACGAACTCTCGGACACATTATGTCGAGTAGCTGACATGGCGGAGTTTATTAGACTGGCACATCCCTCGAAAGTTTACAGTGAAGCAGCCGAACTAGCTTGTGTTACTGTTAGCAGCATTGTAGAAACATTGAACACAAATGTTGATTTATATAACGCATTGAGACATTCTTACGAGAATAGCGACGTAAAAAGCACTACGGAAGTTGACAAATTGGTGTCCCGTTTATTCTTATTTGACTTTGAGCAAAGTGGGATCCACCTTCCCGAGACGAAACGAAAACAGGTTGTAATTTTAAACGATACGATACTCAACATTGGTCAACAGTTTGTGTCGGGTTCTTCAAAAGCTCGATTTATCAATCGAAATGAGTTACCCAACCATATTAGAAATGTATTTAGTGGAGATGCAGAAACAGCTGCAGTTAATGCTTTATATGCCGACTCTGCTGATGCCGATGTCAGGGAAATTGCATACAAAATATTTCTTCAACCTGACGAACAACAGGAGTATTTATTAACGCGTTTATTAACTGCAAGACATCAGTTAGCTCAGTTGTGTGGTTTCAGAACTTATGCTGAAAGAGCTTTAAGAGGTTCAGTCATGGAAGACCCCGAGAAGGTTTATACGTTTCTGAATATCATATCAGAAGGTATTCGTGATCAAGCGGATCAGGATTTCAATGTATTAAGAGATATGAAATTGAGTCACGATCCAAGAAAACGAGATCTTGCTCCCTGGGATGTTTCATATTTTACTCAGAAAGCAAAGAATAAAATCTTTGAAGTGTCTCTATCAGACTATTCGCCGTATTTCTCCTTAGGATCTTGCATGGAAGGTTTGAACATAGTTTTTAATGAATGTTTCGGTATAAGTTTGGTAAATTCATCAATTTCACCCGGCGAAGTCTGGGCTCCAGATGTTTACAAATTGGCGGTCATGCATGAAATCGAAGGCTGTCTTGGTTACATTTACTGTGATTTTTACGAACGACCTGGTAAACCAAATCAAGATTGCCATTTTACCATTAGGGGAGGCAAACTGCTTGAAGATGGGACCTATCAAAAGCCTATAGTTGTTCTTATGTTAAATTTTCAACCACCTCGTTGGCAGTGTCCTTCATTACTGATGCCCAGCATGGTGGATAATTTATTTCACGAAATGGGTCACGCCATGCACTCGATGCTAGCTCGAACTGAATACCAGCATGTGACTGGAACTCGGTGTTGTACTGACTTGGCTGAAGTACCGTCAATATTGATGGAATATTTTGCCTCGGACCCGAGAATTATACGAACCTTTGCAAGACACTTTCAAACCAAAGAGCCCCTACCTGAAAACGTAATACAAAAATTGTGTGCATCGAAGAGACTTTTTTCTGCAAGCGAAACACAGTTGCAGGTGTTTTACGCTGCTTTGGATCACGTTTATCACGGTCAGTTTCCTCTGTCTGGCTCTACTACAAAAGTGTTTGAAGAAGTGCAGAGGAAGTTTTATGGGTTACCGATCGTTCCAAACACTGCATGGCAGTTGAGGTTCAGTCACTTGGTCGGGTATGGTGCTAAATATTATTCTTATTTGGTGTCGAAAGCGTTAGCTTCGTCAATTTGGAAAAGGTGTTTTGAAGAAGATCCGTTGAATCGATTCCAGGGTGATCGGTATAGAAGAGAATTTTTAGCTCATGGTGGTGGAAAGGATCCTAAAACTCTTGTTGGTGATTTTCTGGAAATTGCACCACATCCGGAACGTTTAGCTGAGTTTATAGTCAGTGAAGTGGACGAATATCAACATCAAAGTCGAGAACCTTTGAAGAAATTATTATAAAATGTGTGATATTGTAAGTTAGGTGACTATATTTGTTATTACTGTTGATGAAAAAATATAAATATCATAATCATTTTAATAATGTTTCCCTAGAGTACCTCATGCAGATATTTTTTAGCTTACGTTTTTCAAGTTAAAAATCATTTAAAAGAAAATTGTTGTAAAGCAAAACACAAAAGATATAGGGTGAATGCACCAGCACCAGTGATTGACCCTCTCCCCCAATGAATGATCACCAAGTGAAGTTTTACAATGTAATAAAATGGGCGAGTTCATCTTTTATTCATATTATAGTAGGCATCTAAAACTACCAACACAGAAAAGTTTGGTAAACTGATAAAATTTCTTAAACTATTAAGATGTTTGGTAAGAATCAACCTAAACTCGAGAGTTTCTTGTTAGTCATTTACTACTGAATTCTGGGCCTGATTTGTCTCCGACCCTGGAGGTAAAAAATAACACAGTTCCGCCGTTGTATAAACCAATATAATATATTGTCTTGCATTATTTTTCACAATACATAATCATAAATCCATATATTATGTACTTATTGTAAAAAAAACCTTCTCGAGCATCAATCCCTAAATGAGCATATTTTCATTAATTAATTATTGGTATTGGTGCAATTTTGAATATCTCCATCATTTGTGCTTCCTGTATTTTTTCAAGGTTAAAGCTCATTATTACAATAATTAAGTATAGTTGTCTACTGTAAAAATTTCAACCCAATTCGTTTAAAAATGTGCCAATAAATGGATATTGAAATTTAGCAATTTCACCCTCTTTCTTACATAAGCGAAGCCACTGGCTAACTGATATAAAAATTGCACCTTTTTAACATTAACGTATACCTAGTTCTGCATACAATGTTCTTCCCTCTGTTTATTAATTTTAATTTAATTAAATGCAAATTATGTTAATTTAGTTTAAAAGTTTGTTCCATCTTGCATACACAGGGGTTAAAAAAGTAGCAATTTCTTCTAAAATTAAATGGCGGGTGAGGAAATTTTCAACTACATAGAAAATTGCGTCATCTTATAATTAAAACCAGAGGAGTGATCATTTTAGTAAAAGGACAGTTTATAAAATAAATTATCAGGCCTAATAACTTGAAAACAGAAGATGTACGTGAAAAACGGCAAAACAGGTTAATTTGTTATCGAAAGGGGTGTCAAACATAACAACTATCCTCTCACCCAAATATGTCCTCCTCGATAACAAAATTAGCCTGTTTCGGCATTTTTTTTCATCTTCAGTTTCCAAGTTATTAGGCCTGTTAGGTTTTCGTTAGGCCACCCTGTATAATTAAAATGAACAATTCCCGTTATTACAAGCAGCATGCCTATTATTAATCTTTTTTCTTCTTCATTTTCTTACAGGTTTGTCAATTTGCCAACATTGACATTTTTTTTTGCCTATATGGCATATAATAGGGTCCAATCCGTCCCCCCATTTAACAATATAAAATTTATTTGCACAGAACTGCAGCATACCAATGAAAAACCTTACAAGCCACTGAGTGAGGGGAAAGGGTCTATAATGGTTGCTGATGGGGAAAAAGTCATAATCCGACCCTCGATGCATTCACCCTATGGGGGTACTAAGAAAAATTTCGGTTTTTAGATAAAACTATAAGTTTCTAAAGGAACATAATTATCAAAGAAAAAATAACAAAACAGGTCCCTAAATCCACCTGTATGTTTTTATTATGATTGAAATTTTAAAAAGGCCTTTAAAAATTAAGTGAAACCTTTCTCCAAGTTAGGTTCTGTAAAAAAACGTGTCATTTAATTATACGAAATTATTAATTTTTTTTTTAATTTAAATCGATATTTCCTGTCCCTAGACCCGCAGTAAGACCACATAACCCCATCAACTTCCGCCATTACACATTCTAATCTCATAAACATTTTAAAATTAATATTTTTTTCAACTATTTAATCCTATTAATATTAATACTTCAAGAATATTTATAATATTTGCAAAATGATTAATGTTGGATAAAAATATTAAAAAAAAAAAAAGTTCAAACACGGACATATACAGGCTGGCTGACTTTTCATTGTCCAGCTTGTATCTTCTGAAATAATATGAAAGATACGGAAAAAAGTTAAATAGATAAATAATTGTCAAACTGGATGCGACCTACACAAAATGGCGAACACATTTGACGATTTATCCATTTAACTTTTTTCCGTATATTTCATATTTC
Organism: Malachius bipustulatus; assembly: GCA_910589415.1. Classification (NCBI taxonomy): domain Eukaryota; kingdom Metazoa; phylum Arthropoda; class Insecta; order Coleoptera; family Melyridae; genus Malachius; species Malachius bipustulatus. The sequence continues at coordinate 46,216,536 of OU342632.1, read as the reverse complement.
AGAAAATACAATAAGCTGGACAATGAAGTCAGCCACCCTGTATATAATAACTAATCAGTCTCCTTTCCTGTAGATAAAAACACCCAGGGATTAGGTAACAATATAAAATACTGTAACAGTTCATTCAAGCTGCCTGCTTATGAACCAGATTGAGGGTTAACTAAATATTTTTTCCCAGACAATGATTGCACCTCAGTTAGTTTATTATTATTATTAACTAAATATTTTTTCCCAGACAATGATTGCACCTCAGTTAGTTTATTATCCAATGAAACGTAGTATTATACCTACATACCTACACTTATGATGGCTCTTTAAAAAATAATTCAAAATCAAAGTGAACAAGGGAACAAATGAAACATAAAATTCCCATTCTTTTCAACGATTATTTATTTTCATTACTGGAATATGAAAATTAATTTCATGAAATATCTTCCCAATTAAAATTCATGTCTTCAGCAATTTAACCATTACGATTCATCTTATATATCTGTCAATTTATATTAATATAAAAAGTATATATAACTTCTACAACTTTAACATAAATATGACTTCTAAAAAAGAGGCAATTTGGGTTAAAATATATCACAAGTAGGTAGGTAGTTAAAGAGAAATAATTAATAAGTCTAAAATAGTAATCAACAATAAGAAATGGAATATTTAGTTGCGTTCACCTCATTTTAAATATTAAGTAATATATTATAATATTAATATGTACACATATGTAAATAAATATTTCTTTTGGGTAGTTAGACACATTAAAAACAAGATATAAACAACTAGGACTTTACAAGTATTAAAATAAATATTAACAATATACATGTTGCAGCCAACGTAAGGATCACACACATTTTCCTATTTTTCCTTTGATATGCATCAGCTTTTTGTAATTGCTTGAAACCTTCATAAACCTGAACCTGCGTCTGTTCAATATTATAATCTATCCTATCTAAGACTGTTCCTTGGTCTGCAACCATCTGACTCAAATCCTTAAATATACTGTTTAGGTCGAGAATGGACTTTACCACAGAATTAATCTCTTGTTCTCGATCTTGTGCAAACTTCGTGTTTTCTTCTTCCAGATATAATAATTGCTGTTGAGTCATCTGCTTGGAATTGACAAAATAGTTATCTATATCTTCGTTTTCCTGAGTGTACAACGTTTCTAGATCTATAATTTGATTATCAAAATATTTCTTCGAGCGGTCTTCTCTGGACTGGATTTGTCGCAAGTAACTATTCTGAGTAGACCTAAAAAGGCAAGACAATTCCTGGAGAGCTGAAGCTAGAGAGTGATATACGCTGAAGGTGAGTCTCTGTTCTTTGGGATTTCCTAAAAAAAAAACAGAATGTTATAAGAATTGAGTAGGCAAGTGAGAATGGCGGGCTACCTTCATTCGAGTGTGTTTTAATTACTTGCACTAATCGATGTACTTCGTTAAACATTCTCGATATTTCACGTGTGCAATTTTCGATCGCAATTTCATCTTCCTGACTTTCGTCAAACGTCGGTCTTCTCAAGTTCTTGTTATGCAAAGCCTTCAACTCGTTTATTTTCGCTTTCAATTTTGGACACACCATCTGGGCTTTTTCTAGGTAATCGACCCAAACAGGTGGTATTCGGGTGGTATCGTTATCCACATCTGCTAGCCCTTCTTCGGCCTCTCCCAGATTTAAGGTTACCAAATGTAACTTGTCTGTATGTCCCTGGATTTAGATAATTAGTCATGTAAATTCATAAGCATCCTTATTGTGAGGCACTTACCTGCTGGTTGGGATAAACATGTCTGCTTCTGATAGCATTGTTTCTCATCAACAGAAAAACATCAGTTAAGGACCTCGAAGCCATTGCGATTTAATTATCTAATTATTATTACTTAAAAATCTTACAAAAGTAATAATTAACATTATTTTAGCGGAACTATGGAATTTGGTTTATGCTTTCTATTAATTCTATTAACTTAACTGAATCGAGTCTAAACTAAATAATTAAATAATAACAACTATTTTTATTTTTCATTAATGTTTCCGCAAGTTTCAATTTTGTCAGTCATCAGAAGTCAGATTTCATTTCATCAGATTCACCCAAATCCAAATGCGCAAACTAACAAGTGTCAAGTGTCAATGTATGACAATTATAGCAGCGCCGCCAAGCGTAACGGTGACACTATAAAGATATGTGTGTGAACTGCGAAACATGGCTGGAGTTTTAAAAATTAACACTGAAGAGTTCTTAAAATTAATTAGACGTGTGAAATTGGGATTATTAATTAATACAACAATAAACAATAAAGTTTTCAGTATGCTTATTAACAATAATTAATTAGTAGTAATAAAGCTATATATACGCTATTCTACACAATTAAAAATTAGTAGTTTGGTTCGACTGTGATTAATTTTAATCTCAAACTTCTAACTAATATAATAGCCCTGATGATGAAGAATTAAAATAAAATTAGAAAGCTTAGCGTAGAAAAAACTGAAAAAAGAGTGTTCTTTTCTCAAAACGACTGCATACCCAAATAATTCCTAATATTAATATTATTAAAATAGGTAGATATATTGCAAAAAGATTGAATCGTTAAATAAGTGTCAACTTTTTATTTTCCGCAATTCCAATAATGTGCTTCCTTGCAGTTTTAAAGGTCCATTCTTTTTTCTGGATTAACTAAATGTTCCTTTTTGAAATGGTCATCAGAGCAAATAGCGTTAGAATTCGATTTCAATACCAACTCTACCGTTTTTCAAAATTTCTCGTCACTAATCGATATTATGATACCCATTTCTTGTTCCTGTTTTCATCAGAATAGTTTTTAAAATATTAATAAATTTATTTAATAATTATTGTTGATATAATAACCATAATGAAAACTTTGTTGTATTAATAATTATTAATCAAAATTTCATCCGTCTAATTAAATTTAAAAGCTTTTCTATTCAGTGTTGATATTTAAAATTCCCGCTATGTTTCACCAAATATAAAATTTTAGTGACACTGAGCTCCAAGTCATGCTTGGCGGCGCTGCTAAAGTTGTTGCACTAGGGAGCCTGTATTACCGACACTGACGCTTACTAGGGTAGCGCATTCTCAATCTCACAAAAAGTTGGGAATGTCAAATTTACCTTCAAAAACGTCAGATTTTCCATGAACGTGCAACTGTCTAAAAATTCACATAATGTGTTATAAATAAGTCCGCGTATTTAAAAAAAATTGTAAACCTTTGCTGCGTTAGAGCATGTTTTAACAATAAAAAGAGGGCTTGTTCAAGTTGCCTAAAGGTAACTTTCTTAATATTTGAAACTCTGAAACTCATTAAAGTCCTCTATCAATATCAATACTTATACCATACCTGTTACTGGGATTTTCTGGACAAAAAATATACCCAGCCGGCATCAGCCCCATCAGCGGACAGTTTTCATTGCAGAAAATATACGGAGCTCAGAATTTTCGTATACCTGGGAAGTTTTTGTCAGGTAGGTTTTATTATATTTGATAATTTTTATTGAACCTTTGCTTCGTAATTGTTAAATGTTCTTCTTCGTCGTGGGTTTTAGGTTCTCGATCATAAAGAAGCATTATTTTTCAAAAATATTTTTATAAAAATGAAACGTTTTATTATACCTGCATCTTGATGAATCTTATTTTTAAGGATCAGTATGGGAGGGTCTTATAAGCCTATTAAGATCACACTACGCATTCGTGTGTCAACCAAGACGCTTTTTCTCAGTAACTACGTTAGATATCGAGTTAAAAATTATACCCAATACTTATTAAAGTCTACAGCTTCGTAGATCCTTTAAACCCGTAAAGTTTTTAATACCCACTAAAAGAGGATTCCTCGAGTTATAAGTATATTCGTGTTATTAGTTTGTTTCATTTTTCAAACTTCGCTTTTTCCCACTTAATACCTACGCTTGAGACCAAATGTGCCAAAAATATGACATCTAGCTGTTCAAACATAACCGTGTTAAATAAACGTCAACGAGTGAATGCGCTACCCTAGTATTCGTTAGTGTCGGTAATGCAGGTTCTAGAGGCAGGGAACTTACCTAGAGGCAGGGAACTTACCTAGAGGCAGGGAACTTACATAGAGGCAGGGAACTTACCCGACCTTGATCCTCTCAAAATCCTGAAGTTTCTCAAGGAAACGGACTTGGAGAGGGTGCTTCACTAAAGGGATTCCACACCAGGCGAAGCACAGTAGAGGGGATACAATAGATCTTTTAGGTCGCAATAACTTAATCACCCTCAAAAATACAAATACAAATACAAATAATGCAGGTTCCTTATGTCGTACATCGACGCAATTCAGTAAGTATAGAAGTGTCTGGTATTAATATTTTAAGGTATTTAACCTGTCAATCAATATCCAGGTACTCTACTCTGGTAGCTTTTGGTCGGTGTACATGCTCTTTCTTGATGTTTTTATTCAAAGCTATATATGACATTTGGCTGTCATTTAAGTTGGTATAGTTGACATGACATAAGTGACAAGGCAGTAATTATTGGCCAGCGCCGACGGGTTTGACATTTTTGAAGAAAGAGTTAAGAGTTAATCCAATTCCAATTATTCAAAATTAAATTAACAAATAACAACAAACGGAAAGAAAAAGTAGAAATAGAAACATTTACATTTTACATTATTTTACATTACAAACGCAATCTTCTGATAAACATGTTAGAAGATGAAGATGTTTTAATCTTGCAAGTCGTTTTTGCAATAATTTTTACTTTATTTTAATAAATATTTATCGGTTTTTATTATCACAATTCCCTGGGAAAATCACTAAAAAATCACAAATGCAGGAAAGTCGGGTAATCTTTCTACACTGGATGTTTTGAAGAAGAACAGTGAATTTTAGAACCGACTTTGGACACATTATTATAATTTAAACATGAATATAAATTGTGTGATATGTAGTGACTTGTTCGCACCAAACATTGATATTTATGTAACCCAGTGTGGTCACATGTTTCATTTTCACTGTTTAGTAAACTGGTTTGAAAGGTACGTACCTACCTACTTAATTTTTTAAACATTCCTTTATCCACTACAATAATATTGTTTGCTCGTTATTCCCAAGATCCAAGACATGCCCACAATGTCGAAGTAGGGCCAACGAGAAGAACATTCACCGGGTATTCTTCAATTTTCTCAGTTCCGACAACATTAAAGATGATGCTGCTACCTTACAAAACAAATTAGATAATCTCAATTTCCAAATGACTTTGAAAGAAAAAGATATCAAGATATATGAAGAAAAATACAAAAAGGTTAAAACTCAAAATATTGAACTTAGGTTTGTGTCACTGGTTAATTTTTCAGTGGCAATTCTGTTTATAAATTTAACGCTTGCAGGAAAGAAATAAAACAATTGGAAGACAAGGATCGTGCACACGAATCTGTAGTCATTGTGATGAAAGAGAAAATATCTTATTTAAGAACAAAAGCTAATTCAGACCGTAAACTCGCTGAAGAAATCCTGCTGCTGAGAAACAAACTGAAAGAGCAAGAGAATCTCAATTTAGCTCTGACGGGTACAAGAGAAGAAGTCAATGACATGCTGAGAAACGAAAAAAGTGTTGAGTCGCTGGTATTATTGGCTGCAACATTGAAAAAGTAAGACTTTATATGTTGACTGAATCTATTTGCTAAAAAACAAAGCACAACAAGATTTTCCTTACGAAAATCTTGGCCTGCCGGCTGGGCCGATTACCGCTGACCTAATTATTTTTTCGAAAAACGATCTCTACAAAGTTTGTACGTCCATTCTTTCCCTAAGTAACTGTACTAGCAGAATCTGTCCGCGATGTACCCTTACCGAGAAACAAATCCTTATGTCGGGACGTTGCAAAAAAAAGTACGGCCCTGAAAGGGTGCCTTAAAATTCTCGGATCCGGCCCATTTTCAATAGGTCGTATTGGGGGGTCCAGAGCTTCGTGCCTACCGAGTTTCATCTCGATCGGTGCAACTTTCGGACACTTGGAGTGTTTCCTAGGCTATTCCCGAAAAAACCCGAAATTTCCGAAAAATAGTCACTTCCCGTGAACGGATCCCGCTCATTTTCAATAGGCATCGCGGGACCGTGCGCCGCTTCAATCGAGCCAAATTTCATCTTTCCCAGATGAAAACCGACGACTGTAGAGTGTTTCCTAGAAAAGTCACAGACACACAGACCGACCGACAGACATTTTAGCGGCGGTAGTTTCCAGATATTTACTCAAAATTAATAAAATTTATATTTTCAATATAAATTGTATTATTTTCGTAAGTAAATATAAATTGTATTATTTTCGTAAGTAATAATTCTTACATATACAGCATAGGTAGAAATAATGCAGCGACTTTGGCAGGTAACAGCTGAAGAAGTTGTATAAAATCACTCTTCAAAGTGTAAAGTTTATTTCTTTTCTAAACTTAAAAGTTCCAAAGGACATGTAGAAAATGCAAAAATAAACGAAAAATTTCCTGTAGACATGAGTCGTTGGAGCTTTAGTTTTCGAGATATAGAGGGTATAAAGTTCTGAAATATTTTTTTAATATCTACAAACTGGCTGATCAGAATAACTCAAAATTTTCAACAGTTGTTGTACCAATTGAAGTATGTATATGATTTAGTACTCCCAACAAAAGAAATTTTTCCACTGGCGGAGATCTGGGTATGTCGTTACCTTTTTTAAAATAATTTATATGCCGCTGACTTGGAAATGTGACATTTTTGATGGATACCTCCTGTTGTTGAGAGGAGAAAAGTCACCTTACTTTTTTGCCATATGACGCATTGTTTAATTATTATTTCTGGAAGTACCTACTGATTATCATTGATTTAGTTATATTTTACCTTGCACTTGTTTCGTACATTGTGAAGTATCTTGGAAGACGGCAAAAAAGTAAGGTGACTTTTCTCCTCCAAAAACAACGAGGTGTCAATCAAAAATGTCACATTTCCATTTAAGGCAGTGGCGTATAAATTATTTAAAAAAATGTAACGACGTACCCAGATCTCCGCCAGTGGATGAAATTTTTGGTTGGAAATATCAAATCATGTAGGTACTTCAATTAGTACACAACTGTCAAAAATTTCGAGTTATTTTGATCAGCCAGTTTGTAGATATTAAAAAAATATAAAATTTCCGAACAACTTTAACATCCTGCATCTCGAAACCTAAAGCTTCGACGACCCATGCCTACAGGAAATTTTGATATTTTGATAATATTTCGCCAATTTTTACATTGCCTAAACATGCCCTTTAAGTTCTAAAAAATACCCTATACATATACTTTCAAGATTTTGAGGAGTGATTTTATACACCTTCAGCTATTACCTGCCAAAGCCACGATGATCCAAACTTTATAGTCGCATTGTTCCTTCCCTACCTGTGTCCAGGACACTCATAGAGATACTTTCTTTCAGCTTTTTTAAAATAACGAAGGTCTGGCAGGCTCTTGCTCTATATCATTAGTGATCATTTTCAAATAATATTTAAGATAACGGAGGGTGATGTTTAAGAGTGTTTATTATAGTGGCAGTTAGTAAAAATGTCAGAATTGAACAATAATTATGCTATATAGGAGAAATTTAACCAACAATGTTTGAACCACTATAGCCCGTATTCATCAATAAATATAACCCCTGGGGTTTAAAAAATGGAATATTCAGTGTTCTTCCGGTGCTAAGAAATCCGTACCCAATCATCTTCTGGACCCGAACACCATTAATGACCCTTCGACCCTCTCAAAGGAACTCCCTCCAGCGGTCCCCTCCACAGTCTCTTCTGGCTCTCCATTTGCCATACAGCTGCCGGATACTCATGAGATTTCCAAATGTGTTCGGCGACTGAAACCGGGGGTCACGGGTTCGGATGGGATCTCTGGTAGGATGCTCCAGCTCGCCCTGCCCTTCATTGAAGCGCCTCTCACTCTCACATTATTAATATATCCTTTGAGACCGGCACGGTACCTCAGCAGTGGAAACACTGCTTAACTTTCCCAGTACCAAAGAAAAGTAGTTCTGCAGGGAAAGCTATGTCTCCAAATGACCTCCGTCCTATCTCAATTCTCCCTATGTGTCTCAGAGTAGCAGAAATTATTTTCTACAATCAACTCTCTGAATATATTGAAACAAACGCAATTCTCCCCTCTACCCAATCTGGATTCCGTAAGGGTTACAGTACTACCACTGCATTATGCAGTACCATCGATGATGTCATCACTTCTATAGATAAAGGACAACTAACTTACCTGGCGCTGCTTGACTTAACTAAGGCTTTCGATTCTGCTAATATTTCTCATCTTATTCGGAAACTGCAACACTTAGAGATAACAGCTTACTTTGGAAATCCTCTTATCTGAATGGTCGAGTCGAGTCTACTGTCGTGAACACCCCAAAGGGAGCACTCCGGTTGGAAGCTAGGCTCATCCTTTCGGGGGTCCCACAGGGATCTGTATTGGGGCCGCTACTATTTTCCCTGTATATTGCTGACCTCCCTGACACTGTCTCTCACTGCTCTATTCAAGTATTTGCCGATGACATTCAGTTATACCTTTCATTTCCATCATGGGATGTGTGCAGACTGCTGAGGCAGATATAAATTATTCTGACCTGGCCAGTATAATATACGAGTGAACCAAAGAAAATCACCTCTTACTGAATCCTGACAAATGCCAAAGCATTTTATTCGGCCCAAAAACCAAGAGGCAGTTAATTAGGAATCTGGATATCCGGATTGCTGGCTCCCAGATACCAATCCATGATTGTGTTAAAAATTTGGGTGTCTTCATTGACAGTGAACTTTCCTTTAGCCGTAACACAAGCCACCTCTGTCAAAAAGCTTATTTCAGTCTGCAGCAACTACTGCCTTATAAGATGTTACTAGATTCTCAGACTAAGCTGCTGCTTTGCGAATCACTTGTCCTATCAATACTTAATTATGCTGATGTAATTTACGGCCCCTGTATATCATCTATTGACAAACAGAGGCTGCAAAAAATACTGTCGCGAATAAATTGGGGGTTAGGGGTTAAAAGAAAAAACAGTGTTTACATACACCTACAATGACTCAACCCTGTGGAGCCCTAGTACATAACTATTTATGAAAAACTCGCCAACCAAATATCTATCACCTACTATCATTTGGTACACCCAAAAAGAGGTACATACTTACATGTTTAGATGACCCAGTGAGCTCAGCTTTTCCGATTATGGGGGTAGACTCTTGAGGGACACTTTTGTACTCGCTTCACTAAACGCACTGAGATAGTACTTGCCCAGTATGCCCGCTTAACAGAATGCTAGATTCACTTTGGCTCGCAGAGTGCGGGCCACTTACTGCCTCTGCGAGCAGAGACGGAGAGCCCCCTGCAATTGGAGAGTCAATTCTTTTATTTCAACTTTTCTGATTAAGTCAGCAAGTCAATCACCTATTTTCCCCAATTTCATATCACGCTTGCAAGTTAGCTTTTATTAATAATTTTGAAATATCAACTATTGCAACAACAATCATGTTGACCTGACCTGAATTACTTGCTTGCTGTGACGTTCTGTAATTATTATGAAATATCAATATTAAAGTATTCCGGCATTTGTGCCTACTTGACAATACAAAATTTCTGCATCCGGTTTGTTACTCCAATTCCGCAGTTTACTCACACCACACCTTATCTCCGCAGTCTCCAATGTTTAAAAATACAAGAAAGAAGGTTCCTTCACTATGTAGTCCTATTAAATAAAGTTATACAGACAGAACGACCTAGATACCTTTACGACAGATTGTCCAGGAGGAGTGATGTCCATTGTCTGAACTTGCGTCATGTAGATACTACTCTTACCATCCCTCTGCAGTCTGCACACAACCTCATTCTTTCAGACGGAGTTTCTCCTACATCTCAGCATTTCTATATAATAACTTATTGTCTGAGATGCAAAATTCATCCAGTAATATGTACCTTAAAAAAAATCTAAAGAATAGAATTCTCTCTGAAAACCTCGATAAATCTAGGTCTATTTTAGTGTAGGCTGGGTTATTAAAGTACTGATCTCTCTTTTCACTGTAATGTGACCTGAATTAATACTCACCTTTGTTATGGAAATGTAGGGATACCTTGTATCAGCTTTGCCGTGGTAATCCCTTGTGGGCAATGTATATATTATGTAATTATGTGTATAATACTGATCAATAAATATTATTATATTTTGGCACATGTGATTGGTTTAAAATTCGTAGCGTTCGTAGGGTTTGAGCATTAGACCAATCAGCTGTCAGAAAATTCAAAATGTTAGTTAAAAATTAGAGTTATATTTTGAAGTTTGATGAATACGGACATAATATGTGTGGCATATCATTAAATTCAGAATTAAAATGTCTTTAAATTTTTTCAATAGAAAATAATCCAGGGCTTAATCCAATCCTTAAAAAAATCGAAGTTTAGTCCGGCCCTGCAAGAAATATGGTGTCAGTTTTTCCCAATATTCAACAATAACGTCAATAAATAAGAAAAACGTAAACTTTCAAATTTTATTTATTCTAAAAAATGTGAAAATCCAAAATAATTTTTGAAATCTCTTTTTTCCATTGTATTGCCTTCTGGTTGCCCAAATTTTTACCCATTTAACCGATCTTGTATCTCCTTGAGTTTCCGAGATCTCCATGCTATTCAGTCTTGGACACAGTGTTGTTCGTATAAATCTGATGATGAAATTGTGAATTTTTTGAAATCAATATAAATTGGAATATTTACCTACAAGAGTAAAAAATATGACAATATTTTTCCTCCATTTTTATCCTTCGCCAGTTCCTGGATTTAACTGCACGTCTCCCATATGAGCCTCTCGTTATATTGAGGGCACGGGCTCAAAGTTTGGGGCCGGTTATAATAGTCCTGCCGCCACTGACATTTACATTTATTTATATTCTTTCTTTTATTATTCAATGCTCTGGTCCATTGAGTTTTAATTAATCGCCTTTATTCTCTAATTTTTTTTTTTGAGGTTGTTTAGTAGTTACACAAACAGTAAACCAGGTGTGTTGATACAATGATAACTATTTATGTCTTCAGTTTCACCTTACAAACTGTGCGAAAGTTTTTTTTTATTCGTTTTGTAAAAGGAACCTATAGTGGCAATTGAATTAGAACCCAAATCCAAAGAAAATCTAATTTACATATTTAGATATCTATTTATATCTTTTTTCTTTATTTAATCAAAAGATGGTTGTGTTTTAGATCTTTAATTAATGTTGAGCAGAGAAAACAAGAATTAGAACACAAATACAAACGATCATTGAATGAAGCAAAGCACTTTCAGCATGAAATTTCTTTTTATAAAGGGCAAGTTGACTCGTTAAAAACGGATAACGATAAACTCAGGTGAGTGCATCAAACAAATAAATAACATTGACATAAATGACTGATGAAACTATTGCAGAAAAGAGTTGGATGATTTCAAGAAACAGTGGGAGCAAGAGAAGAACTATATGAGGAGTAAGCTTTCACAAAAAGTAAGAGAAGAAAGTGAAACTGGCAGCACTAACTCAAAAAGGGGTAGCTTAAAACGCATCCTCGATGAAAGCCCGATTCCTATTAAACAACCACCAAAACTTCTAAATGATGACAGTGATCTTATTGACTTAGATGACTACAAGTCACCTTCTATTGTAAGTTTAAAAACTTACTGTAACTGTTTCACTTCTCCCATATAGGGGAATAAGACATTTTATTTTAATAATATTCAAAATACTTATAAGAATACCTTTTCAGCCAGAAAAAGTAAACAAGATACTAGAATCTGCTTCACCGTATTTGCCAGTGAAAACGAACAGCATTAATGTAAATGTTGCCTTCAGTAGAACTTTACAGTATCAGCCGAGGAAAACTTGTGGGGTGAGTCGCTTTTTGCCAATAACTGAATCTATTGCTACAATTTGAAACTGTTTACAGACTAGTATATTCAAGCAGGCGGTTGTACCTAAAATGGAAATGAACAAGCTACAAAAAGTGAACGATTCGGTGGCATATGACGGATTAGGAGGCACGAGTAAAGTTGAAATATTCTCAAATCCAGATAGGAAACGATTTAAATCTCTCAGTGCCAAAAGTAAAAAGTTATCAGATAATAAAGCCAAACCCAAAAGTCAAGGCACTAAAAGTATAACGGACTTCTTCTGAGATGATTTATCATTATAAGTACGACTTCATTTTGTTATTGTTTATAATTTGCATAAAATATTTTCATTAAATATTTTTATACGTTTTTGAAGTGATGTGTATCTTTTAGCTTTCCAATTTCCACAATAATTATTTTGAGCCGTCTAGTCGACTAGATAGTTTGTCCACTGAGTGTTGTCTGTTGTGATAACTAAGGATACATCATCTCGTTATTTATTTATTTTTTTATTTATTTTATTTATTTATCTACATCCACCCAACAGCACATGCCATACAAAGGGTGTGAATAACTGCTGAGTTACATAGAATTTCAGCTCTACAAATAAACATACAATATAATACAAAAAAGTAAAAGCCAAGGTATAAAATAAAATTGTAAAAAATCATGTAAGAAGATATACATCAAACAGAATGAACTGCGAGATTTGGCAAATACGCGGCAGCAAATCCTGGTCAGACTGAGTCCAAGCTTAAGAAATATCTTTTAATCTGTTGAGCATTGCAAAAGAAAACATCAAGGCTGTCAGCATGCTGATTAGCACAGTCACACATTCGATGCAGTGGAGAGAAGACAAGAGTGTTAGTCCTCGGGGTTCTCACCCTCAAGAACTGTTGCCGCCTAAGAGCAACCTGAGGAACATTAAGGGAGATTTGGGACAGGATGAAAGGAGAATCGATATGTCCATTCAACAGTCCCCAAAGAAAGCGCACAAACATATACGCACGCCTGTCCTCCAAACTTCTAAAATCAAATTCTATCAGAAGTTCAGACTCAGGGTAGCCCTGAACAGGATATGAGCCCGTCCTCTTACGATATAGGAACTTTAAAAAACGACGCTGCACGCGTTCCAGGCTAAGAAGGTGACATTTGTAACCAGGAGACCAAATCACACTGCCATACTCCAGTCTAGGCAAGACAATAGCTCGAAAGAGAGTTATGAGGGTAAGAATGTTTCCAAAATCTATTGAATTGCGAATAATAAAGCCTAGCAATCTAAATGCAGAGTTGGCTGCATAGTCAATGTGTTTGCTGAATGAGAGCTTGGGATCAAATATTACACCAAGATCCATGAATTCCGTAACCTTCTTAACAGGGTGTCCATCAATAGTGTATGAAAACTGGGTCAGAGTATGTTTAAGACTGAAAGACATGGTATAGCATTTGGAGGTATTAAGAGGAAGTAAATTGTTATTGCACCAAATGTTAATACGATCGATGGAACGTTGAAGTCTTAAACAATCGTTTAATGAATGAATCTTACAAAAGATCTTCAAATCGTCAGCATATAATAGGTGATCGACCTCAATACCCTCAACAATGTCATTTATAAATAAATTGAAAAAGATTGGACCCAATTTAGAACCCTGAAAGGCACCAGAAGTAACAGGGTATTCAGGGGAGTTGGAACCACCGTAGGACACATATTGACGTCTGTGAGCGAAGTAATTAGAGAGAAAATCTATAAGGGCATCGGAGAGGCCAAATGAGGAGAGTTTGGAGAGAAGTAAGCCATGGTCAACTCTATCAAAAGCCTTAGAGAAGTCCATATAGACCACATGCACTTGAGAGTGAGAATCCAAAGCTTCAGAGGTATATTGGGTAAAGGTGAACAGATTAGTGATCGTCGAGCGACCACTCATGAAGCCATGTTGACATGATGATATAAGAAATCTGACATGAGGATAGAGCACCCTATATATAACCTCCTCAAACACCTTTCCAAAGTTAGGTAGAATGCAGATTTGTCTATAGTTGGTGATCTGATTCCTGTCTCCTTTTTTAAAGACAGGTATCACCCTAGATAACTTCCAACAGGACGGAAATTGAGCAGAAGAAAGAGCTAAATTAAAAAATTTCATGAGAGGGAATGAGAGAATGGAAGCGCAGTCTCGTAGCAGGAAAGCGGGAATGCCATCTGGACCCGCGGTATTGGAGTCCTTAATTGATTTCAGGGCATTATAGACTTCGTCTTCTGAAAAAGAGTGGATAGCAAGGGTAGGAACGTTTGAAGGGGGGGAAGGTAACGAGTTTGATGGTACAGAAGGTGTAAATGACTGGCTGAAAAAGTCACAAAAGGAGTTCAGCACCTGAGGCAAATCAGTGAATGTACTCCCGTTATAGTTCATAGTATTGGGAAGACCAGAAGAGCCACGACGATTATTCACAAAAGTCCAAAACTTTTTAGGATTATGATTAAGATTCCTTTCAATCTGACTGATAAAGTTGTGATAAGAATGTTTAATGTCGCGTTTAAGAGAAGTTCTCAGACTCTTAAACTGAGTAAGTGTGTCCTGATTACCAGAACGCTTAAAAGATACACGAAGAGCAGTCTTTCTCTTTAAATCAGATATAATCGACTGAGTAAACCACGGGGGATACCTATGATTAGATGAGGGTTTAGTTTTCGGAACAAAAAGATCAAAGGCATTGTTTAACATGGAGTAAAACAAATTACAAGCGACCTCAGCATCTGTGCAACGACCCAAGACAGACTCCCAATCCAAGCCGCTCAGATATGCATACAAAGCAGGGAAGTTGGCGTGTTTAAAGTTAAATGATGGAACGGGAGCCTTAGGCAGCGAGGCAGAGGGTTCCCCGCGGCTGTAAAACTCAATAGTTAAAGCAGGATGGTGGTTATCCTCTCGTACCAGAGGATCCTCCGCTCTAAGAGCAGTCAGAGGAAAGTCAGCCAGAACAAGGTCCAAGATATGTCCGTTGTGATTAGACACAGAATTATACTGAGTCAAATTAAGAGTTTCAAAAGTTTGACAGAAGTACGCGGCTGTATTATCTAACAGTGAGGAAGTGAGAGAAAGACTTGGACAGTTAAAGTCTCCAACCAGAATAGTGTGGTTAGAGTATAAAATGTCCAAGTCCGCAAGGAGGTCACAGAAGGAGCGAAGAATATCGGATGATAAGTTAGGCGGAATGTAGACAGCCACGATGTAAGTAGGGGTATGAGAAAATTGAATACGGATGCATAGCATATCTATATTAGGAATGTTAGACATGTTGCTCAAAGGCAGTATGGCAGAATTAAATTTAGAGTCCACAGCAATCAGCACACCTCCCCCCCTGGACATCTTCACAGATGCAAGATCTCTATCTCCCCGATATACATTATATCTGGATGTATCAATGAACATAGCGTCGCTAGTACTGGGTATAAGCCAAGTCTCGCTCAGAACAACAAAATCAAAATCTGACATGAGTGTATTATTGAAAAAGTCAATGAACTTATTATTGAGGCTTCTAACATTTTGATAGTAACCAGTTACAAGATAGTTTTTATTTCCAGAACCAAAACAAGATTTTCTTTGTATGACAGACGTAAAGTCATCTGTTTCAACGAGTTGATCCGATGGGTCAAGCGCTCTAGGGCTAAGTGGAGGCAGTAGTGGCTATTGAACGGAAAGAATACTATCTCGAAGGGTTTTCTTTGCGCTTTCATAAGCTGTACATTTAGTATCCCAGGCAGCATGCCCCGCATCCAGAACAGTCCCGCCATCACCCCCCAAAGAGGCACAATTAATACAGCGAAGCGTAGTGGCAGAGCAATCTTTAACATCATGGGCGCCAGCACATTTAGGACAGCACAGATCAGCAGTGCAACTCTTAGGCCCGTATTCATCAATAAATTTAACCCCTGGGGTTATATTTTGGAACATGTCATTGGTTTAAACATCGTAGCGTTCGTAGGCTTTGAGCATTAGACCAATCAGCTGTCAGAAAATTCAAAATATAACCCCAGAGTTATATTTTGAAGTTTGATGAAACACATTAGAGGTGTGATTGAACCTAGAGCATCTGAAGCATCTTGTCACATCTGTAGCATCATAGACCAAACAGCTATTGTATCCTATGAAAACACATCCAGCCTGCACCAATCGATCATAGGATTGACGATCAACATGCACTAAAGCCTGATAAACATTATCTTTTCTCTTGGTAGGCCAGAATTTTATTAGTTTGGATTCTGAGCTCTCGCAGATCAGCCTACGATTCATGGCAAACAAATATTTCATGAAGGTGTCACCATCAAGCTTGACATCGATACCCACCACACGAACTCTAGGGTTGACACCCTTCAACTCCTTTACGTCGTATCTATCAGCTAATTTACTTCCAACCGAGTTCTTGAAGGCCTCAGTATCGCCAGGAGTGCTGCATCCAACAAGTACCCCACCATTCTTGAGGTTCTTAACTTTAGTAATTTGAACTCCAGAGGACAGTGGATCTACGCTGTGAAGAATATCCGACCTGGTAGCAGAGTTGGACTGCATATTTTTAGGCTGAATTACGACAGCCGGCTTAGCCTTATTCTTAACAACTTTTGCATAAGGTTCAATGGGCATAGGAGGGGTGGAGGTAGGCTTCGTTGTCTCAGAGACGACCTCTTTAATAATCGGACGAATGTTTCTTTCAAAGTTTAATGAAACGCTCTTAGTAAGATCAATGATAAGCTTCTCGAAATCAGCCAGAATATCTGTTTTTAATAGTTTCAGAGATGTTGATAGTTCCTGACGTAGCTCAGAAATTAGGTGGATTCCTGGAGAGGCTATCTTCTTGTTTATACAAGGGTCGCAGGTAAAGCGTACGTTTTTGTTACGGTTTAATAATTCCACATCTGAAGCCGAAAGTGAGATGCATTCTGGATGGAAACTCCCCTCACAAGGACCAGTACAGTAAATGAGTAAAATGAGTAAAAATAATTTTTTTTTTTTGTTATATTTCTTACTCCTTCTATTGCATTGCATAGTCAGTCGAGTTAAACTGGGACGTATTGTCAGAAATACGTTTGAATCGTCAGCAATTCTAAAAAGATGAGCGAGAGTGAGACGGAAGTACGACTCGCGTCTTGATACGATAAGATTGTCGTCCAGCTCATCGGCTACTGTCAGTTGACAGTGACAGCGCTAAATATACTAATGAGGTTTGTTATTTGAAACGTTTTTAATACGAAATTAGCAGAATTACCTGTGATATTGTACGATGTGATAAACTACAAACTACGAGTAACTTATTAATTGTGTGAATGCCTAAAAATCTATTGCCTTGTTTTTCTAACGTTTGAAAAATAACGGACAGGGTATATTCTCGCAACGAAGTACAAAAAATTACACAAAATGCCTGGGAAACGATTGAACTCCCTAGGACGTGGTCTTGTGGTTAAATTGCTAGGATATTTTACTGCAGAAAAAGAAAACGGAGATTGTATGCTTTCTTCAAACGCCACCCAGCAGCTAGGCTAATGCATGATATTTCTAATCATGATTATAACAATTTTATCATGCTTACTTACTTGCATTATACATTTTTGTTATCAAAAAGTTTCAAGGCTCTACTTCGTCAATAACTTGTGGGAAATAATATATTTGTAGGATATTCATTATTCCTCACCACACGCCACTGACGCGAACTGCGATACCACATCTGGTTCGACTTACAATTAAATAAATGTATGAATCAAATCGAATTAAATGAAATTGTTTAGTCAGAATCAGTGTGGCATGACAACGGACAACACTCAGTGTACAGACCATACCATGCATTGTACACTGAAAGTTCCATTGGTACCTACTATTGATACTAGGAACTTTTAGTTTTCTATTTTTATCACCTATATTGGGCAGACTCTATAAGATGGATCCAAATATAAAATTTGATCATTGCTATTATTTCGGACCTCAGGGGGATGCAAAAAACAGAGTACTTCTTTATAAAAAGGCGTCTGTTGAAAAAAATTGGTAATTGAGTTCTGATTGAAAACCTGACAAATCCACTTTTTGTGTTGCATATCATTTCCAGGTCCAACGATTCCTTTAGTTACATTTCAGCAAAACCCAATAAATCAGTAGTGAATGATATTCCAAGAGACCATTGTAGGATAGGAAATGTGTCATCATAAGATGGACGAACGAGAATAATATGAATGATCGTTGAGACTCTAATTAAGACAAAACGCAAAGGTTGCGTGCAAAAATCCTGCCAAAACTATGGTTTTTCAAATTGTTCATTTGATAAATAATTGCAGTAACAATATTTCAGGTGAATGCATAAACGACGTGTCAAATTAAAGGACTCAATCTCCTCTATGCATTGCACCAAGGTTGCCTGCACAAAACCTGCCAAAAACATGTTTCCTGGGAAAAAGTTTCTCGGTGCCCGAGCCAGCTATTCGTGGAGAGCGATGTGTATAGTTGCAAAAAATGCGTCTAAAATGCTCCAAAACGAGTTTTTAGTAATACTTTCAATTATTATCAATAAACATCAATAAATTACCATAATACTCAGTAAACAGTCAACCACTTTCTCAAAGGTCCCCGCAGAATCCTTATGGAAGTTTGCTCCCGGTCAAAATGATTTGCCTGGGAAAATGAAACTTTTTCTAGGCAGGTTTTGTGCAGGCAACCTTGGTGCAATGCATAGAGGAGAACGAAACCTTCAATTTGATATGTCGTTTATACAATAATTATTGATGAAAAACGACCCCCACACCTGGCTGCCGAGGTGTGTGGCAGGGTGGGGTTGGCAACCTTATAAAGTTGAATTCGTCTCGCTCTCCCCCTCCTCCATAATATGGTAATTCCATTTTGTCCACCGATAAAAGATTGTTACTGCAATTATTTATTAAATGAACAATTAAAAAAAACAATATTTGGTAAAATTTTCGCATGCAACTTTTGCGTTTCCTCTTAATTAGAGTCTCAGCGATCATTCATATTTTTCTCGTTCGTCCATCTTATGATGACACATTTTCTGCAGCCTTCTCTTGGACTATGAGGTCTAAAGAGGGTTATTCAAACAAACTCAAATTGATCCAATACTAATAAATAATCACACAAATAAATGGTGTATGATTTTAGAATTAAACAGTGAAGTTGCACGGCTACAAAAAAAATAGTACATACCTACATTCAAATTCAAAACAATGCACATGGCACAGTGCAAAAATTTTGATTTAATTTTTTAACTAGGTACTCGTTTACAGTTTTACAGCAGTGTGTAAGTTTAATGCGAGGTTTAATGTAAACAAAATGCAACTCATACCTACAGGGTGAATTTTTATAATTTTTCAAAGAACTTTCAACTACTTGCAAGAATTTGCCTCACAGACACCCATAAAATATTATTTAACCCTTAGTTGGTAACATCCGACTCTGAGGCGGATGCCAAGTTTTGATGGTGCGCTGAATCCAAACGAACGAATGTACAAAAATTTCGTATTAGGTATGTTCTAGTTGGTTGCCAAAAAGTCCATAGCCGCCTTCGCGAAAATACGTCTGTGAGACGGGTGTTACTCAGAACGATATATTTCAGTCCATCTCTCAGTCGGCTGTTGGTCGAAAGTATGGTGAATGAAAAGGTATAATATATAAAAAAATGTATAAAAATGAAATTAAGTCTTGTTTTAATAAAATATATTTGTGTTTACTAGAATACATTAGAATAAATATGTAATTATACATATTATTATAATACCTATTCCGACTGAGCGACGGATGTTACCTATAATGCTGGAACTGTAATATGATCACCGACTGAGAGACGGATGTTACTTATAAAGTGAAAAAAAGTATGTTACCAACTAAGGGTTAAATTAGGGAAAATAAAAAATAAAACATGTTCGTTTTAAACAATTTTATTAATCAAAATCACATTTAGGACTTTTGTTTGTTTTCTCGTGCGGCTTTTCTCTCTGCAGCTCGCTTCAGTTGTTGTTTGGTGCTCAAGTTATGCCTCTTGGAGAACTTTTGGTTCTTTAGAAACTTTGCATCCATCTAAAAAATTCTTTATTAGAAAAAAAAACTAACTAATTAGATTTCTACATACTCCTAAAGTTGATTCATGCCTATGCTGTGTAGGCTTCTTTATCCCGTTCTTGTGATCTTTGCGATCTAAAAAATTAAGAAATTTATATGTAATTAATTAATTTATAAATATTCTGGACATGGAAACATGAAAAATGATATTTGGGCTATACATGCAAGGTGTCGCTAAAAGGTCCTCCTCCAACGCTCTACCACAGATTCTTGAATAAAAAGTGCGACAATTTAACTGAAATTATCAATGTCCAAAAGGTAATCTTTCAAAGATACTAGGGATGTCGTACCCGGTCGGAAACGAAACCCGGGTACCCGAAAACAAAACCCGGGTACCCGAAAAAAAAATTAAAACTACCGGGTGTTGAATCGACCACCGGTAATTTTTAAATTACGGTAAAAAAAACGGCATTTTTGCAAATTCCAGCTTCCCTGGTTATTTTACAGCAAAAGTATAAGAGACATAAATTGAAGAGAATCGAAAATTACACAAAATGGGTTGCATCAACCAAGCTTAAACTAGAAGAATAAAAAATTCGAATCAAAAAATAAACTTGAGCATAGTGGGTTCGAATGGGGTACGCAGCGGTCATTATTTCTATTTTATGAGACTGCTGTTTGAATTAAGGAGTGAACACTTGACGCTTAATAACGCGAACAGATTACATTTCATTTTACATTTTATAATCATTCTTTTCCGTGATTTAGTTCTGTATCAATTATTTGAATGATTAGTACATGGTTTTTTTACGTACTTGAGACTATTATTACCTAGCGATTGGTAGATTAATTAAAATAATAGCAGAGATAACACAGAATGCAGACTTCTATGTATAAAATAAAAATTTAAAAGAATTCCCGTTTTCAAGTGGGTCCTTTCAATTTGTAAACAAACCACTTACTCAATGGTTAGGGGAAAGGCTAGTATATCGTAAAAGAAAAGGACAAAGTACATATCTACCCATTTCACCAAAAGAGACAAACAACAATAATGGAAATATGGAATGACTTCTTGAATCAGATTCCAGTGTTGACGCTAATGGGTGAATTTTAGACATGTCTTATTCATTCTTGAAATCTAACAAATTTAATAACATTCCTCTTGTGTTTTATTATACCCGGGAAGTTAATGAAATTATAGAAATTGCTCACACTTTACCTACTTGCTTGAAATTTCAATGACAGGAACAGTAACAAAAAGATAAAGTACCCAAGTACCTACTTCTAAGAATAATTGATTATTTACTGCAATGAATATTCCTCTGATACCCTGTTATTGTTCTGCCTAAACATGAAGCTTCAATAAGAAAATGAAACAGTCAAATATTCAAGTCAATAAAAATCACCCAACAATATGTTCATTTCCGAGAATTTATTGTTTTATTAGGTAGGTACCTAAAATCCAACCTATAAAGCACATCCTTGACTGAAAGATGCATGTAAAAAACTGGTTATGGACAAGTTGGACAACCCGAAAATAAAATAAAGACAAAGAAGCCTGTTAGAGGAATTAAAAATTTCACAAAACCATAATAGGTATTCGGCGGGCCGAATATTCGTATTCGGTATTCGGCAAAAAACGGTATTCGTTGCATCCCTATTTTTCATTAAATAATTTTCATCCACTTCATTCGTGATAAGTAGGTATTTCAAGGTTTTTTAGGCGGTTGAGGGTACATACCGGATTACCGGATGTTTTATTTTAATGGTTTTATGAGGTTGCCCATCCTTAAAAAGCAGAAAAGCAGATTTTTACGTCAAGTCAAGAGTTCTGAAAACCTGTTTGTCCTGCATGTGGACATGTGTTTCTAGTGATTCCCTATATTGAATGAATGATAATAAAAGAAGTTCATCATAGTTTAGAATAGAATGATACATTTTTGAGAGGGTTAGTAGTAGTGATAGTGAACAGATGTTCTAGATTTCTGAATTATATTATTATTATGGCTGGTTCTTGTTTTCTTATTATGGTTTCTCTGAAGAACTATCTAAATCTACTATTTATCGGGTACCCGGTTCTTGAAAATCGGACCCGATTTGGATATCACCCGGGTCTACCCGGGTACCCGCTGACATCCCTAAAAGATACAGCCCTGAAATTGGGATCAACCAAAATACATAAACATTATTGGCAATGACAATGCAATAGGTTTGTTCCAACTTGATACAAAACCGTAAAATGACGGTTCAAGACATGTGCAGATTTTGCTTATAACACAATTTAGCAGCGATGATGATTTTGAAATGTCAGGTAAAGAGGATAGGATAAGAAACAAAAATTATTTAGGTAAGTTTAAGATTCGATCATTTTTTTTTATAAATACAAAAATTAAATACGCCAGTTCCAACTCGCTCTCACCACCAGTTTTAAACTATCACAAACTGACTTGCGCATTAAATCGGTTACGAACCGATACTCACTCAATTTTCGTACAGTACCGAGCATCGAGTCGGAATGAACCTAACATCAGAGCCCAGAAAAGCAGTACCAGACAACACTGCTTGTGTCCTAGTCAAGGTGAATAATATGTCGCAGCCTTCTGGTGCAATTGGTCGTTTCATGTTGGTCTAATGTGAGCCACTTGCTTAAATTTCACTGGAGGATTTTGCTGGACAGGTGTGGTGTGAGCCGTTCTTAATTTATTGATGTAATGGTAATGCCAATTCATTTCACCACCAACTTCACCAGACGGCTGCGACATCCTAGACCTAGAAGTTACCTTGTGTGGAAACTAGAACCCAATGGAAATTTGGATTTTAAACCTTTAAAACTTCGTATTGTAAAACCTTTACCGAAAGGTTTTACAAAAGAAAGGTTTTACAAAAATGGTAGTCTGATGGTTAGGTCTGATGACCCTATTGATATATTTTCAACTGTATATTATATAGAACGGATTCCAATAGTTTTTTACTTACTTTGGTTATTGTTGGTATGATTTTTCGACTTTGCCATTGTGTATTCTTTTCAAGACAAAAACTATTAAATATTTTTCTAATAATTTAGAACAAACTCAATCTCAGACACATGGAAAATGTAACGGAAGTTGGAAAGAACATGAATAACTTTAAGGTTAGATTTGGCTTCTATCTTCTTTTTGGATTTAGTGACCTTTCCTCTGTCTAGCATTTAGTCATGAAAATGAAAAAATTTGAAAATAATGGCTGCTTTCCAGAGACACATACTATAAATATTTCTCTATGTCTATGCTGCTTTCTTTCGCTCTTCAGCCGTTTTGATATGATTTGAATCATGCCTGAAAGTTGAATCCGGATCACTGAATCCGGATTCAATAGATTCGTGTACTTAACGCGACAAAATTTACTTATCGCGAATTATTATTAAAACGAAATAATATTTAACAATAATAATAATTTAATATTAATAATTATTGTTAACATTTTTTATTGTTTATTATAATATCTTTTTTTATAAGAATATTCAGAGCTTGGTGGCACATGTAGACGAGCTAAGCGTTTTTGCAGAGGCCAAAAAACCAACAGTAGTGTGTGTGACAGAGACTCATGTGACAATGGATATATGGGACAGTGAACTTTTCAATTATAGTTATAATGTTTTAAGAATCGATTCAAATAGTAGACATACAGGAGGAGTGGTTTTTTACATTAAGAAAGGAATTAAATATTATGATTAGTTAGTTTTTAGTTTTAGTATTTAGATTTAAAGTACTTATTTATTGGGTTTAATTGTTTATAGCCAGACCTACGCACAGGTAACCTCGTTTACCTCTGTAGGGTATTGCATTTGTAATTACTTTGTGAATTATGTATGTATTTCTATCTGGTTTGAATTAAATTAAATTAAATAAATAAATATCGTGTGATCCACAGAATTTTTCATCAACTAATGCCTTGGAAGAGAGAGATGGCTATTGCAGTCATGTCTGAGCTCATTTTACTAAAATAATAATTCTGAAATAACTTTTGTATAGTCCTATAAAGTCTAAAATGTCATAACGTATCGATTAAGAATACACATCCTATTGATAGTTCGATTTATTTTGTTTCATATATACGTGGTTTTTATAACCGTCCAGTTTGTCTAAACACTCCATCCCGCATAAATCAGTATAAATACGTCAACATTGGTTTTGAATGAGAATTAAATTAACAGCGCAAAGGATAAATTTTCTGTAGTTGTCAGTGGCTCTCAAACTGACGTAAGCGGTTCAATTCATCGTTTGAATGATTCCTTCGATAATTTACGCTCGTTCACAACTTGACATTTAACTGTTTGACATTTTCTGGTGAAATTAAAAATATGAACACGGACGATTAGTGTGACGTCACATCTGAC
Organism: Malachius bipustulatus; assembly: GCA_910589415.1. Classification (NCBI taxonomy): domain Eukaryota; kingdom Metazoa; phylum Arthropoda; class Insecta; order Coleoptera; family Melyridae; genus Malachius; species Malachius bipustulatus. The sequence goes on along the minus strand of OU342632.1, from coordinate 46,192,233 downwards.
TTTTTAAACTTAATCCTACTATAGTTCAAATTCTCATGTATTGTGTCATATTAAATTTCAATTCCTGTCAGTTTCATTAAAATATTAAAGATATTGCGAAAAACAATAATTTATGACTATAATTTAAGAACGTGATGAAATAACTGGGATGTTACTAAGCACACCTACCTTAATTGTCACTTTTTTATGATTCATGACATTTTTGACCACCATTCTTCATAAATTTTGTTATTATTTGTGCTTTGGAAGTGAAATTATTATAAAATAAAAAATGATAATTGGAACATTTAAAAACCTAAACTCGAACGGAAACGTCAAATTGAAATATTGTTTTATCCTCATTCAGAAAGACAGAATATTCTGAGTTTCTGAGATAACAACGATTTAGGGTACCTGTATTACCGACACTAACGCTAGTAAGGGCCAGAGTGTCGGTAATACAGATACCCTACAACGGCTCGAGCTGTTCATCCTCCTTGAAATACAACATACAATACAACCAATGCGAAACTGCAATTAGTAATAAGCTCAGCACCACACGTACTCAGCAGATATCGTTACTATTCCAGGCTAGTTTTTTACTCTAACAAAGTTCATTATGCAAGTAGTCATGTTTTTGTTTATTGTTCTATGATTTGTAGATCATTGATTGGAGTAGTTCGCTTACACACCTACTAATTGTTTTATCTGGCAGACATGCTTCATTTTATTCAAGGCAATAGTTGATGAAAAATTTTGTGGATCACACGATATTAAAATAGCACGAAATGGATATGGTAGGTATACCCGTATACCCAATAAAATAACCCATCACATTCTAAATGTAAGACTATTCCATTACCTATACTTTCGAAATAAACTTCTTATCAAACTAGACGCACGTAAATATAAATAGAAGTACCCAGGAAAAGTACCTATACATTTATGAACAAAATAAGAATAAACAAACATAAAAGTATGAAAACGAAAACCTATAAGATTCTTAGGAATCTTAGGTCCACGCACGATACACTGATACACATATACACGGTATGCCGATTGCTGTTACTGTTTTGGTTATTACTGCGCAATGACGTCTGTGGTTTTATTTTGACTTAAAGTATTAATCGCGGCGAGGTTGTTTATAGAATAAATGTCAAATTATATTGCTTCCATCCTTTTTGCTTGTGGTTTTCTTTGTGCTAGATCTATTATGGAAAAACAAAGTTGACTATTAATACTCTGGGATTTAGTTGGCCGTGAAAATTTATAAAATGTTAAATGGATAGCTGTTGCCGACTTATGCAAGCCTACCAAGAATTATTTATTTATTTCTGACAATAAAAAAGATATGTGCAATCTCATGTGTAATCTTAGAACCGCGTGACGTCAGAAGACCGGAGCGCAGCCTGCGCGTCATCGCTGCTAAAGCTAAACGAAGCCCAAGGATTCTGTATATAACTATAGGATTGCTCCATTCCTATGCTACTCATGTTGTCGCGTCCCCACCACTCCACGAGGCTGATGTGACGTCAGAGGAGTGCTGGGCCCGCGAACCTTGTATCTAAAGCACGTGCTAACAGTGCGGAAAAGTGTTGCTAAAGAGCTTTGTTTTGTGCAAAAACCTGTGTAAAACTACAGTGAAAGTGTCTTTGTGTTATTTTCAACCCTATTTTAATTTAGTGTGGTAAGAATAATTATTATAAACAGTTACATGCACACTGTGTGTAACCGATTGATATGTTCTTTTATCACCCTGTAAATTCTTCATTTATTGTGCGTTTTTACCTGTTTTTTTTATTACTGTTGCACGTGCTGGCTGGATCATTTGTATTTTAATAGCTCTAGAATCTACAGAAGAGTTAAAAATATAAAATAAAAATAATTTTGCGAATATTATAGGAGGTAAATGAACATGTGACTGTTTGAATATAAGGAACAATAATTATTATTATATTTTAAATTATTTATATTATAAATTGTTTAGAAAGTGTTTGTGCGCATTATGGAATTTTATTATGTATTTTTATAAATTTTGAAAACTTTGTAGGTTTTTTTAATCACCTACCTACCCACCAAACTTATAAATCACAGTAGCACCTAACTACAAATAATATAGGAAAGTAACTGATGGTTTTCACCAAATTATATTTAATTAAGTATGATCTTGCAGTCAGTATTATGAGGAAGTCGGCAGGAACTTTTCAAATAACTTTCCTTTATTAAAAAACTCAAAAATAAACTAGATACAGACTTTGCAGAAACTAAAAAAATTAAAGTCCAGACCTATAGTATAAATTCAACTATACAGGGTGCATCATACATGCAATATGTATATCCTTCTTTGTATTGCTATCTCGTAAACGTTAACATACAGGATCAGTTAAATTACAGTGGAAGATGCTAAATTTGATGATTAATAAGAATCTGAACTTTTTTTTTATTTTCCGTCGGTGCTGAAATATCCCGAAAAAACTGAAAAATCGAGATTTCTTTTTTTTGGAATATCTTTCTTGCTATTGGAAATTAATAAATAATTTTTTGTAGGCTTACATAAGTCGCCATCTGACGTTTAAAGCCATTTTCAAAACCGACTAATAAATAAATAAATAAACAAGCGGGCAGAGTTTTCAGTTAACTTTCGTTTTTCTTATGGCCGCCATATTATTTTTTTATGTCGTTCGATATAAAAACATAATAGAAACCAAATATAAATATACATTAAAAAAAATTTCAAAATTTTTATTATTTTTTCGAAGAAAAACAAGAAAAAATTCGCTGAAATAAGTCAATATGAAGTCATACTGCTTGCCTTATGGTTTTTTAATTTCTCTGTGATATTCGGTCAAAAAAGTTTTTTAAAAAAAAGAACAAAAATTTTTGAAATTTATTTTTTGAAGTTTTTGTTTTCCATTATTTTTTTCATACCGAACGACATAAAAAAACAATATGGTGGCCATAAGAAAAACAAAAGTTGACAGACAATGAAAACTCTTGGGATCTAGTCGGCTTTGAAAATTTTTGAAACGTCAGATCGGTAGCTCTTGGCGACTTATGTAAGCCTACAAAAAAACTATTTATAAATTTACAATAATAAAAAAGATATGACGAAAATAAGAAATTTCGATATTTCAGTTTTTTCAGGATATTTCAGGAATGGTAACAGATATCTTGTATGACTTGACGGATTAGAGATGACCATAAAATTGCGCATCTTTTCTCTAATTTAACCGACCCTGCATCTCTTATCAGTGTTCAGGAGATAGAAATATAGAGGATATATGGTGCACCCTGTATACATACTGTAACGACGCGAACCCGGGCCTCAGGATCTGTAGCGAAAAGCCACCTTGTGATCGTCTAGTTTCCCTAATTTCTCTTAATAGGACCGCTGTGTTTTCCTACGTTGTGTTTACCTAGTTTTTACCGTAGTCACCCCTGCTCTTTGATTGAGGTATGCCAGGATTACTATGGCCGAAACGGATGCGCAAAGAACCTACTGGGATTTTTCTTTTGTCGGAAAAGCGGGGAAATTTACTGAGACTCGTTGTTAACTGTTGGCTTCCTATCAGATGTTTAAAAGCGAGTGATGAGCGAGAGAACTCGTTTGCAAGGGTGTAAAATGGTGAATGGCGAGATGAGCTGTGATTTTGCATAGAGAGTACAAAAGAAAATGGAAAGCGAAGAGGGATCCCTTTCATCCATCTTTCAAACTATAATCCATTTCGGATTCCACTCTTTTACACACCTGTGCTTTTCTTTTTATTTTTGTTTCGTTTACAGACTACCCGGTATATGCGGGAATGTCTTATCATTTCGTTTCGCTTTTATTTCGGTTACAGACTATCCGGTATATGCGGAAATGTCTGTGTGTTTAACTATTCAACGATTTTCCTTGCCTAATTTCCTTTTTCTAGTTTCTTAATTTCATTTCAAGCATCTGCTTGAATTAATTAAGGAAGACAACCATTTGGTTTTCAGACGATCCGGGATATTGCGGAAATGTCTGACTCATTACCTATTCGAGTACAGGGTTGCCACTTCTCCTGAATTTTGATTGCGTATCTTTTATAAAATCGTTCCTTCCGATTCTCTTTCATTTAATGATTTTATTTTCACAGTTGATTTACCTAGGAGTGTGAATTATTTCACCTCCGTTTATTTTATTCATAACCTGGGTGATACTATATTTAGTTATCACTTTGTATACCTTATTGTCATTTGTCTTGTTCTACCTTTTATTGCACCCGTCGATGCTGCCTCGTCAGGCGACCTTTATGTCACCTATGTTACCTTGCCCTTAGGCATTTGTCACTGTTATACCTGATGATTTACCTTATTTGCTTTTCTGATTGAAACCTTAATCAACTGTATTATTGTAGATTTTTCTACACACCTTGATTTGTTACCCAGAGCATGTTGGCTCCGTTCGAAGATCTTTGTTCCTCAACGTGATTATTAGCTGACCACACTACAGACCACGACTCTTTAACCATTAATCTAGTTAATGATTGAAAATGCTGGACTTTTGTTTCTCATTCGTGTTTAGGCTTGTTTACAGACAAATTACTTAATCTTTTGTATCGGCACCAACACACCGGTCCGCCAGTAACACGAGTACGTCGGCCTATCACCCCAAAGAGCGTAGATAGTATGATGAGAACATAATAATAACATTTGTCACATAAGATTCAGGTGTGTATAAAATCTGGTTAGAAGAGATTCGGAAAAACGACCTTATAATGACACTTTGGTTTTCTGGATCTAAATTGGCTTTCCCATACTCGGGATTAATTTTGATTTGCTTTGGATTTTTATTTGTGAATTGCGATTCATGATCCTAACTTTATTTTGATTATTGGATTTCCTGACATGTGAGGGCGTTTATTACACCTGACAACCTTGCTTTGGTTTCTGTTATGCTGTCCTACTCTGAGGGTGCTTTTGCCCTGTTGTACGATTTCCACTTTAAAGAGTTATACTCTTGTATTGGTACAACGGAGGTCTTCACCTGGACATCGAGGTGGATCCCTCCCCCAACGTTTGGAAATAGAGTACGTATTTTAACCCCTAATTGGGTGTTGTAATGGAATTAGTATTTCCCGATAATATTTGCGAAGTAGCAGATGCTACATCTGACAACGCTGCCTCGTTCTATCCAGACCTGTACTAACCGGGGGTGCTCTGCTATGTGATCTTTATTTATGGTGTCATATAATGGCGAGAAACTCCTTTCACTTTCTAAATCGTTTTTAAAGGGACTGCTTCCTGCCTAACCATCTGCGCTAAATAAAAACTCGGACTCTTCGAAGAATAGGATGATTGAATCATGGGCCGTTTTGTTTACATATTGTTAATTCCTAACCTGGGTCTGTTTTCTCTCCTAGCTCTATCTCGATTTCCTATTTATAAATTATTTGTTGATGAGTAATTGCTTCCGGCCGCGGACTCTTGTTTGAGTAGGTACCTACTAGGTATTTACTGCTGATGTCGCCTAACTCCTAGCTGATTATTTTACTGGGTTTAAAATGTGATCTGCGCTCGTGGATTTGCCGAATCTGTTTGATTGTTTTACGTTGTTGAAAATGTGGTTGCAATGATATCTGCCCTAATTAATTTCTTAAGGGGTTTTTCCTGGGTTTAGGAATGACAATTCGGCTGGAGTTCACCTAAGTCATCTCTGGCCGAATCACTGGGTAAGAATTGTGATTAGAAGTTTGTTTGGGTGCTATTTAATCCTAACTAATTAGGAAATTGAAATTCTCGGGCTGAATAAGGACAATTCGGCTGGAGTTCACATAAGTCATCTCTGGCCGAATCACTGGGTAAGAATTGTGATTAGAAGTTTGTTTGGGTGCTATTTGACCCTAACTAAATTTTCAATGGAAATTCTCAGGTTGAAGAAGGACAATTCGGCTGGAGTTCACATAAGTCATCTCTGGCCAAACTGCTGGTTAAGAAGGAGTCGTTATCTGGAGTTCACAATTGTCATCTCTGGACAACGACTAAAGGGTTAAGGAGTCAGATGCGACCTGCTCGGAAGCTGATCTTCATCTCTCTCGAGCAGCGGCAAGGCGTTTTCTTTTATAGATGCCGCGGCCCGCCTTCTAAACATCACGCAACAATGCATCGTGATTTAGTCCTTAATCGTATTTTCCTAATTACTGGACTTAGCGATTTGGCCTCGCGGCTATCTCACTGAATTTTCCTAAACCTGCACTATCTAAATTTTCCTTCAAATCGGCCGACGCGTTTAGGTACTTCTCATTGTGTCTAGTTATTATAATTACACCGACTTAACTTTCACTTCGCGTTTACACCTGCTTGCCGGTTAGGTATCACGCTGTATTTCCGGCTGCCTTCCTTTATTAATTCGCCCTATCGATTGGTGTACTTTTCATTGTCGTAGGTGTAATAACTACTGAGTTACTTTTGTCTTTGCGAAGGCTTATTGTTTAAATTCTGATTTCACATTCCTTCACACGGTCTGTTTCTTTCCATCCGTTCTTGTATGTAGGTCACCTATTATTTCATCACGCGGACCGACAGTGTCTGCCCTAACATCTGGCAATGGTTGATTTACCCTTGCGGTGGTCGCTTTCTCGAAGGACTGAATTGTGGCTAGCTGGAGCGATTTTATTTTATGAATATTTAATGTGCAGGCAGGGATCGTTTCTATTGATGCAACGGCGCGTGGCTGTATTTTATTTTCTAACAATTTTACCTTCTTGTATTCACGTACCTATTCTCGCACTATTTGCTTTTTCGGTTTGAGCTGATTTAATGAGGCGAAGGAAATAATTTCCTTATAATCCTACCTAGGTGCGATCCATTTCACCGCCCCCTCGTCTTCAGGCTATCAGCGGGTACCCTGATAGACGGAAGACGCCCCCTAACTCTCCTACTTGGTTTTCGTGTTTTTGGTTTTGGGTTTTCCTTCTCGGCCAATTTATTCCCGCGTATTAGCCCTCAATCCTGGTCACGGCACCAATGTAACGACGCGAACCCGGGCCTCAGGATCTGTAGCGAAAAGCCACCTTGTGATCGTCTAGTTTCCCTAATTTCTCTTAATAGGACCGCTGTGTTTTCCTACGTTGTGTTTACCTAGTTTTTACCGTAGTCACCCCTGCTCTTTGATTGAGGTATGCCAGGATTACTATGGCCGAAACGGATGCGCAAAGAACCTACTGGGATTTTTCTTTTGTCGGAAAAGCGGGGAAATTTACTGAGACTCGTTGTTAACTGTTGGCTTCCTATCAGATGTTTAAAAGCGAGTGATGAGCGAGAGAACTCGTTTGCAAGGGTGTAAAATGGTGAATGGCGAGATGAGCTGTGATTTTGCATAGAGAGTACAAAAGAAAATGGAAAGCGAAGAGGGATCCCTTTCATCCATCTTTCAAACTATAATCCATTTCGGATTCCACTCTTTTACACACCTGTGCTTTTCTTTTTATTTTTGTTTCGTTTACAGACTACCCGGTATATGCGGGAATGTCTTATCATTTCGTTTCGCTTTTATTTCGGTTACAGACTATCCGGTATATGCGGAAATGTCTGTGTGTTTAACTATTCAACGATTTTCCTTGCCTAATTTCCTTTTTCTAGTTTCTTAATTTCATTTCAAGCATCTGCTTGAATTAATTAAGGAAGACAACCATTTGGTTTTCAGACGATCCGGGATATTGCGGAAATGTCTGACTCATTACCTATTCGAGTACAGGGTTGCCACTTCTCCTGAATTTTGATTGCGTATCTTTTATAAAATCGTTCCTTCCGATTCTCTTTCATTTAATGATTTTATTTTCACAGTTGATTTACCTAGGAGTGTGAATTATTTCACCTCCGTTTATTTTATTCATAACCTGGGTGATACTATATTTAGTTATCACTTTGTATACCTTATTGTCATTTGTCTTGTTCTACCTTTTATTGCACCCGTCGATGCTGCCTCGTCAGGCGACCTTTATGTCACCTATGTTACCTTGCCCTTAGGCATTTGTCACTGTTATACCTGATGATTTACCTTATTTGCTTTTCTGATTGAAACCTTAATCAACTGTATTATTGTAGATTTTTCTACACACCTTGATTTGTTACCCAGAGCATGTTGGCTCCGTTCGAAGATCTTTGTTCCTCAACGTGATTATTAGCTGACCACACTACAGACCACGACTCTTTAACCATTAATCTAGTTAATGATTGAAAATGCTGGACTTTTGTTTCTCATTCGTGTTTAGGCTTGTTTACAGACAAATTACTTAATCTTTTGTATCGGCACCAACACACCGGTCCGCCAGTAACACGAGTACGTCGGCCTATCACCCCAAAGAGCGTAGATAGTATGATGAGAACATAATAATAACATTTGTCACATAAGATTCAGGTGTGTATAAAATCTGGTTAGAAGAGATTCGGAAAAACGACCTTATAATGACACTTTGGTTTTCTGGATCTAAATTGGCTTTCCCATACTCGGGATTAATTTTGATTTGCTTTGGATTTTTATTTGTGAATTGCGATTCATGATCCTAACTTTATTTTGATTATTGGATTTCCTGACATGTGAGGGCGGTTATTACACCTGACAACCTTGCTTTGGTTTCTGTTATGCTGTCCTACTCTGAGGGTGCTTTTGCCCTGTTGTACGATTTCCACTTTAAAGAGTTATACTCTTGTATTGGTACAACGGAGGTCTTCACCTGGACATCGAGGTGGATCCCTCCCCCAACGTTTGGAAATAGAGTACGTATTTTAACCCCTAATTGGGTGTTGTAATGGAATTAGTATTTCCCGATAATATTTGCGAAGTAGCAGATGCTACATCTGACAACGCTGCCTCGTTCTATCCAGACCTGTACTAACCGGGGGTGCTCTGCTATGTGATCTTTATTTATGGTGTCATATAATGGCGAGAAACTCCTTTCACTTTCTAAATCGTTTTTAAAGGGACTGCTTCCTGCCTAACCATCTGCGCTAAATAAAAACTCGGACTCTTCGAAGAATAGGATGATTGAATCATGGGCCGTTTTGTTTACATATTGTTAATTCCTAACCTGGGTCTGTTTTCTCTCCTAGCTCTATCTCGATTTCCTATTTATAAATTATTTGTTGATGAGTAATTGCTTCCGGCCGCGGACTCTTGTTTGAGTAGGTACCTACTAGGTATTTACTGCTGATGTCGCCTAACTCCTAGCTGATTATTTTACTGGGTTTAAAATGTGATCTGCGCTCGTGGATTTGCCGAATCTGTTTGATTGTTTTACGTTGTTGAAAATGTGGTTGCAATGATATCTGCCCTAATTAATTTCTTAAGGGGTTTTTCCTGGGTTTAGGAATGACAATTCGGCTGGAGTTCACCTAAGTCATCTCTGGCCGAATCACTGGGTAAGAATTGTGATTAGAAGTTTGTTTGGGTGCTATTTAATCCTAACTAATTAGGAAATTGAAATTCTCGGGCTGAATAAGGACAATTCGGCTGGAGTTCACATAAGTCATCTCTGGCCGAATCACTGGGTAAGAATTGTGATTAGAAGTTTGTTTGGGTGCTATTTGACCCTAACTAAATTTTCAATGGAAATTCTCAGGTTGAAGAAGGACAATTCGGCTGGAGTTCACATAAGTCATCTCTGGCCAAACTGCTGGTTAAGAAGGAGTCGTTATCTGGAGTTCACAATTGTCATCTCTGGACAACGACTAAAGGGTTAAGGAGTCAGATGCGACCTGCTCGGAAGCTGATCTTCATCTCTCTCGAGCAGCGGCAAGGCGTTTTCTTTTATAGATGCCGCGGCCCGCCTTCTAAACATCACGCAACAATGCATCGTGATTTAGTCCTTAATCGTATTTTCCTAATTACTGGACTTAGCGATTTGGCCTCGCGGCTATCTCACTGAATTTTCCTAAACCTGCACTATCTAAATTTTCCTTCAAATCGGCCGACGCGTTTAGGTACTTCTCATTGTGTCTAGTTATTATAATTACACCGACTTAACTTTCACTTCGCGTTTACACCTGCTTGCCGGTTAGGTATCACGCTGTATTTCCGGCTGCCTTCCTTTATTAATTCGCCCTATCGATTGGTGTACTTTTCATTGTCGTAGGTGTAATAACTACTGAGTTACTTTTGTCTTTGCGAAGGCTTATTGTTTAAATTCTGATTTCACATTCCTTCACACGGTCTGTTTCTTTCCATCCGTTCTTGTATGTAGGTCACCTATTATTTCATCACGCGGACCGACAGTGTCTGCCCTAACATCTGGCAATGGTTGATTTACCCTTGCGGTGGTCGCTTTCTCGAAGGACTGAATTGTGGCTAGCTGGAGCGATTTTATTTTATGAATATTTAATGTGCAGGCAGGGATCGTTTCTATTGATGCAACGGCGCGTGGCTGTATTTTATTTTCTAACAATTTTACCTTCTTGTATTCACGTACCTATTCTCGCACTATTTGCTTTTTCGGTTTGAGCTGATTTAATGAGGCGAAGGAAATAATTTCCTTATAATCCTACCTAGGTGCGATCCATTTCAATACTTTGCCAAACTGATTTTGGTAAACAATAAAAAAATCAAATACCTACCTAAAATCGGTTACCTAGGAAACAAAATCAAAATAACACATAATATTTTAAGTGGAAAGTTTTTAGAAATAAATTTCAATTAAGTACCTATTAATATCGCTAGCTTTGAATTGTTATTACAGACTTTTACTGGCCTAGAAAGACTTCCCAAAGAATTTCCCAAAAATATGCAACAATTAGGTAGGTACTCTAAATACATACCTACATCTCTCGGGAAATAAATAAACTGTTGACTTCAGTTGCCTATAAAATTAAATTTCAGATAAAATGTAACGTGTTACCGTCTGCGATGCAAACAATAATAATCGAGGAAGTAGTCTCAGACCTTAGCCTTTATTTATATTGACTAAAAAGTAAAAAAAAAAACCTTCTTGCGCATCAATCGCAGAAATAGTGTATTTTTATGCGATTCAATTATGAATATTTTAACCGCATTTTAAATTGGCTTTCTGTAATTTTCCATAGTCGCATAATATTATAGTGTACCATGTACCTACCGTGCGAGTACTAATTTTTTGTAGGCTTGCATAAGTCGTCAACAGCTATCCATCTGATGATATAAAAATTTTCACGGTCAACTAAACCCTAGAGCTTTCATAGTCAAATTTTGTTTTTCTTACGGACATACCTAATGTTGTTTTTTTCGTGTTATTCGGTATTGTATTAAACACATTATATCGTGTGATCCACAAAATTTTTCATCAACTAGCGCCTTGGAAGAGAGAGATGGCTATTGTAGTCATTTCTGAGCTCATTTTACTAAAATAATAATTTTAAAATAACTTTAGTAGTTCCAATTCTCATTGTGTCATATTTAATTTCAATTCATGTCAGTATCATTAAAATATTAAAGATATTGCGAAAAGCAATAATTCATAACTACAATTTAATAACCTGATGAATATACTGGTATATTACTAAACACCTACCTTATTGCCACTTTTTTATGATTCATATGCCATTTTTGACCACTATTCTTAATAAATTCTGTTATTGTTTGTGCGTTGGTTCGAATTGGAAGTGAAATTATTATAAAATGGTAAATTATAAAACTTAAACTCGAACTGAAACGTCAAATTGAATTGTTATTTTATCCTCGTTCAGAGAGACATATATGCCCGTATTCACAAACGATAATTTCCTAAATAATTACGTAATTAATTAAATGAGTGAGATGGAGATATGCAGTTTTTTCGCAATAGAATGAGATGGGGATAATTGATTACGTAATTATTTAGGAAATTATCGTTTGTGAATACGGGCAATAATATTTTGTGTTTCTGAGATAACGACTTAGGGTACCTGTATTACCGACACTAGGGCTCGTAAGCGTCAGTGTCGGTAATACAGGTACCCTACAACGACTCACGTTTTTCATCCTCCTTGAAATACAACCAATGCCAAATGAAATTAGTAGTAAGCTCAGCACCACACATACTCAGCAGATGTCGTTACTGTTCCAGGTTAGTTTCTTTACTCAACAAAGTACAAAGTTCATTATGCAGTGCAAGTCCAGTCATGTTTTTATTTATTGTTCTATGATTTGTAGATCTTTGATTGGAGTAGTTCACTTATTCACATTTTACTTGATTCATTTTGTCTGATTCGACATGTCGTTCAATTAGTCGTTGCGTCTGGACCGGCCTTTACACACCTACCGATTGTTTGTGTTTTATCTGGCAGACATGCTTAATTTTATTCAAGGCAATAGTTGATGAAAAATTTTGTGGATCACAAGATATAAGGGCTACCAAAAAGCTATCACATTAAAAAAAAAATTCAAAATTATCGTCTTCTTTTTTTCGAATAAAAAAGTTTTATCACGGAATGACGTCGTATGTAGTCGCAAAATGACGTCACATTGCTTGCTTTAATGGTTATTTATCACTTTCGGTTAAACAGAGCTTATTTTGTTCGAAAATTCGAAAAAGACGATTAAAATTTTTGGTTTTCCTGATTTTTTAAATATCGAATGACATTAAAAAATATAACTTCTTTCATAAAATAGGATATCTTAATTTTTAATTTTCCATTTTTGCAGGATATTTCAGCAGCGTCCTGAGGTTTACAAATATTTTGTTTCAGATTCTTAATAATAATGAAAATATGCAATTTTCTCTAATTTATCTGACCCTGTATCTCTTATCGTTTCAGAGATTCCCATGTACCTACCCAGTTCTTTTTAAATGGGACATCCATGTAGTAATAAACACTTTTAATATAATAAATAAAGCCGTAATACTACTTATAACAATCTATCACATAACATAATATATGTATAGATCTAGCACAAAGAAAAAAAAACAAAGAAGAAAAAATGTGGTGTTTTAATAATCAGTTTATTCGATATACAACAATGTGTTGTGCTCTGTACAAAATTGTAATAGCAATAAAAGAGCGAAATAAAGGACCGATAATGTGATAAATGTGATGTTTTTTCGTTTTCCGAGTGAAGCAATGACTTACACAAGATATAATAGTAGAGGCGGTCCTATTTTCGTCAAATCGGCACAATGACGTCAATCAGATCTCATAAGCGCGTGAAAATATAAAATTTTATATAAAATTAAAAATAAAAAAAAATAATTCGATTTTTTTGGGGGGAAAAGCGGAAAACCACCTACCTACAAAAAAAAAAAAGAATAACCCTCTCTCGTGGTTTCGAACCCACATCAACAGTTTACTATTTAGGCAAGGACACCCTTGCCTAACAAACTCAGTCAAGGGGCATTTCAAATTTGTAGCGATGACCGAGTAGGTATATGTAGTACGTCCAATACTTCATCCTACACATTTTATTTTTTAAACTGGTCGTATCTTTGTTATTAAAAAACCAATTTGAATACTTTTTTCACCTGCATGTAGGTGATTTAATTGTTGTTGCGTTTGCTCTTCTAATTTTCAGAACCATTCATAATTGAATGTGAAAAAAAATAAAAAAGAAATTGCGAACCATTTCATCGATTTAATAAGTGCAAGCTAATTTTGCACAAGCGAAAAACTTTTTTGTTTTTCGTTTAAAGTGCTACATTACTCGAGGCGAATTGAAGCTAAGACATCAAATTATATGTTAAAGCAAAAAAAATTGAAAATTTCGATTCAACTTCTTCAAAAATGGACTCATAAACGGTTATAGAATTGACACATTTTCACCCTTTTTCCTACCCACGACACTGGCTTATTAATGGAAAATATGCTAATTTTATTGCATTAACTCAAATTTCCAATAATTTTCTTCAAATCCTGTTAATTTTATTTCAAAGTTTTTTTGCCATCTTGCTCATACGGGGGCTCAAAAAATTGGAAATTTTCCATTAATTGGAAAAAAATTCAAATGGCTGCCATTTTGAAACGGCTCGGCCGATTTTGCTCAAGTGCAATACCAGACCACTCCTTGTGGATATCTTACTCCCACAAAAATTTCAGCCTCCTAGATTCAAAACTGCGACCTGAAATGAGATGACAAAAACCGGGCTCATGGAATTTTGAAGGGACACCCTGTAGAAGTGATGGGACTTTTGGAAATTTTTTCAACGAAAATCTAACGTCATTCGAATAATTTACAAGAATCCAAAATTTCGTTCACTAATCTTGAAAGATAAAGCTACAGGAGCGTTTTGAAAATCGAAATTTCGCGATTTTGGAGAAATATATATATAAATATATATACCGGGTGTCCCAGACTTAATTGACCAGGCCATATCTCATATACAGGTTGAGATAATCGAGCCGAATAAAAGGCATATTATTATAATTTTTCAAGCCGTATAACATGACAGCATGAAAACAACCCTCACTTCAACATCCCTTAAGTTACAGCCCCCACCCTTAAAAAAATGAATAGCACCCTGTGTATATTTTTGTATATTCAAAACCAGTATTCGATTGTCTATTCAGATGATTTTTCAGATTCAAAATTGGTTGAGAAATAACCAAGAAAAAGTTCATCAAGGTGGTCATGACTTTTGCTCTTAACTTTCTATGGATGACTTTTGCTGTCAAAATTTATCAATATTTAGTCATAGTTTTTAACAGGCAGGTGATAGTTATTATTATAATGAAAGTCCAAACAATTTATTTATAAGTCTCATTTATTGGGAAATTTAAAAAAAATAAAACAACAGACAAAGCACTTTATCATGAACCTTAATGATGACTGTAACCTGCTAATGACCAAAATATTGATAAATTTTGACAGCAAGAGTCATCCAGAGAAAGTTAAGATAAAAAGTCATGACCACCTTGATGAACTTTTTCTTGGTTATTTCTCAACCAATTTTGAATCTGAAAAATCATCTGAATAGACAATCGAATACTGGTTTTGAATATACAAAAATATACACAGGGTGCTATTCATTTTTTTAAGGGTGGGGGCTGTAACTTAGGGGATGTTGAAGTGGGGGTTGTTTTCATGCTGTCATGTTATACGGCTTGAAAAATTATAATAATATGCCTTTTATTCGGCTCGATTATCTCAACCTGTATATGAGATATGGCCTGGTCAATTAAGTCTGGGACACCCGGTATATATAAATATATATAGACATATTAAGAGCCCATACGAAGCCTAAAATGCTATGTTCAGTTGAGTATTCGAAGCCTGGACCTACCATGTGAAGCCCGACTTCGGGCTTCGAAAATTTTAACGTGTATAAACGTCGTACAGCATGGCCATCTATCGGTGGAAACGTTGGATAAATTTTGCCCAGGGCATCACTTTGACACCGGGGTACCCTAAAACATACGCGACATAGTTCAACGAAACGTTCTACAGAGGGAGCGGCGCACGTTAGTATATAATTGTGTATATGTCGAGCATTTTTCGAAGCCTGTAGACGCACAGCCGATTATTCGAGTCCCGGTAAAATTGGCAACGGTGCATTGAGTGATGATATGTTTACATCAATTCATAAGCATCACGAGCTCTTCAATCTCCTCTCCAGTAAAATAATTTAACCCGAGAGCAACTGTGTTTACAGTCGCCAGCGCAAGCATTACGAGCTGCGTTTCGTATAATAACCGCATAATAGCCAATCAACCATTCTTGGATCACCTCATAAATTCTTGGTATTTTAACAATTTTAGCACAGAACTTTTAAACTAAAATTCCTACGTATGCATAAGCCAACATTATTTTCAGCTATAGGTATAGGTACAGGTGTCCCATTTTTACCCGGTTAATTTTTTCAAATAGAACAACGTATTTTTTTACATTATCGTGTTCAGATTTTCTGACTGTATTTTTGCATTATAGCAATTTATTTAAAAGAAATATACCTTGCGACCTTGCTTTTTAAAACTAAAAGATGAAACTTGCGATGGTGGTATAGTCAATCAAAGACCATCTTAATGTTTGAAACTTGCGATTTTATGTTCACAAAAAAAACTTGGTAACTTTTAAAGTAGAGTTTATACAAAGTCAATTGAAACGACAAAAAATTAAGAAGCGCGGCTGATAATTCATAGTTCATTGATGAAACATATGCGGCGGTAAAACAAATTTAATAGCTATTTATGATATTAATGTTAGAAGTTAAGTTTTATTTTGTTAGTGAAAAGGTTTGTGAAATGAGCGAAGCGTAGCGGAGCGAATTCTACAAATTCACGAACAAAATAAAATCACTTTTAAGACGAATATCATACAATGGTTTTTGTAAAACTGCTCTATTTTGATAATAAAATTGATGAATTTAGAATGACACTCAACTTCAAATTGCATTTTAAAATATTACAGACAAGTAAGTACAAGTAGTGTACTATGCAATAGCAACCGTTGCTGACGCTATGGTTACTAACAAATGCGTGCATGCAAATAAAAGAGATGTCATATTAATTATTATTATTTGCAATTTCTGAACAATTATTATTGTCTTGAATTCTTGACTAGGTACTTATTTTTTATTAATATGTTTGCCAGTAATAAAAAGAATATGAAAAAATCTTATTACTTACCTATAATTTTGTCTGATTTCGTCATGAGAAAATGTAGTTTAAAAAGAGAATGTAAGTAAGTACAGATAAAGTAGATAGAATTACTTTTAACACGAGTATTGTAATGTATTTTTAACACTGTTACAATTTTTTTTAACCCGCTTCCATGGGCTTCAATGGCACAAAAAAATGTTTTTGTGCAAATGCCATTAAAAGACACATACATCACTTTTAACGACAGCTGACCGTGTTAAAAGTGATTGTTTAAATGGAAGCGTGTTAAAAGTACTTTTAACACTAGTGTTAAAAGTACATTACAACACTCGTGTTAAAAGTAATTCTATCTACTTTTTCTGTACTTACATTCTCTTTTTAAACTACATTTTCTCATGATGAAATCAGACAAAATTATAGGTAGTAAGATTTTTTCATATTCTTTTTATTACTGGCAAACATATTAATAAAAAAATAAGTACCTAGTCAAGAATTCAAGACAATAATAATTGTTCAGAAATTGCAATCAATAATAATTATTATTAGGTATGGCATCTCTTTTATTTGTATGCACGCATTTATTTGTTAGTAACCATAGCGTCGGCAACGGTTTCTATGCATAGTACACTACTTGTACTGATCTGTAATATTTTAAAATGCAATTTGAAGTTGTGTCATTCTAAATTCATCTATTTTATTATCAAAATAGAGCAGTTTTAGAAAAACCATTGTATGATAATATTCGTCTTAAAAGTGATTTAATTATATGTTCGTGAATTTGTAAAATTCGCTCCGCTACGCTCCGCTACGCTTCGCTCATTTCACAAACCTTTTCACTCACAAAATAAAACTTCACTTTTAACACCAATATCATAAATAGCTATTTTAATAAATTTCCTAGCTGATATTAAAGTTTATTGGGAAATAACGCGCCAAACGAAAAATTTCAATTCGTGGTCACTTTTTTATTATCCATTTTTGGAAAAAAAGTTATTCTCCATAAAAAGTTGTGTTTGGTCTGAAACCTAAAATGGAATAGTCTGACATAAAATTTTTGCAATCGTATACGAGCTTTGTCCTAAAACACGAATAGTACCAAAGAGTAAAATAGTTATTTTATTATTTATTTATATTTATTGTTATAAGTAAAATGTTTTATTTTCGACAATATCAAAAATTGTTAATTAAAAATGTTGATCAGCACTGCAAATAACATTCAAATAAACAAAAACATGCAGTTGCGTGACTAACAAAAACAACATACAAACTATACAGTGCATTTTTTTAAGTGTTAATTGCCATAGGGAATAGCATGTAAAAATATGCATCCTATGTTAACTTAATGTCTTGTACCTACTTTGGAAGTCGTTTTTAATTTTCAATAATAGTACATGTCATCTACTTTACAATACGACCTTTCAGAAAAGCCGGTCGTTTAATTTAATTATACTTGTCCCATTGAAGAAAAAAAAACTGCATGAAACTGTAAGAGATACGAAGTCGGTTAAATTACAAAAAAGTTGCGCAGTATTTGGCAATTTTTTTTTCTCAATATTCCCAGAATTTCTTGAAGTATCCTGAAAAAAACTTGAAACATGCAGATTTATTATTTTAGTCATATCTTCTTTATTATTGAAAAAAAAAATTTATGTAGGTTTACATAAGCCTTAATGAGCCACACATTTGACGTTTCAAAAATTTACAAAGCCGACTAGATCTTGGGATTTTCAAAGTCAACTTTTGTTTTTCTTATGGCCGCCATATTGTTTTTCATGCCATTCGCTATAGAAAAAATCCCGGAACCCAAAAATTGATCACATTGCAAATAAATTCGAAAAAATGTAATCTTCTTTATTAAAAATAACGTAATAAAATTTTACCGAATGTCAAAAAGTGCATTTTTAAAGTATTTCCATAGGTAATAATATGTAAAACATTACACCCTATATTAACTTATGTTGTACCTACCCATTGTAACTTAGAAGTCGTTTTAATTTTTTTTTTTTACTTTACGATACAACATGTCAAAAAAACGGTCCTCTTTAAATTTTAATATTTCGTTCTCATTTGAATTAATAAACTTTAATAAAGGAGTCAGAATAAACAAAGTGTGTTAAAATTTTTAAATTTTTTTGTTTATTAATTTGTGGTTTCTTACTTGGTACCTTATTAAAAAGATTTAGCTGAAATAAGATCTCGATTTTTGTTTTTTTATCACGATATTTCAGCAGCATCCTATTATTATCCTATTTTTTTTTCAGATTCTCAATACTTCTCAATATTTAAAATTGTCCACATTTTTTGAAATTTAACAGACCCTGTTTTTTTTTACTATTTCCGATGTCCACGTAGCGAGAGTCACGAATACCCAGTTAATGAACCTCGTATAATTAAATTGAATAAAGTCCGGTTTTTCCAACTAGTGGAGCGAAATGGGAAAGAAAATGTGTTGTTTTATTTTTGCGTAAAACCAGCTACCACTTATATGTATCATGTTTAGACTTCTCCTAACATGAAATGTACATTCACGACTTTTTTTGCAGGACAGGACTTTTAGAATTACAAAAAATTCAAAAATTGATAATTCAGAAAAATTGCATTTTAAAAGTTTTAAATATTTGAAACTACTCAACTAGTTCGACGAAATCGACAAAATTTTTCATTTAAATTAAAGCGCTTCTGTTGGCGGTAAACTTGTTTAGGATTTTTATATTTGATTGTGAAATCAAAAGGTAATTAAAAAAAATAAAAGTTCAGCCCTGTGAAAAATCAATCCAACTAAACTGATTTCAATCAACAATCAGAGAAAAACAGTTCCAATACAAAAGGTTACCTAGGAAACAAAATCAAAATAACAGGAAATAAACGAAAATAACTCAAGTAATGTTTAGGTAGGTACTCGTAAGTTCAATAATCAAAAAACAAAGTTACAAAATACAGTTACTATTAAATAGGTGCATGCAGTATAGTTGGACCAGAGATATAACGAAACGACTTCTGTCATTTTATCAATTTTTGGATTATTGAAATATTGTTGAAGTCATAAAATATGACAGTTTAACAATTAGATCATTTCGTTATATCTCTTGGTCGACTATACCATACCTACCTTACTGACTGCAGTCTTTAAACTATCACAATTAATAATTATTATAATTTGGTGATAACCAGTTAGGTACTTATGTACCTATATTTTCATTGATCATGATTTTAAAACTTATAATATTGTAGTTAGGTACTGTGATTTATAAGTTTGGTGGGTAGGTAGGTGAATATAAAAAAAACCTATGAAACTTTCAAAATTTTTAATGTACCTATTGTTTTTATAAGTTACTTTTCTAAGCGCGCTATAAACCTAGACGAACAAATTTAGCTCCAAAATGAAATTAGATTTTTTTGGTCTGATATTTCAGATAATTTATACTTTTGATTACATACTCGTATTAAGTATTATTACTTCTGATTACAGATATTCATTGATTTTAATTGATTTTAGATGAAGAAAAAACATTTGTAAAAAATTTAATAAACTTTTCTTTTATAAGAAAATGTATAAATGATTTAATGATGGCATTTCAATAGCACTAAATAATAATCGTGCTACTGTTAATTTCGAAGATATTCCTTGCCCTGAAAGTGAAGAAAAAAATAGCAATGCGACCGTATAGTGCCACAGATGCCTTAGTTAGTGACCTTAATATTAGATTGCAATAACTGTTTTTAGCTTCTTACCCACCCAGCACCCCTATTTCGCTCCTTGATCCAGAAAAAATTGATGGAACTTAGGATACGTGGATGTAAATATTTACAAAAGTTTTTTTTCGAAAAAAGAATATAATTAAAAATAATAGGTAATAATTATTAATATAAAAATTTTTTTGAATGTTATTAATTTTTGTTTCCTTGATTTTTATCTTATACCGAACGACATGAAAAAATCAATATGGCGGCCATAAGAAAAACAAAAGTAGGCTATGAAAACTCTGGAATTTAGTCGGCTTTGAAAATTTTTATAATGTGAAAGGGATATAGCTTTTGACGACTAATGTAAGTCTACAAAAAATAATTAATTAATTTCCAATAAAAAAGATATGGCTAAAAAAAGAAATTTTGATTGTTCTGGTTTTTCAGGATAGGTATTTCAGCAACGACTGGAAATATTCAAAGAAAAAATTCAGATTCTCATTAAGCATTAAATTGTGCAGCTTTTCTCTAATTTAACCGAGTCTGTATCTCTTGCCGTTTCCAAGATCCCCATGTAGTACTGCCACTTACAACTACTGGACACATTATTGTACCTATAGGTTTAGGTAGGTCCTATAATAGGTAACATGCTAACATGCAATGATCAAAATATAGGTAAGTACTTTTAATGACTTGAATTTTATTTTGATCAGATAATTTAACTCATGTATTAAAAATGACATAAGGAATAGTGTTTTTGTCACTTTGACATCGGATAAAGTTAGCCCTAACTTTGCATCTGGATAAAATGTAAGCTAGCTTTTTAGACGCAAAATCAAGTAAGTAGTTACCAAGGTGATATTAATTGAATAAATAAATTTTGTTATTCGTTAAATTATCTCCCTAAATTACACACGAGCTTATATTTTTTATCCGGATAAAGATGCACTTTTAAACTCAAATTTGTTTTTTCTTTGGCAATTCAACTCGTTAAATTTGACCCGTTAAATTGCCAATAAAAAACAAATTTTCGTTAAAACTGCATCTTTATCCGGATAAAAAATAAGCTCTCGTGTAATTACCCCCGAGCATAATAACGTACGTTGATTGTTTAAATTTTTTGTTTTTACAATAATTTCATAACACGGAATAAGTACCTACCGCGGACTGCTTGCTATATTGACATTTTTTGCCCTCTTAGACCAGCATGCCAGCTGGTTAGTTCTCCAGCAGACCAACAGTTTTGTGATACTAGTAAAAGAATACACATACTTTACCTACCACCTAGAAATTGAAGAGTGAACTGGAAGACTGGAACTGACTGATTCTTTTGTTTGCTACTTACTCGTTTGTTCCTAAATTATGATTTCTGAACATAAATCCCTATCTGGTAGGCAGTAAAATAAACGCAAGTAAAACCGTTGCTGAATAAAATCTTATGTCTTCACACCCGTCTCATTTTATGGTACTTAACCACTGAATCATCTTGTTTTATAATATATTAGAATTTTTTTGTGAAATACACAATATGTAGTCCAGTCAGTAAAGTAAAAAATGTATCAAAATTTCATAAAAAATTAAAAAATCTTATTATATGAGATTTTTCTCCAATAAAATAAATATATAAATAAATATCGTATGGCTGTGGTAAAGCCCAAGTGTTGTTAGTGAATTAAATTGGGTAAATATTTACATCTACGTATCCGAAGTTCCATCAATTTTTTCCGGACCGAGGAGCGAAATAGGGGTGCGGGTGGGTAAGAAAGTAAAAACCGCCATTGCAAACTAATATTAAGGTCACAACTATGGCCTCTTTGACACTACGGTCGCATTGCTATTTTTTTCTTCATTTCATTTTTCTTCAATAGTAGCACGATTATTATCTTGAATTTAATTTATTTTGCATTTTCATTCCAAAAAGCGTAACATCAGTCCCTATAATCTGGATACGATATGAGAAAGCTTATATCTGGCTTGACGTATTCATCACCTCTCTGGTCTGGTGCATGTTTATATGTGTTTATACGCCGGCTAACCAGGACCGGACTCCCTACTGCGATTTTTAGTGCCATTTTTTTGCTAATCATGAATCTGCAAAGCAAATGAATACCTTCCTAGTGTTACTATAGGTATAGATACGTCCTCTACCCCTATATAGGGTGCACCATAAATCCTTCTCTACAGGGTGCACCATATGTATCCTTCTCTATATTGCTATCTCCTAACGCTAACAGATACAGGGTCGGTTAAACAAGTCCAAAGGAGCGCAATTTTGTGGCCATCTCGATTCCGTCGAGACATACACAAGATATCTGTGACCGTTCCTGAAATATCCTGAAAAAACTAAAAAATCGAGGTTTCTTATTTTTTCCATATCTTTTTTATTATTGGAGATTAATGAATAATTGTTTGTGGGCTTACATAAGTCGGCAAGAACTACCCATCTGACATTTAAAAAATTTTCAAAGTCGACTAGATCTCAGAATTTTCATAGTCTTCATAGAATTTTTTTTATGTTTATTAATTTGTTGTTTCCATTATTTTTTTATATCGAATGACATAAAAAAAAAGTAATATGGCGGCCATGAGAAAAACGAAAGTTGACTGTGAAAACTCTTGGATCTAGTCGGCCTTGAACATTTTTATACTGACAGATGGGTATAGCTCTTGACGACTTCTGTAAGCCTACAAAAAATTATTTAGTAATTTCCAATTATCAGAAAGATATGGCAAATAATATAAGAAATCTCGATTTTTCAGTTTTTTTCAGGATATTTCAGGAGCAGTCACAGATATTTTGTATGTCTTGACGGATTCGAGATGGCCACAAAATTGCGCATCTTTTCTCTAATTTAACCGACGCTATATGCTATATATCTCTTAGCGTTCAGGAGATAGCAATATAGAGAATAGGATATATGGTGCACCCTGTATTATAGGTGCCATAGTGAAACTGTAAGATACCCAGATGTAAATATTGACCGATTTTTTCATAATTAATTTATTAAAGGTCATTATTTATTTACCTTTTATTTACCTATTAGTATTTTTGTTATTTTTTTTAAATATTATTTTACTATTATGTATTTATAAAATGATAAATGATATAGGTAGGTACTTAGGTACGCGGTGTCTCTAGGCAAGTGCCAATCAGTTGTTATTTTTTTTTAATAATAAAAAAATCATTAATTTAAGTAATTTTAAAATGAGGGATGACTTCACTTTAGTAATTAGCACATTATTTGTGTCTTACATTTATACACAAATTGTAGATTTTCATTATCAAAATAAGTATGAAATATCCACTGTTAATGTCGCTATTCTGTAGAAATTCTCGATTAAGCAGTAAGTAGCTGGTAGTCTATTTTTGCCGTACACCGAAGCGACATAATAATTGCTGTTTAAAGTTCCGATGATGGTATTAGCAATGCTTTTCGGAAACAGTTTTGATGTTTTTCTAACTTAACTATCACAGATACCATTTTGAAAAATTGGAACAACAAAGTTTCATTTATAAACTACCACATTTTGCAAAAAAATTGACAGTTTTGAATAGTGCCTTTTTGCACAGGACGATTTTTTGACGAGAATTAGGTATGTATTTAGCCCATTCCTGAAAATTTCAGCCATGTACCTACTCTAAAGGCCCACAGGGCGACAACTTATTGCTAGATTGGCACTCTAACTATAGAATACCCTGTAGGTATATGTAATTAATATAGAATGGATATCTTACTACCGGTTAACCGTTTTAGGTATAGTCCTCTCCTCTATCTATTTTCTAACTTAAAAAAAATCGGCAGACTGCTGGTATAATAATCTTAAACGCGTATAAAATCCAATGAAAGGTTCCCGCAGTCGGATAGTCTGTAACCGTGGATGCAATCTTTAGACCCCTGAACTTAAATTTTGAGAAGTGGAAGTAGAAAAGGGTAGAAGATGGATGATTCTACTTTCAGAAAAAGAGGAAAAAAGAGAGAAATACAAGAGACACTAATCGCTGGCCCGGGATGTTGTGAGGAACCTTCACAGAGTAATGGATCATAAATCAGATAATGCAGCTTTTTATTGACTGCAAAAAATAATAATTGGGATTGTAAGGGATAATAAGGGATTGCTTAAAATTCAAATATGTGTACAGTATATACCTAAGTAATGCCCGTATTCACAAACGATAATTTCATAAATAATTACGTAATTATTTAAATGAGTGAGATGGAGATATGCAGTTTTTTTTGCAATAGAATGAGATGGGGATAATTGATTACGTAATTATTTTGGAAATTATCGTTTGTGAATACGGGCGTAAGTATCTTAATATTACAAGACTCACTGTCTGGTATATTTATTTACACTTCAGAGAGGAATTTGAAACATTTTCTCAATAATTTCTTCACTTTTTGACGGTGGCCATCAGATGCGGTCGTCGGATTATTTTTTCCGGTTTGTTTGAGTTTGAATGAAGTACCTACTTCCTTAGTTTTTGTTTTTATTATTTAGAAAACAGGTTTCTGGAAGCTGTTTATGACTTTTTGTAGCGTAATGTGAGTAATGTGACATCATCCTGCTCCTGCATGTTGCATATCAATAAATCTTGATTTATAAGGCAGATTATGATAGGGCACTTATTCTGGTTCCTTTCATTTTAATGAATTGCTTTTGTTTTATTTTTATAATACAAAGTATTTGTTATTTAGTTAAAATTAGCAAACAGTTGAACTTGAACATAATTACTTCAAATATGTTTGTTAATTTGGCATTAGAAGTAGGTACATAATTTTGTGCTAATTTTAATTGAATAAAATAATTTTATCTATTAAATTTTTATTACCGATAGCTTTTTATTTTTTACTGATGAAGAGGATAACCAGTTAATCGTCGGTTAACCGGTTAGTAATATTTCATAAAACTAAAACACACATGCAGCCCGAAAATAAGTATCGAGAAATAAAAAATCTTTATATTTATATAGTTTAAGAGCTAGTTGCACAAAAGTTAATTAAAGATTTGTCAGATAATTACTGATTTTAAATTGCCAATTTTGAAATTATGGGTGAATATTTTGAATGATCTTTTATTGTTATTTACCCGTGATTTAACTCTTCTAAAGGGGAGTAGAATTTATTTCCTGACCTGACCAACATTTTGATAATTACAGGGCATTTTAAAATCAGTAATTATCTGGCAGATCTTTAACGTTTGTGCAACCGGACCTAAGGTTATTAGACTTATGAAAGTAAATAGAACTTACACTTACGTTTAACAGTAGTAATAACCCAAGGACATTGATAATTTAGGCGTCGGTCTGTTGCCAAGCAACAAGCTTGAGAAAGTTGTTATAAAATTTTTGAGCATTTATTCGAGGGTTATCGGATACAAATTTTTTTGCTAATTATAATATGAAAAAATCAGAGCAAAAACAATTATTTATTTAAAGGTGCAATTAACTTTTGTGGCCATAAGAAAAACAAAAGTTGACTTCGAAAATCCCAAGATCTAGTCGGCTTTGGAAATTTTTGAAACGTCAAATGAGTAGCTCATTATTTGAGTAGCTCATCATACAAAAAATAATAAATCTTTTTTCAATAATAAAGAAGATATGGCTAAAATAATAAATCTGCATGCTTCAAGTTTGATCAGGATATTTCAGGAAATTCTGGGATTATTGAGAAAAAAAATTGCCAAATACTCGTCTCAAAACAGCGCAACTTTTTTATAATTATTTAACCGACTGCATGAAAAAAACTGAAAAAACCGAAAAAAACTGCATGAAACGGTAAGAGATATGACTCTTACCGTTTCATTCAGTTTTTTTTACCTCAGCCTGTATCATAAAATTAAACAACGACCGACTTTTCTGAAAGGTCGTATTGTATTTATGGCTTATACAATTTATGGTAGTTATCTTATTAGCCTATTAAATAAAAATTTAATATTTAACTATTAAAAAAGTTAAAAACGCTACATTTGAATTTTTATCGAAAAATCCTATCGAAATTGTATAAGTAGGTACCTATATACATATGTATGTATGTCTTTTTTGCAGTACAATTTACAATAGCATACCGAAAATGTAATAAAAATAGTTTACCTTTTTGTACGAGACAAAAGATGTCATGTGACCCGGACTCTGGGTGCAACTTTTTTTAAGTAAAAGCTTAATGAACGGAAATAAAATGAAATTAATGAATGTAATATACCTTTAATACTATTCAAACATTAATAGTTTCTACAATGGTTTTTTTTAGTAGTAAGTAAGTATCCATAAGCGTAAGGATGATAATAATTGCGCTAGGACGAACCAGCCTGTACAAAGAGACAATTCGTCTATCCGGATCCGGGGACACTTAGATGTTCTGTACTGTATATCCACAGAATAGACATATTCTGTGCTAATACTGCTTATCCGAGGCCCTGAGAAGTGGCAACAAAGCAGGGTTTCCGGTAATCGGATGGGTATATACTTTTAGTGCAGTGGGCTATGTATTGACATAAGAACGTTCAGGGATTCTAAAATTCTTAAGGATATAACCAGATTTGTATGTTGTGAAATGTTTACCCCTCGCAGGTTGCTTCGATTAATATGATGTTTCTCTTCACTTTCAGTTATAATACACACCATCAAGTCTATTATTAAGGGCGGGACTCCGGTTACCTGTGCAACGTACCGGGCTTCGTGAAATAAGCTTAATGTGTATATATATATATATATATCGTGGGCAGGTGAATTTTGGAAAACTACTTTTTCGTGATCTGGGGGTCATAATCGATGGACATTTGATGAGTTTGGGTGATTTTCGAAAAGTGATGTCGTCCTCAATAGTGTATTTTTTGTTAAAAAATACACTAAAAAGTCCAACAGATTCACAAAATGACTAATAAAATACACCGCAGCAATGCTTGAAATATGTAACCAGCACTTCCGTGACGTCACTCACCCCCACTCCGTTGGAGAAACTTTCATCGGATCGAGCTATCCTACACTATACAGAATCCTTGAACGAAGCCATGTAAAGAATAACGACGTTGTCGTTCATGATTGTCAATTTGTCATGTCAATTTCATTGATTTCTGATTCGTTTTCCCTCTCCCCAACACTTACAACAACCTCTGTTCTTCCATTTCATTGGCTGATTTAAAAATTTAGCTATTAATAATCAAATCAAACTCCTCCGTGGTCCGTGGCTGACTTCGACTTGTGATCAAATTAAAATTATTAACGGAAACTTAATCTTAAACAAGTTAATAAAATAGAATGGCACAAAATGTTAATCCTTTCCACGAACCACAGTCAGAAAGTTCAAAGCAGAGCGATTCAACAAAACGACTGCCCAGCGATAACCATGCAGTTACAAGAAGGTGAGAATCAAAAAAGAAAAACTAACCTTCAATCCATGTTTCAAGTTTCAACCCCTTTTAGTTTTTTCTTTCGTATTTAACTTTAATACCTCTACTGATAATAATTTAGGCAATGCTCTGAGATACTCTGATTTCTTTAACCGTAGGTAAATGATGAATTAGGGATAATTATTGTAAGGTTTAGTTTAAATAATAAATTTCTTTGTGTAGAGATTAGATGTTAGATTTATCGTGAGTGAGCCATTGTGACACCTCCACAGCGATCGAAGGTCTATTGTGGCTCACATCTAATCCTGCTACATTAACACCATCAGTCAGCCTCTTTGAGGAAGCTGCCCATCTTAACTATCACGTTGAGCACGGCGAGGCATTACATTGATGCCTCACTGAATTGTCCATCGGACCGGCGAGACATCTATGAGTGTCTCACGTGAAAAGGATTTCGGGACGGTGTGGCTCAGTCTGATGTCTCACTATAATGCTGTATGCATGGAATATGTAGGATAGCCGTCTATAGGTCTATAGGAACAGTTTCTGCCAACCCGTCCTTGAATTTTTATTATACTACTCGATTTACTGATTTTAGAGAACAGCATGGGTGCCCGGTGGTCTGTGTGAGATATAAGTGTTATAACGTACAATTTAGTGTTTACAAGCAAAGGTTTGGTAGTTACAGTGCGTACAAAAAATGATAGCGGAGAATTCCCGAAAAAGAACCTCTTGGATAAGTCAATCTATAGCTTATAATGTGGCATCATGTTGATGCCTCGCTGTCTTAGTGAACAGAATTTTATGCTAAAGACGGCGAGGCATCAACGTAATGCCTCACAAATATTTTCAAAATTTTTGACAAAAAAAATGCTGTTTTCAAACAAAAAGCATACAATATACTTCATACAGACTATATATATCTGAAAAAGCCCAAATTGAACCCCCGTCTAGTGGACCTCCATTTTTTCCACTACATCCGTGCTCAACGTGCTATTGGTACCTAATGTATCGATGTCCTATGGTGTGAGAAAGTCATTTACGGAGGTTTGTAATATGATTTTTCTCAAAGCGGACACTAGCATAGGATGTGTTTTGCTGTTTCGTCATCCTCCAAGCATAGGCCGCGTTCAGCGCTGTTCGCTGTTCCGTCAGCTCAGTAGCGTTGTTGTTTTGGCAATATTCGGTGATATACCAAAAATCTGGTTCTGATTCAAAAAATTCGGATTCGGCACCTTTCCTAGTCAGAGAGTCGGCAATTTCGTTCTCTCCATATCCGGCATGGCGCGTAATCCAGATAAGAGTTAGTTTGTTGCTCCTTGCTAGGGCCTTCAAAGTTAATTGATAGTTCGAGACCAACTTGACTTGCAGTGACTGGAGCTAAGGGCTTTTAGAGACGCTTGGCTGTCTTAAAATATCTTTATTGATCTGCGTTGGCAGTGCATCCTTTCCTGCATCATCAGCGCACAGAGCTCTATGGCATAGATTACGGCCTGGAAATTTGTTGTGTGAAGACCCAGGGGTAGGAATGGTAATCCTGTTGTTTAGTCTTCCAAAACACGCCTCACATGCCCATTCCACTTTTTCCACTCGCGTCGCTCACAGGGTTGCTGCATTAAATCAGGTCTTTGGTCAGGGTAGGTTTTTTTCCCTTTAAATGTCCCTAAAATTAAAAAAAAACCTACCCTGACCAAAGACCTGATTTAATGCAGCAACACTGTGACTGCTGTGAGCGACGCGAGTGGAAAAAGTGGAATGGGCATGTGAGGGGTGTTTTGGAAGACTAAACAACAGGATAACCGACCCAGGCTCGAGAAGACTGTCTTCTTCGAGCCAGCTCTACACACCCCAGTTCCAATTCCTGTGGATGTCTTAGATCCATCTGAAGTCTGCTGTTACTAGTTCATTTCTGTTGTCTTCCCACACGTCTCTTCCCGGGAGAAGCACCTTATAAGCAGAGCAGTTAATGATTGTCTTAGGCATTATTCCAAGGTAGACTGTGACTTTCTATGTCATCCAGTAACCTGGTTCGCTTCAAGTTATGAGCCTTTGGCAAGCTTCTTGACATTCTGTAGCATTCTATATGTAGTCCATCTGGCCTCTCTGTCCAAATAAATATGGAGAGGTGGTAAGTCCAGTAGGATTTCCATAGCCGCCAACGGTGTGGTGTTAAAAGCACCACAAATCACCAGCTAAGCTTGTCTATAGGCTAGAGAGCTTTACTTTGGCAATGATTTGCTCGCCTTTTGAACACCAACGGTTGCCGTACGCAATCATAGGTCTCACGACCGTTACGTAAACCAGCATATTTGTTTGGGTCCAATTCCCCATGTTTTGCCACAGATCCTTTTACACGTCCACAAGGAGAGTTTGGTTCTGTATACAACTTTTTCCAGATGGGAGTTCCCAGTAAGCTTTCTATCTTGAATGACTCCTAGGTACTTAGCTTCCTCTGCAAATGGAATGGTTTCTCCCAGAAGAGTTGGGGGCGTTAAACCGTCCACCTTTCTCTTTCTGGAAAATAGTACTATGACAGTTTTTCGAGGGTTGATTGACTTGTGTTCCTTCTCGCACCTCGGGCTCTTTTTGAACGACCCTAGAAATGGTTGCTTCAGATCTTCTTTTGATCATAATGACCAAGCATTATGCCTGGACATCGACACTCCATAGTGAGAGAACAACTAGAAATTCATCGACAAGAAGGGACTAGAGCAAAAGGGGAGAGGACTTCTCTCTACGGACATCCTCTCTAAGGCCTAAAGTCGATATCCCCCCTACCATTGAGGTTGTTATAGTACTGTGTCCAAGCATGTTGCGGATATAGCCACTTATGACTGGTGGGATCCCTCTTGAGGCAACTGACTTATAGAGGGATTCTGGTAGTGCAAAGTTAAAGTGTTAAAACTTAAAACGCTCCTTCTATGTTTCTTTGTGTTAACAGGACATTTTTTTTTGTGTTTTTGACAGATTTCCTGTGTTTTTTATATGTCTTCATAGGCCCTTGTAAGTTGCCTTTTCAGTAAATAGCTAGATGGGCATCCAATGCGATTTTTCTCACTAAACTATGTATGTACCTACCATGTAAACCACTGAGACCGTCTAGGTAAACACTGTTCTGTCTGTTAATCCTCACCTGAGGAGAACCTGTAACTAGAGTTTCACAGCTTTTACTTTTTCTTCTTTACTGGATAAGGACCTGGTTTCTGCATACCATTACCAACAAGGTTGTTTTACTTTTGTCTATGACATATTTGTAAGTTTCCAATTGATTGCTTTGTTGTTTGTGGAAGAAGATGGTAGATTTACTCCTCCTTCTTTTTTCTTTTTGTGAAGGGGACCAAAGTTGTTCTTCCAAGAGTTTACTCGTAGTTTAGCAGTGTTCCTCTACAAGTCTACAATGTCCAGGTTCGGAGCAACTTGCATAAATTCTGAAGATGTTTGAGTATTTTCCCTACAACTATGTGATTAGGTATATTGTCTGCATTGTATGAGTCTTTTACCTTCCTGGCTTTTTAATTTGAGGCTCAGTTCATGTAGAAATTGTTGTTTGTAATGTACTCGGTAATGTAACTTGTAATGCAGCAAATATTGGGTCATATTGCAGTGTTATATATTTTGTCTCATTCACTGGCCCTGCCAGAGATCATCAGTTTCATCTCATCACCTGGATGCTTTGCAGAATTTATTTTATAATATTAGGTCGCTGTCATTCTGCTCTCTCTACCTGCACCATCTCAACCGCCTCTACCTCCCCTCCCTTCCAGGGCCTTTCTTCCTCAGTGTGAACTGGAACTTGCTCATACACATATACTTACTTTACTTCTGTGCTTCTGTTTTTTTTATTACCCTTTAATTTTCATACATAATCTAGTAATCTGAATATACCAATAATCTGGCACCTCCTAGAATTTAATAGTGACGGATTGGTGAGACTCTACTGTACAATTATTTATCAAACTCCGCTTATGCAGGACTGAAGATTGAACTCAGACAATTAAAGATATGTTAAGTGAACAGAGTACATGAAATTTGTATTGAATAATATTGTCTAAAAACTAGGGCTGTTTTTTTAGGCAGCAATCACTGTAACTGGTTAGGATTTTTTGCTACTGGTTAACCGTTTTATAGTCTGCTAAATCTATTTTCCGATATTTTTATTTTACAAAACTTGAATAGTTTGTCTCAAAGAGAATTAGGGGAAATTTGGCAAAATAAAGGTCGCTTCTCGCTTAGGCTTGACCAGAAGAGGTTTTGGTTTTGGTGGTTTTGGTTCTTAGGTAGACTATTAAATTAATTTCATAGTCTAAGGTTTGGGTTATGTCTAAGTGGAAAAGGCCATAGTAAACAAGTATGATGTTGTACTATTACGGTTACTATTTCGATGTCTACTGTGGAGATAATTCGCCCACTTAAATGTATGGCCACATGGTATTTGATCTTGAATGATTGATTAAACTGATTAAAACCTGATAGGTCAGATCATTGGCCATGCTTAGTCTCTCTCTCCCCTAAAATTTCAAGAAAATGAAATGGTTGTGGATTTAGTGGCCGAGTTAACTCCAAACTCCACGGTATACATGGATATAGCAACGGAATTTTATAGACATCGTGTTTTTACTGCTGGTAATTGAACAGGTTAATCGGTCAGTTCATCGACGGTTAACTGCGTCAGTTAACCAGTTAGGAAAATTTCATAAAAATACATCCCTACTAGAAACTACAGCGTTTCCATTTTTAATTTGAAAAGTGGAAAAATGTAATTCAGAAAGTATTCAGTGTAATTCAGAAGTTGTTATTGAGACTGATCAGTTCTGAATTACAATTTACTTTCTAAATTACAACTGGAAAAGATATAAAAAAACCTGATAAATTAACATTTTAATATCGCCGATTATTTTCCAGGTTGCATAAAGAATTGATGACGCTAATGATTTCACAAGAAAAGACGATTTCGGCGTTCCCAGAAGGTGAGAACTTATTTAAATGGGTGGGAACTGTGATCGGTCCCAAGGACACCGTCTATGAATCACTGAAGTTCAAACTTAGTCTGCAATTTCCCAATTCATATCCTTACACACCACCAACAGTGAAATTCGTCACCCCCTGTTTTCACCCAAACGTTGACACGACGGGTGTGATCTGTTTAGATATATTGAAAGACAAATGGTCGGCCTTGTACGATGTTCGGACGATCCTGCTTTCGATCCAAGCCCTGCTAGCAGAACCAAATATCGATAGTCCCTTAAATACAGTAGCGGCGGAGAAATGGGACAAGCAGGACGAATATAGAAAACATGTAATGGATACTTATAAGGAACCTTAATGTTTTATTGCAATTATTATCAAAGTAGAACTTGTTGATGCTGTAAATTTTTAGTTAATTCAATTATTTAAATTTATTCTTGTAATTTTTTTTTATAATTTTACAATTTCTTTTGTACTAATAATAATAATAATTGTATTTAATTAATTTCAATTTAATGGCAGTTTAAGAAGATTCTTGGTCAGTTATATTGATTGATAAAAATACTATGGTAATTGACGACAGTCTTTGCTGACGTAAATTCAAGAAACAGATTAGGCTATCCTCATGCCAAATTTATAAAATGCATTTACATTTCACTGTACCTATTACCTAACTTTTTATGAATTCATTGATGACTAAAGATGAATTAAGTTCATTCTCTTTTCTAATAATTGTAAATGTAATTCTCACCCTCACCTAGGTATATTGAATTCTTAAAATAATGATAATTAAATTAAATGTTTAAACAAAACGAAAATTTTTATTCAAAACCACAGTACTGGATGCCATAAATATTTTATTTTCATTCTGATCACAACTGGAGGGTAAGATGCACAAGGTAGATAAGTGGATCTCAACATACATAAATGGTCTGTCTACTGTTGTGTGAGTGTGCTACTGATTTAGGGTTCAGTTGATTTGACAATTATTAGATCTCTTCACTAAACAGATTTAGATATAAAAGTACTAGTAATTATTGTCATTGGTAGCTTAGATATAAAGCTACTGTAGATATATTTACTCGAATATTTATGTAACATAAAATACTTGATTTTTTGTTGTGTGTATTAATATTTATCAGCAAGAGAAAACATTGTGGGTGTAGAAAAAGTATAGTAGAAAACCCAAATCGTAATACAATATATAGCACGAGTTTCCCTTATGAATTCATAAGATGCAGCAATGGCGGGGTATTTCATATTATTTAAATGTAATTAAAGTAAGAAGAATATAGCTTCGATTTAATATAATCTGTAAACAATAACATTTATTTCAAATTAATTTACAATGAATGAAAAACTATACATGCAACAGTAGGAATAATAATCCTAATCTCTATTTGTAAGCTTAAATTTTAAAGGTTGTACAGGTACATAAGTTGGTGTAATCCTGTAAGTCAGTTGTCCATAATTATAGTCCACCTTGTATTTTCGGAATATCTGAAAAAAAAAAATAAAAGTACATTATTTCATTATACATCGAGGGGGAGAAATTCTTGTTTATTCCTCTCTCCAAATATTCGATAGTTGTTTCTTAACACCCTGTATATTTCTTTGAATTCGTTAACCTCTTAACTGTCAGAACAAGAATTATTCACACACCACCCACTTTGACATTTGAAGGGGTAATTTTTTATTTATAGAGGCAGGTCATATAAAGTTAAATCTATTTATTTATATCACTTACCTTCGCTAATAATATTTGTAACTCAGTTTCTGCGAATCTTCTTCCTAAACAGGACCTTCTGCCGTAACCAAATGGCAAAGAAACAAACGGATGAATTTTTTTGTGGTTCACTGGACAAACACTGTTCCGGTTTCCTGTTTTCATCCATCTTTCCGGTATAAATCTGTCGGGTTGTGTGAAATAATCTTCACTATTACTAACTACCAAGTGGGGAAAGATTACATGAGTCTGGAATGTGAAAGAAACAACAACAATATAAAAACAAATCGTAATACAAATTTCACACTACGAACCCCTTTAGGAATAGAATATCCAGAAATTACCGCATCTGATTGTAAACTCCTACCATTACCGATGATAACAGGATACATCCTAAAATTTAAAGTTTATATTTAATCCAAATAGAAAAATTTATCAAACACAAAAACTCATAATAATTCTCTGTATAACTAGGAAGAAACTGATTTATTGGCTGTGTCAGATATTTACCCATCGATCAACATAAAGAACGATACTAAAGTTTGCAGTGACGTCAATAAAGTTACAATATTCTAATGAGTTCTAAATAGGATGAAACAACTATTTGAGTCTTTATAGAGATCCAAGAATTTTTAGGAGCTTTTGTACATTTTTTTTTCTAAACAACACTATTACTAAAATACTGTGAACATTATTTTAGGTACCGAAGAGTTTCCTTTATGCAAGCTTTAAGAAACGGGATATTTTCCTGCACCATGGGAGTAAACTCCGAATCTGGATTTGGTAAAGCACGAGCAAGTTCTTGATACAGCATTTCTTGTTTGTCTTGGTTTTGGGATAATTGGTAAATGGTAGATGCCAATGCTATGGATGTCTGTAAGTAATAAATTAAGAAAAAAATTGCTATGGCTTCATTTATTTATAAACTTACTGTGTCAACTCCAACTAGTAGTAAGTCCAGGGCTAATACAGCAGCTAGTTTAGGATTCCCAGTTTTATGAAGGATCCGTTCAACTATTGAAATATTTTCATCTTTGATATCAGCGAAATTTTTTGTGTCCATTTTTTCCATTGTTTGTGTTATATATTTCAAACATAATCTAAAAAAGTAATTTTTTTAATTAATAAAACGGTTAAAATAATTATTAAGATTGAATTTTGGGTTGCATAATCAAATTATGAAAATAGCGGTAAAAGATTCAAATTTTAAAATTTATTACTGTCACAGCAGGTATTTGAACAAGAAGAATCGTTATAAATGTATAGGATACAGCCACATGTGAATGTTTTTTCGTTTATTGTACACAGGTAGTCTCAGAACTTTTAGCAGAAAAAGAATAGGCCCCTATAGATCTTTACATTCCTATAAATATTATTAAATCTTCATTCCGCAAAAATTTTTGAATTGTAATTATTGTCCTTAGTAATTAATTCCAAAATGTTCTAAAATAATTACTGAGAAATAAAAAAAAAACACTTTACTTATCATTAATCATGGAGAAATTTTTCAAAGTAATGGTTGTTAAGAACCTAAATTGTCTAAAAGGAGTTACCATTTGCAGGATGTAGTCGCCATCAATATTGGATAGGGACACCTGCTATTACCTCATATTAAAAACAGTTCGATTATGTCACATTGGCTTATTAAAACAAAATTGATCTTTGGGGATTTTGCAAAAAAACTCAAAGTTTTAGATGGATTCTTTCAGTTTGAGAACATGAGAGATTACACAATTCGCAATAACTTGGCGGTTTTGTAGCCTTGAACTGGTGCTAAAAAAAAAAAAACACCAGGTGTTTCAGTTTTCAATACGGGAGATATCAAACTCTCCTAAGTTATTCAATGCCGAAGGCAAAGGATAAACTCTGAAGTTCATGACTCACTTCAGTTAAGTAAGCTTATCTTAAAATCAGGTTGCAAAGTTTGAGATCTCGAATATGCTGTTTAAATATTTGCATAGATTAGGTAATATAGACCCTGACCTAAGGATGCGTATTGATTGGCACCGGATGTCAAGCCCCCAGAATAGTATTTACGTTGAAATTATACAATTATTTACTTTTCAAGATTAAGATCTAATAGCAGATATGCATTTATGAGCAAATTCCAAAAACTGTTCTGTAATTATTTTTGCTTCGCCTGCAAAAAATGTAGGGAACTAAAACTAAACGTATCTACAGGGTGTTTCATTAATCCAGTGCAGAAAATTCAACTGGAGATTCCTTGCTGAATTTTAAGGGGGGTTTGTCATAAAAAAATTTCTTAAAGCCTCCTTTAAGAAGTTACATCCCCTTAAAGGAGGGTAAAAAATTCACATTTATCGATTTTTTTCTGAAATGACTTGAAATAAAAAAAGACGGCTATAGGTATTCGAATACTGCTACCATGAAGCCTCCATAATTGCATAATTTTATCCACCCTTGTTTTCTGCAAGGGTGTGAATCATACTACTTCTAAAGGTTTATTTTTTTAAGAACTTTTTTCCTAATAATTTTTTTTTTATCTTTAAATTCACACTTTGGAGGACCAGTTCAATTGAAAAAAATTTGTCTCTTAAAAATTTCATCAAAGCTCAATACTTTTCCACTAAAAAAATGAAATAAGGGCACAATTCAAGAAAATGGTGCCCATTTTGAGCACCGTCTTATTATTATTTATTTATTTCTATAAATATTTTACATATTTTACATATTTACATATTTTTATAAATATGTATGTAAAATCACAATTTTATAATTTATGTAAGTCCGCTTATTTTATTTCTTTAGTGGAAAAGTATTGAGTTTCCGTGAAATTTTTAAGAGACAATTTTTTTTTCAATTGAACTGGTCCTCCAAAGTGTGAATTTAAATATGAAAAAAATTATTAGGAAAAAAGTTCTGGAAAAAAAAAACGTTTAGGGGTAGTATGATTCACACCCTTGCAGACAACAAGGGTAGATAAAATTATGTAATTATGGAGGCTTCCTGGTGGTAGTATTCGAATACCTAGCCGTCTTTTTTTTATTTCAAATCATTTCAGATAAAATCGATAATGTGAATTTTTTACCCTACTTTAAGGGGATGTAACTTCTTAAGAGAGGCTTTAAGAATTTTTTTTTGACAAACCCCCCCTTAAAATTCAGCAATGAATCTTCAGTTGACTTTTCTGGACTATTACTCTGATTGACTTGATAAAAAATTAACAAGTCAAATTCTATGTCATTTTAATTTATTTGTGAATACGGATGTATAAAAAAAGTATACAGTGTGGAAAGTTATGATAAAGTATACATTCAATAATTCCGTTGACTATTAATTTTTTGAAAATAAAATCGAAGGGGTATATAGCGATTTTGACTGTTGCAAATATTTTCAGATAATTTTAATCAGTTCCTTATAATTACATGATATGTCATTTGTTTTTCACACGTTATGATGTAATTTTTTTTTAATCACAACCTATTTTTTTGTTGATTTTTGTAGTACTTTTTATTCACGAGTTTTTAAGGCACGAAATGCGTGAGATTGAGTTTTTATTTAAACTCATGTAGGTAAGTGCCTTTTACACATCTTGGTACCTCCTAATGATTTTTTAAAGAATAAGTCTTAACTGTTTACCTCAGTAACAGATTTTTAATTTTGCAGACTAATTCAGAATCGTTATGTTAGTTTATGCGCAAATTGTAATGTAATTAAAAAAAAACTTTATTATCCAACTTTTCTAAAAACTGTTTAATTGCTTCGTTTTGCATTTTATACATTTTAGATCAACTGTTTGAAATCTAATTATTGTCTCATTTCAATTTTTTATTCTAACTAATCCAGCTAAGATTAAAAAGAAGCGAGCCTATCTCCAAGTTTTAACATATCAGAAACGGAACATTCAGAATATGTTCTAAAATGATCCCAATAGATTTGAATTACCTATCTCTACCCTCTCTCCTCTCTCATTTCTGAGGATTAATTTAATATCATTCAAGCATTCATGGTGTGGGTGTGTTAACAATAAATTTAAAGGACTTTTTTAGTCTCCATTTTCTCATTTGACATTTTTTTGTAGAAAAAATTTTTTGAGAAAAAAAACCTTACTAGGTAGACATTAGACAATTTAAGATATTATGATGTTAATAAATTTTGCTATAAATAATAAATATAAAAAGGTTAATAAAAAGGTCGATGAATAAAAAAAAAGATGAGATAAAATGAAAAAAATTAAATAAAAATTTAAGAGTTTTTGGGATCTTCAACTTAGCATGTTGTCCACTTTTAGTAGAAACACCCTGTTGAAACGCTCTACCTGATGCGACAACATTTAGGCATGGACCCATATACAGGGTATTTCGCATATAAGAACCGACACAGAGCAGTAGGGCGTGTAGGGGAACCCAAAATATGGTGATTTTATCTTAATATAGAAATATTATGTTGCGAACGTACTCTATATTAAGTTGCACCCCTGACCTCTTAGGAGTTATAGACCTCAATAAAGGGGTGTCAAATTTCGACTTCACACGTTGTGATGTACCAAAAGCATTCATCAGGCAGTAAGTAGAGTTAAATTGTAGCATTTGATATAGGGGATAATGCACCCTTAAAATGTCACAGAATTTTTTAACCCGTTGGCCGTTTTAAGAAATTATTACTTCATTTTATGTGGAAATAATTTCTACAACTTTTATTTCTCTTATTATTTTTCAAAAAACTTTGTCGTTTTACACGTACCTTAATAGTTTATTTACATGAATGAATTATGCTTTGAAGTAGATACCAAAACTCATTAGACGGAGCGGTGCGCGTGATGCTTGTTTGTGTTCGTTCGTGTTAGCAATGGCGCGGCGATATCACTTATTCGTTTGTGTTTGCTATAAGCGCTTATTCTTGCAAGAATAAGTCAAGTAAACAAACATGTTTGTTCACATGACATGAGTTTTATTATACAGGGTGCACCATATATCCTTTATATTATTGCTATCTCGTAGAGGCTAAGCTAATAAGAGATACAGGGTCAGTTAAATTAAAAAAAGATGCGCAAAATTGTGGCCATCTCAAATCCGTCATGGCATACAAAAATATCTGTGACCGTTCCTGAAATATCCTGAAAAACCTGAAAAATTGAGATTTCTTATTTTTGCCATATCTTTTTTATATTCGAAATTATTAAATAATGCTGTGTATTAATGCAACCCATCAAGTTAAATGGGCAGTCCACTTTATTAAATAAAGTTTTTCTCTCTCTTTTGTATGTTTACATAAGTCGCCAAAAGCTATCCATTTGACATTTCAAAAATTTTTCAAAGCCGACTAGATCCCAGAGTTTTCAGTCAATTTTCGTTTTTCTTATGGCCGCCATATTATTTGTTTTATCGTTCGGCATGAAAAAAAAAACAATGGAAACCAAAAATTAGTAAACTTCAAAAATGAATTTCAAAAATTTTGTTCTTATAAAAGACAACTTTTTAGACGCAATATATTAGAGAAATAAAAAAAAAACATACGCAGAATGACTTCATATAGGTAGACGTATTTCGGAGAAAAAATGTTTGTTTTTCTCTTGAAAAAATAAGAAGAAACATTTTGGATTTTTTTTAATTTTGAATAAGTTTATTACTTTTTGGTTTACAA
The DNA here is from genome assembly GCA_910589415.1 of Malachius bipustulatus. Lineage (NCBI taxonomy): Eukaryota > Metazoa > Arthropoda > Insecta > Coleoptera > Melyridae > Malachius > Malachius bipustulatus. The sequence goes on along the minus strand of OU342632.1, from coordinate 46,152,428 downwards.
GTTTTTTTATAACGAACGAGATTGAAAAAAATAATATGGCGGCCATAATAATAATAATAATAATAATAATAAGACGAAAGTTGACTATGAAAACTTCTGAGATCTAGTCGGCTTTGAAAATTTTCAAATGATGAGTAGCTCTTGATACCAATTAATGCCTTAAGACTACAAAAAAATGATTTATAAATTTCCAATAATCGAGAAAGATATGGCAAAAATTTATGTCTTTTGACGGATTCGAGATGGCCACAAAATTCATCTTTTCTCTAATTTAACCGACCCTGCAGCTGTATCTCTGCGTTTACGAGATATCAATACAGGGTGTCCGGAAATTATGCGCAAAAAATTAAGGGGGTGATTCTACTTGATGAAATATTGCCAAAAGTATCTCTAATTTTGTATTCGAAAACTCACACATAAGAAAGTTAAGCCTTCAAAGTTGATTTTTTAAAATCAATATTTTTTATAACTTTTTTTCTAGTGTACGGATTTTTTAAAATTTGACACACTTGCCACTGATGTTGCTTTACATCCTTGGTCCAAATTAGACTTGAATCCCTCGAAATCGAAAGGCCTTAACTGCCATTGACCTTCAAAAAAGGCCTATAACTTTTTTCGTAATATTTTTTTCTGATTTTCGAAGACGCACAATTGAAGAACATGAAGAAATAATCGGAAAAGGTCCTCTTTGTCTGTCACGATAAAATGACCCGTTTCCGAGTAAAACTGTTTTAAAAATTTGCTTGCACTAAAATTGATCACCATAAATTATGATCATTCTGCAACAATACCAAAGTATGCTTTGGAAACAGCTGCAGGGTTGCCTAGTTATGTACAAAACAGAGACATTCGTATACAGACTGTCCGTTTTTCGCGTGCCACTATGGGGATCTCGCTTATCTTTAGAGATACGAAGTTAGTTAAATTAGGGCAAAGTAGCGTATTTTTGCGCTGATTGATAATCTGAAAAGAAATTTGAGCTGTCATTATTAGTTGTCAAGATATTTCAAAAAAACTGAAATTTTCAATTTTTGTTTTTATTTTTTTATTCAAAAACCAATCAAGCAAGCCATTTTTAACTGAAACATTGTTAAGACACTTTTCAACAAGGAACCCAAAAATAATTTTACAATAGCTCTAGCACTTGAGATAAAAGAAAATCGATGGTCAGCTTTGTTTTTTCTTATGGGCGCCATATTGGATTTTTCCATTTTTAGATTACTTTAATTTTTCTCTTTACAACAATGTATCACACATGTTATTTCATTATTGAATGTTTGGCGAAAATAAAATTTCTTATCTTGTGTCCAGAGTGCTTTGAAGAAATGTCAAGGGTCTTTTGTTTTCAAGAAAACTTTGACGATTCGACCAGTCGTCTGCGTCGACATTGAATTATTAATCGAGGAAAAAGCCACTTCTCAAATAAAATTATTAATTAAACAATGGTTAACAAATACGGATAAATTAACAACTTGTAATGTGTTCACAGCATGTGTTCAAAAATCTCCCCTTAACTAATTGCAAACACAATTGCACCCTTTTCCTAAGATTCGCTACAGCTCTCAACACGTCTCTCCTTCTAAAATGCCGTGCCTGAGTGTGGTAACAATTCGTTGTCAAAGTTCATCGACGTCGGCTGGCAATGTTTTATAAATCTTATTTTTCATTGGCCCCCACAAAAAATAGTCCAGTGGGGACAAGTCAGGTGACCGTGCTGGCCAGCGTTCGTCGCCATTATTTGCAATTACTTGGTTGGGAAACATTTCTGACAAGAATTCTCTCACCCTACCAGCATTTATGAGGCGGCGCCCCATCCTGCTTTATTTGGAAAGTGGCTTTTTCCTCGATTAATAATTCAATGTCGACGCAGACGACTGGTCGAATCGTCAAAGTTTTCTTGAAAACAAAAGACCCTTGACATTTCTTCAAAGCACTCTGGACACAAGATAAGAAATTTTATTTTCGCCAAACATTCAATAATGAAATAACATGTGTGATACATTGTTGTAAAGAGAAAAATTAAAGTAATCTAAAAATGGAAAAATCCAATATGGCGCCCATAAGAAAAAACAAAGCTGACCATCGATTTTCTTTTATCTCAAGTGCTAGAGCTATTGTAAAATTATTTTTGGGTTCCTTGTTGAAAAGTGTCTTAACAATGTTTCAGTTAAAAATGGCTTGCTTGATTGGTTTTTGAATAAAAAAATAAAAACAAAAATTGAAAATTTCAGTTTTTTTGAAATATCTTGACAACTAATTATGACAGCTCAAATTTCTTTTCAGATTATCAATCAGCGCAAAAATACGCTACTTTGCCCTAATTTAACCAACTTCGTATCTCTTAAGATAAGCGAGATCCCCATAGTGGCACGCGAAAAACGGACAGTCTGTATAAATAGACTTGGAAATTATAAAATTTTAAAATTTTTTAATCATTGTTTTTTTAAATAAAATAATAAAATATTTTTAATAAAAAAAAAAATGCTGTCAAAATGAAATCCAAAGCAAACGTCTTGTTTCCTAGGCAACCCTGCAGCTGTTTCCAAAGCATGCTTTGGTTGCAGAATGATCATAATTTATATGGTGATCAATTTTAGTGCAAGCAAATTTTTAAAACAGTTTTACTCGGAAACGGGTCATTTTATCGTGATAGACAAAGAGGACCTTTTCCGAAGATTTCTTCAATTGTGCGTCTTCAAAACTCAGAAAAAAATATCACGAAAAAAGTTATAGGCCTTTTTTGAAATTCAATGGCAGTTAAGGCCTTTTGATTTCGAGGGATTCAAGTCTAATTTGGACCAAGGATGTAAAGCAATATCAGTGGCAAGTGTGTAAAATTTTAAGAAAATCTGTACACTAGAAAAAAGTTATAAAAAAATATTGATTTAAAAAAATCAACTTTAAATAAGGCTCATAACTTTCTTATTTGTGAGTTTTCGAAAAAAAATTATGGATTATTTTGGCAATATTTCATTAAGTAGAATCACTCCCTTAATTTTTTGCGTATAGTAATTTCCGGACACCTGTATAGAGACGGATATTATTACGCATACGGTGCACCGTGCACATCCTGATGTGTATTGTGTAGGTGGATAAGATTAAGAAGCTTCTTCACTTCTTCAGGCATTTTTTGGTGTAATCCTGACGAGATCTAACGATTTTTTCCCGTCAGACCCCTGTTTAGATATCTAGATACATAATAAATAATCGCTGATCATTCATAAAATGCTATTCTTTTGTTAAAATGTAAAAAAAAAACGGAAATAGGTAGGTATAGCAGGTACGCATCGCAAGGTGTGCGCTGTAAATAGTAAATTGACTTTATAAGTATCGTTAACGTTAATTCAACTTTTACGTAACATGAAAAGTGCAAATTAATAATAATGTTCACGAGCGTATCAAGTCACATTATGACGCCTGTTTCCTTTCATTTAGAATTCTTGCCTTGCTTGTAAAAAGTTCAAGGTTATTTTATTGTAGAAATCATAATTTATCGCAATCGCCACCGCCAGCCGGCGTATAGAGGTAAGTTTATTTTTACTTTGCAGTGAAATTATGAAAAAGTAACCAACCGCATTTCACTGCTTGAATTACCTTTAAAAAATCGGACAATAAACCCATTCAATTCAATTATACGTTATTGAACAGTTCCGAAATTTTATCGGTTTGAAATCGTTTTTATGTCGCAATCTCCCGAGATATAAAATTTCACAGATTGCAAAAATGCCGCCTTGTCGTCGAGTCCGACTATTGGCCAGGACTCCCATTGTAGTTCCCCGCGACCCCCGCGCCGGCGCACCAAACCAAATCTGCAGCCAGCGCCAGCCCAGCATTGGCACGTTTATTTCTAAATTCTAATTAGAACTTTTACGGGAATTTATTTTATCATCTGCGTATCGTATTTTATATTCGCTCGTTTCCGTGCGCCTAGTCTAGTAGCTAGTTACCCAGTTCACGTACTCGACGGCGGTACGGTCGGTGGTAGTAGCGATTAGTGGTGCTGGTGCTATTAAAATAATTATTAAGGTCGGGTCGTAGTTGTTCCTCTTTCCAACAGACCAAACTGGGTCGAATCGAAAGTTAAGTTCAAGTCGGTCGGTGCATCTTGACGAGTAGTCAGTTACATCACCATCACCGCAATATCATTCAAACCTGCAGCAGAATGATCGGCCTGAAGTCGCTATCCAAGAGCGTAGCTCCGTTGAAGGGTCCCAGCGTCGAGGTGACCTCTTCGGTCCTGAAGTTGATTCCGGGGGCTACCACTGCCGCCAGTAACAACAACCAGACCCGTTCCTATGGACAGCATCAAACCCCCGACCGTCTCAAAGACATGCAGTCCAATCCCAACCCCAAATTCTACGCCATGGTCGAGTACTTCTTCCATAAAGCGTGCGAGCTGGTCGAGGACAAGCTGGTCGAAGACTTGGGTAAAAGCAAAGGTGGCCTGCGATTGGATAACCAGCAAAGACAGAATAAAGTAAGCGGGATCTTGAATCTGATGCAGAACTGCTCGCATATCTTGGAAGTATCGTTCCCGATCAAGAGAGACAACGGTTCGTACGAAATCATCCAGGGTTTCCGTGCTCAACATAGCAACCACAGAATGCCGACCAAGGGAGGAATCCGTTATTCCATGGACGTGAACAAGGATGAAGTGAAAGCCTTGGCCGCTCTGATGACCTTCAAATGCGCCTGTGTCGACGTACCGTTCGGTGGTGCTAAGGCCGGCCTAAGGATAGACCCGTCGAAGTATTCAGCAAACGAAATGGAGAAAATCACCAGACGGTTCACTCTGGAACTGGCGAGAAAATCGTTCATCGGACCCGCAATCGATGTACCTGCTCCTGATATGGGCACAGGAGAAAGGGAAATGTCCTGGATCGCTGATACTTACGCTAAAACTCTCGGTTACCATGACATCAACAGTCACGCTGTAGTGACGGGGAAACCAATCAACCAGGGCGGTATTCACGGACGTGTGTCCGCTACAGGACGTGGCGTTTACCACGGAGTCGATAATTTCATTAACGAGGAATCGTGGATGCAAATGTGTGGCCTTACGACTGGTTGGAAAGGGAAGACCGTCATCATTCAAGGGGTTGGTAACGTAGGTCTCCATACTTTCCGTTATTTCCATCGAGTCGGTGCTAAAATCATTGGAATCATCGAGAGAGATTGCGCTATCGTTAACCCCGACGGTATCGATCCAAAAGAATTAGAAGATTACATGCTCAACAACAGAACGATTAAGGGATTCCCCGGCGCTAAACCGTACGAAAACAAAGATGAGCTCTTGTACGAACCTTGTGATATCCTCGTACCCGCTGCAAGCGAGAAGGTAATTCATCATGGTAACGCCCATAAAATCAATTGTAAGCTGCTAGCCGAAGCGGCCAATGGCCCCACTACCCCGGCCGCCGATAAAATTCTACAGGGAAAGAATATTTTGGTGATCCCCGACTTGTATGTGAACGCCGGTGGTGTAACCGTTTCGTTCTTTGAATGGCTCAAGAATATCAACCATGTATCCTACGGAAGATTGACCTTCAAATACGAGAAGCTGTCCAACTACCATCTTTTGCAGTCTGTGCAAGAATCGCTGGAAAGGAAATTCGGGAAGGAAGGTAAAATCCCCATCACCCCGTCGGAATCGTTCCAGAAGAGAATCGCCGGTGCTTCGGAGAAAGATATCGTCCATTCTGGCTTGGATTATTCCATGGAAAGGTCGGCCAAGAACATCATGAAGACCGCGCTGAAATTCAACCTCGGTCTCGACATCCGAACAGCTGCCTATGTCAGCTCCATCGAGAAGATATTCAACACGTACTCTGAAGCTGGGCTCACTTTCTAAAATCTGAATTTTATCCGACTTGCTATTTTAATATTTTGAAATCTGTCGAATGTACCCAGTTTTCTTGAAAGTATTTCAAGGTGAAGTTACTCTATTCATCTTATATATTTTTTTGTTTGATAATATTAAGTATATAAAATAAATTTTATTTAACTTCAAACAACTATAATTTATTCTTTTGATGGGTAGTTTATTGAATTGGCACGTTTAGAATAATTTGAATTGGTGCTGGTGCCAGTATGACTGTTAATCACACTGATATTCATAACGAAATTATAATGACCTTAATAATAATCGAGTTAAGCTCCAGCCTACCGAATTTTAAATTTTTAATGTAAATAAAATCTCGCAGCATAATTTCTCCATGAATATCATAAAATAAAATTCAAATATATAAAAAAAAAGGTAATCGACCAATTTATCAGAATAATTTGGGATTCAATTTTCAGTAATGTCAACTTTTTTATGCCTACCCTCTACCCTCTTTTATAATATTAATATTAGACCCTACAATTTACCAAGTTGAATATTAAAGATTTCTTTGTCTCTTATGCAACCAAATATACTCAGAACACCAAACAACAGATATTAATTTAATTATTGAAGAGAAATGTTAAATCATACACAAGGTGTAATATGAATGGTGGGTGGAGTAGATAGTTACTTAAATTTTAAGGAGGCAATTTTTGAAATGAAGACATTCACAGCTCATTTTAATCTGTCTCTGTGGGCCAAACGATGGATTTTTCAAAAAAAAAAATTCGAAAATTCAATATAGTTATAATTTAAAATTATTTTGGCCTACAGCATGTCCCATATGAGAGTGGTATATCAAAGTTATGTTTTTTTAAATGGAATGCTCCTATGTTATTGCATTTTTTTTTACGTTCCTAAAGTTGGAAGAAACTTCTAAGCTTTTAAATTTTGAAATTACTCAAAATTCGTAAATTTCCGAAATTTCAAACTTTTTATAACTATAAAAGTTCAAAACTTGAAAGTTTTACAAATTCTTCAAAAACCATGAAATTCTCTACGTTTTCCAAACTTCGAAATTGCATTAATCGCAAAATTCCCAGAACGTTGGAAAAAATTTTAAACTCCCATACATTTAAAACAAAATTTTTGGAGTTCCTAAGCCTAAGCTGTAAATCTTTGAATTGTTTCCTAACTTCAAAACTTAAAAAATTTAGAGAACAAAAAATTCAGAAAATTCTGAACTGAAAAATTCTTCAAAACTATACAAAATAGTGAAAACTTGAAAAATTTATAAATTTCAAAACTTGAAAAGTTTCCAAAAATGCCGGAGGCACTAGAATTCTGAAAACTTCCGGTTGAAGACTTCAAAATTCCAGAAAACTCAAAATTTTCGAATCTTCAGAACTTCCAGAACTTGAAATATTTCAAACTTCGCAACTTCAAAAATGCTTAAAACTCCAAAATGATGTAACATAGAAATTCCTAAAATTCATAAACGACCAGAGCTTCAAAAACTTCAAAATGTCCGGAACTAGAGAACTTTATATAAATATTAAGTCTATAAAACTTAACATTCCAAAGTGACCAAAACTTTAAAATCTCCTAACTGAAAATTTCATAACTTCTCAGAATTTTGAAAATTCCGAAACTCAGCAACTTATAAACTTCGGAATTCTTCAAAATTTAAAAATGCTACAACATTTCAAAATGCTACCAAACCGTATTTCGACGGTTAGGGGCCCCAGTTTCGACGGTTAGGGGCCCCAAAGACATTAAATTTTTAATTAGTGCACTTAATTAGCGTTTAATTGTTCGAGTAATTTGACATGGATATAATGCTGATTCGGGCATTTTTGAACTCATGTTCTGCTAGCTTTATCTAAAGGTGGCAAAACATGTCGTTTTTCTTTAAAAAAATGGAGCCTTAAAATTTTAATTAGTGCATTTAATTAGCGTTAAATTAGCATCTAATTGTCGTTTTATAAAATTTATGTTCTGCTGACCTTGCTCTTCCAACTTTAGGGACGTCATTTTTTTATTGTCTGAGAAGAACAAATAAGATTGGTTTTTACAGTTGGTGTTTGAGAAGTTTGTGAGTTATAAACAAGTGAAAATAGCAATTTTTGAAGTCCAGGGCCCTACAATGAAAACGCCTCAACATAGAGGAAAACGGCTCACATGTTATACTATATAACATATTATTATATAACATACTATCCTATGGTACAGAAACGTTATCTTTGTTTTGTTTTTTTATTTAGCGTCGCCTTTGAGACATCTCAGATTTTTTATCACCCTGTATAAACATTTCATTTACATCATAGGATAGTACATGAAAAGGTAAAATAGGGACATGTAAGCCATATTTTCCTCTATCTTGAGCTATTTTCGTTGTACAGGGCATTGAACTTGAAAAATGGCGATTTTCACTTGTTTATAACTCACAAACTTCTCAATTTAAATACCAACTGTAAAAAACGCATCTTATTTTTTTCTTCTCAGACAATCTAAAAATGTAATATCATAAGAGCATGGTATAAAAAAAAAACATAACTTTGATATGCTAAACTCTCATAATGGGACACTCTGTATAGTTCAAAATAATTTTAAATTATGGTCATTGTGATCTGGTAGTAATTGAATTTGCAAAAAAAATTGAAAAAATCCATAGTTTGGCCTACAGAGACCGACTCGAATGAGCTGGGACGGCCTGTATAAAAAAAATAGTAGGATGAGTAGAATTAATAGGTAAAGTAAATAACAGATAGAATATGGTAGAGTGTGAGCTATTAATTTACTTGAAAAATACTAGGTAATACTAATATGCTTTAAGTTGAAGGAGGCCTGGTTCTGGTTATAAGGAAGTAAATATTTATGTTTGCTCTGTGACTAGGCAGCCGCATGTTTGCTTTTAATGTTAAGTACAGAGTGCAGGCTTTTATTGTGTAGTAAATAATTACCTGCAGTTGCACAGGTGATTTATTAAACTCACAAACTAAATTTATTTATATTTTTAAATTTGCATCATTTAAATAAAGTTGTTCCTATCTTACCAAAGTTTACTAAAAAATTAAATTAGCAGGGCTCCTAAGCAAATATTAAATTGGCCACCCTGTATGTAAGCGAAACCGAAAATGTTGGATATCGTTGTAAAGAGAATTCAAGTAGCTTTCAAACGATAGCTGTTCCCTATGATGATAAGCAAAGGGGTAGCTACCCCTGCCAAGGGGGTGAACTTGGGTAGTTAAATTTGTCACGAAAATATGTCCCCCTCGATAACAAAATCGACCTGTTTCGGCGTTTTTCGCATACATCTTCACTTTCCAAACTATTAGGCTTGTTACCTTTTCGATGGCCCACCCTGTATACTTACATCCGCGGCTCCTATAAGTTTCATCAATTTTTTCGGGACCGAGGAGCGAAATAGGGGTGCTGGGTGGGTAAGAAGCTAAAAACAGCCATTGCAAACTAATATCAAGGTCACAACTAAGGCCTCTTTGACACTACGATCGATTTGTTATTTTTTCTTCACTTTCAGGGCAAGGAAAATCTTCGAGATTAACAGTAGCACGATTTTTATTTTCAAATTTGCATTTATTTTGCATCTATATTCAAAAAATCCTAACATCAATCCCTGTGGTCTTTTTACGATATGAAAAAGCGGATATAATGCAAGTACGTGACTATACGTTTCGAAGCGCTTGACATTGTCCTCAAGTGGTTACATCCCAAACTAGACGTATTTAATCATCGCATCTGCCAGGTCCGTACTTTCATTGCACTCTCAAAATCGGTTTTTATTGCCGTTTTGTTGCTTTCCCTTTCATTTGCAAAGCATATGAATACCTGTCTGGTGTTACTATAGGTACGTCCTCCATCCCTTTATAGGCGCCATAGTGTAACTGTAGAAGCCGCGGATGTATATAATGACCCAATTTTTTAACCCGTTTAAGAAATTATTACTTTATTTTTAAGGAATTTAATTTTCAAAAGTTTATTTCTCTTGTTATTTTTCAAACAACTTTGTCGTTTTCAACTTTTTTTCCTGATCGTCAAGTTTGACATTTAATTTCAAAGCCAACTTTTGAATTTTTGATGATTAAATAACACAATAACTGCAATACTTTTTTAGTTATTCGGGTTTTTGTCGAAAACTACAGAGTTTTTTTTAATAACAAGAGAAATAAAATTTTGAGAATTAAATTCCCCATAAAATAAAGTAGCGATTTCGTAAATCGCTGAACAGCATAAAAAATTATGTCACTCCCCTGCTCTGTGTTGGTTCTTATGCAAAACACCCTGCAGCATGGTTCACCCCTTTGCAGGTAAGCGGACTGAATACAATAAAATTAAAGTATTACCTATACAGGGTGGTCCAACTTAAAACATCAGGACTTTACCAAACGATAGGTAACGTTAAAATAATGCCAGTTTCTCTAATACACTTATAGCCGGGAAAGCTTTCTTTTCAAGATAAGTTTTGGAAAAAAAATAATGTTTTGCGAATATTGTCAAAACGGCTGCTTTAAAAAAATTGAAATTTGGCACGCAGCATGAGCTAAGTATCTTTCATGATTTACGGCTTATGGTGATAAATTGCGAAAACCAGCGGCGGAGATATGGGTGTGCCATCGCCCCTTTTCAAAAAAAAAAATTGACGCCACTGACTCTATGGCAAATTTAATAATACTTTTAATTAAATACTATTTAATTCAATGCCCCATGCTTTTTAGAACGAAAAAGTACTCTCTAATTTTTTTCACAAGGCGCACCGTTTTCGAGATAATTCAGGTTTTCTTAGGTGATATCCGTAGCTATTTTAAGAATAACAGACAAATTCTAATCAAATAACTTTTACTTAAATAATTAAATAACAGAAATAAACAACACCTAACTAATGTAACAATTGTCAGTAACCATAGAGTCAGTGGCGTCAATTTTTTTTTTTAAGGGGTGATGACACACCCATATCTCCGCCGCTGGTTTTCGCAATTTATCACCATAAGCCGTAAATCATGAAAGATACTTATAGCTCATGCTGCGTGCCAAATTTCAATTTTTTTAAAGCAGCCGTTTTGACAATATTCACAAAACATTATTTTTTTTCCCAAAACTTCAACACCCTGTATCTTGAAAAGGAAGCTTTCCCGGCTATAAGTGTATTAGAGAAACTGGCATTATTTTAACGATATCTATCGTTTGGTAAAGTCCTGATGTTTTAAGTTGGACCACCCTGTATATGAAGTCGTGGTAATAAATTTTGGTGGTAGTTTTTCATTGTTAGAGTTTATTATCTTTTTATCGCGAGTTAGGTATTTCAGAACAAAAAAGGTACATGCAAATTTGTTATCCCGTTTTAAGGGGCTGTAACTTCTAAAGAGAGGGTTGAAGAATTTTTTTATGAACCCCCCCCCCCGCTCTTAAAATTTTTCATGGAATCTTCACTTGAATATTTTGCACTGATTCATGAAATCTTTTCATATACGGACTGAACAACATTAAATCAAAAATAAACTGAATGAAATTGCAATTTTAATATTCTCAAGTTGGGCTTAAAACAATAATTAAAAATGACTCGCAAACTATTATTTATTAAACTAATTACAAATAATTGGGTTGAGTCCTAGGTTAAAAAATACCTAAAAGTTGACCAAAATCCTTACATTATTCTTTGAAAAATAGCCTCATTTTTAAACAGTATGGGTATAAAGTATTTAACTTGCGGATCTACCTATAGACCAACAAAAACTTGTCATAAGAAGAAATGGTTAAAAATGAGCACCAAAATCTCCAAAAATCTTTAAAAAAATTCCTCATTTTTCGAGGCCCCAAACAGTTTTTTACTTCTGGACCAGAGTAATAATTGAGCATTTTCAAAACCTATTGAAAATCATTTGAAACATTAATTTATCAGACACTGGCTGTAACTTTGCACCAGAGCACCTACATGAAAAAAAAAATCGAGAAAATAATTAAAATAATATCTTCAAAATTCTTAAAAAATCTCTTGTTCTTAACACCCAAAATTAAATGCCTTAACTTTATTAAACATTTACAGCTGCTAACCTCATATTGGGCCAGGGTCAGGGGCAACTTTCACTGAAGAAATTGAAAGTGTTACAATGCGATATATAATAATATATTCAAAGATAACCTGGATAAAATCATTTCCGCATTCATATTTAGAGTAAAAGTAAGATCTCGATAATGTGGGTCACCTGTGATTATTCGATGGGATTAAAATCGGGGACGATTAATTATATAACGCGATGTTGTTAATAAGCAGGTATTTATTTTTATTTACTCAGCTAGCACCGATCGTATAGTTTAAAAAATAAGTAGCGAAAAATACACTAGTTACCTACTCAAAAATGAAAGTATCTCACCCCAAAATTCGATAGATTCGCGAGAGATTAAAATTTTGTTTTCGCAGGTCCGCACTCATATCTTTTATTTTTCTGCTGTATTGGATTTCAAATTGCTAACAAATTTTATACGATCGAAAACGGTTTTTGAAGTTTTGGTTCAACACTTTTTTTTAAGTGTGATATTAAAAATCAACTGTTTGCTTTTAAGTGATAAATTTTTTTTTGGAATTTAAGGATCATAATATATTGAAGCTGAAATTTCAGGCAACCGAGATGAATTAATTCAGGATAAATATGAAAAACAAAGGAATTCTTAAACTAGGTATGCTATCACTTCTAAAGCGTACAATTGATTATTTGAGATCACCCTGTAAATACAGGTGTTGAATTTAACACTCCAAAACCATAAGTAATATACTGAAGTTTGTCATCGTTAAGTACCCAATTCTTAATTAATTGATATTATGAGAAATATCTCGAGAAAAACGTAAAATTTTTATTTTATAATTTAGATAAGTTCTGATTTTTTTTGTGGGAAAAAATAATTAAGTTTACGCGGAATTTATAAAGAGGCAAAAATAATTCCAAATAAACTGGGCCTCTAAATTTTGAATTAAAAAATAAAATAAAAATTAGGACAAAAAACTCGTATAAGTGGTGATTCACCTCCTTGCCAGGAAAGCGCTTGAATAAAATTATAAAGAGTGTTTCTTCATTTACTTCTTGTAATTTTAGAAAAAAAAGTACATGTGAATTTGTTACCCCTACCCCCCCCCCCCCCTCAATATTTATAAAGGAATCTTCGCTTGAATTTTATTTTCTTCATACTGATTAATACAGCATCCTGTGCAGGGTGGTCCATCACTTATGGCCCCCCTTGAAATAGAGGTTAATTTAAAAAAATGATTTTTTTAAATAAAAAATGAAACTCTGAGGATTCATATAATTAATATAGGACCATAGAATGGCGTAATCAGTTAAATTATTTTCTTTTCGTTCGGCCATCAGCTGTAAACTTCGGCCAAACTGTAATTTGGTGGTAAAGTGGCCAAAACAAAATTCAATTTTTCTTCAATACATCGGTAGGAATCGATTAATAAAATCAAAGTCACTGAAAATAAATATCAAAAAACTAATTATAATACAAGACTTTGTTTAAAATACATAAAATGTGGAACTGACAGGCAATGGCGGATTGATATATGGTAGTTATAAAATTGACCAATAATCTGAAGAGGGTGCGGTAGTTACCTGTCATAAATCCTTAAGCAGTCAGGAGAATGCCCAATGTAGTGCCATTGAACTTGAATGGGGATTTTTTTGGGGGACTGTTTAATTAGGCTGCTTAAGAATTTATGCTACACCTACCCCCTCCTCACTTTTATTATTACCATATATCAATCTGTCTACCTGTAATTTCCAGATTTTATTCATATACTTATATATTTTTTTAATTAAAGCATTGTAATTAGTTTTTCGATATTTCTTTTCGATGCATTGAAGAAAAATCGATTTTTTTTTGGCCACTTTACCCCCAAATTATAGTTTTTTACCGCTGATGGGCGAACGAAAGGAAATTAATTTAACTGATTACGCAATTCATATTTTATGGTCCTATATTAATTACACGAATCCTCAAAATTTCAATTTCTTATCTTTAAAATTAACCTCTATTTCGACATAAGTGATGGACCACCTGTACATAAAAGTATATCTATCTAATTTATGGTTGATCCGAACATTTTGTTAATGTAACGTTATATTTAATTTGAGCTTTTCTCGTGAAGCTTATCATTAAAAATTATAAATTGTTACAAAAGTATCATTGTAAATTCTTAAAATAGACATTTTAAAGTACATAGTAAGTTTGTAATTGTTTAAGATTTTCAGATAAGCAAACACACAAATCTTCCTATGTTAATATCAGCATATAGGCAGGAAAATAAGCAACAATCTATTAAAGCTCAATTGATTTATTTTTATTGAAAGGTCATGCATATGAGACAAAAATAAAACTACCATGAAATTGATTCAAAGACCACAATAATAAGTTTCATGCCAAAAATCTAGCATGTGGAAGATCGTAAACATCCATTTGGAATAGTTTTAACGAAAACTATTTTATCTCTGATTTTTTTTTTATTCAAAAGATCTTAGATAAAACTTCGTAGGTACTTACGTTCTAAAGTCTTCTAAGGCTCCAATATATTTCCTAAATGCTTTATTTTTGTAAATTCTCCAAACTGGAAATTTAAGTTCAACTTCAGCCACGTTCCAGAAGAAAGTGTTGATTGAATCAATTATTCTTTGAGACTCTGACGTTTTTGGCAAATTTGGTTCCAGACAACCCAGTCTTGTGTCTAATGATACTCGGGCTACAGCTGCAACAAATTATTTTACCTACCTTAGTTAAACTGACTTTTTTTTAGTAAATGCGTGTCTAATATACTTAAATTACGTAGGGTACTCGATTAAAAGTATCACAAATCTAAATTATCTGGGTATAGGATATGAAATTGAAATAAAGAAAAAAATACATAAATATAGGATTCTCATTACGGCTTAAAGGTGTTTTATCTTTTGTTGAGACGTTTATTGCAATAAAGATTTTATAAAACAACCGCAAGGTCATTAAGTTCATAAAAAAAATGGTACGCAAAAGTATCAGGTATGATCATATTATGATAGCAGCCATATGTAATTTGGCCACGTCTTGACATGCAATTATATATAAAAAAAAACATGAACCTAATAATTAGCAGAGCAGATTCTGGTTATACAATTTGGTGATCACATCGGTATCGAGTTAAATGATTACGTCAATTTGAAATCTATTAGGATCATTTTAAAATAATTAATTGAATCTAATTTTACTATATGTAGTAGGTATTATACCTTGTGTCAAATTTCAGAAGAGTCTATAGGGAATTAACATTGTAAAGTACATTTTATAGAATTTCCCTCTCGCCATTTCAACGTACACGAACAAAAATTGTATCAAATTGTGCCTATAAAAAGGTTCCATATGTTCGTTCGTGCAAGTCAATATTATTAATACTCAATTACACAGGTGCAAAAAACGGGCTACATAGTTTTTTTTTTTTTTTAAACGAGTATATTTTCTAGGTATTTTCGCTTTCAGGTTATCTCTTTGCGAATTGAAGAAATAATGAAACCTGAAATGATCGAATTTCAATTTTCTAACATTGCTCATTTAAAATAAGAAAAATGCAAAAACAAAAAAAAGAGATTAAAAAAATAAATATGAAAATATCAAACGGCCCAGTTCTTTGCACCTGTGTGTAGGAATAATAATAACTTGATCCAAATTTGTAGTTAAAGATCTCAAATTGCAACAGAATTTTTTGCACGGGCAATAAAGTAGTATACCCAAGCAGCATTAAAGTAGTAGTTACTGGGATTGTAAGTGATGGGAACTTTCACTAAGTAATTATTACGTATCTAAGACTAAATTTATGACACGAAAGTTATTATTACATCAATTTAGAGTTTTAAGGTAGCTGTGTAGTTATTTATACGATATATCGACACCACAAAGTAATGTTACTTTATAGTATATTTTGAAGTCTAAATAACGTCATCGTCACTAATAAAACTACCTCAAAATCGTTAAAACTTTGAAGTAACTAACTGATAGTTGCAATAACTTTGACAAGTTACCTAATATTTACTTCAAAGTTTTTTATACTTAAGAGTAGTTGTTTAAGTTGCGGCCACTTTGTTGGTACTTGAAATTAAACTATCAAGTCGTAGAACCATGTAGTAAAGTTCAAAGTAAAGGTAACGTTTTGGCTACGGATGAAAAATACTTCAAAGTGATTATCACCACTTGTTTTATATCACAGTTACTTCAAGGTTCCAGTTACTGTTAAAAAAACACAATAAAGAAACGACAACTTTGAAGAAGCATTTATGAGGCATGATGAGCAGGGGTAGAGCATGCTCAAAGTGCCTTTAAACACCCGTATGCACTGGTCAGAGTTCTATTTGTAATATCTATCCAGTGAAATCGCGAAAACATAGCAAATATATACGCTCAAAATCGAGGGTATGTTATTAAACTCGTAGGTAATATTATTAAACAAATAAGTAACAAGCAGTTTTTTAATTTTTAATAACAAGAAGTTTGATTTGTCACTTCAATCAATCACTGCACTGAAATAGTGAATTGCAGTGGAGGTTAAGTTGTGTCTCGATCTGATATTCTTTTATTATTCACAGCTGTCATATATAAATAAGTGTGCATTTAGCCATTATTAAAGTTCCAGTTTGGCACCGTGTAGTACAACTTGGAACTTTATGGTGCGCATTGGGACGTATAAGTGGATTTACCGTTATCGCTACGGCACAGTAATATAATTCTTGCCTGTATTTTTTACTTTGCAGTAACAATCACTATAAATAGGATGTTTCTAAGTTTTTGTCACTGGCAATAGTGTGAATGCAGTAGTGAATACTTTTAATACCCGATTCGAAGTCAACTTCACTTTGAGGTAATTTTCTACAGTTGACGCCATTTTCATTCACATTTCATGAACCGCCATTACGGCATTCTATAATTATAACATACAAAATGTAACAATTTTTACATATTTATTTAATTGTATCTTATTTAGAAGTATTCTAATAGTACAAAACGCTCCAAAAGTGATTCTACAATCTAAATATCTACCTAATACATTTTTGTAATAATTTTTCGATTTTTTTTTCATTTTATTCTTACCAAAAAATTACCAAAAAATATATTTCGAGCGAGCGCGTTGTTATTTTTCGACCTTCGATCATTGATATTCACGATAAACTTATCATGGTTTCAATTTTTAACCCACTGCTAATCACTACATAAAATGTAACGAAAGACAAATGTTCCGCTGCTAACTCTGTAATAATATTAACTGACTCTCTTAACCTGCCGCATTTTGTATGAATCAGTGAAAGTGGACAGGCTGATATAGAGAATGATGTAAACTTTTTCCATAGTTGCAAGACAAAGAGAGTGAGTACACCAGACGACAGCGCATGGGATAAACACGAGATTCCATTCAAGTAGCAGATACCACGCTATTACGTACCAGCTACGTCAGCGTAACGTAATTATATTAGTTCCAGAGTCGTCGCTATAACGTATCTCTCACCGGAAAATTGTTCCCCATTTTCGTGCCTGGCACGTTGTAGAACCGTTCCAATACCGTTCCTATAACCAGTGGCAAAAACTTTAAAGTTTCGGCGATAGTCGTTGATACGTAGTTACGACTAAAAATGCTGCTTGGGTAGTATCCCAAAATTCAGAACAACGTCAACAAGACGTCAGTTTTTGGTGTTCTGCGACGTTGAATTATGAATTTATAGAAGTTAGAATGACGTCGTAATGACGATGTAATGTCATAGCCGTGATTTATTGAAGTAAAAAGTCAAAAAACTGTGCATAAAATCTTCTAAGTTATAGACGTCACAGAGTAACGTGAAAACGTAATGGAGACTTTTTGGTTCCATGAAAGAAGAACCGTACTGGGCACTATTCCACAACAAAATTTTGAAAACTTGCATTTTTCATTTTAACATTTTTTAAAAGCAGTAAATTCGGGTTCCACAACCATTTAAGTTAATTTAGGTGCTCCTCAATATAAAATTACAAATATTTTGCATTTTTTTTATAATAATTCAAGACAATTGTATTTATACATTGTTACATTGCTTTTATTGCCACATTTGTGGATCAGGAAGTTTTCTAAAAATGCAAAGTGCAGAGTTTTTATTGTGAAAAAGTGGCCTGGTCTCAGCTTCTCAACTCAATTTGACTTGCTTGGAGTATTTGAAATTTTCACGTACTTATACCCTGTGTCCAAGATAAGAATGAACTCCATGGGGATCTGCTCAGATACCGTGGGAGATACAGGGTCGGTTAAATGGGGAAAAAGTTGGGCAACCAGAAAGACAATGTAATGGCAGAAAAAGATTTCAAAAATTATTTTTGTTTTTCCAATCAGGTATTTTGAAAAAAAAAACACAATTTCACTTTTAGTTTTTCTTATTCATAGACGTTATTATTGAAGATTGGGAAAAACTATAACCACATTTTCATTACAGTTCCCGCACTGAAGTTCGAGTTTTTAGTGGTTCAAACGTGTTTCGGACTACAGTCACAATTCGACAAGTCCAAGGAGTTTAATAAGAGCACAGATCGGTATTCAGGTGCAATTAATCTGATGATGTCAATAGCTATTTATAGTCCAAAACACGTTTAAACCACCATGTGTGGCATGTCATTATACTCAGAATTCAAAAAACTTTCCATCTTTGCAATAAAAAATACAGGACTGTATTTAAAAAAAAAAACTAAGTTCAGTCCGGCCCTGCAAATATGAATCGTCAGATAAAGAAAAACTGAAAAATCGCAAAAATGAAGGTGGTTAATAACTGCAATGAAAATATAGTTTCAGTTTTCCCAATCTTCAATAATAACGTCAACAACTAAGAAAAATTACAATTTTTTTTCAAGAAGGTTAAAAACACGTTATTTACGACAAACGTCACAAACTGGTCAATTTTAAGTCACCAATTGGTTATTTTTAGTTGCGTGAGATATTGGGTACGAAATCACGTGTTTTAGACGTCACTTAAAGGTTGCGCTGACGTCAGTAATCAATAAATTGTGACTAACGTAATATATGTGACTTCATAGTCACTACATGTCATCACGTCGTGTCTCTGTTACCTGGGATATAATAATAAAATAGGTTTAGTTACTCACATTCAAGCGCCCATTTGTATATCTCTGATAAAAAGTTTTCAGGTAATTCTTGATTTTCGTCCAATCTATTTTCCATGCTGAAAAATATTTTAGAACATAATGAACATAGTTTTTACGACACGCATATAAATATTATAGAAGTGCTTAAAGTAATTCTTTGGTTAATTAAGACCAAGGGTGTGAATAATATCTTTTATCTGATAGTTTTGCACGTTGCTTCTAATGAGGGACAGATGGGTTGGGTTTTATAAAAAAATCATGTCATAGAAGAACAAGCTAATTTTGCTTATCTATTCACGTATTGAACTGATCTGGATTAAATTATCTCTTGGATTGAGGTTTCTTTCTCAGTTATCTTCATTCTCTCAATTCCTCCACATTTACAATGGAATGACCAGAGTATACCATAGTGACTTCAGGTGGCACTAGAGAAAAAAAAAAGTTCATAGAGCTCATCTGCGTATTGATAAGTTATGTTGCACCTGTCACTAGGCACAACTCCTCCGGAGTGAGCGGGTGCTACGTCCATGTGCAGTCACATTCGTTCACAAAGTGCAAGTGACATTTTCCACCAAATCGTCCTACAGATTCAATCCAAAGCGTTACAGCAAACGTTTATGTTTTCATCGAAATTACGCCCTTATACCTCCAGATCAAAATTGTTGGCAGTAACTGAAGTCACAACAAAAGTCTTTTCGGAGAAGCGGCAAGCAGAAAGTTATGTTTGAAGGAACATTTTCTGCTTTTTTTAGTAATGTCAGCGCTACTGCCAACAATTTTGATCTGGGACTTTAACTTTGCACAGTTATATTCAAACAGAAATCTCTTTTGGAATAAATTGTGTACCTAATAGTAGGGTTTTAATTTTTAAAGGCTTGACAACGATTGAATTTTAAGGTAAAGTATAACGATAACGCTTTCCGGTAAAGCAATAAGAAAAATCAATAAATCAGCCTCATTTTTTTTTTGAAACATGTCGTCTCTGTGGGGTATCTATCCTGAATTCCTGACACTATTTTTTTATCATTTCATGCAGTCTGGATCGACTGCAGTTGCATTGTTCGCTTGAACTAGCTTTGCCATTATTCTGAGTTAAGAAGCGTTTATTTTTAAGACGATTTTTCGGTTATATCCTGGAGTTACTCCAACACGTTTTTTCCTTCTGCCAAATTACCTGGGCCCTATTCCACAAAAAACTTTGCACATTGCATTTTCAAGTTTTTACAAAGCAAGCAATTTGCATCCCACATTCAGTTAATATTGCAAATACTTTGCAAATGTTTTATAATAACTGAAGACACTGCAATTTACATTGCTTTGTGGAATAGTAAGTTTTCTAAAAATGAAAAGTGCAAAGTTGCAAATTTTTAATTGTGGAATACCCTCCACCACTTATTGTTAATATTCTCCGTAAAACTAAAATGGGCGATTCCTTCTCCATTTCTTATAATATTACCAGCGTTCTCTCTTCTCTCAATCTTCAATGGATGAGCAACCTTCTCTATTATCTCGGAGATAATTTCACTTAGCTGGCTTCATTTTAATGACTGTAAAATCCATAATTCCTTGGGACATCTTTGATCAAAGTTTTCGATCCAGTGAAAAGAAATGGTTTGACTGCACCATAAAAATCGTCAGGACCTCGTTAGTCTTAAAGCTTCATCCTCATCCCTCGCAACTTTTTCTTCAAATTTTGCAATTAAATGATAATCGTTCTGAGGGCAAAGTTACGACAATAAGTTGGTTGGTAAATTACCTCCAAGCACACATGTTGTGAGGCAGCCTGTGAAACTTTTGACTATAACTGACTGCATTAACGTGGAGGAGAAAAAAAGATTTCGCTTGACTTTGCAGGGATTTTTTTCTCACCTTTCTGTTATATTCGTTCTGGAAACATGTACCTAAATTTGGTCATTATATACATCCGCGGCTCCTACAGTTTCACTATGGCACCTATATAGGGGTGGAGGACATACCTATAGTAACACCAGGAAGGTATTAATTTGCTTCGCAAATGAAAGATAAGCGAACAAAAGGGCATCAAAAGAAGATCTTCCTGAGTGCGGGCCTGTTTAGAACAGCGAAAATCACAATAAACATGCAAGGTCAGAGTGTCGAGTGGACGGCGGAAACTCGTAATATCAACACCAGAGCCGGTCTGGTAACATACGCAACATACATGGCATGCAAACGTAGTCGGAATATAATAGCGAGCGATGTCGCGTATTTTGGAATATATAAATGCAAAATAAATGCAAAATTCAAAATAAAAACTGTGCTATTGTTAATCTCGAAGATATTCCTTGCCGTGAAAGTGAAAAAATAGAAATTCGACCGTAGTGCCAAAGAGGCCTTAGTGGTGACCTTGATATTAGTTTGCAATGGCTGTTTTTAGCTTCTTACCCACCCAGCACCCCTATTTCGCTCCTCGGTCCCGAAAAAATTGATGAAACGTAGGAGCCGCGGATGTATACAATTATTACCCTAAATTTAATGGGGCATTCCAAAAATTGTCAAAGGAGGCTGTTTGTGTTTTAATTTATTGTTTAAATTTCTCGAGTGACAGTTTGACTTTTTTTGACATTAATCCACTTCATAACATATACCCTTGTTCAGATAATAGGTAAATAATTAATGTCCTATTATACAATTACCTACTACTTTCAATTATCTATACCTTAATTACAAAATACTTGTAAGTGTATAATTATATTGATCCAGGTGTTAAGTGCAGTATGTTTTATTCGAGATAGCCACATGCTTAATAAGCATCCAGAGCAAGATTATTGAAATCAGGAAATCAAAACAGAAAATAATTGATTTATTTATTAACATTAACATAACCAGCTGCGTTTTGCAAATAAAGTGGGTCGTTACTCGTAACTCTTAACGGTCGGTCAGTGGTCCAAGAGACTCAATTGTTCTAATAATACATTGAGGTGAAATTATTATGTAATTTATGCACGGAAAATAAAGCATTCAACAACAACTGATGTGATGTGATACTGTAGCATTTAACAAAATTATATAATACACGAATTCTTGGACGATTTTAATTAGGAGGTTTTGTAATTTACCGTTATTTTTGTAGTTACGTATAACGCACTATTGAATATAATTAAGTACAGTTACGTAGGTAAGTCGTTTTTGTGGTGAAAAAGTCACTCTTGCTCGATATTTCGCATCAGAACTCAAACTACAGGTGTGTAGGTACTTAAATCATGGTAAAGAAACTTTTGATCAATATATTCAGTACCTGAGTACTTACCTAAAATTTAAGAACATAATATGAAGATGACTGTCACTTTCAATGTCGCGTTTTCTCTTTTTTGAATGATTAAAAGCAAAAAAATATAGTTGGGTAAATTTGTCGTATTTTTAGTTTTAATTTTCCTGGATTGTTATATAAATGTTAGATAAAAACAGAATTCTTCATATTTATTTTTACTTTCATGTAATTGTCTTTCAATTTTGTGGTTGTTGGTATTCAAATGTAATGATTAGGCAGTATCTGCATACATAATTAGACATTTACAATCTATACTGGCTGGTACCGAACCCGCAACTTCATTTGCGGTAAAAATAATGATAGAGCGTACACCGACTATGGAAACATTGCTATGACTATGATAATTATAGCATTTTCTGTTATCAGACTTTATTACATGGTCCTTGTATGGCACATTTAATTAAAAATCTCCCTATATTACTATATAACGGTTCTTGCAGCAGGCAAGATCCCCATCCATAGTATTATAAATCGTAGATACTCTAAACATAAACATCCATTGCAACCCATCCAATATACGCTGGATGTACACCATGCGCTAGTGAGACCCGTCATCCCATACGGATGAGCGGTCGTCTGGTATAAAAGGACCAGGCTAATAACAGCGAGGAAACCACTCGAGAAGATCCAGAGACTTGCATGCCTTTGCACCACAGGAGCAATGAGAACATGCCCAATAGTAGGGTTGGAAGTAATCCTAGATCTCACACCACTACACTTAGTGATTGAGAGAAGTGCCAGTGCCGCAGAGGCTCAACTCAGAATGTCAAGAATGGGAATCAGGGGTGGATGGGTATCAACTCCTGAACGTCTGTAAGAACCTCCTGATCAGGACAAAAGACAAAACTGTCAAGAAACTCAGCTTCAAGAAAAACTTCATCATGGAACTGTTTACGAAAGAGGAATGGAGCAACACATCCATACACACTTTCAAAGAAGGTACAATAAAATGGTACATAGATAGCTCAAAGGCCACCGAGGGAACTGGGGCAGGAATATATGGGCCAGACAACAAGTACTCCGAGCCTATGGGAACATCCCCAAACACAAGTCAAGCAGTCATAAAAACGCTGAGCTCTCCTATCATCAGTTCTAAAATGAGATGAAATTGCCTACAAAAACTTAACAAACTAGGCAAAAAGAACAAAATTTACCTCAAATTGTTAACAGGTCACATGAGGATTGAGGGAAATGAACGTGTCCACTCATTGGCAAGAAAAGAAGCAGCAGCTGCGTTCATAGGACTAGAGCCATTCAGTTGCCTTGAAGACATGCACGTTCTTCAAAGCAGAACTCCAAAAGGAAGAAGGTAAACCGAGAGAAGTCCATCGGAAAAACCTCTCAGGCTTGAGGCAATTCAAGGAGCTCTTCGGGAACTTTAACCGAGGAAGGTCAAGAAAACTCTTAATCCTAAACAAAGAAAGTATAGAATGCTAACGGTATTCTTAACAAGTCGTTGCAAGCTCAATGAACACCTGAGGAAACTTGGCATAGAAAATGATGGCGTTTGAAGACTCTGCAGGGAAGAAAACGAGACGCCTCGTCACCTATTGACGAACTGCGGAGCACTAGAACGCGAAAGAAGCGATGTTCTGGGCCCAACACCAGCTCAATGGGGGGGGGGGGGGGGGGTCTGCCCGACCTTGATCCCCTTCAAATCCTGAAATTCCTAAGGGAATAAGCGGAGTTGGAGAGGCTGCTGCAATTAAAGGAATATACGCCAAAGAAACAGAGAAGAGGGGGCACAATAGATCTGTAATAGGTCGCAGCGCATCTGACACCCTCATTATCAATATCAATATCAATAGTCACGAGGAAGTATAGGGAAAAATTACATTAAATAATTATGAGTTGTATAATCCATTAAATGCAATTGTCGTGGAAGTGTAACAATGTAAATTTGTGTAATTGTGTGAAAATTTTTGCTGTATCCAAATGAATGATTTTTGTGGAAAATATATTCTTAAAAGAAAAAAAACATTAATTTATCAAGATAATTAAACTCTAAAATGATCCTAGAACTCATTATTACAATTAATTTTAATGCTTACAACTATAATAAGATTAATAATAGGTAGATGGTAATGTTTGCTTAGAACTAACAACACATAATTATTAAAAAATCGAAAATTTATGACAATTTAAGCTAGAAGTTTCTCATGGCAACTATTATATGAGCGTTACTTAATATTTACTCTTGAAAATCATAATAATTACACATAGAATAGATAACACACAGATAACATTATAATAAAATATTTGTACAATTACTAACCTTTTAAGGAAATCCGATGCAATAATATCTAGAGGTTCAATGTATTTCTTGGCGGTGGCAGGTGGAAGTAATATTTGCTGGACTTGTTTCCTAAATTCGTCCCATTTTGGCCCATGACTGAAATAAAAGGAAATTATGCGCATGTATAGTATTTCGTATTTTATTTCTTAAATCTTTATGCACCCAGGCCCAGGTAAGTAGGTAAACATCGCATAAATGACCTTGCTATAAAATTAAAATCTAAAAGATCTACAAATATTTACACTCTTCCATTATTTTTATCACTCCATTCTGTCAATCAAAAATTAATTTTTTTATTGGAAGATATAAGTTTTTCTGCCTCAGTTCCGTTGGTATTGTTTTGGGAAAAATTCTGAGACAAGTCCAATTTTGTTTCTCGAGTGGCACCTTTTGATGTCGAACTTGACCTTGACTCAATAACCCTCAAGTCCCTTAATAGCTCCCGTCTCAACAATTTTAAATGCAAAATGGGTCAAGTGACCCCTCATTTGAAACCCAAGTCAAGTTAGTCACTCTTCGGCCAACCACACTCTCGGCCAGGGAGTGGGACTTCGAATGATTTTCAGCTTTTTTTTCGTTATTTACAGTTTTAATCAAAAATATTTGATTTGCTATAAAATTATCGTAAACTGAAAAAAAATCATAATTGAAACGCCACAGTCAGTCACGCTTTCTTCCACTTTCGAAAAATATGTTTTGTTGAAATTTTCTTGAAATTTTCAGCTATGAACTTGAGAAATGGAAAAAATCATTTTTGCTAAATTTGGCTCAAAAATTCATCATAATGACCAGCCACAGACTTATTAATAACCTAAAAAAATCATTTAAGGTGAAATTTGTTAAAAAAGTACGACATTCTACAATAACGACCAGCCACGCTTTCGGTCACGATTTGAGATACTAAAAAAATAATTTTTGCTTTAATTTTACTCAAAAAGCCAAAAAATTCATAATAATGGCCAGCTGCACGTTTTCCGCCACGGACTTGAGAATCTAAAAAAATTCTGGCAGAAGTCTTGCTGAAAGAAGCCTGAAATTTTAACATATTGGCCTTTCGGCCACGACTTAATAAACTGAAAAATGTAATTTTTGCTGTAATTTTACTCAAAAAAGTCCAAAAATCCATAATAATGGCCAGCCACGCTTTCGGCAACTACTTTAATGAACTGAATAAAAAAAACTGGCAAAAATCTTGCCGAAAAAAGCCCGAAATTTCAAAATAATTACAAACTTCGCTTTCGGCCACCCCTGTTACGACCTGAAACAAGCCTTCAATAACGAAAATTTTTTTTTGCTGGACATTAATCGAAGTTTCTCTCCCTGGCCGAAAGCGTGGCTGCATGGCCGAAGCGTGGCTAACTTGACTTGGATTCATTTGAAAGGTAATTTAATTTCATCAACCCAAACAACAGAACAGTTGGCATGTCAGTTAACCGAAATTATAAAATAATAAACAAAAAATTATTATGCAGTCGCATAGAGAGTCGAATTTCGTTTCAAATGAGGGGTTTCTTTCCTCTCCCCCCTTTAAATTTAAAATTCTTGAGACTGGGGTTGCTGTGTCTATTATGTCAAGGTTAAGGTCGATATAAATATGTCCTTCGACCACAACGAGAATCAAAAATTGACATTTCTCAGGATTTATACCAAAACATGTCAGAGCGGGACGTTTTCAAAAAGACCCCCGTTTTGGTATTACACACTTTTCTTGCACATCATAAAACTGAATATAAATCGCACCACTATACATAAATTGCGTTGATTGTTTGATTTGTTTTCTAAGAGTTTTCCAGAATTACAAACTTCACCGAGATTACCCCATTCACCCAAAATACTTACTCCAAAATACTGAAAATGCGTAATTTGTTATTTCGATCAGTATTTTATCAAACTGATGATTGTTTCAATGATTCTTTTGGAGCTAAACTTGTACATTATGTACTTTTCATTGAGAGTGTAAAGTAAAATGAAAATATTCTCAAATTAAAAACATATGATTCATTACCCATGAGCACGGTGGTAGAAGTATAGGTGAGCCGACTGCCGTCTTATAAGCAGGCCTCTCGCTGTCCTCAAACCTGTAACAGCTCACGTGCGAGAGAGAACGCGCAGAACGGCCCAGATCTCCCAGTCTAGTGCACTGTGCTGAATATGCTGAACGTTACTCTTCGTTGCATTTTGATGATTTTTTATAGTTTTCTGTTTTATTTCGTGATCTGTTGTTCGTGATATTTCAACATGGGATGGAAATGCTGTGTTCCTAATTGTAATTCGGGTTATAAAAGCTGCAAAGAAAAGTTTTCCCTATTTAAAATACCCGCAAATAGAGTAGAACAGTTCAAAGTTATTTGTAATTTTTATTAAAAAAAATAATTAATATAAATAAATAAATAAATAAATAGTATTACGTAGTTGGAAGTATTAATTAGGGAATAATAACTCACAAACCTTGAGTACTATCTGTTTTTAAAATAATGTGTTACAAAAATTACATCACTGTTATTCTGTCACGTCTCTCTAATTCTGTAATGTTTTATGATTATCGTAATATTAAGTTCATAAAATCACATTAATGTAATATTACATAAGTTGGAGGATAAGGGCATAAATTTGTAATAATTATATTTATTTTACCATTTTAATACACTTTTTTTCATGAAATCCATAATGCGACACTGTCCATTATGGTTGTTTAGATTGTTTATTTAGGACTGTTGTTGTCATAAAGATTTATTGGACCTACCGTTTTATTACACTGATATTTTCATTATCTCCCATAAATAGCAATCGTTCTAACTGTTATTGCTATTTAATTGTTTTTATTTAATTAAAGCCTTCTGATTAGTTTTTTGATATTTCTTTTAAGCGATTTTGATTTTATTAATCTCGATGCATTGAAAAAAAAGTCGAATTTTTTCGGCCATTTTAGCACCATATTACAGTTTTTTATCGCTGGCGCCCGAACTAATTTTTATTTATGAAACTGATTATACCATTCCGTGGTATAATATAATATCAATTACACAAATCCTCAAAGTTTCAATTTTTTATCTTTAAAATTAACCTCTATTTCGGGGGTGGACACGAGTGATGGACCAGCCTGTAGAGATGATGTCATATACCTAGGCATGCAACTTTTTATTTCATAAAATTGTTATTAGATTAATACATAAATATTATACCTATACAATAGATGGGTAGATAGGTATTTATTATAATTATTGCCAATAAACGATTATTATGTAGACTAATTAGGTAACGAGTTTCTTTAAAAAACACCTTCAAAGAATTCCCTATCGACGGACGCGCTGCTATAGTTTATGCGTTCATTTTCTCTGGCATATTTGGCATGTATTTATTTAATAGAGAAAAAATATCTTACAAGTATCATATCTAGAATTATTATAATGAAGAATGACATAGTTCCTTTCCATAAAAAAACTCGTGAACATTAAGGCTGAAAATTGTCAAAAATAATCAAAATACAATACAGCATTCCATTGCAGCTGTAGGTAGATACAGTGCGCTAGACTGAACCGATCGGCCGCTTGACGCTTTCTCTGTCGCACAGTAGCGTTGCACGTTCGAGGACAATTTCACAGCAGCGTTGGAGTACCTGTGTATCTTTTACCGTGCCCATGAGTGATTTTTAAGTTTTAGAAAACCTATGTTTTTTAAAGATGAAAATTGTTTGAAAAATTAAAAAACTCTACTTACACACCAATGACACCGGCATTTCCTTCAAAAAAATCTTTCTTCAGCCGTCCCTTGTAATAATGTAACGACGGCATTGAGGGCCTATGTGGCATTTTTTCTTCACGCTTGAAGACGTTCTGAATTGCATCGCCGTCGAAAACGAACAGCAAATCCGGATGTCCAATCAAGCCTCCTACTTTTACTATTTTGCCATATTCCTTCCTCAAGGACCACATTACTTTGTCCAGCTCGTGGATCTTATACTGGCCTAGGAAATAGAAAAACGGAAATTAAATTAAGGATAGCAATTTGAAAAAGATATCTAGTACCATTATTAGAAAGTACTAAGTACGACAAGTTATAATTTTTATAAATGAAAGATAATGAAGCGTACATAAACTTCCGGTTCCCTGATTTCGGTTGAGTTATCATCATTACATATTAATATAGATTTATGTCACGTTACCTCCCCAATAAGAGACTATCCAAAATTATTTAATTATTAAATGATTTTAAATCGATTGTATATTCTTTTCGCGAGAAGACCTTTAAATTGGGTCTTCTCCCAAAAAAATTATATGGGAAAGTGATATAAATATCCAGAAATGATCACTTTTGATATGATTATGATTACTCAACTTTTGCAGTAAATGGATTCTTGACTCATTTTTTCTGTTCTCGTACTTACCAATAACTGGAGCAAATCTCCAAGCATTTCCAATGAAGGGTAGTTCTCTAGGTCCAGGAATTTGACTGTATGGTTTGGGACTGACTTCAGCTCTGTGTGATACTTTTTCTAATATCACTTCATCCTCATAAAACATTTCTGGCAATACACCAAGTGCTGTAGAATAGGGCCTATCGGTGGAATACGATCTTTTCATAATATAGAAAATTCTTGGCGATAAAAGCTTTTTTGCCATTTTGCTTGGAAATTATTACTAAAACAATTTTAATTATATAATTATTTTCAATCCATTTTGGGTGTATTGCTTTGAAGAAAAAATTCTACAAAGCTTTGAAAATTTACAAGTAAAACTAGGTTAAGCAAAATAAACGTTACTGAAGCATAATAATAATAATAAAATATGCATGCAGTGAAGTAGGTACTTTCAAAGTAAAGTTATATTTTTAATTCTCTTAAGGGTAGTATCGTCATCCTAACTTTTTTTTTAAATTAGCAACCCCAAATTACTTTAAGATGTTGACACCACCAAGATGTTGAAGGATCAGAATCTTGTCCAGAATGAATACGATGGTAAATTTTAAGGTCATCTTCACATAATAAAATAAAATAAATAAATATCTTATGGCTGTGGTAAAGCCCAAGTGTCAGAAGTTTTCAAGTAGCCTTAAGGGCCTCTGACGTAACTTAACGACTGCTGTGAAGCAGCCGGGACCCCCTTTTTAACGTACCTCCCGGAGCACGATCGGTCACGGAACTTTTTTATTTACCACTATAATTGGTCACCCATCTAAGTACTGACCAAGAAAAGTCATGCTGCACTTTAGAGATCGTTTGACCGAAACTCTAGCAGCTTGGCTATTGTGACCGATAAAAACCCAATATTGAAAATTAGATCAATTGTATAGTACACGAATATTATGATAAAATACGAGTGGGCGAAAAATCGTGCCTTGCGGAACACCACTAGGAATGATATCCAACCTAGACTTGGTATTTGGTATTTGGTATTTGGTATTTTAACTAAATGTGAGAGATGGTTTATTAGGTCCCAAACACTGAAGCCAGCGGGCTTATTGTATTTCTCACATTTAGATTCTCCTTGATTAGAAGAGCTCCGTTCCTTTGACAAGGTTTAGCAGCCCGCTAACCAAGGTTTTTACCGCTAGATGGCTCCCGGGACTGATTGGTCCCAGGACCGCATAGCGTGTTCGTGCGAGTGCTGGACACTCGAATATCACATGAGAAGCTGTCTCGTCTTCTTCATTGCAGAGTCTACAAATTGGGTCTTCTCTGTATATCCCCAGTTTATGTAGGTGTACTCTTAGGTGGCAGTGTCCTGTGAGAAGACCCACCACCGTTCTGATCTGCATTCTATTTAGTTGCAGTATCTGTCTGGCAAGGTTTTGAGAGGGCTCCTTGATCATCACCTTACCATGTTTGTTTCCTGTTGTACGGTTCCAGTGTGCTCTATGTTGTGTTCTTATCCACTGAGCCACCACCCCGCGTACAGTGTTCTTTGGGATGCCAAACACTGGTTCGGGCCCAGTGTAGTTTATCCCAGCGCCTTTCTTGGCTAGTTGATCTGCAGCCTCATTACCAGGCGTCCCACGGTGACCCGGAACCCAAACTAGTGTCACCACGTTACACCTGGCTAAGTCAATGAGGTCTTGCAGGCATTCCCAGACCAGTTTTGATCTGATTTCATAAGCTGCAAGGGCTTTCAGGCTAGCCTGACTGTCGGAGAGGATGTAGATTTCCCTACCTCGATAGTTCCTTCTGGTATTCTCTCCAACGCATAGCCTAATTGCATTTATTTCGGCCTGGAAGATGCTGGCATGAGTCCCCAGTGGCACGTAAATATTGCATCCGGGGACCACCCCATGCACTCCAGCTCCGGTACCTGTCCCTGTCTTTGAACCGTCAGTGTACCAGACCAGCCCTTTTTTCAGGCACAGGTGTTCCATTTGTTGCCATTCTTTCCAGTCCATTAGAACTTTGAATGGTTTTACAAATGATATCGTAGTACTCATACCATCGGATTGCATTTCCAGGATAGGATCTGCGATGATATCAGTTATTCTGGAATGCCCGGTTTTCCCAGGTTTGTCCCAGTTTTTGTTTTGTTTCAGCCTGTAGGCGCCCAATCGTGCCTCGCTCTTAATATGAATGTCAAGAGGAGGCAGGTCAAGTATGGCCTCCAGTGCTGTCGTTGATGTAGTGTTCATGGCTCCCGTGATGCCTAAGCATGCAAGCCTTTGAACACTTTGAATTTTCATAATGGCTTGTTTCTGGTCGATTTTTGGCCACCAGACTAGACAGCCATATGTTAGTATGGGCCTGACCACGGCAATATACAGCCAATGTACCATGCGTGGTTTCAGTCCCCATGTTTTACTGAATGACCTTCTACAAGCCATCAGTGCCATTTTACTTTTATTTATCGCTTTCTGCAGGTGAAGATTCCAGGTCAGTTTTGCATCCAGGGTTATTCCCAGATATTTGACCCGGTCGTTCACCTGCAGCCGTTCATTGAAGAAGATGGGTGGGGTTAATTCCTCCATCTTGCTTCTTTTGGTGAAGGGGACCAGTGCCGTTTTGACAGGGTTTACGCGAAGCTTCGCCCCGAGGCACCATTGCTCCACGATATTCAGAGCCCCTTGCATGCATGAGCTCTGAGATGGTTTTAGTGTATTTCCCCATGACCAGTATGACTATGTCATCCGCATAGCCTTGGGTATAATAACCTTTGTTATTTAGCTTGATAAGCAGGTCATCCACCACCATGTCCCACAGCAACGGAGATAGGACTCCGCCCTGTGGGCATCCTTTGGTGACGGTGACCCGCATCGTCTCGCCAAACAGAGTTGCTTGGACTCTTCTGCCTTCCAACATAGCGCTCAGCCACCTAGTTGTGGTGTCGTCGACGCCATGTCTTCTAGCAGCCGATACCATGCAGCTAAAGGAGGTGTTGTCAAACGCCCCCTCTATGTCTAGAAAAGCCCCGAGGGCAATTTCTTTGTTGTCTAGTGATTTTTCAATTCTCATCACTAGCTGGTGCAAAGCTGATTCGCATGATTTACCTGGTTGAAAAGCATGTTGCCTCTGGCTTAATGGCCTCTCTGTAAGAAAGGTTTGCCTGAGATGCTTCTCAACCAGTTTTTCCATCGCTTTTAGTAAAAAGGATGTCAAACTAATCGGTCTATATGCCTTGGCCTCGTCGTAGTCATTACGTCCAGGTTTCGGTATAAAAACCTCTTTTATTTCTCTCCAGGCCAGCGGAATGTAACCAAGTGCCAAACTGGCTCTGAATATCCTGCAAAGCACCGGCGTGAGATCTTCACTCGCCTGCTCCAAAAGGGCAGGATAGATCCCGTCCGGGCCAGGTGACTTGTAAGGCTCAAATGAGCTTATGGCCCATTTAACTTTTTCATATGTAATTATGTGTCTTGATGTCCTCCAGTCCTCCCTGGTAACCCTGTGGTTCAGGTTTTCCAGAGTGTTGTGTAGGCCATCTTCCACTTCAATTACATTGCAGTCCGGAAAGTGTGCTCTGAGGAGTACCTTAAGAGTTTCCCTCCCGGTTTCTGTGTAATTACCATTGCTACTTTTTAAGGTACCAATGGGGTTCAGGGGATCTTTTGCCATGAGTTTGTAGAGTCTTGCTCCTTCGGATGTCGTTTCCACATCCTGACAGAGCTTCCTCCACGCAGCTCTTCTTGCAAATCTGATCTCCTTGTTGTATTCAGTAATGGTGGTCTTATATTCGTCCCACTTTCCTGTTTTCTTAGCTTTGTTAAAAAGCTTACGTGTTTTCTGTCTCATTTCCGCCAGTTTGGGGTTCCACCAACTGACATCCCCACCTTTCCGACGGGGTGTCTGAGCACAGTTGTTGTGATATGAGGTTGTAATGGCTACTTGGAGTTGTTCTGTAGCTACCTCGATATCGTATATGCATGCAATGTTGCTTTTGACATTGGTTAGATTTGCCCTCAGCTCCGCCCTGTACCTCGCCCAGTCAGTCTTTCGTGGATTGCGATACAGCTCTGCTGTCTTATCAACGGAGTTGATTTCCAGCTGAATGTATCTGTGATCTGAGTGAGACGGTTCATCAGATACACGCCACTTGACTACCCGGGCGCCGATACGAGGGGAAGCTAAGGTGATGTCAATTATTTCTTTCCGTCTCGATGTTACAAAGGTGGGTTCCCTGCCTTAGACTTAGAGTCTGGTATTTCTAAATACTCCGTATACAAAATATTTTTACCAAAACAGTTACACGCAATAATTATTTTCAGATCGAAGGTGGTAAGTACACATCTAGAGATCTTTGTGTACGAACGCATATTTGATGACTTTGACGTTTACACCTCTTTGCGAAATCAAAGACGAAAATAATCTTAGCACTCTAAATTTTGCGTACTTTTTCTTTTTCTTATGGTCGCCATATTGTTTTTCATGCCCTTTAGTATAAACAAATCAAAGCAACCAAAAATTTACCACATACATGAAAAAAATTTAAAAGTTATTCTTCTTTTTATCGAATCTCTTGAAAAAAAAAACAAAAGGCAAGCCATATTACGTTATATTGATTCCAGTTGATGTAAAAAGATCCTTTAAAAAAAAGAAGAATAGATATTTTTTTAATGTGATATTTTTTTGGTGTCTTTGTTTTTTATAGGTACCGATTACTACGGCCACATAAGAAAAAGAAAGGTTTTCTACCGTTACGTAAAATCTACAGTGCTTAGATTATCTTTGACATTGTCAAAAGATGAAAGTTATACTGAAAAGAAAAACTGATGATTTTTAGTTTTCTTTTAACTACATGTATCTTATGAAGGTATAGTAAGAAGGCGTAGAAGCGCCACACCAGTTTTATTTTTTTTTATTATGAGACCGGAATTCCGACTAAAAACTCGGACTTCCGACTTAAAACTAAGGATTCCGAGATATTTGGGAGGAATTAATAAAATCAAATTTCCCCTATCAGAGCGTTTATTCTATGAATGATCGCAAAAAATGTTTCAGTAAAATCTTATATATCTTTCTTGGCCGAATCGAAAATTTGAAGTCCAGGCTGAGCAAATTTCAGGTGAGACTAAAAAGAATACTTCGGCCGAGGTGCACACAACCACAGTATAGAGCCAGGTCAGGTCAGGTCACAACATATCTTAGGCGACCGCGTCACAAGTAGGTATGTATAATAGTAGTTGGGGTCGGTTCTGGGTCGATTTTTACTTCACGGCCGCTTTTGCTTCACGGCCGTTTTTACCGTGACGTAGAAGCCAGGTTTTCTCCAGTGACGTAATGAAAGCGGCCGTTAAGTAAATTCGACCGTAACGTAAAAGCGGCCTAAAAAGTTTTATTTTAGGAAAGGTATACAGTCCGTTTTTCGAGGCTAACCATGGGTATCTCCTAAACTCTAAGAGATAGGTGCAGGGTCCGTTGAATTGGAGAAAAGCTGCTCTATTTTATGGTCATCTCGAATCCGTCGAGAAATACTTGATATCTGAGACCGTTCCTGAAATATCCTGAAAAAACTGAAAAATTGAGATTTATTATTTTTGCCATTATATTTTTTATTATTAGAGATTTTCCGTACGCTTACACAAGCCCTTAAGAGTTTGTTATCCATTTGACACTTAAAAAATTTTCAAAGCCGACTAGGCAGAGTATTTATAGTCAACTTTTGTTTTTCTTATGGCCGCTATATTGGATTTTCATGTCATTCTCTATTAAAAAAATTAACCCAAAATCTATCACATTAAAAAGAATTTCTTCAAAATTTTTTTCTTCTTTCAAAAAAAATAAGAACCTTTCTTCACCCAAATGCCTTAAATAACCAAAAGTCAAGCAATGTCACGTCATATTGCGACGTTACACGACGTCACTCGGTGATAAAATTATCTTTTCTTTTTCTAAAAAAAGAAAATTTTGAAGAATTTTTTTTGAATAGATTTTTTTGGTTTTCTTAATTTTTTTACTACAGAATGACATGAAAATCCAATATGGTGGCCATAAGAAAAACAAAAGTTGATTATGAATATCCTGCGGATCAAGTTGGCTTTGAAAATTTTTGAAATGTCAAATGGATAGCTCTTCAGATAACGGCTTATGTAAGCCTACAAAAAAACATTTAGTAATCTCCAATAATAAAAAAGATACGGCAAAAATAAGGTAGCCATATAAGAAAATATGGCAGTTTTTTCAGGATATTTCAGGAACGGTCCCAGATATCTTGTGTGTCTCGACGGATTCGAGATGGCAACAAAATAGAGCCACTTTTCTCTAAGTAACATACCCTGTATCTCTTAGCGTTTAGGAGATATCCATGGTTAGCCTCGAAAAACGGACACCTGTATATGAAATCCGTAAGACCAATTTTTATTGATTGTCGAAACTTTTTTCCCGAATAGAAGCAATCGAGAATTATTGATAGAATTGATAAGTGTTCCTCGTCGGAAATTTAAAATTTGATTTCCGAGTTCTAAATCGGAATTAAGAGTTTTATTAAAGTCGGAATTCTTACTTTAAAGTCGGAATTTTTAGTTTAAAGGCGGAATTAAACAAAAATAAAACTGGTATGGCGCTTTAATGCCTTCGTAGTATACCTATCTAGAATAGTGAACTACTTATGTATTTTTTTTTTAATTTGAAAAAAAGAATTTACCTAAGTAGGTATTACCCTCTAAAATGCAAAACTTATTCTCTAAATCAACCAACCTCAATGAAGGTAGCTCATGAATATTAGTACTGTCAAAGAAATGGTCTGACCTGGCCTGATTATTCATGGCTATCCTGATCATGTAGCAAAAAATATGAGAAAAAGTAATTTTCAAATTACGACTCGTCTGTCTTGATAAGCATAGAAAAATAAGTGAAAAATATAAAAAATTCAAAAAAGTCGGTTAAATTATTATGCCAAATAAATTCGAGACCAAAATGAATAAATTAAATAATTGGAAAAAGTATTGCGCAAAAACTACTAAAAATTAAAGGAGATAATCCAAATAATAAATAATAAATAATAAATAAAAACAAAAAGGGCACATCTCAAAATATATAGGTAACTATAAAAACAAGTCTCAAGCTTAAATTGCCAAAAAATTGTCGAGAAAAAAGTGCACACGCCCTTTTTTTCAATGCTATAAATAAATGAAGGGGAAAATTCCAAAATAAAATCCAGTCCAGTTTTCATAACGTTATACATACTTATATTCGATTAATTTGATTAACGGCCAATATTATAAACGCTGGTTAAGTTAACTGGCCGATTTCTGTGGTCGTTTCTGGAGAAGATATAGACTAAAGGTCGAAATTATTGCATTTTAATTACCTACTCTTGGCATAAATGGGATTACAAAAATTCTAATAAAAGTTATTCGAGGTCAATATTAGCTTCAAAATCGGGCACAGAAATCTGCCAGTTAACTTAAAAAGCGTTTATAATATTGGCCATTAAGGTATAGCTTTACCTACTTTTATAAAAAAGAATTCAATAATAATTATTATAATTATTGATCTTTTGTCTAAGACATTTTACATAATTATTGTCTTTCCTGGACTTTATTCTAATAAAATTAGATTGACAAAAATTTTCTTTTGCGTATTGTTTGAGAATTTCAACAGTTAATTTAGTAACAGTACAAGAATATCAATAATAATATATTTAAAAAAAAAAACATATCCACAAAAATATACATATAGGTATCGTATCATACTAAAAAATCGAGAGGGTTGAACGTCTAGTCAAAAATTAACATTTAACATTATTCCTGCGAAATTATCACCGACGAAGACGACTTTATTCACGGAGAAAAGAAAATTACAACTTAATAAGGTCGTTCCGAAGTAGCGTACCTACTGACAACAAAAAAAAGCAAGGATGTCAAAATATAATCACATTAATCTATTTTTAATTATTAAATTATCAATAATATTTGTAATTATAATTTAATTTAATTTAATTTAATATTGTCATATTCAAAAACGCATACTTTTTTTTCTTAAACGTGTCACTTTTAATAAGCAGGGTTTTATGTAGAATATAGAAACACGAATTGAGATTATTATTAGCCTAAAATTAACTTTAGCTCCCTAACATATTTTCATCAGTTATTAGATATGAGAATACAAAATTTTACAAGTACATAGGTAGTCAAATCTTATGGTGACTTTGTCAATACATACATACAATATTATATTTCTATAAAATTCAAATCTTCTATTACTATAATATGCACGCATACTACATAATATGTTTTATGTTCACTCTGTATATCGACGCCGGTACTTCGTATACTTACTCATCTACTAATAACTATTTAAAAAAGTAAGTATTCACCAACGAAAAACTCCAATAGGTACCATATATCGTGTAAATATAACACTACCAGACTAAACCTCGTTTTAAAATCAAATGTACCTATATAATCTCGGTTGTCTGCAAAAGCGGGGGGACTGCCTATTTTGCAATATTTTGGTGAGGAATCTCGTCAGTGTAACAGATCGCCAATGGTCGTATATAGAAGTAGGTATAATATTATAAACCAGGTGCATAATTTATTTATTATATAATTCTCATGTTGCATTAGGTAGGTAGGTAACCGTAAAGTGAGCTTTACTTTAAACGCCTATAATGTTATCTGCTTTTTTATGGTCGGATTGGTTACGCATTTTCTTATGTCATAGTACATATCCATGTGAATGGAGTTGAACCGGTGAAAGAAATGGAACATGAGATATTACCCAAAGACCTAGATTGATCTCAGGTCACCGTAACTTCCATTCTTCCGCGATTTTTTTAGCTAATCATTACTGAAACTGTATAATTTGTGCTGAGGATTTTTTGTTTTAATTATTCTTTATGACTTTTTGGTTCTATTTCAGTTTTCATTTTATAAGCTTTATTCAAATGATAATTATTTACGGTTTTTATTAGGTACTTATAGCTACCTATTTCTGAGAAATGTTTTTTTATAGGCAGTTTACACAAAAAACTAAACAAAAATAAAAATTCTTTAAAAAACACTTTTATAACAAAATTTTGTATATTCAAATGCTCTTTCAATCTAAAAATTATTGAGGCGTTGTCAAAATTGATATACTTAAGTAGGTAGCAACCAGAGTATAAAAATGGCCTTTCTTTATTTTTTTATTGGCTTGTTTTTTTTTTGCTTTTCATTCTTCATTATAATAATAATTAGAAAAATCAAATTGATAATATTTGTTAAATATTTATTTAAAGTTATAGAAATCCTTCCGCCTTTCTTGGTGCATAACGAGAGAGAATTCCAATTTTTGTCAACATTAAATGATTAAATAATATTAAATAAAATATAAATTAAATGCTTATTTTATTATTGTCTTGGATTAAATCTGTTTTGAACGACACTTTCTGATCTTGATTTTCATGAGAAATACAGTCACTGAACAAAGACGGGACCCAGTGATTTTTACCACGTTTATATCAACTCGCTTTCAGTCCTGTCTGTCTGTGCAAATCTTGCAATCGATTTTAAACTAACTTCCGGAAGAGCTAGATACTTGATTGAAACTTTAACGTCGTAGTTCAGAACTGGAGGACAATGCAATTGTAACTCGCTTTCTTGCCTGTCTATCTGTCCGTCTCTCTGTCTATGTTATAAATCTTTCTTGGAAAATTTTTCAGATCGATTGCGAATAATCAAAGTTTTTAAGTTATATACAGGGTGTCTGCTTAAGGCTGCCCACCGGCTAGATCTCGGCAACTAATGGGCCTAGAACCTCAAAATAAAACATTTCCAGACATAAGTGATCACGAGAAATTCAATGAAAATATTTTTAAGATTGCCGCACTTCCGAAAAACCGGAAGTTGACACCTACTTCGTTATTTTAACGGGAACTACATCACCTTTTTCATAATCAGACTGACCTGACCTGGAAGCTCTTACATGCTATATTTTTGCGTGCGTCGTTACAAATTGTTTGTCCATTTAGTCAGCAACTGTTAGCTATTATAGCCTATAACCTAGAAAGGCTGTTTATACAGAGTGATCAGTTAAGGGTACAATTAAGACTATCTCGGAAACTATTAGTCCTAGAGCCTCAAATTAAAAATGTTCCAGAATAAGTGACCAAGAGAAATTTACTGAAAATATTTCCGGAAGTGCGGTCATCTTGAAAATATTTTCCATGAATTTCCCTTGGTCACTTATGCCTGGAAAGTTTTTTATTTGAGGCTCTAGGACCAATAGTTTCTGAGATATGGCCGCTCCGTTCTCTCAACTGATCGCCCTGTATAATTTAGTCAGCAACTATTTTTATTAGTCTTTTTGCTTTCTAGCTTAGGAGACCTGGACTTCTGGACCTTTTGTAATGATATTTTCCAAGTTCTAATAAGGATACCAGAATAACCTC
Organism: Malachius bipustulatus; assembly: GCA_910589415.1. Lineage (NCBI taxonomy): Eukaryota > Metazoa > Arthropoda > Insecta > Coleoptera > Melyridae > Malachius > Malachius bipustulatus. The sequence continues at coordinate 46,113,093 of OU342632.1, read as the reverse complement.
ATAAATATTGGAATTATTCATCAACGGAAGTGATTATGATTGATTGAAGGGCGGGGGTATTCAGGTTGAGTCAAATTCGAGCTACATCATTTGAGATCTTGGAAACTAAAAGAGATACAGCAGACTCCGTTAAATTGGGAGAAACTTGCGCGATTTTATGCTTAAAAAATCTGAAAAAAATAAAGATATTTCCAGTCACTGCTGAAATATCTTGAAAAAAACTGAAAAATCAAAATTTCTTAATATCATTTAAGCATTAAGAAACCATAAGACAAGTAATATGACTTCATATTGACGTACTTAGGTAATTGGATGAAAAAAATTTGGTTTTACAAAAAAATAATTAGTGATTTCCAACAATGAAAAAGATATGGCTAAAATAAGAAATTTCAATTTTTCAGTTTTTTCAGGATATTTCAGCAACGGCTGAAGTTGTCCTAAATTTTGTTTCAGATTCTTGATACGCATCAAATTGTGCAACTTTGCAACAAGATAACCGAGTACCTACGTATCTCTTCTAGTTCCCGAGATCCCAATGACACCCTGTGTATTAAGGAGAGGATTGAGGGGGGATTGAGGAGGGATTGCTTTCTACTTGATATCTTGAACATCCGAAAAATATATGGTCTGCTAACTGAACAACTGAAGAAGTTTCACAAAAATTGGGATTGATAACTCAAAAGTACATACATAATTTACAAGAATTAAGCCTAAATAGCTATTGTTTGGTCATACCATAACAAAAAATCCATCTCTTTGTATTACTTTTGTCATAAACTGGAAAAATCTGTTTTTAGTTTTATTTTGAATAAGACTTAAATGAATTTTATTCTTCAGGTAATCTTATATCTTTATATAGTCTACTTCCTGTTTCTTTTAAGTGTTTTTAAAAGGTTATATTAATTTTAAAAATAATAAGAATTTTTTGAATCCAAATTCGAGTTTTAGAAGATTTAAAAAAATTGCTTTGTGCAATAATATTTAATAGGTTACTTCTCCAATGGTTGAAATAATTGTAAAATTACAATAGGTTGAAATGACAATTTCAACAAACATTGAACATATTATTTATTGTGTGTTTTCTTTCATAAGAGTTTCCCATTTTCATACGCAGGTGAGTTCTTGCACAAATAAAAAATTTCAATCAACAAAGCATGTAGGTATAACCTTTATTTGTAAGTATCTTTTTACTCATTACGTGTGCAGGCTATTGTTATCTTTCAGCAATCAATCACTTAACTTATTTTCCTTATTTACCTCTAATAATTGGCTTTGTTTCAAAATGATTTATTTAAGGACGTTGATATTGTATGACTTACGTCGTACGTACCTATATCATGCGTTTGCTCTACTTTTTTATTTCTTAATAAGCTAATTATTATTTTCTTTAGTAGGTAACAAGTTGCTTTATTAATTATTTTTTTGTAGGTGTGTTTAGAACTAATAACCCAACTTTGTTTTTAAATCTCCAAATATTCTATAGTATGATGAAGGTGTAATGAAGGTAAAATATTTTATTTACCTACCTACGAAAAATACCTTTTTAAGAAGAAGGAAGTTTTTTATACGTTTTTCTTATTTATATGTGGGAAATTATTTATTAAAATGAACTATTTGTACATAGTGTTCATAGTTCAACGAGCAAAGTCGTAATCCTTAAACTTGGCAGTCGCATTTGTTACGAAAAATCCTTGAAACCACATAAATAATGCAATCGTAACTGCATATTATTGCTTTGCTCTTTTAAATTACTTACCTACTGCAAGAAGTTGCCGTTGAAATTCTTTGGTCACGGCCACCACATTATTTAGTTAGGAACTGCATTTATAAATTTCTAGGATACATACACACTCTTCACGATATTTCTATGTTATTAGTGTATTTTTTTTTTAATAAAAAAATACACTACTGAGGACGACATCACTTTTCGAAAATCACCCAAACTCATCAAATGTCCACCGATCATGACCCCCAGATCACGAAAAAGTGGTTTTGCAAAATTATTTGAAAAATATTGATTGATAATGATTTTAAAAACGCTCCTGTAAAAATTTCCAAAAGTCGCGTTACTTCTACAGGGTGTCCTTTCAAAATTCCAGAAATCCGGTTCTTGCATGTCATCTCATTTCAGGTCGCAGTTTTCAATCTAGACGGCTGAAATTTTTATGGGAGTAAGACATCCACAAAGGTGGTCTGGTATTGTACTTGAGCAAAATCGGCCAAGCCGTTTCAAAATGGCGGCCATTTGAATTTTCGGAAAATTTGCCATTTTTTGAACCCCTGTATGAGCAAGATGGAAAAAAACTTTGAAACCACAAATCAACAAGATTGGAAGAAAATTAGGTACTTGAAATTTGATTTAATGTAATAAAATTTACATTATTTTTCTTAATAAGCCAGTGGCGTGAGTAGGAAAAAGATAAAAATGGATAAATTTCTCTAACAATTTATGAGCACATTTTTGAAGGAATAAACTGAAATTTTTACAGCAGACAACTATACTAATAACCTTTAACCCTTAGAAATTTCAAAAAGCAAGATCGAATTTACGAATTTTATTTCTTTGAGAGTCTCTGGTTGACTCAGTTTTAGAAAACGTTTTTCAAAATATCTTTTAATCCGCTGAATGAAAATTAGTCGTAGTTTGCTCGCGGGTCCATCGTATCGTATAAGGGCCTTCAAAAAAGTCTCATACAATTTTTGTTCTAAAACGAATCGGGGAAATAATATGAAAAACTCATCCTGTCTTCAAAGTTTTGATATTTAACGCTTTTCGCAAGACCCTGAATAGATACAGAATGATTAATGACGTAGTTAAATGCCAGGTAGGGGATATCGATGCAAGCAGTCTATTGATCCATGACAATTTTTTTTGCCAACGGGTACTAAGATACAGGGTGTTTTCTATGTTTGGGCCTTAATTTTAAACGGTGAGATCCTTGCATCGGTGATTGATGGAATTCTAGATGATCTATCGGCAAATTTGAATTTCAGGACCGTATACTATAAAAAAAAATGGTTTTCATATTTTTGACTGAAAATGAATTTTCCGATCGACTTTCGAATAAAACGGCATCAGATTCGGAAAGTGCAGGAAAAATCCTATGAAATGAGCTTCTTAAATCGAACTGCCCATTTCAACCAGCTTCACAGATCAAAGTAAGAACTTGTCCCTACCTAAACTTCCATTTTAAATTTTTCGCTCCAAATTGTTTCCAATGTTCCTCAAAATTTATTTGAATTCATTTCAAAAGTTGTCCTATTACGAATTTACGGGATTGCCAGAATTTTAAATCTGGGAACTAGGGCCGTATTTGAAGAAAAATTGTTCGATTTTTTTGACAGAAAAGGACACTTTCCGATCGACTAACGATCGAAAAATCCGCATCAGATTCGGAGAGTTCTGGAAATGAAATGAGCTTTTTAAGTCGAATGACACACTTCGAACAGTTTCACAAAAATAGATCAAACTAAAAACTTGTACTGCATTTTACAATCTGTTTTTGTGAAGCTGGTCAAAGTGTGCCGTACGATTGCAAAAGCTCATATTTTATAGCATTTTTCTTGTACTCCCGAATTCGAGGAGGTTTTTTTTTCCTAAAGTCGATTGGAAAATCGCTTATTCTACCCAGTCCCTAACTACGTACCCATACACATAATATGTAAATGACAAAACGTAATTTAATAAAATGTGGAAATAAATTATTAGTGAATTAGTGAAAGGTGTATAGTTATAATTTTTCTTTTCTCCTATTTCGGACATTTGATAAGTTTTTAAACAAATAAAAACATCTAGATTACAAAATATGTATTAATGCTTCAGGTATGTATGAAGTAATTAAGTACGTTTACTATTAAACGCATTTTGTTAACAACAATAGTAATTATTGCTAATGAAACGTGAAGAAATATTTACAGATCAGTTTAAAAAAAGGTGTCACAAAAGGTTACTAAAAGCTATGACTGCATTGGTAAATTGTTCTTAATTATTATTCTTTAGTTTTAAAGTAGGTATCGTGCGTATCAATAATTCAAGCTACATATATTATTTATAGTCATCGACAACCAATATGACATTTTCTCTTCTCTTCTTCCGCATTAATGAATGTTACAAAGTACCTATCCGAAAATAATTTCAACGTATACCTATAATACCAACGGTACTTATTAGTAACAGAAACTTATGTAATGATAGCGTCACCTTTATCAGCATATTACAAAAAATATACATTTTAAATAAATAATACATAGGTTATTAGTTGTAATAGTACATAGAAATCATTATTTCCTGTTTCATCTTAAATTATATTATATCAGTCTATTCAGGTGAAGTTTCTTGGCGTGCATTTCTGCAAGGACAAGCAAAATTTTAAAATTATTTTGTACATCGACATCTGTAATTCTTTTATCTTAGTAAGCCTGCACAGATAAAAAAGGAGATAGGTACCTGTATCTAGCAATAGGTATACTCAAGAAGCAATCCAAAAGGTATTACTTAATTGGTGTGCCGATGAGACTACGTACTCGTATTGGGTTATTATTATGTATAACGAAATCTTGCTCTGTCTATGGCCACTCACTCTTGAAACCAAGAAGAAGCTTAATCGATACCTTTAACTAACAAAGCTCTCCAGCCTCCAATGACTAAAACTTCAGCCACATCCTTCTTAATTGTTGCTCAACTTTTTCTGCATTTAACTGACCCTGTATCTCCCACGGTTTCCGAGATCCCCATGCTGTTCATTCTTATAAAAGACACAATGTATAAAAATAGTAGGTAGCTTATTTAAGGTTGATGGATATCAAACTATGTCATTCTTAAACAAAATCTGACTGAGATTCCCGGAAGCTCTGCATTGCTACTTAATTATCAGCAGTCTTATTGTCATGCCTTTCTGTTCCCCCTCACATATTTTTAGGGGAAGAAGAGACACGGGCAGGGGATTCGATCGATTGTTAATTGGTATAGTAATTTCTTCTTTTCATCTTCTTATTACCGGTCCCCCTCCCACAAGACAGTCTATGGGTCGGAAGATAGGGGGCCAGTGTTCATACCTTTCTCTTCGGGTGTAAGGTTCGATTGAGTGAGGGCTAATCTTCTCTCTCGCTATGAATAGATGTAAGCCTAGGATATACCCTCACGACAACCACTGTTGCGACCCACATGGAAAAACCATCCCTTGTGGTCGCACTGACGAGAAACCAAATTGTTACTTTGTCCTCTCACTCTTATTGGAGGATACCGTCGAGCCTCTCTTTCTACATGGGCCCAAACCTATGGGAATAGGTTTCAGACGGTTAAGATCTTCATATTCACCAGCATATCACCTTCTCCATGTTATCTAAAATTATTGGACAATTAGCAGCAGTCTTATTGTCATGTATTTCTGTTCCCCCTCACATATTTTTAGGGGAAGAAGAGACACGGGCAGGGGATTCGATCGATTGTTAATTGGTATAGTAATTTCTTCTTTTCATCTTCTTATTACCGGTCCCCCTCCCACAAGACAGTCTATGGGTCGGAAGATAGGGGACCAGTGTTCATACCTTTCTCTTCGGGTGTAAGGTTCGATTGAGTGAGGGCTAATCTTCTCTCTCGCTATGAATAGATGTAAGCCTAGGATATACCCTCACGACAACCACTGTTGCGACCCACATGGAAAAACCATCCCTTGTGGTCGCACTGACGAGAAACAAAATTGTTACTTTCTCCTCTCACTCTTATTGGAGGATACCGTCGAGCCTCTCTTTCTACATGGGCCCAAACCTATGGGAATAGGTTTCAGAAGGTTAAGATCTTCATATTCACCAGCATATCACCTTCTCCATGTTGTCTAAAATTATTGGACAATTAGCAGCAGTCTTATTGTCATGTCTTTCTGTTCCCCCTCACATATTTTTAGGGGAAGAAGAGACACGGGCAGGGGATTTGATCGATTGTTATTGGTATCGTAATTTCTTCTTCTCATCTTCTTATTACCGGGCCCCCTCCCACAAGACAGTCTATGAGTCGGAAGATAGGGGACCAGTGTCCAACCTTTCTCTTCGGGTGTAAGGCTCGATTGAGTGAGGGCTAATCTTCTCTCTCGCTATGAATAGATGTAAGCCTAGGATATACCCTCACGACAACCACTGTTGCGACCCACATGGAAAAACCAGCCCTTGTGATCGCACTGACGAGAAACCAAATTGTTACTTTGTCCTCTCACTCTTATTGGAGGATACCGTCGAGCCTCTCTTTCTACATGGGCCCAAACCTATGGGAATAGGTTTCAGACGGTTAAGATCTTCATATTCACCAGCATATCACCTTCTCCATGTTGTCTAAAATTATTGGACAATTAGCAGCAGTCTTATTGTCATGTCTTTCTGTTCCCCCTCACATATTTTTAGGGGAAGAAGAGACACGGACAGGGGATTTGATCGATTGTTATTGGTATCGTAATTTCTTCTTCTCATCTTCTTATTACCGGGCCCCCTGCCACAAGACAGTCTATGAATCGGAAGATAGGGGATTAGTGTTCAACCTTTCTCTTCGGGTGTAAGGTTCGGTTGAGTGAGGGCTGATCTTCTCTCTCGCTGTGAATAGGAGTAGGCCTAGGAGATATCCTCACGACTCCGACTGTTGCGACCCACATGGAAAACCATCCCTTGTGGTCGCACTGAAGTGGAACCAAAATGTCACTTTGTTATCTCACTCTTATTGGAGGATACTCTCTCCACACGGACCCACGAGAAGCTGGTCCCTTTAATGATGGATCACCCTATACCCTATTCCTTACCCCGCATACCCTATACCCATAAATATGAACACTATCAACGGGTGGAATTTTGTGGTGGCGCCCCTTTTCTTCTTCTTCATTTTTTTCTAGATTCCTACCGTCGGATATGGTCTCGGAGGCTTGCTAGTTTATGGGTAAATGTCTGATAAGCCGGAGGATGTGATGGATGAACGTTCCCCTAGAGTCCTAGACTCCTCTGCCGATGCTTACAACGTGTACCGAAATATAAAACAAGCACCGGAGAGACACAGTGGCATTGGTAGGAGAAGGAAAATCGTATCAAACCTATTTCCATCCCGGGGGAAGACAAGGGGACGTGATGATGTACCCCAGCCAAGCGAGATAAGCCGCAGATTATTATTTGCCTTGGATGTGGGTGGGACCTATGCACTGATGAAAACTCCCTACATGAGATCTTTCTGGTCCGGGATCGTATCTCGTCTCCTTATGGAGGAAGTACTCGAAGGGGTGGTAGGGATCATTGACCAGATAAAAATCGGCGAGTGGGAGGAGGTGGAGACATGCCAGGAGGGCAGGAGTCCATGTCAGGTCAGGTCAGGTCAGACCGGCCCCTAGGGTGTTCTGTCCGATTTAAGGCCGGTTCTCACCTTGTACGACATCCGACGACAGCGACAACACGACAAAATTGCGGGGGATTTCACCCTGAGTCTGGTTCCCACTTGTACGACACCCAACGACATGGCACGTCGTCGGGTGTCGTAATGGGCCACTTCAACTAAGCATTAATTTATACGCATAATACATGAACGGTTCTTGCATTACTCGATGATACAGAATCACTTTTTTGAACAAAATCTGACGCTAACTCGATTTTGCAAAATTTGGTCTTTGGCCGGTTTTTGCACCAAGCCTTCAATTGTCGTGTTGAAGTTTGGGAGTATTTAAACAAAGGAAGTCGTTTTGAAATTTCTCTCATAGCATTGATCAAAAGTAACCTGAAACTAATCAATTAGTGAGCGTGTCCATAACAATAGGTAGGCATCTGGGCTGAGAGGGAAGTCCTCCAGCCCTGGCATAACTTACCAAGATTGGACCATTCGAAAGCGTTTATACAGGGCACGTCGAAAAAAATTGACCAAAGAACTATTGGAGCTGAACAGGAAAGCCTTAATAGACCTGGGAACTGCAAGCTGAACCAACAGGATGGCTTAGCGATCAACGCTGAATGCCGCCCGTGCTTGGAGTATGACGAAACAGCAAAGCACATCCTATGCGAGTGTTCCGCTTTGGGAAGAACCAGATTACAAACCTTCGGAAGAGGCTCTCTCACATCGGAGGACATGGATACATTATACCAATAGTCAAGATGGTCTAAAGCGTGTCCACGATGATCAGAGATCTTTCTAATCTCATTAATCGTTTTGTTGTACGATCTTGCAGTAGTTATGCTCAGATGATGAGCTGGTTGTTATGTATTGTATTTCCATTTTTGGCGTAAAATAGCGCTTGTTGGGCCAACGTTTGTCATTATTGTGAAATAATTATTGTAAACAAAATAGTAGGTTCTTGTCCTTAGCTATGCCAATATAGATGTCATGATGACATTCTAGCTGATCGAAATATCATTTTCAAGAGCGATTCAAAATAATAATTAAAAATGATCGAAAAATGTTAAAAATTTTCCAGCTAGAATATTTTCATTGGTCTTTTCATAGCTGAAAGAAGTTTGAAAGAAAGAAGCATCAGTTAGATTTTTAAAAATCTTCAAATAAGCTTCTCCCTTATTATTGAAATGCCTTTTGGAAAATCACCAGATAAGATTAATAAAAGGAAAGACTACAGTCAAGAAGACCAATTATGGAAGAAGTATATCACAAAAGAAGATGATGGCAGGGAACAATGGTACAATAAGTGGGGTTGGATTGTAGAGGAAATAAAGTAAGTTAATAAACATTTTTTTCACTTTATCCGGACAATTATGACCATTTTTACAGGAAAGCCCAAGCAGAAAGGCAGGTGTTAACGGATAAATCAGAATTTATTGCTTACTTAAAAAAAGGCATACCGAAGAGAGACGATAATAGATCAGTTCTACCAGTTCCAAACACGACCAACCATGTTTACGGTTGGTTGGTTAACAGGGAAGATTTTAGGCTGGATATTTACGGCCCAGATGTGGACAGAGGCTTACCCTTGCCAGAAAGATACAAACTGTAATATAGGGCTTTCTATATTAGGGTACACCTTATTTATAAATAGTACTCATGATCAGCGTTTTCGATATAAGACAATAAGATGAACTGACTGTAATTATTCAGTAATTATTATTAATTAATATAACTTATTTATATTTTATATTATTTATACACACGTGAACTATTCTTTAGATATTTTGTATGTTTTTTGATTTATTTAAAAAATACAAAACTACACTAGAAATGATGTCTGCATGTCTATTGATATTACAAAAATGATGTTAGTCTTATTAAAATTATCCTAATTTTTGTGTAGACAATCGGAATACCTTTAAAATGAGGTCTCCATACGTCCCCCATGCCCCTCAAAATTTTGAAGTTGACAGCGACTGCAACGTCATCTTTGACCTTTGACAGATCAGTTTTATGTCAAAAAGTAGTCACATTCGCGGCATTTTCAAACAAACAAAAGTTGTTAATGAAATAAATTATGTCTATTCTGTGATTCCTCGTCCTCATTGCACTTACAAAATTTGAGATCTGACATCGATGCTGATATTTCATATGACCTTGACAGACTATTAAATAAATCCACGTACTAAACGATTGATAAAGTCAATTTTTGCAGGAAATTTTTTTGACATTTTTGACAGTTGGATGTGTGGACCGAAAAGTAGAACGTAACATTAAAAATTATTGGCGGGGCTGGAAGTGATAGGAGAAAAAAGAAAATACCTAAGTTCATTTTTTTGGTTAGTTAGGGCGACAGAGAATTTTAAGAAAAGCGTATGAAGAAGATGAGAAGAAGAAACAAGATGAGTACCTAACATGTAACAAGGTCTTTATGTACATAACAATTTTTTTTTAATTTTGTTTTACAAAGAACAAAACGAAAATAATAGAACAGACGACAAACAGAACCAAAACATTAATTTGTTTAACATCCTAACATGATTGTTGCATCCTTGCATCTTATTTTTTTTAATTTATGACATTTTTGTGTCAAGTTTACACAAATTTTTTACACAAGTTTTTGCATTTTTATAAACTATCCAATTTCTCTAAATTATTTCTATTTTTCACTTGATCTTGATAGCAATGGCTCAAAGGTCAGAGAAAAAGAAATTGAAAGATCCTGTGCTGGAGGCTAAAATGTTCAAGCGAGCAGTAGAAAGAGAAATAAAATATATCAAACAGTGGCACGACAATTGGAAATGGCTAGTTGAAGAATATGAGTAAGTATTTAATCAATTACAAATACATGAAAAGACATAGGGTACTAAACTTAAGAACGCGTTTAAGGAATCTTGCAAAACTCGGGCGTGATATGACTGAAAATTCCGAAGTTTTGGAGCATCTGCAGGGTGTAAAGGAAGACGCAGATGAGAGAAGTGTACTGCCAATTCCTAAAACAACGAACGGGAGTTACGGCTGGTTGGCCCACAAAGACGAATTTAGTCTGAAATTTTGCGGTGCAGACATATTTCAACCAATGAAATTGCCTGAAGAATATGTTTTATTAAAAGATACTTCTCCATTCACCAGACCTTGACTCAAAATAGGTTTTATTTTATACTAAAATATTACTTAAATTATGTACATAATAATAATATAACAATATTTAAAGTGAATCATTAATATTGTTTTTGTTGTAAGTATACGTATTTTTTCACTGGGCATTTTAATTTAAGTCTGTCTGTTTCATCGACTTCTTTCAATGTTTGTCTTCCATCGTTATCCACACAATAACATTTACCTCTTCTACACTGAATTCTTTTATAATTTCCATTTACATCACATTCTGGCTTTTCCTCTGTTGTTGTTATTGTATTTGCTTTTGCACACTCTGAAAGAAACAAAATGGTGAAACATTAGGTATTAGCTTGTCCTTTCGACGGAGAAAAGTGTAAAAAAGATATTATGATATCTACACTACGCAAAAATGAAAGTGTTGCACCTCAAAAATTTTGCCTGATTTTGATTGGGGATACTTTCAATATTCTCAAGGGATTTCGATTTTGTTTTCTCATATGAGATCAATATCCTTTATTGTTCTGCGTTATTGTATCTAAACTTCAAAACACCTGTCAACAAATTTTCTACAGGGTGATATATTATGAAGACGTGCAAGTTTTAGCTTCAATACGAGGCTTAAATTTCCAAAATCGGTTGGCGAGGAAAAAAGTTATGCACTTCAGGAGCGAACAGTTGATTATTTGAGATCATGTGTTCAAGCGAAATTTTGAAAACCTTCTTGAGGTGAAAAATCAAGCTTCTCGTAACTTGCTAATCAAAACTTATAAGAAAAATTTAAATTAAACAAAAACGAAAGCCTCGCGGAGTGATTTTGCACGTCTTCACATATCACCGTGTAGCAAATTTGTTTTTATCAGTTTTATCAGTTTTTATCAGTAAAGCATAAACATAAGGAATAGGGTTGTTGACATCCGAAAACAAAACCGAACTCCCTTGAGAATTTTTAAAGTTATTTCCAATCAAAATCAGGCAAAATTTTGGGGAACTTTCATTTTTGCATTTTTGCGTAGTGTAGGTAGGTATATATGGTATTCTGGTGACAGCTGAGGGAGTTTTATTTGAGACGGTGACGGGTACGATCTCTTCCACTTTAACTCGTCCTTTTATTAAAAATGTAATTTCTAAGCAAAAAAATATTTAACAAAATATGTACTTACTGCAATCCATGTCTTTTGCTTTTGGATCATCGATCTTTACTTGATAATTATCAATTTGAGTCCTATCAGGGTATGAGCAATATTTTCTGGAAGTAATTATTAAAATAATACAAGCTAGGAGGATTAACTAACAAAAGCGTATATCATTATTTATAAAGCATCAACACACTCTTCGAGATCATTTTATTTCACTAAACTATGACGTCATTAACATTTTCTCAAGAATGTTTATTTTTTGGATATATGCAGGGTGTATCTTTAATATTGCGAAATAATTTTAAAGACCGATTGTTTGGTCAAAAAAGGTGTTAAAAAAGCTGATTTTTCCAGTTTCTTAAAGATACAGCTTTTCTACAGGTCATACTTATAACTGATAAGAACTGTACGAAAGCTGAGTTCTGTATCTTATACGGATCCCGAGATATCTCCAAAAAACTGGAAAAATATTTTTTTGACAATTAAAATAGTATCTCAAAAACGGTGCATTTGCGGACACATGTTAATGGAAAATTTTTTGTTTATTTTTGACCAAAGAATCTGCCATTAAATTTTTTCGCAATATTAAAGATACCTACACATAAAGTATAAAGAAATAGTCAGATCTGGGGAATAGTGACCAATACGATTGTAATTTAATATTCTTGAACTCTTTTTTGTAAAGTTATTGACGTCAAAACTTTCATAGAAATATTTAAGTTGTTCTAGCAAGTTCAGAGTGATAAATATAATGCCTTATACCGGGTGTAACATATAAGTACTGCGAAAAATTTCAGGGGGTAATTTCTGAGATTATTTTAAGAAAAAAAGTTCATATGAACATGAATCCGAAAATGCTTATCCGCTGAGTAAAAGCCCCTCAAAGTTGGGACCCTGAGGAAGGTTTTTATTTATTATCTCCGAAACCGTTCAACATAAGATGACGAAATTTACCACATCCATCAATGTTTTGATGCCTAATAAGATCACAAGACTTTGAACACTTTGAAATTTTCCCTCGAGGGTCGGTTAAATCTGGGGGGGGGGGGGGCTATTAAAAACTACCTATTAAAAATAGTTTTTTCAATTTTAATGTGAAATTATGGAATATTGAAGCTTTCTGCGTAAAAAAATCACTCTTGTTCAGCTTGGATAAGATGCACCGTTTTTGAGAAACATGCACCGTTTTCGAGAAAAATCGATTTAAAAATTTCTTTGCATTGCTCTGAAATGTAGTTTTTACCCCACACCCCTCAGATTTAACCCACCCTTGGTGAAAACTTCATAGTGATATACAGTCTATCTTATTAGGCATAAAAACATTGGTGGATGTGGTAGTTTTCGTCATCTATGTTGAAGGGAGATTAATAAATAACAACATTCGTCAGGGTCCCAACTTTAAGGGGCCATAACTCAGCGGGTAAGCGTTTTCGGACCCATGTTCATATGAACTTTTTTCTTAAAATAATCTCAGGAATCACCCCCTGAAATTTTTCGCAGTAGGTACTTATGTTACACCCGGTATTGTGTTAAAATTATCACCCAAGGTCTTGTGTTTTTCAGTATACAGGGTGAGTCAAATTCGAGCTGCATGTCGGAAACTAGAAGAGACACGGACTCGGTTAAATTGGGGCAAAGTTGCGCTTTTATGCTTAATAAGAATCTGAAAAAAAAATCAGAATATTTTCGGTCGTTGCTGATGAAAAAAACTTGAAAATTCAAAATTACTTATTTTAGCTATTTTTTAAATTGGACATTAATAAATAATTTTTTGTAGGTTGGCATAAGTCGCCATGAGCCATCAATTCGACACTTCAAAAAATCAATTTTCAAAGCCATCTTTTCGATCCCAGAGTTTTCATAGCTAACTTTTGTTTTTTTTTCTTATGGCTGCCATATTGTTTTTTACGTTGTTCGGTATAAAGAAATTTTGAAAATTAAAAAAAAAATCAAAAATTGAAAAAAAACAACTTTTATATGAATATCATTTGAAAATTAAAAAACCATAAGGCAAGCAATATGGCTTCATACTGACGTAATTGTATGAAAAAATGTATACCTACCTCTTTTTTTTTTGAAAAAAGAATAAAATTTTTCAATTTTTTTTTATTGTTATTATTTTATGGTATTGATGATTTTTTTTATACCGAATGACATTAAAAAAAAAAAAACGATTTGGCGACCATAAGAAACACAAAAGTTGGCTATTACTACTCTGAGATCTAGTTGGCTTTGAAAATTTTCGTAATGTCGAAGGGTAGCTTCTGAATTTTTTGCGTATCTCTTCTAGTTTCCGAGATCCCAATGTTGTAGCTCGAATTTGACTCACCCTGTACAGGGTCTTTCGGAGATAATGGTCAAAATTTAAAGAGAGGTAAGTAGTTCTTCTGGTAAATTTAAGTTGGAAAAATAAATATCAGCTCAAAATGACGTTTAGTTAAACATACGGGGTGTCAAAGTTTTAAAAAATACAACAGGTTTTGGTTATTTTAATTCGTGTTAATTTAAACCGATTTTCATGAAACTTGACATGAACAATAAACAAACTAAGACCTTTGATTTCAGGTTTTGTAGACGTCTTTCGGTGGCTCGGAGCGGGGGGGGGGGGGGGGGGGTCCTCCATATTCTGGGCTCGGGGTTGGAAACACTTTACCATCCCTATCTTTTACACCACTGACTTTTTTATAATTCCTAAATCGTTATTCGATATTCCCATCCATTATAGAACAAAAAAGTATCTTTAATTTTTTTCACGCGGCACACCTTTTTTGAGATATTTCAAGTTTTTTCAGGTATTTTGGGTCATTTACAATCCAAAATTATTGATTCCATTAAAAGTTATCCGACTAGAATTTTAATGCAAAATATTCTTAATGATTAGTGATATTACGCCTGAGGAAACTTCAAACATCTCAAAAACTTTTTGAAAAAATTTGAATAAAAAAATTGAAGCATACTTTTTTGTTGTCAATTGCATGGGCCATTCAACAACGTTTTGGCATTTGCAATTAAGTCAGTGGCGTAAAAAGTATGGAGAGAAAAGGGGCGCCAACCGTGAATATCTACGCCACTGGAAGACACATCTATACAAAAACTGAAATAGCCAAATTAAAGAGCGTTGTTTGCCATGTTCCATAAAAATCGGTTTAAATTTATACGAGTTATAACCAAAAACTCACTTTTTTTAATTTAACACCCATATTATCTTTAAAACTAAATGTCATTTTGCGCAGAAAATTTTTTCAACCTACTTTTATGCGAGTAAGTATACCCCTCTTTAAATTTTCCCCTATATCTCTGAAACACCCTGTAGGTAGGTACTTAATTCAATGATAATTATTATCCTTACATTCCTTTTTCCTTGTCCTCTTGTATTAAATTGTATCCGCCGGTCAAGTCACAGCTTGGAAACTTATAGGCAAAAACATCATCAAATCCTTCCTTTTTGTAAGCTTCGATCTTTTTCATGACGTATAAGTATTGGGATTCGCACTCCTTATAATACTCTCCCTTCTTGTCAATCTTGTCGTTGACTGAAAAATTTTAAACGTTATTAACATTAAAAAAGTGAGAACCAAAGGGATAATTTGAACCGTTACTGGTTTCCCTAGCTAGTGCTAAAAATTAAAACATTTCCCAACAAAATTCTCGCGCATGAACAGGGTGTTTTTATGCGATTCAATTGCTATGAATTATTTCACTGTTTTTTAAATTGACTTTCTGAAATTTTCCAACGTCAGAGGTAAAAAAATAAATAAATATCTTATGGCTGTGGTAAAGCCCAAGTGTCAGAAGTTTTCAAGTAGCCTCAAGGGCCTCTGACGCAACTTAACGACTGCTGTGAAGCAGCCGGGACCCCCTTTTTAACGTACCTCCCGGAGCACGTCAGAGGTCATATTAGCGTAGTGGTTTACTGTGAAAATTGCATTTTATTTCGTTTGAAAACGTGCGTTAGAATGGATTTTTAAATTTAACAAAACAAAAAAAACATTGGCAAAATTTAAAAATTTTGTCCCTTTTCCTGTGCCCGCCAGTGCTAACTTAAAAAATACTATTCTTTACACTACCTTTAATAAATTCGAAAAAAGTGAACCGGGGAGTTTTGAAATCAGAAAATTTGAAATTTTAGAGGAATAAACATCATGTAAAAAAATTATAATATCTCCGCCATTTTTCTTATTTGCTTCTTGGAAATTTTCAGAGTTAAGGGTTATTCGTATAGTTGTCTACTGGAAAAACTTCAGCTCAATTCCTTCTAAAATGTGCTCATAAACGGTTATAGAAATTTAGCCATTTTTACCCTTTTCCTACCCACGCCACTGGCTTATTAATAGAAATATTCATGATTTGGTTAAAGTTTTTTTTTCCATCTTGTTCATACGCGGGTTTAAAAAATAGCCAATTTTCCAAAAATTCAAATGGTTTTACCAAATGAACATTTTGAAACGGCTCGGCCGATTTTGCTCAAGTGTACCTACCTACCAGACCACTCCTTGTGGATTTTTTTTCGATATATTTTTTTTTTCTTTGAAAATAAAATACAATAATTGCAGCCTGATTCTGAATTCAGTTTTAGTTGAACATGTTGCCAGCCAATAATGGTATAAGCATCAAATTTTCGAGTTCGAAGCATCCCTTCACGTCTGATAAAAAAAATACAAAAAATTAAAATTACTACTTACAACATGGTAAAGTTTCACTTGAAATCTTCGTAACATTTACAGGTTTTGCCTTGACATATTCTTGACTTCCGTCAACTTCATTAACGCATAAGCAATGAGTGTCGGTGATACATTGTATTTTTTCAAAATCGCCACTCTCAGTGCATCTGTAATGTTCACCAGGATTGATTGCTCTGCTAAAAGTGTCTTCAGCTGTTTTGTAAATTCTAGAACATCCTGAAATCATAATAATGTCATTTCTACTCTGAAATTAGATGGTTATGAACCATAAGTTTTCCAAAAAAAATTACATAATTATTTTGATCCTCTAAAAGGCTTCTGAAATATTTAACATTACCGTCAAGTTTTTTCGCGACTAAACCCTCGATTTGGTAGGGAAAGAAAAAAATCAACAAGGCTTAGAAAATGTTTAGGCCAAACGTAAGTTGAAATCGTAATTGATTCTGGGTTGTTGTGCTGTGGTCCATGGAGATTTGTTCCGAACATTTGGTCTACTGTTGCGATAGACATCATCAACGGTTACATAATATGCGCAAGCGTTGTTTCCAATCCTCCTGTTCTCTGATGACTGGACGGCTTGGGCTTGGAGACCGCTCTTATTTATAGGGTGACATCATACCCGCCCTTCTCTGGCTATCTCCACCATAAGAGAAGTGGCCGGTCTTTCCGATGATTCATAAGATTCCTAAGTCAGCCGATGACGTAATGCCTTATATCAAATCCTCCACAGTTTCAATCCTAACACTGCGTTTGATGGTTCCGAAGTATACAGCACCAGAGGGGCAAGGTATTCTATAAACTCAAGCGGAATAAAAGGTTCAATAATAAATACCGTATAGGAATTTACCTAGTCGACCGATTCTTAGGAACATCATCTCTCTCTTCCACCATAAACTCACCACAACCTATTTTCAGTGGAATGGTGATTTCTATGAACAACTGCGGATGGAGTGGCTTTGGCAACCCTTAAGCGCTGTTATTGCCAACTTCTACATCGAATTTTTGAAGTCACGGTCTTAACCTCCGTCACCAACAAACGTCACCGTCGTCATTTGGCAGCATGAAGAGAAAGCCCTGGAGGAGTTTCTTGAACATATCAACAGTATTCACCCACGCATTCAATTAACGATGTAGGTAAATAAAAAAAGATGGAAAACTACCATTTATTGATGTCCTCGTTAACAGGAATGAAAATGTCACCTATGGGCACAAAAGTCTACCGAAAACGAACACACGCAGATCGGTATTTATTATTTATACAAGTACTCATCCTATCATCATCCAACCAAAAATTAACAGTAATAAAAACCCTGGTGAATCGTGCATCCAGAATTTGTCAGACCCAACACCTCCAAGAAGAGCTAGCCCACCTAGATAATGCTCTGCAGGCGAATAGCTACACCGCTTATGCTCAAGAAATCAGGAGAGCCTTACGATACAGAACCCAACATCCCGCAACCCTCAGCGAACAACCACC
Organism: Malachius bipustulatus; assembly: GCA_910589415.1. Lineage (NCBI taxonomy): Eukaryota > Metazoa > Arthropoda > Insecta > Coleoptera > Melyridae > Malachius > Malachius bipustulatus. Next base: position 46,095,327 of record OU342632.1, on the reverse strand, counting down.
AAGAGTTTTGGGAACCATATTTAAACCTACACCACAAGTTCGCAATATTCTCCGTTCAGCTAAAGACCCCATTATTGATCCACTTTCTTCCGCTGGAGTTTAATAGAATACCTTATTATTGGTCCTGTGGTGCTGTTATTCATCGAAACTACCAAACGCATAGCGTTAACACCCATGTATCCGATCACAAGAGTAATTGCCACCTGGACCAGACATCAGACAAGTCAGCTGTTGCGGAGCGCACCGTCGTGCTTCAGGAAGATCTAGCTTTCAAAAGACGAAAATCCAGTCACTACTTTACACTATTACACCTATTTATTACATCGTGAAGCAATTGAATTTTATAAGCATCGAAATAATTTCAACAGGTAGGAGGAAGACATGAATGAAACTGCGGATGATTTGGTATCCGGCATTACGTCAGACCTAAATGAGTCATTCGTCTGACTCAAGAATCCATTACATCCTTGGAGAGACCAGCCGTTGTTGTGGTGGAGATAGCTAGTGCGGGGGTAGCTATGTAGACGAAACGTTCGGAGTAAATCCATATGGACCAAGGCACAACAGCCGAGAATCAATTCCGATTTCAATGGCAGCCGGCCGTGAAAGCCTATACATTCAAACATTAAGTTGGTTGGGTACTTACCACACCTTGGGTAATACTGAGGTAAATCATTAAAATCGGTTTCACCAAAGATTCGGTTACCATCTTTATCAACGCAGTAGCATCTGTTATAAAATTAGTTTAGTTTTTTCAACATCAATAGGTAAAAAATCAAATAACTTACATTTGACCAGGTATGCACTGAAATGGCTCAAACTCCCCATTATCATCGCAAATTGGTTCGGCTTCCATAAATCCTAATTTATCATCTTGCTTCTTCTTATTGTAAATATATTGAGCTTCTGCACAAGAGGGTCTGGCTATCTTTAGAGTTGCATTAGTATACATTTCGACGTCTGAAAAATTCTAACAATGTTTAATATTTTCGATTTGAAAAATAAATAATACAATATGCATCTCAAAAAAAGCAATAATCAATTTGGATTTAATTAAACAAAAAATAATAATCAACTTACAAGGGACACATATTTTTTTAATGTAATCACATGTTAATCCTGGCCCACACATTGATGAAGGTGTCATTTCACTGGCATCACCAATGCTGCATTTATCACCCTTCTCTAAAATATGAAGACAATCAATTTTTAAAAACCTTTGTCTACAACGCTGGTGTAATAACTTGATTCCTTTCATACCATGTGGAACAAAATGTTTTTCATCTAATCTGCGTTGAAACCTATACCTCTACCTACTCATTTTATTGAGATTTTTGAAAAAACTACTCAGGAAAATTGAACATATTATGTGAAAAACCGCTTTAGGCGACCAGATCAAAACAATTTTGTTCGACATAGTTTTTCACCCCTCCCCATGCATTGACCCTCCCTGGACCTAATATTTACTCCAAATAATTCAGGGTACCTACGTTCCTGACATTAAAAATTTTGCACCCCTCTCCTTGACCTATTATTTGCTCCAAATAATGCAGGGCAAGATTTTAGAATTAGGTGAAGCAGTAAAAATAAAAAAATAATAAAAAACCTTCTTGCGCATCAATCGCAGAAATAGTGTATTTTTATGCGATTCAATTCTGAATATTTTCACCGCTTTTTAAATTGGCTTTCTGAAATTTTACATAGTCAGGTGATATTCGCGTAGTGGCTTACTGACAATTGCATTTCATTTCGTTTTAAACCGTGCATGCCTTAAAATGAATTTTTAAATTTAACAAAACAAAAAAAACATTGGCAAAATTGAACAATTTTGGCCCATTTCCTATGCCCGCCACTGGCTAACTTTACTTAAAAAATACTATTTTTTAGACTACCTTATATAGAACGGAAAAAGTGAAAGGGGAGCTTTGAAAACCTAAAATTTTAAATTTTAGAGGAATAAACATAATATGTAAAAATATTCTAATATCTTCGCCATTTTTATTATTTCCTTCTTGAAATCTTTGAATTTTAAAATTTATTAGTATAGTTGTCTACTGGAAAAATTTTCGTTCAATTCCTTCAAAAATATGTTCATAAACAGTTATAGAAATTTAGCCCTTTTTCCCTTCTCCTACCCACGCCACTGGCTTAATAATAAAAATATTGCAAATTTTATTGCAATATTATAACTCAATATTTTATAACTCAAATTTCAAATAATTTTCTTCCAGTAATGTTAATTTCGTTTAAAAGTTTTTGGATCTAACTGGCTTATTTAGGGGTTCAAAATCTATCAATTTTTCCTAAAATTGAAAAGGCCGCCATTTTGGAACGGCTCTTCTGATTTAACTCAAATGCAGTACCATACGACTACTTGCAGTTATCTTACTACCAAAAAAATTTCAGCCCCCTAGATTGAAAACAGCGACCAGAAACCGTGCCTCATACCTGTTTTTTTTTTTTTGAAATTTGGAGAGACACGTTGTAAAAGTAGCGCAGTAAATGTTTTTTTTTTTGTGAAAATCAAACGTCATCCCTAAGTTTCACAAAAGTAAAAAATTTCGTTCATTAATCTTGAAAAATGAAGCTACTGGAGCGTTCTTAAAATTTTAGAGAAATAAACATCATGTAAAAAAAATTCGAATATCTCGGCCATTTTTCTTACTCACTTCTTGAAATTTTTAAGTGTTAAAGGCAATTAGTATAGTTATCTACTGTAAAAATTTCAGTTCAATTGCTTCAAAAATGTGCTCATAAATTGTTAGGGAAATTTAGCCATTTTTACCACTTTCCTATCCACGCCACTGGCTTATTAATAAAAGTAATGTAAATTTTGTTACATTAAATTAAATTTGAAACAATTTTCTTCAAGCCCTGTTGATTTGGTTTCAAAGTTTTTTACCATCTTGCTCATACAGGGGTTCAAATATTAGCAAATTTTTCAAAAATTAAAATGACCGCCATTTTGAAACGGCTCGACCGATTTTGCTCAAGTACAATACCAGACCAGTTTTTATAGATATCTTACTCCCACAAAAATTTCAGCCCCCTAGATTTAAAACTGCGACCTGAAATGAGATGACAAAAACCGGGTTCCTGGAACTTTGAAGGGACACCCTGTAGAAGTGATGGGACTTTTGGAAAGTTTTTCAACGAAAATCCAACGTCATTCCAAAGTATTACAAGGACCCAAAATTTCGTTCACTAATCTTGAAAGATAAAGCCACAGGAGCGTTTTTAAAATCGAAATTTCGCGATTTTGGAGAAATATATACAGGGTGAATTATAAAAAACGCCCCAAGCGATAACTCCGTTAATTTTGAGGATATGACAAAACTTTTTTATACAAAGTGGCGCCGTTTATCATCATCTACATGTTGAGATAAACGCTCGATCAACACAACTTCCTGTTTAACCGGAAGTAACATCAACTTCGGGTTTTTAAATAGAACACCCTGTAAAACTTTATATTTTTTAAATGTCTGAAGAAATCTAATACAGGTGGTTTTCACCATTGGAATTTAGATTGAGCGGTTTATGAGTTATAAACAAGTGAAAATCGAAAATTTTCAACTTCAAAGCAGGGTAGAACTAGAACGGCTCAGGATATCTAAAAACGGTTTACATGTCCCTATCTTAACTTTTCACGTTTTATCCCAGTATGTGGAGTAAATTTTAATACAGGGTGATGAAAATTATCAGATTTTTCATCACCCTGTATTAAAATTTAAACCACACAGTAGGATACTATGTGAAAAGTTAAGACAGAGACATGTAAACCGTTTTTAGATATCTTGAGCCGTTCTAGTTCTACGCTGCTTTGAAGTTGAAAATTTTCGATCTTCACTTGTTTATAACTCATAAACCGCTCAATCTAAATTCCAATGGTGAAAACCACCTGTATTCGATTTTTTCAGACATTTAAAAATATAAAGTTTTACAGGGTGTTCTATTTAAAAACCCGAAGTTGATGTTACTTCCGGTTAAACAGGAAGTTGTGTTGATCGAGCGTTTATCTCAACATATAGATGATGATAAACGGCGCCACTTTGTATAAAAAAGTTTTGTCATATCTTCAAAATTAACGGAGTTATCGCTTAGGGCGTTTTTTATAATTCACCCTGTATATAAATATATATATAAATATATATATAAATATATATAATAATAATAATAATGTTAATGAGCGCAAAGAATTAAAAATTCAAAATAATTTTTACGGGCATATCGCTCTAACCTAGGGCTTCCTGAGGCAGACCTGACACGCAGAGCCATCCAGTCATCTCGAAGCTGCAGACAACGTTGTTTCTTGTCAGGTCTGCCTCAGGAAGCCCTAGGTTAGAGCGATATGCCCGTAAAAATTATTTTGAATTTTTAATTCTTTGCGCTCATTAACATTATTATTATTATTGTAATAACCATGGGCTTTGGCGAGAGACATCTATCGGTAGCTAACCAGCACCGCCCGACGGATGGTAATGCCCCGAACTGTGGGCTGCCTATTCCTGATGGACACAAAGCTGGTAGCGTGCTGCCGTTTAGTTCTTGTCTCCGTCGGTAGATGGCAACCAACTATTGAGGTCACGGAGTTCCGTGTCACCTCTTTATTCTTATAGTTGGCTTCCTGTGGTGGCCTGGCATGCATCCTCTAGTTATTTCTCGATGTGCTGTACTGATGAGGTCTAAGAGACCGAAACAACGTTGTCTGCAGCTTCGAGATGACTGGATGGCTCTGCGTGTCAGGTCTGCCTCAGGAAGCCCTAGGTTAGAGCGATATGCCCGTAAAAATTATTTTAAATATATATATATATATATATAAATATAAGGATAAATAGAAATCTTTAGAGAGTAATTAATAAATATAAAGGAAATGATTATTGGGCTTTTTCTCTTAAAATGCACTCCACGGCAACCAGCAACAAAAATCCAAGCAGATCCGGAGCCACGGACAGCGCTGTTTCGGCCTTCTTTGGCCTCTTCAGCGTAGCACACCGAGAACGCAAGGACAATGCTACCGAAAGCCATGGAATGCGCCAGTTCTATACAAATCAGAGGATTTTTACATCAGTGACCTGCAAGACAGAACGACTGCGACGACACCTACTGCTGGTGGTAAGAACCACCGACCATCAACAGCAGACAATCGCCTTCGTGAGACAAGACTCCTCGTGCAGTTACCTGCTATGAGGATTTGACAAGTCCCCGGGGCAGCGCCAGCTAGTGGCCGGCAGCTCCCTTCACCATTAGCCCATGTAAATTAGAAGGATAAATAGAAATCTTTAGAGAGTAATTAATAAATATAAAGGAAATGATTATTGGGCTTTTTCTCTTAAAATGCACTCCACGGCAACCAGCAACAAAAATCCAAGCAGATCCGGAGCCACGGACAGCGCTGTTTCGGCCTTCTTTGGCCTCTTCAGCGTAGCACACCGAGAACGCAAGGACAATGCTACCGGACAATGCAAATTTCTATTTATCCTTCTAATTTACATGGGCTAATGAGTAATGGTGAAGGGAGCTGCCGGCCACTAGCTGGCGCTGCCCCGGGGACTTGTCAAATCCTCATAGCAGGTAACTGCACGAGGAGTCTTGTCTCACGAAGGCGATTGTCTGCTGTTGATGGTCGGTGGTTCTTACCACCAGCAGTAGGTGTCGTCGCAGTCGTTCTGTCTTGCAGGTCACTGATGTAAAAATCCTCTGATTTGTATAGAACTGGCGCATTCCATGGCTTTCGGTAGCATTGTCCTTGCGTTCTCGGTGTGCTACGCTGAAGAGGCCAAAGAAGGCCGAAACAGCGCTGTCCGTGGCTCCGGATCTGCTTGGATTTTTGTTGCTGGTTGCCGTGGAGTGCATTTTAAGAGAAAAAGCCCAATAATCATTTCCTTTATATATAAATATATATATATATATATATATCGTGGGCAGGTGAATTTTGGAAAACCACTTTTTCATAATCTGGGGGTCATGATCGGTGGACATTTGATGAGTTTGGGTGATTTTTGGAAAGTGATGTCGTCCTCAATAGTGTATTTTTTTGTTAAAAAATACACTAATAAATAAAGCAATAAAAAATAATAAAATCTCTCAAGGACTTAAAAATATACATATGGTGAAATTACCATCAACTTTGATAATTGAAATCATAGTTGATTCTGGCTGTTTTGGTCCGTAATTCACCATAGACCACGGCAAAATAGCCCGGAATCAATTATGATTTCAATTGAAACCAGCCTTGAAAGCCTACACACAATATCAACTTTGATAATGTTTAAAAATGAAATTCCATACCTGTATTAAAAGCGTTAAAAATACCCGTCAAATGTTTTTGCTTTAAGGCAGTGTCCGAGTGAGGGTCTCTTCCTCAGGGAAAATTTCGGAAAATACACTTTGAATGAGATGCTTTTTAGGCTTTTATTATTGTAGTGTTGTAGGGCATAAACCTTGGCTTTTATTTTCATCTGGCTTGTAATTGCGACCCCCCTGTGGTTTGCGACCCACACGTTGAAATACACTGACCTATTATAATACAGATAAAAAAATTCTTACCCAAGTATTCAATACAGTAATCACAGCAATTACAGGCATCTGGGGATGGTAGATGAAGTCCGCCTCCATGTTTCTTGCATTTTTCACTGAATGTTGGACAGACTAGTGGAGGATCAGCAGTCAATATATCCTATTTATAAAAAAAAAATTAAATCCAAATTGTGTATGAGACTTTTTAGGTACTACTTAACTTACTTTACAATAGTCAACATCACACAGTATGCTTTTTTCCTCAAAGTCAGCCAAACTGGAAGTGATCCAAAGACAGAGCAGCAAAAAATATTTCATTTCGGAAAGTATTGCGATAGAGTCTCTTAATTTTGTTTTGGAACTGGAGGAATGTGCACAAAATCTATATAAAACTGACACATATGTCTTATCTTGAATTAGATATAATGTGGATAAGATTAAAAATGTATATTTATTAAGAGTAATTATATTAAGTAAGTACTTAATAAATGGTTTCTAAGAATAATAATGCTTCATTGTTATTACAGAAAAAATACCTATAATACATAAATTTTTTGTATAAGGATGAGCGTTTATTCAGGGTGTATCAGAGATGTTGGGCCAAACTTGAAGGGGTGGTTTCTCTCATAAATCTAAGTTTCAACTCAAAATTATGTATCGTTTAAAAGATACAGGGTGCCAAACTTTTAAAAAAATATAAGAGTTTTTGGTTATAACTCGTGTAAATTTAACATAAATTAGCTTGTTTAGTTTACCAGGGGCGGACTAGGTTGTACATTTTAATGCTTACATTTTTAACACCCTGTAAGGAGTTACAAAAAAAAAAAATTTGGATACCTTGAACATTAAGCTACAGAAAAGGTACTCTTGTTCCTTGTCGATAAAACGAACCGTTTTCGAGAAAAAAATAAATAAAAGAATTAATATGTTTCATTTCTATTACATTGTACTAGAATAACTACGATTGTTGAACCCACTTATGAAATTTTTTATTGATTATGAAATAAAACATTAATTCTTTTATTATTTTTTTTCTCGAAAACGGTTCATTTTATCGACAATGAACAAGAGTACCTTTTCTGTAGCTTAATGTTCCAGGTATCCAAATTTCTTTTTTTTTAACTCCTTATGTTTTTTTTTTGTAACTCCTTACAGGGTGTTAAAAATGTAAGCATTAAAATGTACAACACCTATTCCCCCCGTGGTAAACTGAACAAGGTAATTTATGTTTTAGGGGCAGTATTTTAAGAGGACCTTACTACTCTGTTTAATATATCAAATTTTCATTAAATTCAATCAAGTAGTTTAAAAGTTATTCAAGAAAAATTGATTTCCAGTAGCGTCCTTTAGGAGGCCGTATCTCCGTAGCGAGGGCCGCTAGGAAAAAAATTATGGGAACTTGTCATCTTTTTTTTAAAGTTCTATCTGATTCCGAGAGATTTCCCACATTTTCCGGGACACCCTGTGTATATTGAAGACTATTTTTAATAATAAAATAATAATTAAAATATTTTTTTATATTTTGAATATAAATAATACAGGTGTCCCAGCTTATTCGAAGCGGTCTCTGTAGGCCAAACGGTGGACATTTTCAAAAAACTTTTTGAAAATTCAAGTACAGAATCACAATGGCCATAATTTAAAATTATTTTGAAGTATACAGAGTGTCCCATATGACAGTGGCATATCAAAGTTATGTTTTTTTTAAATATAATGCTCCTATGTTATTGCATTTTTAGATTGTCTGAGAAGAGAAAATAAGATTGGCCTTTACAGTTGGTATTTAAATTCAGAAGTTTTTGAGTTATAAACAAGTGAAAATCGTCATTTTTCAAGTTCAAGGCCCTGTACAACGAAAACGGCTGAACGATAGAGAAAAACGGCTTACATGTCCCTATTTTAACTTTTTATGTACTAATCCTATGGTGTAGAAACATTTGTACTGTCTTTGATTTTTTTATTTGGCGACGCGTGGAGAAATCTCAGAATTGTTCAAATTTTTTATCACCCTGTATAAACATTTTATCTACATCATAGGATAGTACATGAAAAGTTAAAATATATAGGGACATGTAAGCCGTTTTTCGCTATCTTGAACCGTTTTCGTTGTACAGGGCCTTGAACTTGAAAAATGACGATTTTCACTTGTTTATAACTCAAAAACTTCTGAATTTAAACATCAACTGTAAAAGCCAATCTTATTTCCTCTTTCTCAGATAATCTAAAAATGCAATAACATAGGAGCATTCCATTTAAAAAAACATAACTTTGATATGCCACTGTTAAAAAATTTAATTTAATTTAGGTGATCTTTCTTAACTATTTAAATACATTTATTTTCTTTCATATTAATTAGGTATTTAGCCTGAAAACTGCATAAACCATTTGCATATTATCTGGTTATTAAGAGATGTCACCAGGAATACTCAAAAATTCATTTCAAGGGACGAATATGTTCATAATAATATTACGCGGAAGCATTATTTTCAATATCGATTAATTTAAACGGATCGTCTATGTGACGTATTGTCGCCGCAAGCTGATTGGTTGAATGTTACCAGGCAACACTAGACTATTATAGTAGTGTTTAGGGACTTTAATATACTCACTGACACAGGTGCTACGGGCGGCTACGGTCAGGCAACCCAAAATACACAAACACCGCCATGTTTTAAAATAAAAAAGACCTAACTGTCATATGTCAATATGCCATGTCATTACTATTGACATTTGCCAACGTGCCACAGGAAGGAAGAAAAAGGAAATTCCAGGCCAGCGGCTAGACGAGGTTTAGTTCGTGATTTTTTTTTACAGTGGTTCGTGGTGCAATTTTGTGATATATTCCCAAAATAGTTACCTGATAAATATATTGTTGAGTTTTTATTTCTGAGAATCATTATCATGGCAGATCTGGATGATTTTTTCGCAAAGAAAGACCGTAAAAAGAACAAGTACACGAAGAAATACTCTACCACAGAAGAAGTGGCAAAGAAGCTAGAAGATAACGCGAAAAAAACTGAAAAACAGAAGAAAGAACGTGTCCCGGAAGGTGAAGAATCAAATGCGCCACAACATGTAAGTTTAAAATTAATTTCCCGTACGCAATAAGAAAGTTCGCGTTCATGTGGCCGGGACACATAATTAGAGGTTTAAATGGGGTTAAGTGGCCATATTGAGTTTGGATCTCTTTCAGGAACAAGATGAATGGAAGGAATTTGAAGAGGAGAAGAAAGATTACTCCGGTCTAAAAATAGGAAATTTAACCATTAACTCCAACAGTGAAGGTAATACGGGCAACACAGAATCAAGCAGTGACCAACAGCAAGGCTCCGAGGAATCCGGGCTGGACTCGGATAAGAAAACGGGGCCCTGGAATCGAGTGGATGTTCAGGCTCAAGAGGAAGCGCCAAAACCTGTAGTCGTAGAAAAGAAACCAGAGCCCGTGGCTCCTTCTTCAAAAGTGACCACAAACTCGGTCTACATCCCTCCTAGTATGAGAAATCAGCCGCTTCAATCTACTCTGATGCCGAGTCGTTTGAAGTCGAGGGCTGCACCTGATATACATAACGAAGAGTTTTTTCCTACATTATCTAAAACCGATCATAGAAAGTAAGTAAAGTGACCTGTGTAAATGTTTAATAAAATTATTAAAAAAACACCGTTTGAGTAGAAAAACATGTTATGTATTGTAATTATGTATGGTTAGGGACTTTACTAATGTGCATGTGCATGCCTTAAATACCTACTTGGTAGGTATGGTTATGTTAGGGACTTTACTAATATGCATGTGCATGTCTCAGATATCTAGGTACCTAGGTATGGTTATGTTAGGGTTAGGGACTTTACTAATGTGCATGTGCATGTCCTAAATAATATCTATACCTCAGTCGGCCAACAGATATAGCAATAAAACTGCGCACTAACTTTTAAGGTTCAAGTAGTCACACCTGTAGGCAGACAGTGCCTTTATGTATTGGTTACCTGGTTCCGGTAAACCAATGAGAAGGGCATTCTATTGTGTATAAGATCTGCCTACCTGGATTGTAAACTTACCGCGCACTTTTGGCGATATATCTTTTGGCCGACTGAGGTTTAGGTAATATGTATGGTTCAGATGAAAATTTGTGCAGTGTTGCCAGTTTTTATATTGTTTTACCTTTACCTCACTGATGCATTTAAGAGATTACTCTGTCTCCTTTTATCCGAAACTTTCAAGCGGTTCTGCTGCCACCCCTAAATATTGTTTCTAATTATTCTTTCTTATTATACTCGGGTGCAAAAAACTGGGCTGCTTTCATTTTTATGATTAAAATTTTTGTTATTTATTTGGAACATTTAGCTTCTAGTATACACTTTTGATTTACCATTGATAAAGGATTTCCTCCTGGGTTATAAAAAAAAAGAATTAGAATTATTCTAATTTTAAATTAACAATATTATAGTACGGCAGCCCGTTACCAAAATTTTCTGTCATCGCGCCCGAATCGAGTAAACTATTAATCGATAGTTTTTTTAAAACTAAGAAAGTTTTTCCTGATCGAAAAAGTCGTACAACGTTGCCGTAACCCGTCAGAGTAATTTCAGTAGGTAAAAAAGTAAACGGTAATTTTGTTACTCCGCCTGCTCCGTTCTTCATGTAATCTTATTAAAAATTTACAAAAAAACATGAATCCATAGAGAACGGAAGTTTTTGATATTGAAATATTTCCATTGTTTAAAAAAAACATGTATAGAAAAATTGTCTGAAAAAGTATCAGCGCCCGGTTCAAAATTTATTTTAAATTATTGATAGGACATCCAAAAACGGTAAGTAGAGTCGAACGGACGTTTTCCGTGCTGCAATGCTCCAGGGAATGCTACGGAGTCAGCACTATATATATATTCTGTACGGTCCGTGCTCGTGGTACACGGCGCGCGCATACAGCGGGATGGTGTGTGGCTTGGTTGTCTATAGCAATACAGCGTCTATGCTATAGTCCAATAAAGTCTAAAAAGTCATACGTATCGATTAAGAATACACATCCTTTTGATAGTTCGATTTATTTTGTTTCATAAACTGGTTCTCGTAGAAACCGTCCAGTTTGTCTAAACATTCCATCCCGCATAAATAAGTATACGTCAACATTGGTTTTGAATGAGAATTAAATGCACAACACAGAGGATATAGAATGTCATTACGTGAATAAATTTTATGTAGTTGTCAGTGGCTCTCAAACTGACGTAAGCGGTTCAATTCATTTTTTGAATGATTCCTCCAATAATTATTATTACGCTCGTTCACAACTTGACAATTAACTGTTTGACATTTTCTGGTGAAATTAAAAATATTAATTCGGACGGTTAGTAAGACGTCACATCTGACTTTTTAAAGTTAATCCTACTATATCATCTACCACCTTACACCCGCGTGTTGTTTTCGTATGCTCGTGCATGCGTTTTATTATATGTTTATGTGGTTAGTGCAATATTATTTATTCCGTGCTACCCGTAATATCGGAGCAATGCCTCTCCAGGAGTGTATTTTCTTTTATTTACAAAAAAAAAAAAAAAAAAATCAAAAATAAAAATTTTTGATTTACTGAAAATGACTTAACACACCAATGCAAGTATAACAAAGTCCGTTAATATTTTTTTCTCACTTTTCAAGACACAAGAAATAATTTGTACCAGGAAACGGAGCAGGCGGGATAACTCGATCAGCCTTTAAAAAAAAACACATCTGAAATGCAACCCTTCATTTGCGCAACAATGAAAACGTCCGTTCTTATTTTTTTCTGTTAACGAAACATTCAAAATTATCTATGATCAGGAAAACGGAGCGGGCGCGAAAGGTTTAATTCCAAACTGTCACAAAATTTAGATTTTTAACGAACCAAAACCACTCACAACTCGGAAAATGTCAGTAACTATATCTATCCTATTGAAATGATCATTCTTCGTAAAAATAACAAAAAAACGGACCGGGCGCGATAACTTATTTATTCCCTTAATCTTTACATATATTCAGGTGTTTTTCAACCACTTCGCAACCTTGCCTAAGTCAGTACACTTGAACTTTTCTTCTCAAAAGTTCATGAATCAACCGAAAAAACCAAAAAAATTGCGGGCGGGATCAGGCGAAAATCTTGGTAACGGGCTGCCGTACTATTAGAAAATTGAAATTCAATCATTTCACGGTTCATTATTCATTCAATTCGCAAAGAGTGACTGTGTTTTGCCATTGTTTATCATTTTTCAGTTGCTAGGTAGCTTGTTAGTTATCGCAACAGACTCTAATTAATAGGTACAGGGTACAGACTACAATAATAATAGGCAAGTGACAATTATTATGATTCTAACAGCCAATATTATAAAGGCTCATTAGGCTAACGGGCAGATTTCTGTGCTCGTTTTTGAAGCTAATATCGACGACAAATGATTTTTATCAACATTTTTGTAATTACTTTCATGTCAAGAACAGATAAAATTTCCACTTAGACTCGATAGCGTCTTCAGAAATGGCCACGGAAATCTGCCCGTTAACTTAATGAGCCTTTATAATACCCTCTGTTAGTGATGTTATTGTTTATTATAACGAGAAACAGTAGCATATTGTTTCTTGAATCATTCGGGAGGAAGGCCTTTATGAATAAAAATCAAAAGTGTAACCTGGAAGCCAAAATATCTAAAAAATAGACTCGATTTTCAAAAAATACTACGTAGTACGCTTTTTTTTTGCACCTGAGTGTATAATATGTTTAGAATAGTTTAGAATTTGTAGTAATTGTAATTAGTCTCGAGACTGAAGTATTTAGTTCCTCTAAGCATCTCTGTAACACTACTTTTTCATTTAATTACCTGGCTAGGTAAATAATCGATAAAATAGAGATCAGGTTTTTTATAATTTTTGCAATAATTTGGTAATCCCCATTTTCTAAAAATTGATTTTTTAACACATCGAGTTTAATTGAAACAAAATGGGGCACCTGAACTTTCCATCTTTGCAATGATTGAACGTGAAATGTAAAATGTTTGTTGAAAAAATTAAACATCACTCTTCACAAGCACTTAATTTGATTTTGTAAACTACAACTTTACTAATTTAAAAATGATTTAAGAATCTAGCTAAACGGAAATGGCAAAAGTGCATCTGTTTACTGCTTAGTAAAATTTGCAGTGTTACAAATGTTCCGTAAAGTAATTGTTTACCAAAATTGATGAAGACTATGGAAGGTGTTCAGTATGAATAATTAATAAATTATTTACCATCATAATTATTGTTAAAAATGATATAACTGATATGTGTTAAGTCTATTGTGTTAATGTCTATTACAGACATTAGGCAGTAGGTACACCTATAAGTGAGAAAATTGCCTGGTGGGTTATTTTTTTTTATACCTAAAACAATGCAATTTATTGTTGAGACTTTTATTATTGAGCAAGAGGCATATTTTTTGCAAAAAAATCTTTTAAAATAGTTGGATATAACTAATTTCAAGTCAAATTGGAAAATTGTTAAAATTAATTACCTTTTTTTAACTGTTAAAACACTCCTGCATCTACACATAGCTTCTCTCTCTCTAGAAGGTCATTATTATTACCATTAGAGCAGAGCTCATTAAAAGTCATTTATGAACAAACTTTTAATTCCAAACAATCGAATTAAAAACTCATTGAGCAGTAGGTAAACCATTGAAACCACTAAATAATGGTTCAAGAAAGCTTGTCTTCAGGGCCGTTGCAAGAAGTGAAGCGGTCGCTTCAGGCCATTAAATTTCAAGTCCTGGTAGTAGTTCCGAAAATCCCAAAAAAGGTCCTGAAGTTCTTATAATGCTGTTGTGCAACTTGCATCACTTTTTCAGTTAATTTTTTTTTTCAATAAGGATTTCATGCAAACAGATTGTTCAACAATATGTTCAAGTAAAATTGAATCGATTGCTTTGAAGAAAACATATAAGGTTTAACTGGCACAAGGACATTGGAGCACAAGGACCTTTATCCTTGTTGTAGGAATAAATACACAATCTTGTCGCGGAGGTGACAGTTTCTTATTCTCTAGTTCCCAGAATTGCATTTTTCTTCTAGTCCCGGGACTAGATATTTTGGGTAAAATACCGGAAGTAGAAACCTAATTGGAATGTATCAGTCTATAAGTTGGAGAAAAAAGTTGAATTTTGCAGGGATGATCAGAGATTCATTTTGAAATTTGACTCATTGTCCTTTCATACTAAATGTTTCTCGTAAACTTAAAAAAAAATATGTGTTACTTTCACACTGAGTTTCAAGGTTTATGAGATCTGTGTATATTTCACAAAACAACTTTGCAACTTGTCACTTTTAAATTTTTTGCAAAGTAGGAAATAATTATTGCACTAGAGCACTTTGCAGTATAAAAATGCAATGGTTTTGCAAAATTTTGCTAATAGCATTGCAATTATTACGAAACAGAAAGTTATCTAAAAATGCAAAGTTTTTATAGTATAATACAGAGAATCTTTTGAAATTTAGGCTAGTGAATTTTAGTTTATTTTTAAAACTTCATTGGACTTTTTTAATAATTGGGAAGTGGGTATTGGGATGATTAGAGCATGGAATATATGAATATAATGCAAAATGCATGTTTTTTATACCTACTAGGGTTGTGTGTGAATATATGAATATAATGCAAAATGCATGTTTTTTATACCTACTAGGGTTGTGTGTTTTTATTTTGCTAATTGGTTTACTGATCCTCTGTCAACTAACGAACGATTAAGTTTAATGATTGAATAAATAAAAAAACTGATGTTTTAAAAATTCTACTGTATAATGAAGGATATTATAAACGTTACACGTGTTTCGCTACTTTTTAAGTAGCATCTTCAGACATATGCAAATGAATAAAATTATAATATCCATCAGTATACAGTAAAATTTTTAAAACATTACTATTTTATTTATGATCCATCAGTATGCAGAGATTCTCTACAAAGTAAGGGTTGAAAACATTTATTTTATTTTATTAAGTTTAAGGTTAAAAAAACCTTTTTAGCAAATTCTTCTTAATGACTATTTATAGAGATGTGAGATATATTAATTGTTTATAGATTTTCCTGGGATTGTTAGGTATTTCTCTTGATTCTCTTTGATTGACTGTGGCCACATAAAATCTAAAATTAACTATAATGGCACAAGTGCAGTAATGTGATTGACCCACTATCTTATGTTTTCCTTTTGCTTGAATTTGAAAGAAACTCTGCATATTGATGATAAATAAAACATTAATGTAGATTCTACTGTACAGGATGTTTTAAAACATGTGCCGGAAAATATAAGGTGTGATTCCTTGGCGCGTTCTGAGAATAAAAGTTCTCATTAACATGGATGTGCAAACACTGCAAATGCAAACCCACCGTTTTCGAGATATAGGGTGCCAAAAAAAATTTTCAGTATTTTGACGACATTTCACAAACCGTTTCAGATATAAACCTGAATTTTTGTACACACCTTACTATTGATATTGCTACTTTTTTAATGCCATCTAAATTTTTTCATATGGCATTGGTGGAGATTTTACAGTTGCTTGAAGTTTTTTGCTTCTAATTTCTATGGCACTGGGAAAATTGGCATCGTGAAACCACATTTTAAACTGTCAATGTATTCATAAACATAAAAAAGGTGGTCTTGGTCAAAAGTTTTAATGTGAAAAGTAGCAACATGCTTTTTGTTGTAGAAAAAAACATAAATACATAACTTTGTTTTTGATCATTTCCTTTTGATCATTTGTTTCACTACCACAAAAGAAAATTTAATTGGCCCTCAAAAAGTAGATGTAGTTAATGACAATATGTGCACAAAAGCTGGGCTCTGCATCTCAAAAGGTTCCTGAAATATCATCAAATAACTGGATTTTTTTTACATTCTGTATTTTGAAAACGGTAAATTTGTAGATCCATGTTAATAGCAACTTTTTTTCTCAGAACGATATGGGGAATCGAATCACACCTCTCATTTTCCGACACATATTTTGAAACACCCTGTATACTACGATTTTTTTTAATTTCGCGTTCCTGGTTTCTATGGAATTTTGTTTTTATGTTAGTCAAAACTAAAAATCCCCAACTATCACTATCACAAATTTCTAATTACAGTAGAGTCCCGCTAATCCGAATCATATCAGGCACATAGTTGTTCGGAGTAGCGAATATTCGGATTAGCGCGTATTTCGCTAGTCCGAATATTTGCGGATTAGTGAATCTAAAATCATTACTCCGCGAGTGCGTGCGAATTAGGTACTGAAAATTATGAAAATACTTTATATAAAATAAAATAGCTAGGTATGTACCCATGCATTTTTATATGTTATTCCGAAAAAAGTATACAAAAAGTTAAGAAAATGACTGACTGATCAGAAAAATGCTCGAACAGACAATTGTCTCGATCGAATGGACCTGTTCCCAGCATTCCGTTGTTTTTATTTCCTGGAAGTCTTCAATTTCGTTCAGCCTGCTAAAACATTTATATTACATATCTCACACACACAATTTTATTAATTTTTAGTTTTATCAATATATGTTTGCTTGAAGAGGTAGGCTGTTCGGATTATAAGGAGATTTTTGGACGACTGTGAGGACTACGAGAATAAACAATTTCTTTAGAAATTTGGAGGGTTGTTCGGACTACGAGGATATTCGGATTAGCGAGGGGTCGGATTAGCGGGACTCTACTGTATCATCTAAGAAGGAATAAAACTGCATTATAAATAAGACAGGAAAGACTTGAGTGACCAAAAAATGTTTGAAAGCCTGCAAAACATTTATAATTCTTCAATGTTATGTATTATGTATTATTGGCGTATCCTTCCTATTGGTTAATTTTATTTTATAAAAAAATTGTGAATTTTTCACACAAATAAAAATCGAAGAATTTCCAGTGGGTATTAAAAACATATTACGGGCCTAGTGTCTATGAAGCTATAGACTTTGGTAGATTCCCCTTTAGTATTTTTGTATAATTTTAAATACGATATCTAACGCAGTTACTGAGAAAAATGGTCTGTATAGACACAGGGATGGCAGAGTTATCTTAGTACCCCTCTTTAAACCACCCTCATACTGATCCTTAAAAATAAGATTCATCAAGGTGTAAGAAAACCTACCTGACAAACTTTCAGGTAGGTATATGGAAATTCTGAGCCCCATGTATTTTCTGCAATCATAGCTGCCTTCTGGGTGCATTTTTGGTCTAGAATATCCCAGTAATAGAATAAATAATATTGATAGAGGACTATAATAAGTTTAAGCTAATACTAAAAAGCTACCTTTGGCAACAAGAACAAGTAGAAAGTAGAAACCCCTGTGTTTATTGTTGGAACATTCTCTACGGCAGCAAAAAGTTTACCATTTCAGGAAAATATGCTGACTTAATAACAAATTAGGTGAATTTTTAGACAGTTTTTGAAGTTGAATTTGACATTCCCAACTTTTTGTGAGAATGAGAATGCGCTACCCTATATAGTAAGCGTCAGTGGTGATAATACAGGTTCTCTACACGCAAATGGGGAAAATCAATTGATTTAAAGATTTAAACTGAAATCAATTTGACATAAAAGGGAAATTGATTGACAGATCAATAATTAAGTAATTTGAAAAATAAAAAAATCATTCGACATACTGTGAAAAGCAATTGACAAAAGAGGAAAACCAACAGAAAAAGACTGTAACATCAAATATCAATAAAAAATGATCCTACTACTAGGGTTTTAAGTTTTTGAATGATAGATCTACTTTTGTTATAGGTTTTTTAATTTAATAAGTTTTAAAATTTCAAAAGCAGATTGATTTCATAATTTTTATAATTATTGTTTTATTGAACGTTTTTTTAAAATTGCATTTTACTGCATTTTTTTGACTTTGGTGCATATGTACTTAAAGAGGGGCATTAATTAGAAGCATTTCTTAGAAGGAATACCGCTAGTTCATTTCGCTAGTACATAGTCGGAGGTGATTTTCTCCACAAATCATTCACTAAGGTTGGGTTAGTCTTAATGCACGCTACTGGATTGTCCTTACATGTCATAAGTAAACAATTTTTTTTTCAATTCATTTGGTTCTTGGTGGTCTCATCATATTTTGAAAGAGCCTCTAGTGATGATCCAACAGGGATGTTTTAGGAATTAATATAGACATCTGGTTCTTGTAGAAACCTAAAGAAATATGTTTACTTGTGTTAGTAGGCTAATTTGCAATTTGGTAACTTCAATAACACATTGCTTGTATTCCAAGTGTACTTTGCAGTAGTATGCATGAAAAACACCAGAGCAGGTTTGGTTGAAGGTTTATGATATTTTATAGCTCGATTAATGCATTAATGTTGTGTTTAATTTTCAGAAATCGCAACGAGGGTTCATTTGAGGTGGTATCTCACAATAAGTCGAGTTCACATCGTCACGTTGAACAAAACAAACTGAGCTCCAACCAGGGTGCCAAACTGAACCTGGGCAACCGTTACGATTCACTGAGAAACGATAGCTAGTGTAATTATAATTTTGATAGATGTGTTTGAATTGTGCCCTGGACCTAATTAAAAATTTCATTTTGTAGCACATAATGTAACTTGAAATCTATGACCTTTTTTTTATTTCTACATTGTTTGCATCATGAATAATATTATAAATACTAGAGGCCTGATATACAGACAGATCATAATCTTAGAATAAATTTTGTTGATATTTATATCATTAATAATAATTATACAAGTCAAATAATATTTATGTTCTGTAATCCATTTTATTCTTCCAATATTATTTATCAATCTTGTACAAATCAGTCTAACATAAATTTCTGTTCTGATTTCCATTGAGTGGACTAGATTTTTTATAAATAAAATAAACAATCAAAATTGTTTCACTGGTTTTATTTGGTGTGTAAAATTAAATGTCACAAGTAAAATTGGGGTTTTAAATAAATTTATAAAATGGAGAGAAACTTTTATTATATTTAGTCTAACTTTTTAAATTTTAGTACGCTATTAAACACTACACTTTAGAGCCATCAGCCACCCCTTCAAAAGTATCAAATAGCAAGAATAAGAAAGATGTATTTATTGTTCCAAAGGTCTTTATATTTTGTCTAGTGCTTAAAACTAATTTCTCAAGTTAATTTAAGTCCCTATAAATAAAGAAATAAAATTAGTACTGCATTTTCTGTTTAAAATTAATTATTGTACAAATAATGATATTTTTCACTAATCAATGAGTAACACTTGAGTTTTTTTTATTCATTTATGTAGGATGCAACTTTTTTGATGTCCTTTTCCTCCTTTAAATTTTTCTATATTTTGTACATTTACATTAATTAAATTATTAGGAACAAAGTGTAGTCAGTGTCTAATATAAGACAGAATTCAAAAAGTAAGTATCTAATAATTTTCCATATAATTTCTAATACCTACTTTTAAAAGTAATAATTTAATTAATAATAATAATTAGTTAAAATTTACATTAAATTAATTATTTGAAAAAGAAAAAATAAGGTTTTATTAATACAGGGTGATTCAAAATTCAGTGCATAGATTTTAAAGCCGTATTAACCAGCCAAAAATAAGAAGTTTTTTTCATATAATCGTATGTCCTAACTTGCTTCGTTTTCTAGATACAGGGTGTAAAATTTTGAAAAAAATCGATTTTTATCAATTTCTCAAAAACTTTTCAGGCGATTTAAATAAAATTTTATAGGCTTATTTGTTGTCACAAGGGCTTTGATGGGCATAACATGAATTTATTAATTCCAGTGGCGTCTCAGGGGGCTACCTGAATCAAATTAAATGAATCTCAATAATCGATGTGAATTTATTACTTGCTTTAATAGAGCCTGGCACAGATTTTGATTTTTTTCTTGGAAACAAAGCTAGATACGAGTAAAGCTCAGGAGGTAAGAAAGTTACATTATTGACCGCTTAACCTACAAAAAAATATAAACTGTCAAAAGAGCAGTGGCGTACCATAATTTTACCTGTAAGTTTCAAGTAGGTAGCCCCCTAAGACGCCACTGGAATTAATAAATTCATGTTATTCCCATCAAAGGAAGTTCCTTATAACGACAAATAAGCCTACCAAATTTTATTTAAATCGGCTTAAAGGTTTTTGAGTAATTAATAAAAAATCGATGTTTTTTTTTCAAAATTTTACACCCTGTATCTAGAAAACGAAGCAAGTTAGGACATACGATTATATGAAAATTTTTTCTTATTTTTGGCTGGTAAATAAGCCCTTAAAATCTTTGCACTGAATTTTGAATCACCCTGTATATTGTCTTTGATACTGCAATAGCATCTATATCAAAAGTATTGAATTTTCAAGGGAAAACCCTCAGAAAAGAAGAAATATTGATACGAGTATACATAGACAAATTGCAATAGATAGTTTCTATGGTAATTGTTTCAATGGGATTGTTTGTAACAATATCGACAATGAAGTAGGTATCTGTGGTAACTCATTAAGAGCCTAACAATTTTCCCACGGTTGAAGGTTCACTATTCAACATAATCGTATTGGGCCATTTATTGTCTGTACAGAGACCCAGTACTTGCACTTTATATCTGAGACATTGTAAAATAGGTGAGTTAGGAACCTAAACTTGACAAGGGCTTAAAATATAAAATAATAGACAATAAATAGCTGTACTGCAGTATCAACAAGTATAATCGAAAAATGTTCTTTTCAACATTAATAATAACTCCTGACTGCTTGAAGATATTCGCCTCGTTTTGATCAAAACAATTATTAAGGAAGAGAGTCGAGGAATCTTGAGCTTTATACAAATTTAAATACAGAAGCATTTATGAAAGTTCATTATGCAAGTCTTCAATTGTTGAATTCTCACTGAAAATTAATCAACTGAGTTTATTAGTATCAAATATGTCGAGCTTGTGATTATAGTTTTTTATTCTAAGGTACCTTTCAACATATCTGAGCCCTTCACGATTATTATTGGTGTAAGTCGCATAGAGTGTTTTATTTAATAATTCGGGCTTGAAATTTTTGATGAAGTATATCCAGACTTTGTGTTTTTGACCGTCGGTTGATTCGACCTCATCTTCTTCTCGTATGTAGAAGTCTGGATGGTCTTCTAAAATATCCAGATTCTTAAAGGTGATTTCATCGACTTCGTACACTTCTCCTTTGACTTTATGGCCAGTTCCTGAATAAAAATTTTACAATATTAACATAATCAACTATTATTTCATTTAAAATTAGCTGCGTAGAAAGGATGCAGAACAAAATATATGATGCAAAATTTTGGGAAAATAGGTACGTTACCTGGATTGTACAATAAAAATGGAATATTGTATTTAGTACCAATAATTAGAGGGTATTTTTCGATTGTTTCTGCGTTACAGATAAAAGTAGAAGTGCCATTATCTTTTGAAAACCAGTAATGGTTAGGTTCACCTTTTTTTAAAGTACCATATACAAAGACTTTGTTTTTATCACTCGACATTTGGAATTAAGGCGCTTGAAGCAATTATAAGTAAGTACAATAAGCAGTAGGTGCTTAGTTTCGTTCAGTGGTTAGGTAAACCTAAAAATAAATTTAGTCAATTTTTTCAGCACCTTGGAATAATGGTTCGTAAATAAATGAATTACAATTATAAATATCATTTAAAAAAATTTGTGTATTAAAATTTAATTGGTTAAAAGCTCAGAGGGATGGAAGTCATTAAGAATACAAAATTATAACAAGTTAAATATGATCGTGAATCGTGATTTATTTATGAATAAGGATGATAGGACGAGTTGGTCAAAAGTTTTTTTAGCATTATTGTGGTAAGGACAACATTAACTGATAAATCAAATAACTGACAATATTATAAGTAGAGTTTCTAAACATTGTCTCCATTTCCAACTATACAAAAAACGTATTTTTCAAAATTATTGTGCTTTTAGTAGGTAGTCTGTGATACAATGATGATGTAGAATTTGGCATTTTTAATTGATGATTAAATTAAAAGGTGGTAAATTCCAAAATTTGATTTCTACCTATAAAGGGGGCAAGTGTCTTGTATTTATTCTAATGTTTCACAAGCGTTAAACATAGCATTTGACTATATCTCCAATGTAATTTTTTTGACAATTTTATCAATATCTCTGAAAGCAGCAACACTACAATTTTATTATGTCACCGAAGTAATTGCAACTACCAGTTTTTGTCACAAAGAGATGATAACTTCGATTGCAATTTCTGAACACAAGAGATTCGGAAAATACCATGAAATAAAAAAATTTGTTCAATTTTTAGTTCATAAGACTCATCTTCGTGCATTAAAAATTGTCACCAATAAGTTTCAATGTGAATACTACCTTGTTTCTTCTAACCACTTAGAATTTTTTATATTTCAACACCCTGTATTTTCAAAACTAAGCTGCTTAAATAATAATAAAAATAAATCTGAATAGGTCGGTTTTTGACTTTAACTTAAGACTCGGTGGCATAAAATTTCATCACTAGCTTCAACCCCTTGAGGTGACACTCACAACCTCTATTTTTTAAATTGAAGGGCTCGGTGCAAAAACCAGTCAACTCCATTTTTCATAATTTGTGGGAAATCAAAAAAAACTTTCTAAAAATGTTATTTGACAAATATAAGTTTTGATTCGAACCAAATTGACCATTAAATATTGGGACTTGGCAGTGATTTAATAAAAAACTGAAAGATAAATTTTTCTCAGATACATCAAAAAAAAATTTGAAAGTCTTGGATTAAAAAATTAGTAAAAAATGCAGTTGACTGGTTTTTGCACCGAGCCCTTCAATTGAAAGGATGGACTTGTGACACCTCATTTGAAAAGATTTTTAATCTCTACCTACCTTACTTGGGAGCGTCATTTTTTTTTCGATAAACTGTCCAGTTTTTTACTTTTGCTTACATTGACACTTTTTATTTTTTTATTCTTTGTTTTCGGCTCTTGTTTTCAATATATCGATTAGGTAATCGATCTTTTTATTGTTTTTTTTTATTAACCACGACCATATCTTCCCCTTACTTATGGTTGCATTTAAAAAAGATCTGGAATTTTCTACAAACTGTTTATTCAAAAATTATAAGAAAATGGCGACCTAAAAGTGTGTGTCACAGGCATGGTACACCCCCTTTTTTTTTCTTTTTTTTGAGATAATTTTTCGAAATTTGGTACATCGCATATTTTCGATAGAGCGCACTTTTTAGCAGAAAATTTAATTTTTTCCAACATCCGGTTTTTCCGGAAATGTTACCAACTTTTAATTTTTAAACGGTAGACCCTATATATTATTATATTTTTGGACTCTGTACCTTTGTACGAATCCAACAATTTGTTTTTATTTAATTTTTTATTTCTCAATTATAGTGTGCCATGACTTCAGTTGTGTTCGTAACAGATGCATAATGGGTACACCAAAATGTCCCTTATTAAGAGTATGTCGAGAAATCGTTATTTAATTAATTAATTAAATTATTATTAATTAATTATTAATTAATCATCTATAGTAGATGGTACCTCGGTACCAATATGGTACCATTTGAAAAAAATGAATCCAGCTCAAAAAATCATTCCGCTGTGCATAATTTATCCATAAATCACTTAATTTAGTACATACTTTGAACAAAAATTCGATTTTTCTAGCATTAGAGATGATCCAGTTGGAGTAAAACGAAATAGTCATGGCACATAAAAACAAATTTGACATTAAAATGGTACTTATGTGGTATTGTTGGATTCGTACAAATGTATAGAATCCAAAAATATAATAATATATAGGATGTCCCATTTAAAAATTAAAAGTTGGTAACATTTCCGGAAAAACCGGATGCGGGAAAAATTAAATTTTCTGCTAAGAAGTGCGCTCTATCGAGAATATGCGACGTACCAAATTTCAAAAAATTATCTCAAAAAATAAAGAAAAAAAAGGGGGTGTACCATGCCTGTGACACACACTGTATATCCTCCTTAACAATTTTTGTGATAGTACTTTCTTATTTTTACGTACAACCGATATTTAGCGAGATACATAATTTCATCCCTTAAATTCAAGATGGTAATCACCCCTTATTAGGGAATCCAAGGGGGGAAACTTGGCTGTATAATGTTTTAGTGGCGTTCCCTACACCTACCATTAAAGTTTCCTTAACTATTTGACTGGACTAAATACAGGATGTTCTACAAGCTCTATGACAAACTTTGACAGATGGTAGGTTGCTTGATTTTAAACATATTTTTTTTTAATAAACATGGGTCCGATTCGTTTTTGTTTAGAAGTTACAAGCATTTAAAAAATCGTAATTTTTCAAGTTCAAGGCCCTGTAAAAGGAAAACGGTTCAAGATAGAGAAAAACGGCTTACATGTCCCTATTTTAACTTTTCATGTACTATCCAATGATGTAGATGAAATGTTTATACAGGGTGATAAAAAATTTGAAAAAATCTGAGATTTTTCCACATTTAAAAAAATCAAAGAAAGTACAAATGTTTCTATACCATAGGATAGTCCATAAAAAGTTAAAATAGGGACATGTAAGCCGTTTTTCTCTATCTTGAACCGTTTTCCTTTTACAGGGCCTTGAACTTGAAAAATTACGATTTTTTAAATGCTTGTAACACTTCTAAACAAAAACGAATCGGACCCATGTTTATTAAAAAAAATATGTTTAAAATCAAGCAACCTACCATCTGTCAAAGTTTGTCATAGAGCTTGTAGAACACCCTGTATAATAGGGCAAGGGTACCTACTTCTTAATTTTAATAGGTACTTGCTAAATTTCAAAATAAGCGCAATTTTTAAAATACCCTCCTAACCCGCCACTGGTAAAAAGGTCAATGTTTTCTTTTCAGCTTGTCTGCTTGTCTTCTTCTATGGATTGTATTTGTCTGTTTCTGTCTGTCCTGCGCTCCTGTCCCTGTCCTGTGCCCCTGTTTACAAATAAACTCAAACAGCTGATGATTAACTCATTGACTCATTCTATTCTAATTTCTTTTTCTTCACACTTCACATACCTAACACTACTAAAATGTAAATTTGAGTAGAGTATCATACATTCACAATTCACACAGGGTGTGGTATTTTAATGATTAATTTATTATTTATTTAGTTGTAAAGGAATTTATTTGTTTTGTTTAGTGTGTAGAAAAGTTCCACAACCCATGTAAAACTTACCGGTAAGAATTTCTTTGTATACCTATTAATTTAATTTTAAATGACCACAATTAAACTTGCCCAGCCGTATGTCACAATCGAGGTCACAATATAACCAATAAACTAATGAAAATTATAATTGATGATAATGAATGAATAAAAAGATAATAATAATAAGTAGGTACCTATGTTGAAGTTGAACAAAAGTAACAAAACGTAATAGGATAGGTACCTACAAAAACAAAAGAAATAGGTACTCCATGTAATTTAAAATTGGCAAGTAGGTACTTAGGTAAAAACTGAAGTTGTTATTTAGCTGAACTGCTGAACTCGGGTGAACTTTGCTGAATGCTGATAATGTTTATAAAAATCAAAAATGGATTATTACCTACCTACCTACCTATACAACACCAAAACCTCTCTCATTTTATATCGTGCAACTAACTTTATTATAACTTACTCAATATCAGAAAGTTGAATATGTATATTAAGTTAAGTATACTTAGTCTAAGGTATGTTACCTACCGAGGTACCTACTTTAACTTTTAGGTATTGGTAGGTACCTATAATACATTCATTGGTAACTCGACTACAAAAATCAAAATTTGAATTCAAACAAAAAAATAAGAACAAAGTTTCCTTCAAGGGTGTATCCGGAAATGCCTCATTTAAAAGTTCTACCCCTCCAAAAATAAAAAGAATTTTCGGGGATTTTATATTTTTTAAAAGAAGTTGGGGTGGTTGTTGGATCATGATACGAAAATAAATTAGGACTGAGATGTTCTAAGCTCTATTGAAACGCAAAACTCTTTTGCCAATAATTGTGCTTATCGCAAAATATCAATAACTTACTTTCCCATATTTATGCATTAAAAAAAAAAAACTAAAAAAGTATAGCTGACAATTTTTGAACGCACACTAAATGTACTTTGAAATAATATCTGATAGCTACTGATTTGTGTTCATGTGTAGATGAATGCGGTATGATTCAAAATGCCCCTCTAGTTGTTAGGCAAGAAATTATTCCCGGTGTACCTACCATGTAGATAATAGTTCTAGTGGTCTTTCGTAACTTTTTAAAAATTTACCTATTTTGACAAATCGAGTTATATAATTTTTTCATTTTATAGGGGATGAACGACATGATTAAATATACTCGCCCCTGTAGTTGTTTGCAAGAAAGTATGTATTTCAACTGTACCCTGTAGGTTATACCTACTTATTCTAGTAGTGTTTCGTAATTTTTTCAAAATTTTCCTATTTTGGCAAATCAAGTTATTTAATTTTCCATTTTATTGGGGATGAACGACATGATTTAAAACACCCGCCCCTGTAGTTGCTAGCAAAAAATTATTATTCCTGGTGTACCTTGTAGGTAATATTATAGTCCCAGTGGTCTTTCGTAATTTTTTTTAAATTATATCCTATTTTGGCAAAGCCAGTTATATAATTTTTCATTTTAATGGGGATGAACGACATGATTTACAATACCCGCTGTAACATTTCAACTCCCAGGAGTCCCAAGCCTATAGATTTCCGGAGATAATCTATGTATTTTGATCGTCTAGAATTTTAATGGAGGACCTGTCGTCGTGATGTAGTTGCTTAGAATCGTTGATTAGGGTATGCCGAGTATAAGGTGACCACTATGAATTTAAGTCTCTAAGCCTGTATCCTATTTTCGTGAAAGTTTCTAATTCTTTCACAATGAAAAAAACAAGTAAAAATGTGGTGAAGGAGGGTTGAAGGTAAAATGTGGAAAATAAACACAAATTAACTGAAGACTTCTACCTCTATTATTATGCCTGTCTGAAAATTATTTGACAAAAGAGGAATTCACACAACAAAGAAAACAAAACAGAATTAAGAAAAGAGGAAAAGCAAAAGAGAAACAATGTACGTATAGTTAGTATGGTTAATGTTTAGAACTATAACGCAAGCCGTTAGTTTTAGCAAAAAATGATGAACAACTCCAATTCCAACTTCAAACCGACAATCAGAGAGAAATCAGATGGTTTGTCTAAGAATAGGAAAGTAGGCACTTTTTTGCAAAATGCAAAATGAAAAAACCTACTCTAAATCTTTTTAATAATGCAAGAAACTTTTTTATTTCAGCAACCCTTGAAGGAATCAGTCAGTATCTAATCAAAAAACAATTTTTTTAACATAAAATTAGACATTCCTTAAAATTTAATTTATAAAAAAATAAAATGAGTAACATTAATATTTTCTCAATACTTTTGGGCCATAAAAAGGAAGAAAAATAATTTTTAAATTAATAATTTTTATTTTTGTCAATTAAACAGATTCATAGCAGAGAGATATATTATTTCTTAATTTTCTAACCAACAGATTCTCTTCTATAGTTTCCAAGATCAGAGTGTCTCCTATTAAAAGTACCGCTTCTAACAGAGGCGCTGATATGTTTCAACTTATTGCTGCTACCTCTCAAAAGCAACTGGAACTCTGCATACTCGGGACTATTTTCCTTGAAATGATTTTCTTCAACGATTATCCTGGATAAACCCTTGAAAGAGGGCAAATTCTCTTCTTTTTGATGCCGCAAAACATCCAGAATTGATCGTAACGATTCTTGAGTTAAATTGTTATCTATAAAGTATTGCAATTTGATCAAATAATAGTTGTTATCTATTTCACTTAACACTTAAGTCTTAAGTCACCCTTATTGTTTCAACTGGTGCTTGTTTATGGTTAAAGCGTTGAGAATAATTTTAGAAAAATTGTCTACAATAAAAAAAAAACTTCAAACAAAACTTTCTGTTTCATTCGAACCTATATTGCTTCTTTCGTACGATACGAAATGTAAGAACTCGGGGATAACACCCCTGGTCCAGTCTTTTATGGCTTTGAGAATGCCAGTAGTTAAAACTGAAAGAGTTAAATATATATATATATAATCTTACAGGCCAGGTTTAAACTTGAGAGATTGAAATTTCCTCTACAAAAAATTTGCCCTCCTTCTTCCCAAGCGTCAATAACAAAGGGATGAGTGTCCGTGCCTAGCTCTTCCTCTATTAGTTTCATTGTGTGCTGTATTTTATTCGCAGATTTTACTGAGGAAATAGACGTCCTGGAAGATTTTCTGTTTCCTACAAAATATAAATATAATTCTTTTCTTTAATTCTTGAAGGCACGTACCATTTTTGCTTGATGCTTTGAGCTCCCTACTATTACTTGTCTGAATGTGATTTTTTTTAACACTTTCTCTCGCACCGGGAGGTAAAAAGGTATCACTCTTAGGTAATAGTTTACATAGTCTCATCTAAAAATGATCGTTTAGAACCTACGATCTTGATAAATTTAATAAGAAATCATTTTTTTAATCCTACCATATCCATTTTGCGTTGGAAGTACTGAAATCTCCGCTTTCTTCTGATATAAATTTCATCGTGATTCAAAACAAATTTTGTCAAAGAGTCCATTATTTCCTTACACCCAGTTTCGCCTATTTTATTGTCAGCCAAATTGAGTGCTTTAATAGTTCTGTTCCCTCTTAGAAGTTGGGCGATATAATGAGCTCCTTCGTCAAACAAGGAGTTGCTGGATAAATTGAGGTAAAGTAAATGGGAAGTTTGACTTCCCGTTAACTGCTTCGCTAAGTTTTTCGCTCCTAGTTGCGTTATATCACAGAACCTCAATGAAAGGTGAGTCACAGAGTTTTTTTCTAGAAGCAAGTTGAAGTTCTGATAATGGTTGGGATTGCCATTAACACTGACCAGCGCTATGTTTCTATTGTGCTGCAACAAGTTACTTAAATGGTTGATTTCAATATAGTCAAGCTTGCAAAATTCTAGTCTAAAAAATAAAATTTATAAATGAACTTAACGAAAATAATATGTCTTACTGATGTCAAAACAAGTAATGAGAGAAGGATGTTTGTAACAACGGATCCCAGTTCCACTGATGAATTTCAGAAGACCTTACTTACCTCAATTCTGTTAATGTTGTCAAATTGCACATCCAAATTGTCATGATTAATAATAATTCTGGCGGTATTGTTTCATAAGCACAAAAAATAGAATTTATGCCTTTTTCTAAAGGCTTATAACCGATATACACATAGGGTGCTGTATTTTCTTCTACAAGCTAAAAGTTTGATGATTTTTAGGCATGTTTGTTGTTTTTCTTTTTATTAATCACCTTTGATCTTCTGATAGAAGATTCCTTTATAAAAATTGGAATTATTTGACAATAATTGTTCTCTTCACAGAGTTTATTGAAATCACCAAAAATTAAATGTGGCTCTTCTGATGAACACCTCCCACCTAGTGATGTTATTGATTTTTTCTTCTTTATTCCTGTTTTACTCGATAAGGAGTGGTTTGGTATCATTTTCTGTGTTTCTAATAAACGATTAAACGAACATATTGACAATGATAATAATAGTCATTTGACATTGCTACCTATAAAAAATTTAATTTTTCAATAAATACCTACCCAACAAAGGTAAATAATTAATAATGCATTTATTATTGTTATTTTGCAGGACAAATGGATAAAATGTAAATATGTGGCATGTGATAATAACATTCCGTAGTTTATCATGGATTATATCGTCCATGTTGGCGACCGTCCTGATAGCAGCAGCGATTCTCGATTCTTCCTGGATAGTTGCTTCGGACAAAACTGCTGAAATCAATGGCACCAGAGTTGTGTCCAGTCCCGGTGTAGGGATTGCAGTAAGATGTCTTCCATCTGCACAAGTAGAAGAGAATAGTACAGTAATATCCACGGAAGATATGGAAGATCCTCTTTATGTTTATCCGGTCCCCATTGTTTTTAAAATTGCTTGGTGCTGCATGCTTTTTGGTAAGTTCTCATATCTGTCGAGACAGTTCTGTGTCGTTAAGATTGACAATTCAGATGAGTAAGATGGCTTAATATGTTTATTGATAACACACTTGGCTTGGAAAGCTAGGTAACTTAACGACAGTTGGTTTTCTCTATATCTGATTTA
Organism: Malachius bipustulatus; assembly: GCA_910589415.1. NCBI lineage: Eukaryota > Metazoa > Arthropoda > Insecta > Coleoptera > Melyridae > Malachius > Malachius bipustulatus. Next base: position 46,064,706 of record OU342632.1, on the reverse strand, counting down.
TAGGAAAGTTTCAATTGGCGTGAGGTTACGGCTTACAGTTTACTAACAACCTAATGTTATGGAAAACCTCATGTTTACCATAACACAAGTTTTGTTGATAAAATAGTAATATTACATACAATAAACATCACTTTGACTAATTAAAAATTGCTTGAGATGGCACTATACAGTGTGTCACAGGCATGGTACACCCCCTTTTTTTTCTTTATTTTTTGAGATAATTTTTTGAAATTTGGTACGTCGCATATTCTCGATATCAACCCTTTCAGTTTTTTATTTATATCTCGAAAACGAAACAAAATTCAGCCATAGTTAGGAGATAATTTTTTGTAAATAATGCGATTTTACATCGAAATGGTTCATTTAAAAAAATGAGAAAAAATATTTGTGAGTAGTCAAAGTATTCAAAAAAGGAATTTGAAACAAAGCAGAAAATATGTTTTTCCTTTTTAATTTGTCAATAAAAAAATCAGTACATATTGGTTGGTACGAATGTATAAACCTGTGATCGATTTTTAAAGTCACAGATACTTAATTATTCTTAAAAATTGTTTTGTGTTGTATCTAAAATAGAATTAATTGCCTTTTTATACAATAAAAAAGAAAAAAACTGTAATTTTGGAAGCATAAAATAACATTCATGCAAGCAGGGGTCAAGTTACCAAGTATTCTACAATCAGACGATAAATCAGGAAATAATACTACGTGGAGCCAGGAAAGTCCAAGCAAGCAGTCTTAGTCGAGAACAAGAATCCAAATAGTGTTGAAACAAGGCATAGAAAAAATTCAAAAACTTCTTTAAAGTTGTACCTTTTGAAAGAAAAGTTGACAGACAAATAAATAGTTACCAAAATCTCTCAGTTTAGCTGCTACATCTCAGTCAGTTTTTATCCAAAAGGGATGTTTAACCCACCATTTTCAAGGAAATTTAAACTACAACTACATACTTGCTTTTCTGTACAGCAATGCCCATACCTATCCCTGCTCAGAAAATAGTAAACTAGAAAAAATTAAAAAGAAGAAAAATCATTTCTTGCTTTTTCAAATTACTTATTCAAATATTTTTTACAACAAATTTTTTAAATAAACTACTCTCAAAAATTAAAGTATTACACCCCAAACCTTATCAACCTTATGCAACCTTATCCTTTATTTTTCTGTTTTATTGAATGTAAACTTAACTCAAAAAACTGTTAACAAATTTTCTACAGGATAAAGCATTCAAAATTTCTCTGCGGTTTTCATACCTCACTTTTCCAAATAAATTTTTCTTTAAGTTGTGATGAGCAAATTACGAAGCTTGATGTCTCATCTCAAGACGGTTTTCATATTTTTTATTCAATATCTATATTTACAGGCTGATCTCAAAAAATCAACTGTTTGTTATTGAAGTTCATAACTTTTTTTTCGCCAACCGATTTTGGAAATGTAAACCTTGTATTGAAACTAAAACTCGAAGCACGAAAATCCAGAGACGAAAATTGACTCAGGACAAACATAAATTCAAAAGATTGCATAAAAAGTTACCTAAATTTAAATTTCTTCTGGTAAAGGTTTTGGGAGGAAAATTTAATGAAAATCGACTTGTTTTCGTACAAACCTTCATTTGTGAACACTTCAAGAATTTTTTTGCCGACGCGAGAAAAAAAAATGTTTATAACACAGCCAAGTTTAATCTGCACGTTTTTATGGAAATCAGCGCTCTTTCTTACCTGACAATGGTATGTAAGCATCCTTTCGAAATTATAAAAATCGCTACCTCGTTTCATCAGTCAAGTAGTGATTATTAGAATTTTCGTGGCTATTGTTACGAACCATTGTCAGGTGAAAAAGAGCGCTGATTCCCTCTGAAAACGTGCAGATGTAATTTGGTAGTTGTTATCAACATTTTTTATTTCAGGTCAGCAAGATTATCTCTTAATTGTTCACAATTACAGTTCTGTTTGGAGACAAGTTGATTTTCATTCAATTACTCCCAAAACCTATTTCAAAAAAAATTAATTTAAGTAAATTTTTTGTCATCTTTTGTTTTTAAAGTTTGTCCTGAGTCAATTTTGGTCCTTGGATTTTCTTGCCTGAAGTTTTAGCTTCAATGCGAAGCTTAAATTTCAAAAATCGGTTGGTGAGGAAAAAAGTTACGCACTTCAAGAGGAAACAGTCGATTTTTTGTTAAAACTAAAACTTGAAAACCGTTTCGAGGTGAGATCTTCAAAATTTTCTCATCAAAACCTAAAGGAAAAATTTGTTTGGAAAACGGTGATACAAAAAATGCGAAGTAATTTTCCTTTACATATCACCCTGTAGAAATTTTGTTGACAGTTTTTGTGATTTTAGATCCAATAAGGCAGAAAATAAATCAATAAAGGCAATAAAAATCAGGCATAGTTTTAGGGTGGACTCTTTCATTTTTGCATGGTGTATTTCTTTTCGAGGTATAATTTAAAAAAGTGGAAGGGGTCATTTTTTTCACTCCAATCTCCTATTTCCACCCTCTAATTTGATAGCACTCCACGATTTTTAATCCTTAATGACCATTTGAAGAATTCATGCAATAAAAACCGGCTCTTTTGATAGTTCCTTATTGCCCTGTTTATTAGGACATAATCACTTAACAATGTCAAATTCTCCTAATTTATAAAATGTATTCATTTCAGGTTTTTTGATAATGTGTACAACATCACTGTATTCCCTAAGTAGTATTTGTTATCAAGCGTGCATGGGGAAAAGTAAATTTGAAGTGACCGGCGTCTGTCAATCTGGAGCGAGTAAGAATGTTACCAAAACAAGCCTACTAAATAATAATTTTTTTATTTCTTAGTCGTGTTCTTGGTACTCGGAATCATGATATATCCCATGGGCTGGGGAACGGACCCAATTCTGAAACTGTGTGGTCCAACTGCGGCCCCCTATTACTTGGGCAATTGTCATTTCGGACTTGGAACTCTTCTAGCTGTTCTTGGAGTTTTGGTCACGGTGTTCAGTTGTTATTTGTCCAAATTAGCTGAAAAGTCTACAAGCAGTGCCGACATAGAGGAAAAGATTTCGGAAGGAAGTAATATTGTGTGTGCTTGTTGAATGTGGTAAGAAGTAATATGTAAGTATTTTTTTTTAATTATTGTTAATTAATTAAATATTGAAACTTTGGATTAAAGAATAACAATAGCAATAGACAAAGTAAAAACTTACGTTACAAAAAATCTTGTTTGAGAATTTACAGGTTGCAAAGCAAAGTATTTAAAAAATTAAACTAAATTCGGGTCTAGACTTTATTACATCATAAAAATTAAATATCTATAAAAACATTTGTATTATAAATGCATATAATAAATTAAATTTAATTTTTGTAGGTATTCCTATAATTATTTCACCTTTCTCAGATCTACACATTGATCATTCTAATTATTATCTATTGCCTTGATGAGACAAAAAAATATCAACCGCTTGGCAATATAAAAAAATTTGTACTGTACTTTACACAAACATCTAAATGTGTCACAATTCAGCAACTTACTATCTTTAAATTTATTCTTTTTGCCAAATTAGAGTTTTATTATTAGCTGGCATGTCATAGATATGTAGCAGTTTCAAAGAATGCTGCTTAGCCACTTCTTTAAGGTCTTGAATGTCTCTCAGACCCCAAGAGGGATCTCTCTGCCGAAGGTTTTGATCGAAATCGATATTAGACTGCGGCTCAATGATTCCATTGTTGGCGTAAGGTCCGTAAGTGATTAACAGTCCGCCACGTCTCAATAATTTCGCGGAATTTCTGAAAAGCCCTTCTGTGCATTCGAAGGGACTGATATGTATCATGTTTACGTTGATAATATAGTCGTATTGTTGCTCTACTTTCCAGGTCTTGCAGTCTGTGGTCACATCGATTATCACCGGTGGTTTTATGTTTTTTGTTGGTGTGTCGTCGGCGTAAGATTTGATGCTGTCAAGCAACGCTTTTTCATACTCTGAAGGCTGGAACGTCAATTTGGGGAAGCGCGGAGCGAAGTGGTACAGGTGTTGACCGGTACCGGAAGATATCTCCAGAACGTTGCCTTTTTTGTTCTCCAAGTGCTTTGATAATATTTCCAGGATGTATATCTTGTTTCTCTCTGCAGACGGGTAATTTATCTTCTGACTGAAAAGTTATTTTTTTTAATAACCAACCAATTTTATTTTGAACGATTTACTGTTATTTTATAATTTGTTGTAAGGAATTTTTGATTAAGTATCGTCTCAGTCATAAGTTAACAATTTAACATTTTATTTGTACTTAATTTAAATTTTAATAATGTAAACAATTAAGGGAACAAAGGTACCTAAAAATTATTATATTATCAATAGTTCTGAAGATGCTCATGATTTGTGCCTTCTTAATTCATGATCATTAATATAATGTGTAATTTCAAATCTACAAATTAGTGTAGAATACATTTTGTAACTGACAACTTAACACTTATACAGGATGCCCGGAAATAGTAGGTACCTAGAAAAGGAGGTCATTTTACATAAAAAAATACTTCTATGCCCAGACGTACTGCTTTTGAAATACTTACCAATTCTTGTTTTTTTGATGTGCTACTGGCAGAGATTTTAGGAATGAGCGAAGTTTTTTTGACCTGCATTTTCCAGTAGGTACATATTTTGATACATCCAAAGCATATTTTTCATCGTAAGTGGCCATTTTCTCAGAAATGGTTAACTTTGGAGCTGTTAACCAGGAGCACCTTTTTGGTGCAGAAAACATGGGCAGTTCTAAAGGGCTTTTTAAACTCGCATTTATCCCAGTGGCGTAGAAGTTAGGATCGAGGTTCAGATTCTCAAAGTAGCCAAAATCTACTCCATTGATTTTTTTTTAAACCTTTATTTTAGAGTGAAAACAAGGGGATTATGAGCACAAAGTGTGTATAAGAGCTGAACATTATTTCTTATACGGTTCTCAAAATATTAGTAAAAAACTGAACTTTTTTTTTACACTCTGTATCTCAAAAACGGTCTGGGCAAGTTTATAGGAAAGAAAAGTATTTTTTTATGAAGAATCACTTCCTTTTCTAGGTACCTGTTATTTCCGGGCATCCTGTATACAAAATATTAATACAAAACAATAACTAATAAAAAGGCTGATATTTTATAATAATAATTATTATTGTGACTATTAAATTGACAGATCTGAATTAATGCTCTCTATTTACTTAATTACAGTCAATTAAGTTAATCTAGTAACGTATACCTAGTTTTATAAATATTTTAATGTACAGTTAAACTTACAATCACATCACAACTATTTTTCGTATAATCTGTCTCATTTTTTAGTTTTCAATTCAACACAGCGTTTAATGATTTATATAGTCTATTCCAACTCTATTCGGATCAAGTTGGCTATGGATTATGAGAATGATCAACCTCGTATCATGGATTTGACAGCACACTGACATGCGTAAAAGTTCCAGGTTACGAGGTTTATACAAAAACAAAAAGCCGGCCGTATCTTGACGGGTTAGAAGTGCAGACTACTAAACCGTTGAACTGCCTCGAACTGGGTTCAAATCCCAGTATTGCTCTGGATGTTTGTGGCGTCTGTTTACTAATTTATTTGGTTTACTTGAAGCTGGGTATATGAGCAAGTTATCGCAGCCCATAATTACTGGAAAACTTCTAAGATTATAATACCAGGTGAAGTGAGCTGATTTTTCGTGGTCGCCAACTGAGGTCCGAATAAAGTTGGAGTACCTAGTTAGGGTGTTAATTTGAAATTTTGTAACTCACACTTTTTTTGACTGTACATAAGCAGATTGAAACACTGTGCTTTTAATTAGGTAAAAGAGATGTCTTGTTTAAATATTTATTCAGTTATTATTTCAATAATTTACAGTAAAAAGGGGACATGCAAAAGTTCTGAAATTACCTCATAGTTCTCGCACTTGCTGCCAAAATTCTGGAATATTTCATCTGGAAACAATTAACAGTTAGTTTAATAAATCTAGTAACAATATAATTTTATAATAAAAGTGTTGTGATAAAACAAGTCTGAAACGCTTTCTAATCAACACCGTTCACTGCCAAAGCTTCTCCTTTTATAGGACGTTTGTACAGTTTTCTTATATACGTTATATCAAAGGATGAAGAAATTTTTGTAACATATCATCACCATCACTGCCTTAACTAAAAAATTATTTTTTACAAAGAACTGTTAAATTACACTAATGCAAAATACGGATGTATTTTAAGAATGCTTATAGTCTAGAGTCTAGACTATAAGCATTATATAGTCAATTTTGATGTGTCTAGACTCTAGACACATCAAAATTTCATAAAGAAACTAAATTTGTCTGCCCTAGCCCTAAGCCGTTTAGGGTACACATCAAAGCAACTTACGGTCAACAATCGTAATAGTATTAAACAATCAACCATAATGTGTTAATCAACATAGCTCTTCTAGGTAAAGGGATTAACATATGGCGGTGGCAACAGTGCAGGAAGATTCAGCATAACAGGTTGAGTTGCTGCATTTTGGCCGCACTGCTTAGTGATTGGCTCTCCAATGAGAAATGATATTGAAGTCGTTTTAAGCGAAATTAAAAAATTGAAGAAAAATTATTAGAGGAGGTTTGCTTATATTAGGCATAAATAAAATGATATCTTAGAAGCCTCTTTTGGTAATGATAAGAGAAGCCATGAAAGAGCTCATTAGTAAAGTTTTTGAAGCAGTTTTGAAATCCCATTCGTTACAATTTTTTTTATTGTCATAATCCATAACACATAAGTCAAATCGTTTGAATTATTATTACAAATTTATGTACGAATGACTGTCCAATCATTTTGTAGATTTCTTTCAAGTTCATAATAGCCAGGAAGAAAATCAATAATTGGAAACTTCAAGTTCCTTTTTTATTAATGAAAATTCCACAAATTGTAAATTTTCTTCAAAACTGATTGAATAAAAAAGTTTTGATCTATATTTTAGTGTGGTAGCTGACAAAATACAAGAACTTGAACTGTTGCCTATATCAGCCTGTTTCCACAGCCATCATGTTAATGTGTCAAAATATTGAAAGGGGATTTTGCTTTGATGTGGACATGCAGTAAAAGTCAACTGAACTATGGACCTACAAAGTCACCACAGTTTGATATTATTGTCTTAAAATTATGCACTTGTATAATTTAGTTTTTGATCCCAAGTGTCGTCTTTTATTTTACTTGATGTTAAGTATATGTTTTAAGTTTAACTACTTATTATCTTTAATTGTTCATAATCCTAGTCAAAAATATATTATCTTTATCTTGTATTTCGTAATTGTATTCATACTATAAATTATACCACGTGATCAAATTTTTCTAAACGGATTGGCCCGGGAGCTATTTTTTATGTTTTTGCTTGAATCTGTAAAAATCTAGAATGTGAGATTCCAACGGACAACTCAATTTAGAAAAAGATCACATTATGTTATCGTTTCATTAAGTTTTGTATTTTTTTATATTCAATTAATATACTTAAATAATATAAAGCAAACAACTTTTAAATTTGTATTTTTATTTTCCTAAGCTATTTTATCAAATACAATGCAATACATTAAGAATAATACATATAAACAGCATTATAAGTATCTTGAAACAAAGAACAAAAATAAATTAAGTTTACTAACTTAAATAAACTTTCCTAGTTCATTTTTTGTTACACTGCACTTGTTTTTATAACTCACTTCTTTTACTTTTTCGGCTCTTTCCTTTTTTAGTGTTGGTTGTGGGTGGTAAATACACACTATGACCTGTTTTCTTCAAGTGCTCAAATAACTTATTCTTTGAGAGAAAGTTCGATTGACATGTCACACAAACATGGTTTACATCTACACTACTATCAGCATCTAACTGACTTTTGTCTTCATTTGAGGCTCCTTTACCTTTCTTCTTTTCATTTTTACTTTTCATGGATTTTGCAGCTGTATTGTTTAGTTCAGAGGTTTGAATATTATTAACTGACGAATCTTCAGATTTTTTATCTTGATCTACTTCTTCAACTCCATTAATGATGGTGTTAGCATCTCCTTCGGCTTTAGTTGTTATTGTGTCTTTATTTTGTTTTAATTTGTTTTTATTTTTTCTTTTTGGTCTCTCTGATTTGAACTCGGCATTCGAGTCACTCAGTGGCTCTATTGCGTCATGATTTTCATTCTCATTTTCCACCCGTAACACCTTTTGCTGTTTCTTATTTTTCTTAGATTTTTTAACAGGTCCTGAAGAGCTATCTTCATCCCTTCTCTCAGAAGAACTATTTCTTTCTTTCGTTACATCGTCTTCAATACTTTTATTAATTTTTTCATCTAGTCCTATATCCGACTCACAAGAACTTGCAACTTCTTCAAAGTTGTCGGCTGGCAATTCGGAATTCTTGATTATTTTTTCGTTATAATCTTCAACACTTTCAGGACATGAGTCATATTCTTCTAGGCTTTCATCAAAATTCTCATCGGCCATCATTTTCTGTCGTAGCTTTTCAACATTTTCTCGGTGCTTTTTGCTAGATTCGTGATTTTTGAATGACTTATCGGTTTTAAATGGTTTATTACAAGCTAAACAATATAAACTATCGACTTCTGAGATATCATCATTATCATCATCGGAGTTGGATAAATCCTCACCAAATTCACTAGCTAAATGTTTTTCTATTTGTTCTAGTTCTTGTGTGAGATTATCGAAATTCGACCATTCAGGAACTGCCGATTCGTTCAATTGTTTTTTCCTCTCCAATCTTTTTTGCTTGCTGATCTGTTCGAATTTTTTCTTATTCTCCAATCTTTTCACTTCTTGTAATTTTATTTGCGCTTGAACTCGTTTATCTCGTTTCCTCACGAATGCCACTAGACTTCGAACTTCTTCATTTCTCTCTTTTTTAGCTTTCTGTCTTATTTTCTTGTTTTCTTTATCCATAAGTTTCAATATCTTACCACCTCTTATTTCGGTGTTCTTGTATGGATCTAGCCAAACGTACGATTTTTTGGTTAAATAGTTAGACCAGTATGAATAAAATCGTGCCACCACTTCGTCATAGTCACTCTTGGAGTCACCGAATGTAGGAATTTCCAACATCTCGTCCTTATGTTCCATAAACTCTAGATCCTCTTTTGCAATTTCCTCAAACACTTTTCTATAAACCGTATAGAAACCTTTTTCGTCAGCTCCGTATCCCTTAAAACAGCTGGTCGTGAAATATTGATACACATTCAAACAGGAGTCTTCAAATTCTGAATCAGCTGATCTGAGAATCTGCTCACGGTGACTGTCGTACCAGGCTCTCTCTTGTCGATCGCTCAACACATCGTAGGCTTGCTGTAGCAGCTGGAATTGTTCCTTCGCCTCTTCCGGGTTATCGAGATTCTTGTCAGGGTGCCATCTCAGGGCCAATTTTTTGTAACAAGACTTGATTGTTGCGTCGTCGGCATCTCGAGGCACTTCTAACACTTCATAATAGCACTTCATGTTACAGGTAGAAAGCCTGTCACTGTAGATAGGTACTCCTAATTAGCAACTGCGGTAGCTGTTTCGGTTTCAGTCTTTGGAGGAAAAATTATACATTAAATTCAGCAAATTTAATATTAAAAAGCTTCATTATAAAAGATTATATAGCATGTGCCAAAACTCATTATTAGGTTACCGGTTTAGGTGGTACCGGTACCTGGTAGGTACTTTATTTTTTTATTAGCAAGAAACTTAAAGCAAAAGCGGCTGCCAAATAATCTTTTGCAATGATCTAATCTTATGCAATAATTGTATGAATATAAGTACATGTCTCAACTAACCAAATTATTAAATATCTTCTATAATTATTTTCTTATAATTCTGGTATATTCTTCCAATTATTAATTAAATAAAATAGGTACAGATTCCATATTTAATATTCAACTGAATAATAAAAAATAAAACTTTCTTTCATTCACACTTTCATCTTTCATTTCTGAATTCTGTTCTGTTTTGATATTTCTGGTTTCTTGACTTGAACATCAACAAACTATCAAGTTAATGTCAGTTGTCTTAACGACAGCGACGACACTCGACATAGTGACAGATGAGTTATTAGTTTTTTTTTTTTGCTCAGAATTAAAAACATCAGGAAGGACTTGTGATTGTGAGTACCGACTACCGACTGACGGTGAGAAGTGACGTCAAATATGACGCGTCATGAAGATTATAGGCTCTGACGTTCCATTGCTAAGATTGCAATCATACATGAATCTAATCATCTGTATAGTCTAATTGGTATATTTTTGGGACTATAGCTAATATATACTGCTTGATTTACTTAAAAGTATTATACAGTATTGTATCTAGGTATCTAGGCAATTAAAAACAAAACACGTCTTATTAAAAGTTTTATTAAATTAATGCAAGGCAAGTGATGCACATGAGTCTAACAACAATATCAAGTATAACAAAATAATAAGACAAAACAAGCATTAGTAACATATTTTTTACAAATTAAAGTCAGTTCTGTTATTTTATACAATTTGTGAATTTTTAAATACACTAAATCTAAAATGTAGATCTTTAAATACCTACCTATAGATATATTTACATAATGTATTACAAAGAGAAAGGTGGTGAATTTTTTTCAAAATGTGATTGTCGCTATGAAAAATTAACAATTAATATATCAAACGAATTTTAAACCGCCTTTGTTCTAGGTCTATTAGTAAATAAGAAGTATGAGTGCACTTATTTACAATTTGGTTTATTTGTTAAACAGCTAGAAATTATAAAAACTGGAATAAAGTTCTTATAAAATGTGTACCTATACATAACTTTACTACAACTATAGGGCCATGAGTGAAATTTCATTTATGCTTCTAATATATCTTTTTTATCATGTTTATCGTGGCCAATAAGTGCTTTCCAATGCCATGACAGTTCACGAATGCCTGTAAAAAAGTTATCTATTCACCTTAAAAGAGGGGGTGTAGGTGTAATTCATTTATATCATATATAGGGTACCTATATTACCGACACTAACGCTTACTATATGTATTGTTGATGTTTACTTGACATGGAGAAGTTTCAACAAATGGATGTCATATTTTTGGCACACTTGGTCATAGGTTTAGGTAAGTGGAAAAAAGCGAAGTTTGAAAAATTAAGCAAAATATTAACACGAATAGAAATCAAAACGGAATCATCTTTCAGTGGATTTTCAACACACAATATTACCGGTCTACGAATCTGTAGGCTTTAATATTTGTTATAATTTTTAACTCGATATTTAACGCAGTTACTAAGAAAAAGGGTGTTGATAGACACGAACGACAGAGTGATCTATATAAGACCCTCCCTTACTGATCCTTAAAAAATAAAAGCCATCAAGGTCCCGTATATTTTCTGCAATCATAATTGCCTGCTGAGTGCATTTTTTGGCCAAAATATCCCAGTAATAAAATATTAAGCTTATCTCTAGGCAACGCGCGAACAAGTAGAAACTGATTAGGTAGTAGAAACCCTGTTATTCTATTGTTGGGACATTGCTCTAACTCAGTAAAAGTTTACCACTTTAACTAAATACCCGGATATATCACTAAACTTTGTGCGAATTTTCAGACTCATGGAACTCTACGTTCATTGAAAATCTAAACGTTTTTGAAGTTAAATTTAACATTCCCAACTTTTTGTTAGAATGAGAATGCGCTATCTTAGTAAGCGTCAGTGTCGGTAATACAGGTTCCTTATTATATCATTTTTAAACTTAATTTATGACGCTTTATATTATTTCAGTGACTCTTAAAATAAATAACAAAAAGTGGAGGATAGTGTCCACTTATTGGCTCTGTTGTCCACATTGTTATTTTTATAGTCACTGTCATAAATTCTAAATAAAGACATTTTGAACAACTTCTAACGTTATCAATCATCTAATAATTTCACTTGGCCTTGAAAAGCACTTCTTGTTAAATTTGACATTTCTTTATTTTTTTTATATGAGAGTGAGAATTTGAATAATCGCTAAAACTATTATATACAGGGCGAGTCAAGCGAGGATAAGATAATAGTTGAAGTTACGATTCTTGCGATCATTTTAAGAAAAAAACTGGCTATGTAATGCATGTCCTAAACGGCTAATCTTTTGAACTGCGCGGTTAGTCAAGATTTAAGAAAAAAAGTTAAATTTCTTCTTATTCATACCAACGCTTAGATATTCTTATAATATACAGTGTGTTAGTTAAGTACGGGGCCAAACTCCAAGGGGTGCTTCCTTGAGTGATTTTAAGAAGAAAAGTTCAAATAAACATGGGTCCGAAAATGCATATTTTTCAAGATACAGGGTGTCAAACTTTTATTTTTTTTTCTCGAAAACAAAGCAAGATATGAAAAAACTCAAGAGACACAATAGTTGTATTTCTAGTTGCTTAATTCGAAAAAAATACAAAATTAAAAAAAAAGTCAGTGGCGCCCAATTTTTTAATCAAAAATATTAGTTAGACTGTCTTCCGGGACGCCACTGGAATTAATAATTTTAATCTAATTGGGGCTAAATTACCCTCTTGTTGTTACAAACAGAACTGACAAATTTCAACAAAATTGAAAGAGTTTAGAGATATTCACGAACATTCGAATTTTTTTTTAAGTTTGACACCCTCCTGTATCTTGAAAAATATGCATTTTCGGACCCATGTTTATTTAAACTTTTCTTCTTAAAATCACTCAAGGAAGCACCCCTTGGGAGTTTTTTGGCCCCGCGTACTTAACTATAACACCCTGTATGGTATTCAAGTTCTACAGTTCCATTCGAAAAGTATATTGCACTGTAGACATCATTAAGAGCCATGTTGTAATAATTTTTTTTCCACCAGTGCGGCGTTCATGTGAGATTTTTAAATTGTACACCATCATCTCATCTTACACAAGAATTAAATTTTCAAATTCCTATTCAATTTTCAGCTAAAAAGGTACCTAGCTCCAATTTTTTGACCCGACATAAGCAGACTTTAATCACGTAAAAAGCCTTTTTTTCAAAATTCAAAACTGAAAGATTTATTGGACCGTTGCCAGACTTTCTAGCTATCCTGTACCTGTATGAGAAGTTATATTTAAAAAGGCGAAAAGAATCGTACCCTTAAATCTTGCATTCCCCTCCTAACTCACCCTGATAGGTGGTTATAAAAGGTTATCATTACCTTAGATAGGTACTGATAATTTTTACCAAGAGGTCCACCCACGTCCATACCTCACTTTCATTTTCAAAATCTTATGTCAGTATGCCTGAATAATCACAATCCACAGTCTAATAAATCTTTTGAGTGAGTATTCATACTCTGTGTCTTGTTATTAACTTCTAAAAGGGGAAAAAATTATTTTCTCGTGACCCTCGCGTTATTTTAAGAGTTCACTATATGGCACTACAAACATCTAACTCCGAACCACAATCCAAAAATTAACTTCATAATTTGGTAGTGGCTTCTAGCTTCACATATCGATTATGCTGACCATCCTCTAGATCTTCCGGTGGTATAAAGCATTGATGAGTCTGGAGCTTAGGCCTCAACAAAACTTTCCTCACCCCCCAAATAATCGCCACTATTCCTATGCAGAGCAACAGGAACACAGTCACAAACGCCACGTCAATTGCAGTAAAACCTTGATGTTGCTTCGGAAAAACTGTCACACAATGGGGTTTTATTGGCTCAACCGGTGGTCCATGTCTAACTACATTCGCGCACACTCTATATATTCCCCTAGATAGCCCTACAAACACATATTTGGGATCACTGCAGTTGAGCCTCCTTTGAGATAGGAGAGAACTTTGTTCAAGGATTGCTACATTTACTTCACATCTCACTTTGGGATAAATCTCTACGTCTATGGATAAGCTCCCGTAGCTACTCAAGTTAGCTTTCACTGCCAGCACTTTTGGAATCATGGTCGAATAGTCATTTTGTGGCCTGATGATGATGTTTTGCACTAGAGGAATTACATCAGAACAACCAAGAATTAACGAGACATCGTCTGTTAGTCCAGAATCGAATAAAACTATGCAATATCTATAATTGTGACGATCTTCCAAATGTATTCCTTGTGGGATAGTGACATTTAACTGTTTCGGATTTGTCATCTCTGATGAATTACAATGAAGAGGCGTAGACTCTAGCAGTATTTCATTTAGATCTTCTTCTTCATAAACAAAAATCGCATTGCAAGTATAAGATGTGTCATCTTCTATAGCCCAAGCTAGATTTATACTGTTACCGTCATAGTTAAAAGACTTTAGGTTCACTTTAGCTTTGTACGGAGGCGACATTGGAGATTCCTGTTCATCTTCTCCACACAAAAGATTGTCCACCACGTCTACTAAGTTACCATTTTCTAAATTAGGAGGAGTTGTACAAACTGCCGTTATTTTGTCTTCATTTGACAAAGAGGAATTGTTCAACCAGATAGCAAATTCAGTTAAACTACAATCACAGTTAAGAGGATTTTCTGATAAAGTTAAATGTTGTAAAATCGTATTCGGTTTTAGTGCGTCACTAGCCACGATAGTGATCTCATTTTCATCCAGTTTCAGCTTCTTTAAATTTTTCAGTGGCTGGATTAGATCTGCAGTCAATGCCCTGAGAAAATTATTCCTTAAGTCGAGCTCTATTAGATTTTCGAGATGAGCTAAAGAAGCCCCGGAAACTGCTACAATCCTGTTATGAGCCAAATCGAGGCTAATCAGGTTCCTCATATTATGGAACGCATGGTCCTCTAGGACATCGATTTGATTATGATTGAGGGAAAGCGATGTCAAGTTAACTAGACCTTGCAAAGCTCCCATTTTGATGCTACTTAAGGAATTGTGCGAAATCTGCAATTCTTTTAATGAATCCATTTTCGGGAAAGTCTTGGAATCCAAGGGCCCAACAAGAGAGTTTCCAGAGAGGTCGATTTCTTCCAAAGTGGGCATCGGTAGTAGTTTGGATAACGCCATCAAAGTGAGTTTATTTCCTCTCAAACGAAGAGTTCTGAGATGTGGGATGCTTGACAAAGCATTGGCAGCTATTTTTGCTATATTATTGTCACTTAGATCGATGAATGATAAATTTCGGAGTCCCTGTAACAATGGTAACCGTTTTAGATCTCCTGCGATTAATAATGTTTCATGAATAATTGGCACTCACTTTAAATGAATCGGCATCCAATCCTTCCATGAGGTTCCCGGACAGATCCAGTCTGTCCAGCTGCGGCAAGCTCTCCAAAGCTTCAACAGGTACCCTGGTGAGCCTGTTGTTTGGCAGACCGAGCGCCTGTAGAGGAGAAGCCAGCTGGCTGAAGGCGTTGGGAGTAACTTCCCGCAACTCTCCCGAGGAAACCACTAATCCATGCAGTGCAACGCCTTCCAGGAGCGGTTCTTTAATCGAGGTAACATTCTGTAAGGTACAGTCTAGGAGGGAAACGTGGGCTGCGTGTGGCGCTCGCAGTACTTGCCCTGGAATTTAAGTACAAAACTGAAATAAATAATTAAAGCGGTAAATTTATTACTCACCTATGACTTCGAGGGCAGTGCTGTCTCCTGTGCAGCGCAAGGTGTGAGGCATGTCGCAGTCGCACTCGACAGCAGGTTGCTTGGATATGCCTGGACATCGCCATCCTGGATCCTGTAGGATGGCACCGGGCGTCGGAAGGCCGCAACACCACCACACCACCCACACCGCCAGCCAACGCATCCTGAAGAAAAAGAAAGATGTTATGCACGAATAACTGACGCAAAACTTCTTGAAATAGAAATTTGCGAGGAAATTGGTGTTTCTAAATTCGCCGCCTCATTTTTAACGAACGAGCAACGATCTGTCATGTTTATTTGACTGCTGCCGCTCGTTTGTTTCATGTGTTCGTTTCTCTAGTTGCGCGTTCGCTCTGTTCATTCGTGAAATGAGGTGTTCGTTAGATGAGGACGATGCCTGTAGGTATATTCAAAGGATAATCGTTTGAGCTTGTTTATTTTATACATACGCATCTATACTTATATGTGTTTTTTTGCGGTCTTGATATGGGAACAAGAGGATGCTCGCGATGGTTTCTTAGACTTGAAAATAATTTGCAATTTTTTAAACCCAGAGAACTCTAAAATGTTCTGTTATATAATCGTCTCCCACAGGGAGAAAACAAAGGTGGCGCCCGAGGGTAAAAATGTAAGTGGAAGAGAGAGAGAGAGAGAGAGAGAGAGAGAGAGAGAGAGAGAGAGAGAGAGAGAGAGAGAGAGAGAGAGAGAGAGAGAGAGAGAGGGAGAGAGAGACAGACAGACAAAAAATTCGTATTTTTGTTAAACCCGTATGGACAACGTAAGGTTTTTTTTTTACAGGGCGTTATTATTTCAGTTGATTTGTATACAGGGTGAAATTTAAAAGTCTCCATTGGCCGATATCTTTCAAACAAAAAAAGATATAAAAAAAAAAACCAAAGACCCGTTTGGTTAATATTCAGGGAAACCAAAATCACGTAGTAAATAGCTAACCCCTACCAACTTTTAAGCCACCATCCATCCCAACCCAATTATAAAATTTTAAATGATAACCTCCTACATCTGTTAGAAGATTGAGAAGCCCTTGAAAACTGCTTTTTGGTACCAAATAAAGTGACATTGTGAAAATGCTTTCCAGTAATTAAAGTGACATTGTATCGAATATGACAGGTTATTGTTTGAAATTTTTTAAGTATTAGGGTGGGTGAAACTTTAAGGACTGTGTTATTTATGAGGGTCAGTCATTTTTAATTGATTTTGGTTCCCCTTTCCGTATCGCCAGAATAGATTTTTACGATTTTTGATATGGTAGGTACTTTTTTTTTGGTTTTAAAGAATACGTCATATCGTCATTGGTAAATGTTAAAATGTTCACCCTATATATTCGACAAAATGTCACTTGGTCTGGTATTACCGGTAGGTGGGTGCAGGTATTACAGTCTGTAGGTGGGTGGAGCTTTAAGTGTTGGACTGTTGGTAGGGGTGAATCATTTTGGTTCCCCTTCGATATCGCCCAAACGGGTTTTTGCGATTTTTGATATTTTTTTTGTTTTAAAAATACCGCCTATGGAAATTTTGAAAAACGCCACCCTGTATAAAGTGCAAAAAATTACTAAATCAGTATCCACCTATTTATCTTTAATTGAGCGTTTAAAGACTATATGCTCACATGAGATTTTGGGCTTATAAATGAAATTTTTTACGCCTAGAACATTATGAAGATTAAATCAGTAAAGATAGAATTTTGAAATACAAAAATCATAGACAGCACATGCATAAAACATAAGCAAAAGTCTCCTTGGCGACGTATGCTGATCATTTTGTATTCCAGAAAGATAACGCAATTCAAACACACTCCGCCTTTATATGTGCGAGTATTAGTATGTAAGTAGGGCATATTGCTCCTAGGGGAAACTGCCTAGGAATCCTAGGGGAAAGCTCGCTTGTTGTAATTAAGCACCGGAGAATTTTGAGCAAACACATAAAGAGCAAATAAAAGCTAAATTCTTCATCAAACATTTCGTAGGTAAATATTGTGTGTATTTATTTCAATTTTATTGTCCTTAAATATTAGCACCGACATTCTCTTCATAATTGTTTTTTCAACCTTAATCCCGCTGTAATAATATATTCAACACAAGATTAATTTAAATTTCACTGTAGGTCGAAGTTTACACAAGGAAATTGAATTTTAAAATACAAAACTCTAAGACGTGGATTTAACTCCTGAAGTTACCGCGGAGTTGCGATTCAGCTCAGCATATCAATACACTCATCGGTTAGAGTTGCAGTTCCTTTTTAAGAATTTTTCTTCCTGAGTTAATGCATAACAACTTATAAAATTAAACTTTCAACAAGAAGTTATTATTGGCTTAGGTATAAGGTACTAATACTTATATAGGTATCAGAAAAATCCGACTTCTTATGATTAATATATTTTGAAGTCGTATAGCAGGTAGTTATATATTTTAAGTTTTGATAGAACGAATGTAGGTTTAAAATTCCTGCAGTAGATACACGATAAGCAATGCATAACATACATGAAACATGTGGTGCTCGTGGTTTGTCTGCAAAGAAAGAAGTATGATTGGTTTTTGCTCACTTGGGAGTAGCACATGACTACAATTTATAATTGCCCTCCTGCTAGAATTCCAGTGGCGCGAAGATATTTTCAGGTTTACTAAATAGTAAGTCCTTCTTATCTTAGATACCTTACAGTAAATTTTTTTTATTGAAGCTACCAGAAATTTAGGGAACCTGCATTCGCTTCGTTAGTGTCGGAAATACGCTTATTCTTTGCAGCTTCATATGATACTGTTACTTTGACAATATGAAAAGTTATATTGTTCTGGACAGATTTTTACTATTTCTACTTAACTCTCGCATTGGGTGTTATTTTATGATAAAAAAAGAAGTTTCCAATTGCCTCTCTTGTAAGCAAAATGAGTATTGAGTCTGTTATGTATGTACAGAAGCCCATTTTTCTTCTTGGATTTTTATCAGAGAATTCCAACGGACCTTTTCATGCTTCTTCAAAAATTTTCGGATCGATTCTTTCAAAAATAATTGATGTAAATGTGTCTTTTTCTGCATCAGAAATTCTACTGCCAGAACTTCTAAAATAAAGTCTTTTTAACTCATTATTTTAATAATTTTTGAAGCTGCGGCGCCACCTTTCTTTTATTCATCTTGAGTGTATCATTACGGATTTCTTTCTTCCTTTCAAAAAAGACTAATCATAGCCCAAAGCCGCATTTTAAATCAAAATTCTTGATACCCAATCTTGAGAAATTTCTTTCAACATAGAAGCTCGCGACTAATAATTTACTGTAGAGTTCACGGTGTTGCATAGGAAAGGTAACATAAGGGAAAACGCTGCAGTGAATATTAACAATAAGGATCCAAGCCACTCTGGTTTAAAAAGCTGATAGTTTTTATATAGAAAACTGCATAGTAACTATCCTAGGAAACTTGGTATTAGTTTCCAAGGGAACAGTGTTTTTGAAAGGATGTCATTCATTGTCAAAGTATTGTTGAAAAATTCTTTTCACGTATTCCCCATGTTACCTTTTCTATGCAACACAGTGAATAATGTTTTTTGCCACATTGAAAGATGACAGACAACTTCTCGAATTTTTTCAAATTTTGTGAAACATTGATTTGGCATTGATGCTGTGAGATTAAGAGACAATTTTTTTGTCAAATTATTTCATAAAGTTGTCATTTTAGTTTCGAAATGACATTCTTTTAGGCGCACTTGTGCCAATACTTTTACGCACTTGTGCTTAAAAGTGACATAAATAACAATTAAAAGCAAGTTTTCATGAAGCTTCATGATACTGTCACTTTGACAATATAAAATACCAATTTCTAGAGCTCATAAATTTTATTTCTTGACGATTTAAAATTAATAAAATTCTCATTTCTTGGCGATAAAAAAAAATCTTTTGTGACACGCGTTGCAAAAGGAGTGTTTAAGCACTTTGACGATTGTCAAACTCGGCCTTCGGCCTCGTTTGGATATTTTCGTCCATGCTTAAAACACTCCCATTTTGCAACTTGTATCACACATATCGCAATTACATGTTGTAAAAATGGTAGTGTTTTAAGCACGGACGAAAATAGTGAAACGAGGCCGAAGGCCGAGTTTGACAATTGTCAAAGGGCTGAAACATTCCTTTTGCAACGTGTGTCACACAAGATTTTTTGTTGTTAAATCTCCAATAAACAACAATAATAATTAATGAATTCTAAGTCGTCAAGAAATATAAATTTATGAACTCTAGAGATGGGTTAGAGATATATTATTGTCAAAGTGACAGGCTTCATGAAGATTCATGAGGCCTTTCAAGATTCACTTGCTTTTAATTGTCACTCATGTCACTTTAAAGCACACGTGCGTAAAAGTATATGTAGGTAACTTTTAGGCAGTTGGGCTTAAAAGAATGTCATTTCGAAACTAAAATGACAGTCAAAATTGAAACTTTATGAAAAGATTTAAGGAAAATTGTTTCTGTAATCAACTGTCTTTTCTTAATAATGTTAGAAGCAAAAAAAAACTTAACGCCTCTTTTTAAATTTTACAAGTACATATCTACATGTAATTACAAGACAGAGTTTAATTATTGTAGAGCTGAGACGAATGTAAGTTATCTTGCTCATCACTTGGAAGTGAAGTCATTCCTTTGAAAGAAATTGAAGAAACTGCAAGAAGTACCTATATGTGACACAAATATTCTCTTTATTTTTCAAAAACTTTTGAATTTATCGATCGAAGCTCTAGTTATCTCACTGGAAGTTAAAAAAAAAAGTTCTCGCATGTTTACCATCACTGAATATTTCTCGCCCTCTTTATGAGAATAAAAAACTTGCAGAAACTTTACCGGGTTTACATCGCTCTTTTAGTAAAATCAAAGTGAATTCGGTCACTTTTTAAAGTCTTATTACAGTCCAGGCAAATTCGAGTCTTCTTTGATGACCTGTTTTTACAATGTAGACGTGGACTTACAAGTCTATATTGTTTCATGGTAGGTAAGTACCCTACATTTTAAGTGGCATGGCAGTTGACATAAAACTAATACCATAATTTCCGTTTATTAAATAAAAAGATTTAGATAATCTCAGCAAGGAGAAAAAGAACAACTCCGCAACATTTATCATAGAAACATATATACGCCATCACTATGAAACACGCTACTGCATAATGGGAACTTGTATCATATACGACAGCCAAAGAGCATTCGATTTTTTCCCACTTCACTTTATACTCTTGTCGCTGGATATTTTAAAATAATTCATTTCCCGAGGCTCCTTTTCCATTGAATTTCTCGAAGTGAGTTTCCCTGCCTACATTTCCCGTGGATTTATTCCTCGGCACGGCACCAAATGCAGCGCTTATAATCCTGCAGCCCCGTCCTGCAGGGAATTCCTGAATTCATATTTGATGAAATATTGTTATTTTAAACAACCCAAAAGAACCCATTAGGTTCCTCAAGATGAAAGCAACAAAGAAATATACCTACCGCTGTATGTATACATACCTATATTCATTTACAGGGAGAAATGCAAATAAGGAAATCTTTTCAAAAAACTTTGAAGTGGGTCATTCAAACCTGTCTCTACATCCTGTTCCTTGAGGAACGGGATATCTTTTGAATTCCGTGAGCAGTTGATGGTTAAGACAGTTTTATAACATTATATAGTTAATAGTATAGTTACGTTACAATGCGTACCTAAATTTAATGATAATAATAAGAATAATCTGTTAATCAATTAAACTGATAAAATCTGGTCACTGCAATAGCAGAAACTACTTGTCGAAAAGTGCAGAAAGCAATTGCGGAAATTTTTGGAACACTCAGCGGTTTTTTTATTTTATAGACCGCACTCAGAAACTCTCTAGAGCTCAACCGCATACAATCTCGGACATCGTCGAGATTGTTTTCTGCTTGCTGGACTAGAAGATTGGATGGTCGTAGAGGAATATTGTAAATGGTGAGTAGTGACTTGGCAACGGTAATGCTATCTGTAGATGTGACATGTCAATGTATTGAAGTAATTAAAGTAATCGCTCCTTCAGGTCAGCCTGCTTCATTTTTGAAGATAAAAACTGCTATGAGAGTGTGCTAGCTTTAAAAATAGCAGTCTTAAATACTCCTTTAAGACCATCCCAGCTTCCAGCAAGCAGCAGAAGACAACCTTATCTGCGAGATGCCATGCTGATGACCCCCAGAAGGCGAAATTGTCCCTTCATGTCTTCTCTCCTCTATTCATGTCACCTACTTCTCTAAGACCAGACAATCCCACCTTCCAGCAAGCAGAAAAAGACAGTTTCATCTCCAAGATGACATTTGATGAGCCCTGCTGGGCGAAACTTCCGTCCATGTCTTCGGGTCGAATGATTCTATTTGTTTGATTATTTATGGAATTATCGCCCCTCCAGGTCAGCCCGCTTCATTTGTGAAGCTTAAAATTGTCATAAGCCTGGATTATCTTCAAAAATAGCAGCCTACAATACTCCTCTAAGACCATCCCACCTTCCAGCAAGCAGCAGAAGACAGTCTCATCTGTGAGATGACATGCTGATGAGCCTCAGACGCCGAAACTGTTCATCCATATCTTCGGGTCGATTGATTCTGTTTGCTATTTATGAAGATGTGGTAAATGAGCTCAGCCTACCAACCTTTCACTGTTTCTTATTATTATCAACAATAGGTATGTTTAAATAGACTGTCTTGCATGTTACTTGTGAACCGACACTTCTGTTACACTGAAGGGTAAGACTAAAAAAACGATATTTTCGCAGCAATCAGCTGTAAGCCTACGTCAACTGTTAGACTGTGTAGAAAATGTAGATGATGAGTACATATGTACAGGGTAAATGATCTGGACGGAGAGTTTTCCAGCTTCCTCGATCTATTTCTCTTAACTAACACCTTGACGCGTAGGTACACGATAAGCAAATGATAAAATACTGAAAATTATTTCTACGGACTGACACATTTTACAAGTCACTCTAATCTGAAGACTGAAGGCAGCGCTTCATCTTTATCAGGGCTCGTCAGTTTACTATATCGTCAAGATTATTATTATTAATCAAGAGATAAAAATTTTAATCATGCGAAACGACAAAATATATGAGTTACTTGAAATCTATTTTAAGAAAAGTTAAAAGGAAACAGCTCGAAAATCTCGTACCTGATGGCTGAAAAAATTACACCAGAGGTTTAAATGAGCCTATTCCCTTTCAGGAATGTTTTTGGAGGACCAAGCTCCTATTGAGGGAGAGAAAAAGAGTATAAAGAAATAGAGAAAAATAAAGAGAGGGAAAAGTTATTTGAATCAAAGTGTAGGGTTTCAAAACTTTGGATAAAAAAGTGGAAAGTTAAAAAAAAAACTTGAAATATGAACTTAAAAACTAATTTTCATTAATTTTTTTGTAGGTAAATATTATACAAGAGTCACGACAAAAAAATAATCGTAAATAACAAACTTTTGATTGAAGTGTTCCCAGCAACACAGAAAATTCAATATAAACTTGATACGAGTAAATTAAAAAGGTCAGACCTAATTAAATTTGAGAGACCTAATTATGGTTTCTTGGAAATTCATAATTTGCAATGTTTTTATCATATTACTAAATTTATTTATACCTCCCTTGTGAGATTATGACATATTGGCGAGACTTAAAACGACAGGTCATGCGTGACTAATAATTTTAATAGTAATTAAGCGCATTTTTTATCGTAGGTATATGACACCCAAAATGATATTTTCCTTTTAATTCATGATAAAATAAAACAATTTAAATTTCCTACATCTACCCGCCAATAATATCGCGTCCCTTGATTACCAATCAATAAATACTTCCCGCACCAATCGAAGTCGTTTGTTTAATAAGCCCACGGTCGCACCTGCATAAAAGGCCATTACTCTTAATAATATTTCCCATACCTGTGTTGACTTGTAATTGCAGTTTAAAACCTCTCTAATAATTTAAGTCATATTGATTTTCCAGCCCACTTGTCAAACTTTGTAAACACTTCAGAAGTTCAGGCTTGAATTGTGGGTCTTTATCGAAATTTGCTTTCTAGATTGTTCTCCTAAATTCCCTAATATATTACGTGATTTCCCTAACAATATGCATGGAATTTTGTTCCAGGTTCTAATAATATATTATCGGATAATAATATTATATTAATATAAAAATATGATATTAATTTAAATCAACGCCACGACATTATTATTGGATTGGAGTCATATCATTATGACACTTAAACAGGCATGAGATGAACTGACCGGAAAGCTAAAAAAAATCAATATTCAGTAGTTATTCAATCAAAGATCTAACAATTAAATAATCGATCTGATATTTCTAGGAAAATCTTGGCGCAATTAATAGAAATCGTCTTAAAACTGGATGCAATTCACACTACTGTTAAAATTGAATCCGATTTCTAATTTTTCCAGTGAATGTGAAAATCTGTCAGAAATCATGAAACATAAATTGTAATTTATTGTCCAGTAACGAAATTTGAAGGGGACTGTGAAGCAACTCGCGAATTTTCGCCAGAAGCTATTGAACGGATTCAACAATTGACTCTTTTGTTAAGTAATATAATACATACAGGTGTCCCAGAAAACATGGATTAAATAAACAGCAAAAGCGGGTTTATTTTAAATAAAAAAAACATACGCCGATTGATATTATTGTTTACTGGTACACCCTGTAGATATAGATAGTGCAATAATGTTTTAAATGCATATATTATAAAATCATATGTAACATACATAATATTATTATAAACCCCTTAGTATTATTGCTTCAAAAAAATTATAAAAGCCTCTTTGTTAGATTAATTATTGTAATTTAGCAAGAGGGAATTGGCAAATTTCTTCCTTTGCAGCTTCGCACCCATCCGTTCCAATTTCGAAATCCGAATGAATCGAAGATCCTTCTTGCACACGCGGAATCATCTATCAAATCTTCGTTAAGCAGATCTGAAAAATAATATTTTACTTAGCAAATGAAAACTTACCAGACAACAAATCAAAATTTAGAGGATATGCACATTCTGTAATTAATATAGGACCAAAAAATGTCAGTCATCCGTTTAATTAATTTTTTTTTTGGGAACAATCAATGATAAATGGCGTTTTTGTGGTAATGCTGTCAATGATTTTTTCCGATGCAAATATAAAAATTAATCGTTAAAATGAAAATCGCAAGAAATTACAAAAACCAAAAACATCTATAAGCCCGAAAATAAATAAAGGAGATATAAATGATTTATGGAATTATTTTAGCAAACCCAAGAGGCAATAAAATCAGCGAATATTGACAATAAGCTATTGTTGATGTTCAAGTTTATACAACTTTTATTTTATACAACGTTTATACAAGGACTTCTCTTTAGGATGAGTTCAGTTTGAAATTATCGTTCTTCCATTCAACGCTCTATAAAGTCAAATCTTACTTTAAATCACGCATTTTTATCATCGATCTTCCACTTGATCAAATAAACGGGGAATTATATTTTTATTTTTTCTATTCAAATTATATACAAGAGACATAATATATGCTCCCGCGAGAGTATTATTATGTTTTCAAAAATCTCATACACCCAGAAAAATGATACTTTTTTTCAATTAGTTCCAAAAATTTTATTTTAAATTTAATCAAGTATAGCAAATCTCTGATATACCTAAGTACTTAGACTGACATGAAAAATATTAAAATAATTATTTTTATTTATCCGAATTAGTTTTAATTTCAAATATATCCTGGTAAGGAAATTTGTATATTTTCAATTCTATACGATCAAAGTTCAAGACCTTGCGGCTGATTTTGTCCACTTATCTGATATAGCGAAAACCAAAACACACAACCACACAACTACCTACGTTCAATTAATCGTACGGTGATTGAAAATTTTCTTTTCTATTTACACACACTCACCTTCACATTTTATGTTGCAGCTTCCACCGGGTCTGCCGTAAGCACACCAATCTTTATCATTTATCTGAAATGAAAACATAATTTCCACGCTTTCCCAGTGGTCTTTTATTAGAATAATGTATTTACTTGAAACAAACCAAGACCATGTCCTCGGGCTCGATTTGTAACTAGAGCTGTATCTTTTCCACTTTCACTTTCCACCAAACAAACCCCTAAAACACATTACAAAAATTCACTTGTCTGATGTTATTATAATAATAGGTAAGTACTAACACAAAAAGTAAAAGAATTGTTTTAGGGTTTTATTGAAAAATATTCCATTATAGGATCAATTTATATGACCCTAACTACAATTTCAATAACGAAAATACATTAGAAGGTCGTTTATTGTAATAATAGTCCATCGCCATAATAATTTCAATTCAATACTTACAATTCCCAACAAACGATCGAGGAAATCCTAGTCGAAGCAATTCCTGTGTTAGACCGCATTTTGTGTAACGTTTACCAATAGCTTGGTCACTTAAAAAAAATAATAAAACCGAAAAAATAAGAGAAGTCTTCACCGTAAGGTACCTCATGTTTTTGTCGTTCTGATTCGACTAATGTTCAATTAATAATTTATTGTTACTTAATAATTATAATAATAATATAGTTCGGATAAACCCACACGACCAAGCGAATACACAATTACGTATATCACGTATGAGTGGTAGGACATGAACTACACTCGTTGTGGTACCTAGGTACTTGTACCCACTTTTTGTAAGTTCATTATCAGTAAAAACCTTCTCGCGCATCGATCGCCAAATTAGTGCATTTTTTTGGAAATTTACGCAATTCTCAATATTTATGGCATTTAAAAAATGTTTTTCCTAACATTTGTCAGTAAACATTTTTTATTTTATGTCATTAAAAGTTTATGAGTATAATAATTAATTGTTGTATCTACCTACTGTGAAAATTCATTGAAAACGTGCCATAAAATGGACGAGTATCGAAATTGCATGAGTAAGTTTGATCCTGTATACTTCACAAGCCACCTTCTATAATTATTATAATAATAAAAAAAGCATATTTGTACTAAAGTTTTATTTATTGTTGTTGATATTATTGTTGATCGAGTGACAAAACAGATTCTTGCGAACTTTGAAGGAACGTACTTAAAGGACGTGACTTTAGAAAACGAATTTTCTTTACAATGATTTTCTAAAGTTACACATTTAGATTTTACACCGGTGGTTCTTTGAAGTTAGAGAAAATCCGTTATTGTCACTCGAAGATAGGGAAGTGTTAATCTAGAGAGCCCAAATTTTTGTAGACTTCAGATGTGTCTGAAAGGAGTGATCTGATATTGCATTTGAGAATGACGGTTATAAGTTTCTATGTCCATTTAATGACTCGTTTTCACAGGAACTGAACTGAAATTTTTACATTTTTATTAAATGGATGTAGTTTCATAATTGGACCAATTCATAAAAAATATACAATCTTTTTTTTAATTAAAAATACACTAAAACACGACAAGTGAAATCGTGATTACTAAAAAATCGCACTCAGTTGACACGAAACACGTCAAAAACTAGTTGACAAACTTACTGAGCTCATTTTTTTTGACAAATTTTGGTAATTCTTACCTCCACTTCTTGAATTGAAAAGTGACATTTTAAACTGAGCTATATTGAACAAAAATTATTATTATTGAAATTGTTTACAACATTGGCCTATCTAACAATCACAGTTAGCAAGGCTGTCTAGATCAAGGATTTATTGGTTGTTATCCTGTAAATCAACAAAGGTAATTTTTACTTATTAATCAAATTCATGGTTTATGATTTTCGATTGCTTTCCGTTTGTGAATAATTGCGTCCAAGTGTAACTTAATTAACGCATAGAGTGGTATAATAATAATCTATTGCTTTTTAATTAATTTCATGATCACACCTGCATGAGGTAGGTATGTAGCAGCCGTAAACAGTATTAAAATTTATTATTGAACGTATACCAACATTTACCCACCTATACTTCTTCAAAATAGATTTATTGTTAAGTAGGTACCTAGTTATTTATTGTTAATTCAGGTAATTTTTATAAACATTATGTAAGTAAAAAAAATCGTTAGAATCTATGATTTAGTTTAGAGACAAGCATCAAGAACAGCGTATACTCGCATCGAGAATCGAATACACTGGAGAAAATAGTCCAGAAAGGCTGAAAAAGATGGAGCGATCCGGTGAGTCTTTCCGCGGCGCCTATTAAGCATTGACAAGAATGTATACAGCGTGTATCTCAATAACACCGAAAAAATTTAGGGGAGGATTCTTTGAAAAAAATAAACAAAAAATTTCCTATTAACGTGTGTCTGGATATGCACCCTTTTTGAGATACAGGGTGTCAAAAAAAGATTGTTTTTCGAGTTTTTTGAAGATGTCTCGGGAACCGTATAAGACACAGAATTCAGCTTTTGTACAGATCTTATCATTGATATTAACAACTATTTTAATGTTAACTACCTTTTTTAAGTATGCCAGTGCCGAAGATTTTTAGTGTTGGAGGGATTTTTTTGCCCCTAATATCTACAACACTGGGCAAATTGATATTTTAAAAGTACATTTTTAACTGTCACTGTTTTCTACACAAAAATACACTCTTGGTTATAACTGCTAACGTGAGCCATTTTCGAGAAAATCGGGCATTTACGATGAAAAACTCGCTTTGAATGTTTCAAGACAAGTGTCGAAAAATTAAGGGCAAAAAAACTTCGCTCATTTCTGAGATCTCCGCTGTAATGACACATGAAAAAACTCAGTATTAAAAAAGTAGCTATAAATATCAATGATATGACATTTACAAAAGGCGAGTTTCATATCTCAAACGGTTCCCCAAATATCTTCAAAAAACTGGTAAAATAATCTTTTTTTGACACCCTGTATCTCAAAAAGGGTGCATTTCTAAACACACGTTTATACGAAATTTTTTGTTTATTTTTGACCAATGAATCAGCTCTTAAATTTTTTCGGTGTTATTTAGATACAGCCTGTATAGGTATTATTTTCTCGGCAGTTCTAAATATAGAAAGTTTCACCCGGATTGTATGCAACGTTTTCTCGAATTCAGCGATTAAAATTGGTTCATCAATAACAAATAAATCAAATTCTAAATTAAATTCCATCAAAATTGATCGATAAATCGGTCAAATTCAATCAAAAAGTTAGTCATAGTTAAATAATAGGTAGCAGGTGTTAGTCGTTTATTTGCTTAGGTACCTACTTCTGAAGAATATTTAAACATGATTCTAAATAAATCTTTGAATGGGAGTTTTTCAAAAATTTTTATACAAATGAAATTTTTGAAAAACATTACACCAGAAATACTACAAGAGCTATTAACGTCACCGCATGGAGAAACATAGCAACTCCTTTCCATGTATTGAAATGAAAGGTTCTAATGACAATAATAGTTAATGCGAATAAACAAACACCTATTAAAATAAAAGAAATGAAAGTGGTAAAAAAATGATGACTGCTTTTTGATATCTTGAACACCCTGTAGATATAGATAGGTATAGAAACAATAAATTATTTGAAAAAATAACTGCAATAATGTTTTAAATGTATATATTATAAAATCATATGTAACGTACATTGTATTATAAACCCTTTAGTTTTATTTCTTCAACAAAATTATAAAACTAGCCTCTTTTGTTACATTAATTATTGTAATTTAGCAAATCGGAAGTGGCAAAAATCTTCCTTTGCATTTTCGCATCCATCCGTTCCAATTTTTAAATCCGACTGAATCGAAGATCCTCTTTGCACACGCGGCATCATCCATCAAATCTTCGTTGAGCAGATCTGAAAAATTAATATATTCTTCAACGAGCGAAGAATGATAGCTATTATCAACGAGAATGAAAATTATTGGAACGTTTGAGTGGATAATAGCTATTCTTCGCGAGATGAAGACACTACTCTTCGACCTTTTGAAAAAATCATTACCTAGTTAAAAAAAAACTTTTCAATAGGCCAATTTTCCTGCGATATTTATTTTGTGTTATACAGGGTGGACCACGGTATACGAAACGGAAGATTATGGCCGTGTCTCTGGATTTTAGGATCTTTTTATTTTTGAAGTGGATAGAGACCCGGCAGAGGTACGTTTTAAAATTATATTCATAATGTACAGGCTGTCCCAAAAGCATAAAACATATCAATGTTATGTTTTTTTAAATGGAATGCTCCTATGTTATTGCATTTTTAGATTGTCTGAAAAAAGAAAATAAGATTGGATTTTACAGTTAGTGCTTAAATTCAGAAGTTTTTGAGTTATAAACAAGTGAAAATCGTCATTTTTCAAGTTCATGGCCCTGTACAACGAAAACGGCTGGAGATAGAGAAAAACGGCTTACATGTCCCTATTTTAACTTTTCATGTACTATCCTACGATGTAGATGAAATGTTTATACAGGGTGATAAAAAATTTGAAAAATTCTGAGATTTCTCCACGCGTCGCCAAATAAAAAAAATCAAAGAAAGCACAAATGTTTCTATACCATAGGATAGTACATAAAAAGTTAAAATAGGGACATGTAAGCTGTTTTTCTCTATCTTGAGCCGTTTTCGTTGTACAGGGCCTTGAACTTGAAAAATGACGATTTTCACTTGTTTATAACTCAAAAACTTCTGAATTTAAACACCAACTGTAAAAGCCAATCTTATTTTATTTTTTCAGACAATCTAAAAATGCAATAACATAGGAGCATTCCATTTAAAAAAACATAACTTTGATATGTTTTATGCTTTTGGGACAGCCTGTACATTATGAATATAATTTTAAAACGTACCTCTGCCGGGTCTCTATCCACTCCAAAAATAAAAAGATCCTAAAATCCAGAGACACGGCCATAATCTTCCGTGGCGTATACCGTGGCCCACCCTGTATATTTGATATTTGCGTATTTTACTAAATTCCCGCAGTCATTTCAATTAGCAATAAATGATATTCTGGAATTGAGAGCAACTCCGAGGTAATTTCTTATCACACCTCCACCCAGTCATTTTATATACAGGGTGTCCCAGCTTATTCGAAGCGGTCTCTGTAGGCCAAACGATGGACTTTTTCAAAAAAAATTTCGAAAATTCAAGTACAGAATCACAATGGCCATAATTTAAAATTATTTTGGAGCATACAGAGTGTCCCATATGACAGTGGCATATCAAAGTTATGTTTTTTTAAATGGAATGCTCCTATGTTTTTGCATTTTTAGATTGTCTGAGAAGAGAAAATAAGATTGGCTTTTACAGTTGGTGTTTAAATTCAGAAGTTTTTGAGTTATAAACAAGTGAAAATCGTCATTTTTCAAGTTCAAGGCCCGGTACAAGGAAAACGACTGAAGATAGAGAAAAACGGCTTACATGTCCCTATTTTACTTTTTCATGTACTATCCTATGATGTAGATGAAATGTTTATACAGGGTGATAAAAAATTTGAAAAATTCTGAGATTTCTCCATGCGTCGCTAAATAAAAAAATCAAAGAAAGTACAAATGTTTCTATACCATAGGATAGTACCTACATAAAAAGTTAAAATAGGGACATGTAAGCCGTTTTTCTCTATCTTCAGCCGTTTTCGTTGTACTTGAAAAATGACGATTTTCACTTGTTTATAACTCAAAAACTTCTGAATTTAAACACCAACTGTAAAAGCCAACCTTATTTTCTCTTCTCAGACAATCTAAAAATGCAATAACATAGGAGCATTCCATTTAAAAAAACATAACTTTGATATGCCACTGTCATATGGGACACTCTGTATACTCCAAAATAATTTTAAATTATGGCCATTGTAATTGTGTACTTGAATTTTCAAAAAGTTTTTTGAAAAAGTCCATCGTTTGGCCTACAGAGACCGCTTCGAATAAGCTGGGACACCCTGTATTGTTTAATATTTTAATTATTTAGCAGATGCAAACTTACAAGATAAAAAATTACAATTTATAGAATATGCATATTCTGTAATTAATATAGAACTAAAAAATGCCAGTCAATCCGCTTAATTAATTTTCTTGTTTGGACACGATCAATGAAAAATTATTGCATTTTTTGTGGTGATGTTGTCAATGATTTTATCCGACGCAAATATAAAAATTGATCGTTAAAATCAAAATTACAAGAAATTACAAAAACCAAAAACATCTATAAGCCTGTAAATAAACAAAGGAAATATAAATCAAAACTACGAATACAATAAAGGATGTGGTTGATTTATGGAATTATTTTAGCATTAAACCCAAGAGGCAATAAAATCAGCGAATATTGACAATAAGCTATTGTTGATGTTCAAGTTTATACAACTCTTGTGTGAATAGAGTGAATTATCAAAATTAGGTTCTCAATGAAGGATTTTATTATCACTATCTGCCAAATCAATCAAGTTAAAAAATGTAATGCAAGAGTAATGAGCACTAAATATGAACAAGACAAAAACCAGAACCGAAATAATTGTTAATTTTGAAGCATGTTTATTTAACACTAACATTCATAAGAAGAACATTATATAGTAGGATTAACTTTAAAAAGTCAGATGTGACGTCATACTAACCGTCCGAATTAATATTTTTAATTTCACCAGAAAATGTCAAACAGTTCATTGTCAAGTTGTAAAGGAGCGCAAATTATTGAAGAAATCATTCAAACAATGAATTGAATCGCTTACGTCAGTTTGAGAGCCACTGACAACTACATAAAATTTATTCACGTAATGACATTCTGTCCTCTGTCTTGTGCATTTAATTCTCATTCAAAACCAATGTTGACGTATACTTATTTATGCGGGATGGAGTGTTTAGACAAACTGGACGGTTTCTACGAGAACCAGTATATGAAACAAAATAAATCGAACTATCAGAAGGATGGGTATTCTTAATCGATACATATGACTTTTTAGACTTTATTGGACTATAGTCTTTTTCTTTTGGTTTTCGTTTTTTGTCAATTGCTTTTCCTGATTTGTCAAATTTTTTTCCCATTTATCAAACGTCAGTGCGTGATTTTTCAATTGAAATTGCTCTTTTGTCAAATGAGATTCCTTTTTTATCAAATGCTTTTCCAATATTATGATACTGTCACTGCACGTAAATAGGAAAAGCAATTGACATAAAGTGAAACTGATTTGACATAAAAGGAAATTGATTGATAAATCAATGACTATAATCATTGATAGATAGAAAAATAAGAAACTCATTTGACAAATAAGGAAAAGCAATTGACAAAAGAGGAAAACCAAAAGCAAAAGACTGTATAAAGTTCAAAAACAGCGATAATAACTTAATATTATTCGTTCAAGAAAATACAATGTCAGTAAATGCACACAGGGTGCGTAAATAGTATTTTGTAAGCATGCACCTACCAAATTGGATCATGCAGAAACGGTGGTTCGAACGTTTAGATTTGACATTTGTTTGGGTTAAATTACACATTAATACCTGCCCATATATTCTGACAAAAGCTTTATTTGTTTTGTAAAACTGGTGTTTGTCAGAGCCTCTGACAAAAAAGACCCTCAAAAGATTCTTGATTTCTTTGCATGTTGTAATTTGTTGTCATGTAGCAAGTTATGCTTGTTGTGCAGCAAGTGCAAGTGCAAGGCAAGTGCAGCAAGTTGTTATTTGAAATTTGAGCTAAAGCAATAAAATTTGCATTGTTTCTATTAATAAGCCAGTGGCGTGGATAGAAAAAGGGTAAAAATTGCTAAATTTTTATAACCGCTTATGAGTTGAACTGAAATTTTTCCAGTAGACAGCCATACCAATGACCCTTAACTCTGAAAAATTTCAAGAAGCAAATAAGTAAAATGGCGGAGATATTCGAATATTTTTACATGATGTTTATTCCTCTAAAATTTCAAATTTTCGGTTTTCAAAACTCCCCCTCTAACTTTTTTCGAATTATTTATCACAGGTAGCGTAAATAATAGTGTTTTTTAAGTAAAGTTAATAGCGAGTGGGCGGGCATAGGAAAAGGCACAAAATTGGTAAATTTTGACAAATTTTTTTTGTTTTGTTTAATTAAAAAATCCATTCTTAGGCACGTTTTCAAACGAATAAAAATGAAATTTTCCTAGTATACCACTACGCGAATATGACCTGACTATGGAAAATTTCAGAAGGCCAATTTAAAAAGCGGTGAAAATATTCATAATTTATTGAAACGCATAAAAATACACTATTTATGCGTAAAAAGGTTTTTTAAAATTCAGTTAAGTACTTAATAATTAAAGAAAATCGAAATAATTGCCCAAATTGTTGCCCATCAACTTTATAATTCGAGATTCTAATTCATCTAATGTTGTTGGCCCAAAGCGATACATTTTTATTAATCCGAATTAGTCTTAATTTCAATTATCCTGGTAAGGAAGTTTGCATATTAGTGCATTTTTAATATTTTCAATTCTATACGATCAAAGTTCAAGACCTTGCGGCTGATTTTGTCCACTTATCTGATATAGCGAAAACCAAAACACACAACTACGCTCAATTAATCGTACGGTGATTGAAAATTTTCTTTTCTATTTACACACACTCACCTTCACATTTTATGTTGCAGCTTCCACCGCGCCTGCCGTAAGTACACCAAACTTTATCATTTATCTGAAATGAAAACATAATTTCCACGCTTTCCCAGTGGTCTTTATTAGAATAATGTATTTACTTGAAACAAACCAAGACCACGTCCTCGAGCTTGATTTGTAACTAGAGCTGTATCACTTCCACTTTCACTTTCCACCAAACAAACCCCTAAAACACATTACAAAAATTCACTTGTTTGTTATTATAATAATACTAAGACGAAAAGTAAAAAAAAAAAACGCTTTAGGGGTTTATTGAAAAATATTCCATTGGGATCAATTTACATGACACTAAATACCGTTACAATTCAATACTTACAATTCCCAACAAACGATCTAGGAAATCCTAGTAGAAGCAATTCCTGTGTTAGACCGCAATGTGTGAAACGTTTACCGGTAGCTTGGTCACTTAAAAAAATTAATAAAACCAAATAAATGAGAGAAGTCTTCACCGTAGGGTACCTCATGTTTTTGTCGTTCTAATTCGACTATGTTCAAATAAAAATTTATTGAATATAGTTCGGATAAGTCCACACGACCAAGCGAATACACAATGCATATATCCCGTATGAGTGGTAGGACATGAACTACACTCGTTGTGGTACCTAGGTACTTGTACCCACTTTTTGTAAGTTCATTATCAGTAAAAACCTTCTCGCGCATCGATCGCCAAATTAGTGCATTTTTTTGGAAATTTACGCAATTTTCAATATTTATGGGATTTTAAAAATGTGTTTCCTAACATTATTTGTCAGTAAACATTTTTTATTTTATTTTTTATAGCTACTTACTGCATGTAAAAATTCATTGAAAACGTGCCATAAAATGGATAAGTATCGAAATTGAGCAACTTTGCCTCTGTATTTCACAAGCCACCTTCTATAATTATAATAATAAAAAAGCAAATTTGTAATAAAGTTTTCTTCCAACTTGCATAATATGCAGCCGTTAAAAAAATATTAATTTTCACGCGAATTTAAATAACCGCCATTTTGAAACGACTTGACCGATATTACTCAAATGCAATACAAGACCGCTTCTTCCAGACG
Source organism: Malachius bipustulatus (assembly GCA_910589415.1). Lineage (NCBI taxonomy): Eukaryota > Metazoa > Arthropoda > Insecta > Coleoptera > Melyridae > Malachius > Malachius bipustulatus. Next base: position 46,029,608 of record OU342632.1, on the reverse strand, counting down.
TCCAACTCTTGGCAAATTTCAGTTTCATAGACTGACAATTGCGTCTTGTTGATCGAGGATCCAGAGATATAAAACAGCTTCTTGCGAACTTTTAAGTAACGTCCTGTAAAAACTACGTGACTTTAGAAAACGAATTTTCTTTACAATTTTCAAAAGTTACTCTTTTTACACCGGTGTTTCTTTAAAGTTCGAGAAAATCCGTTATTGTCACTCGAAGATAGGGAAGTGTTAATCTAGGGAATCCAAATTTTTGTAGAAGTCAGATAATATAAATGTCTGAAAGGAGTGATCTGATATTGCATTTGAGCATGACGGTTGTAAGTTTCTATGTCATGCACTAATTAGTACTTGTTACAAAAGTTCCATATTACAAAAGGAAGACAAAGCTGAATTCTCTCTGTAGCAAAAATACAAAAACAAAAAACTGAGTCTCGGTAAGCTGTTGTTTCTGGTCTCCTTTTACTATAGACTTTTGGTTTAATGTCCTATAGTTTCTGAGGTTCTTGATGTGAGACTGATACTTATTGTCCACTTCGAATTTAATAAATTTGTAACTTCCGTAAATTTTATACTTGAACTAGCAACTTGCATTTGAGGTTGATCATCATGTACTATGAAAAGTTATTCCATAAGTGCCAAAAATTGAAAAGTAACAGCTGTAAGGTGTGATTTAAAAGGCATAAATTGTAAACTAGAATTAACCAAAAATAAACCGAGCCATACAGAAACAATAGAAAAAAACTGAATGGCACCTACCTGGTGTCCGGGTCGTATGGAGCTTGACTGGATGAGTGTTTTCTGGAGTCACTAGTATTCTGGCGGGATGATTTCATAGACACAAATTTCGGAATAGGTAATCTAATGAGTAATGACACTTTGACTAACGATAGGCGAGAGATTTTTCGAATGCAATGATTTTCGAATGCAATATGATACCGTGCCGGGTTGGGTCTCCGCCGAGAGGCCTTCTTCCTCTTCCTTTTCATGAGGAGCGGGGATATCTCCTCTTATCTTCTCGGCGCCATTCGGAGATCGAACCTGTATGGCTTTTGATTTACCGCGAATTTACGACTTTAATATTCAAAGAAATTAACAATGATAATTGCCTGTACATTTTCCGCCCACTAAAACGAATGTTTTATAATCCCAAAGAAACTAATTAAAATATTTCAATATTAGAGAAAACCCAAAAAAAAATATACCATCCTAAAGAAACATAAACAAAAGATTAATGATAAGTGATTCAAAGAGTTTACTGTGATTGCAAGGGCAGAGGACACAATTTCACTACCGGACGCTTGAGGAGCCCGGTTTGTGTTCGAACTGTGGCTACGCGAACTTGCTTGTCTTGACCGGGATGTACAGCCACTATCCTAGCCAGTGTCCAATTCAATGGAGATCTGGTTTCATCTTTTATTAAGACCAAAGTACCCAGTTTTATTTCGGTAGATGGCTGTGTCCATTTTGAACGCTGTTGCAGGGTATGCAAATATTCCGTCTTCCAGCGTTTCCAAAAATCTGAGTGAAGACGTTGAACTAACTGCCAACGTGACAAAGTATTTAATTTTAAATGGGAGAGGTCTGGGTCAGGACAAGAATTCAAAGCCTCCATGGTCAAGAAATGACCTGGAGTTAGAGAGGACAAATCGTTCGGATCTGAGCTTTGCTCACAAAGCGGTCGCGAGTTCAACAACGCTTCTATCTGGGCCAAAAGTGTGGAAAGCTCTTCGAATGTTAAAATTTGGTTTCCTATAACCCGATACAAATGAGATTTCACCGAGATACTGTACAGTATTTACTCCCGGATGCAAATTTTCTCGATGAATTTGTTCGATTAGCATCTCTGTGAATCGATGAGTACGAGGTAAGAGTAGAGGATGTTTGGTTTCGAATGGAAGCTCCGCATTGCGTAGGCGTCCGCCCACTCTGACGAAACCTTCTTTATCTAAGAACAAAGCGAGCTTGCGAAGTGGCTTTGGTAAAAGTTGATTGTTTTTGATTTGCGATATTATATCACAAAAAGATTGTTCTTGAACTCTTTTGACAAGAACTAACATGGATTTTTGCAATTCCAAAGAAGAGAGAGATGACGAATGACGTTCAATTGCGTTTCGAACGTTATACGCGAATCGAAGACAATAAGAAACGATTCGTTGAATCTTTGATAAGCTAGAAATTCGATCCAGTAAGTGGTCGAGAAAATGATCTTCCATCACTATGGAAAGGACTACCGGCTTCTCTTCGAGACGAACCGCAACTAATTCGTCGTCCTTGGTAGGAATTCTTTTGAATTTCTCTTCAGGAATCATTGAAGACATCCAAGCGGGACCTTTAAACCACAAGGGATGCGTCAATAGATTTCCTGGTGTCAAACCGCGACTGGCACAGTCTGCCGGATTTTCTAAGGAAGCTACGTGGTACCAAGGGACGTTCGGGATCGTCTCTTGAATATGGCTTACCCGGTTAGCGACAAAGGTCTTCCAAAGATGTGGTGAAGATGCTATCCATGCTAAGACCACCTGCGAGTCCGAAAAAGCGAAAGATTCGTGTATGGTAACTAATGAAGAATAGGTTCGAATGACAAAATCAAGTACGTCTGCTAGGAGCGCGGCTCCCAACAACTCGAGTCTAGGTAACGATGTCGTGCGAAGTGGTGCGACTTTCGACTTTCCGGCTACCAAGGAAACTTTGACTATGTTTCCCGGAGTCTCTATGCGTAGGTATACTGCGGCTGCATAACCTTTTTCGGATGCATCACAGAACCCAAAAAGTTGACAGCGTTGCATATTATTACTAAAGGAGTGGCGAGGCAGCGATATATGCGAAAGACATGAGAGTTCACCTCGAAAATTGGTCCAAAGATCTATAATAGCTTGTGAAGGAAGTTCGTCCCAATTCACTCCCGAAATCCACAGCCTCTGCATTATGTGCTTAGCTAGGAAGGTCACCGGAGACAAAAATCCTAACGGATCATAGATTCTGGCGATTTCAGAAAGGATATTGCGTTTAGTGCAGGGCTTGTTAGCAGGGTGACATGAATATGAAAATGAATCAGAAGATGGGTTCCACTGCAACCCTAATACCTTGATCGAAGTAGGTTCCTCCTTATCAAGGGAAACCGGCATTTGACAATCCGTGGGGGATAACCCTGAGAGAAATTGTGGGCAGTTGCTTGCCCATTTCCTGAGTTCAAAGCCTCCGGATTTTAGTAGGGCAATTAAATCCTGCTTCAAAGATAAGGCACCATCTACAGTGGAGCTTCCAGCACAAATGTCATCCATAAAGATGTTATCGCGAAGAACTTTTGCCGCCTCTGGATATTTCTCATTTTCACGAGTTGCCAGCTCTTTTATAGTGCGAATGGCTAAATATGGACTGGAACTAACGCCGAAGGTAACACAGTTTAACTCATATTCCTGAATTGGCTGGTCGGGACTAAAACGCCAAAGTAATCGTTGGAACTTTCTATGATTTGTATTCACAAGAATCTGCAAATACATTTGTTTTATATCAGCTAAGAATACTACATGATGAAATCTAAACCTGAGTAAGACCTCTAAAATATCGCTCTGCAGCTTAGAGCCCGTTAGAAGGACATCGTTCAGACTTAAGCCCTTGGATCCCTTGGCAGAAGCATTAAAAACCACCCGAAGCTTGGTAGTTGCTTTACTAGGATTAACGACACAAAGATGCGGAAGATAACTTGCCTCTGAAGGTCTGGGAGTATCCTCTAAGATCAATGACATGTGACCATTCTTTAAATAGTCCCTCATAAAATCGTCATACTGAAGTTTTAAATCCGGACGTTTTCTAAGTTTCGATTCTAATGACAATAGACAACGGTGAGCTAATGTGTAAGTGTCTCCTAAATTTGGATTCTCATAGCGAAAAGGTAAATCAACGATAAAACGACCAGAACTGTCACGAACGGTAGTGTTTTGATATATGTTTTCACATTTTTGATCTTCAGGAGATTTATAAACTTTTGGCGCAATGGCCTCCAGTTCCCAAAATTTTCGAATGGTGGAATCAAGTGAGGGTTCGAAGGAAGTGAAATAAGTCTCTACTGTTACAGGGGTGGAGCAAGTGTCTTGAGTTTTCCCTAGCAAAACCCAACCGAAGACCGTCTCGAAAGCACTTGGCTGGCCATCCTGTCCTATGACACGCCCCGATTTGAGAATTTTTGCATAGACGTCGGCCCCGAATAACATATCGACAGGAGCGGGGACGTGAAACGATTCATCGCCCAGTTTTAGATTGGAAATATGGGACCAATTTTTCGGGTTTATTTTAACTGCTGGCATGTCGGAACATACCTTTGGTAAGACCAAGGCCTCGACTGAAAATGTAGGTAAATTTTCTCCAACTGGTTTGACACAACAAGTTGATACGCCTTTGGCGATAGACGAAGACTGATTCAAGCCTAGAATGGATACAGAGTGTCCCTGCTTAGGTAATCCTAATCGACTTAAACATCTCTGGCTAATGAAGTTCGCCTGACTAGCAGAATCCAAAACAGCTCTAACCCTTTGGTAGTTTCCCCAAGCATCCAAAACTTCCACCGTTGTGGTAGACAAAAGAATAGTTGTATGAGGTCTAGAATTCGATAAAGACGTACAACCGCAATTAACATTCGAGCTATTTTGAGGTATAACGTTCTGATTCAAATTTTGAGCTACATTTTGGTAGGTACCTTGAGACACACTTGGAGGTGCTCCTTGATGTGCTTGCTGAACAAAGCTAGGTTGTGATTGTTGAACAAAGCTAGGTTGTGCTTGCTGAACAAAGCTAGGTTTCTGCGAAGATTTATTATTCGAACGATAAGAATCAGATGGTTGCGATAAATGCACCATAGTGTGGTGCCGATAGCGGCAAATTCGACAGTTATATGTTGAGGGGCAATCTTTTAATAGGTGATTGAATCGAAGACAATTTAAACAAGCATTCTGTTGCTTGAGGTATGCGTAACGATCGCTTGGATTCTTAGAAATGAATACAGGGCACTGTGACAATGGATGTGAATGATTACTACAAAGTCTGCATTTACTGATTTCCGTAAAGTCTTGTGTTGTCTTAGATAATGAACTATTTGTAGCGAAGTTTGAATTTTGCAGATGCTTAGTATACGGCTGAGCATTAGTATTGGCAACAAAGGCTGAAGCAAATTGGGAACTTTGATGACCCGAGTTATTTCTTAAATTAGCTGACGAAGAATAGGGTTGATATTTAGAAGTTTTACTAATAGGATTAGTATGCGAGGGCATGTATTGAAGAGACTCCAAAGCTTTACATCGGTTCGTCAAAAAATCTTTCAGATTTACAAACGTCGGAAGATCGACCCTACTGTATTCTACTTCGAATGCAGTTCTTGTATCGTTATCTAGCTTTTGTAGTAAAATATTGAATAGAACAAAACACCAATGCTTCACAGGAAATTTTAAGTTTTCTAAAGCTGATATATTTTCTGAAAATGTGTCTAGGAGATTTCTCAAATCTTTTCCCGAACTAGTTTTCAAGGCCGGTGCTTTGGTGATGGTATTCCAATAAGATGTAGCTAAAATGCGTTTGTTTTGATAACGATCTAACAAAGTTTGAAAAGCTATACTGTAATTTGAATCAAGCGTAGGAATAGACCTTAAAATATTCAATGGTTCGCCTTCCAAAAACGAAACAAGGTACTGAAATCTCTGAATATTAGTCAGCGAGGCATTTTCATGAACTAATGAACGATAAATATCGTAAAATGTGGGCCATTTACGAAGATCTCCATTGAAAACTGGCACAGTAAGTTTGGGTAACCTAACTTCTCTATTACTACTCTCACGAACTAGGTTTGATTCTACCACCGGTTGTGTTGCACAGATTTCCATAAACAAAGCTTTAGTTAAATAATAATATTTATCGGTATCTCTCCTAACAACGTCATGTGCCGCAAAGTCTTCATCGGTTTCTATCAGGCCTACAATCTGATTATGAATTTCTTTAAATTCTTCATATGTCGCTTCCAAATGATCGTATGATGCTTTAAAAAGATTTACTTGAGTCTGATCGGTTTTCGCCTTCAGGCCCCAATTATAAGTTTCTACTATACGGGTTACAAAGACTTTTCGGTTCTTACTAAGATTTTTAATGGTCATTTTGAAACTATTTATTTATTTATTTATTAGAATCAGCTAATGAAATAATTACTAATAAACAAAGACTTAATTTTGAAAAATTTTCAAAGTTGTAGGAATATTACTTCAATTATTGAAAAACGGATACTTAGTTATAAGTAATAATTTATGCTAAATTTTATTTAATTCCTATTGTATTAAATAACAGTTCCACCCTGAATCACTTTTCATAGATTTATTAATAATGAACAGCTAAAGATAATAAACTAAAGAATTATTGAATTATTTTATTCTCTGCGAAAGTAAATTAAATGATAACGAGTACACCGGCGAGGTCTGATAACACTTTCCAGCCGATCTGCCCGTCGAACGATTTGAAAACCGGTAGGTAGGTATATTTTTATGTGAGTTCTAATAATGATTTACGAATAGCGAATTTTTCACATCGAATGAATTGATGAATTATTAATTTTAACTACTTTGCTGGTAGAAATCCGGCTCGAAGGACCAGAAAATGTACCTAAATAGGCATAAATTGTAAACTAGAATTAACCAAAAATAAACCGAGCCATACAGAAACAATAGAAAAAAACTGAATGGCACCTACCTGGTGTCCGGGTCGTATGGAGCTTGACTGGATGAGTGTTTTCTGGAGTCACTAGTATTCTGGCGGGATGATTTCATAGACACAAATTTCGGAATAGGTAATCTAATGAGTAATGACACTTTGACTAACGATAGGCGAGAGATTTTTCGAATGCAATGATTTTCGAATGCAATATGATACCGTGCCGGGTTGGGTCTCCGCCGAGAGGCCTTCTTCCTCTTCCTTTTCATGAGGAGCGGGGATATCTCCTCTTATCTTCTCGGCGCCATTCGGAGATCGAACCTGTATGGCTTTTGATTTACCGCGAATTTACGACTTTAATATTCAAAGAAATTAACAATGATAATTGCCTGTACAGATACTTTTTGACAAATATGTAGGCAAGTGTTTTTCACCTATCCGAAGATAATTTGAAAATGTTCAAATATTTCCATAAATAAAAAGCAGATTTTTGTTAAGTACATGAAAAAGAGTATTTCGGTACACGTGTTATTTTGCAGCTGATCTAAGAATAAACAGGCCAAATACAGAGAGCTCATTTTATCTGGAGACATTCAAATATTTCAAAAACTACGTGTCGGATCAACAAAATGGGTTCTCATTTTAAGATTTCGAAGTCCCCCTGTCCTCCTTCCATCAGACGAACAACTTTTTTACCAACTTTTTTGATCTGATCCGTTATTTTTTGATGTATTTGTAGGTCTCCAGATAAATGAGCACCTTGTATATTTTCACCTTGTTAATTCTGTAAGAAAGATTGGGTAAGTGAAACACTGCCCAATCTTGGCAGTGGATGGAAAACACTTATTAATGAGACGAAATTTGGCAAATTTTACAAATCGAGTTATTTCGTTTAGAGTAATAGAATTCGATCGTATTCACTCCTGGAACTGGTTACTAGGCAGATAAGATTACGTTTCAGGACAGCGCCGTTCATTAATCCCTGTAGTATAAGATTGATCATGTATATCTGCCTGTTGGGTATTCTCAGCTGATGTTTCTCACGAGATTTTGCCTACTTAGCCTGGAGAAGAGAAGGAGCAGCCCTGTCCATGAACAAGTTTCCTAGGAGGATTAGAGAGCTCTAACGTATTGCCAAATATTAATTCTAACATATAAACCTATATAGGTTGTCATCTTCTCATTCTATCCTCTCAATGAATGAACAAATTTGTACTGTGTGTTGACTTCAGAATTCATAATGCAGTTATAATGACCCAAATACCTAATTCGGCTTCCTGAAAATATTTTTATTGCTTTTTTATGCGATTCCCACCATGCATCAGAAAATATCATAAACTACCTTGATTGTTATTTTTCATAATTAACCTCATCCCTCATCCCCATATCTTTTAAGGGATGAAAGGAATAATGTTCGTCATAGGCTTAAAAAATATGATTTTTGTCCACATTTTGTCCAAGTTGTCGGTTTTTTTGTATAAATGCTTTACGAGCTAGAGACTTGATTTAATATTTTTGAAATCTAAATCAAAATAATCAAAAATCTTGTGTTGGTAGATGTAAGATACATTTTACTGATGAATCTCAAACAGGACGAAACACGTGCCAACAATCTCTACTCACAGCACAACATCAGTGAATGGCATGTTTCACATGACATTCATTCATTTCTTCTTTAATATTTTTGCCTGAAGGTCGGATGTCCTGATGTGAATATTATTAAAGCAATGGAACTTTTTCCATTTTTTTTAACAGGCAGCAGCTTAAAGAATCCCTTACGTTAATGCAAACGTTTCTCGTCTTGCTTACCGTAGGTATATTTTCTCAGGATCTTAAAAGGGAAAGAGCAATCAGACGAAGAGATATATTATTCCCAATTAATTCAGCAATGGGGAAAAAATGCTTAGAAAATTGGTGCTACATTGTGGCATCGATAAATACCAAAATAAATTGGTAGCATTTTGTGAGAAAACCTCGGCAATAGGATGATATGAAGGCGCAATGCGTCGTGTTCTGAAACAGAAAATAATCAAAAGTAAAAAATTATATTTTATCGATTTTATCGATAATAATTTTTTTTTGTAATCGCGTGTAATCGCGTTCTCTCTTTTATTATTTTTCTCTATGGTAGAAGTGAAATAGTTTAATGGAGAGTATAAACTTCCCACTCTACCAGAAAAAGTTGCACCCTTTTAAGAGAACTTTGAACTACAAATCAATCTACAAATAACTCTCGCCTTGCGTTATTGAATTTTGCTACATAGATTGCTTCGCTGTGAAAGTCGACAAGTTCAAAGATGAGAAACTGATACAGAAAACGGAAAATCATTTTGCAGGGCATCGTTGAATTACTTAACTAATTACTCAACAATCTTACTGACTGTTAAGCTAGGATTTTATGACTTTTCGTTGATTCGATTAAATAATTCTGTGATTCATAAAAAAAAACTTTCAAAATTAGAATTACATAATAGATAAAGAATTTTTTGTAAAGAATTTTTTCAGACAAGTAGATCCTACTTCACCCTAACCGTACAAAATATTTTTTGAATGGCGGAAGTCACCCAAGAAAACGTTGACGCTGTGCGCAAGCTCATCAAGGTAGATCGACAGGTGCCATATCGCGAGATTGGGGTATCATTGGGTATTTCAAAGACCTCAATACAAAAAATTCTGGTTTTAAGAAACTAAAGACCCCTTCAACGCAAAAAACTCTAAAATCGGGTACATCATCGTTAGTGCAATGATGAATCGTGAGTTTACTTATTTCAACCAGAAAATAAACGCCGGTCGTTTGTTTGGGTGTTCAAAGGTGAGGAAAAACAAACAAAAGTCATCCGTTCTCGAAGTGGGTCCAAAAAGATGGTCGCGACATTTGTCTCAACAAAATATGTCATGTATCAACTCTGCAATATCAAAGAACTGTTACTACCGATTGGTATAAAACCATTTTTTGCAGGAAGTCATCGCTGAGCTTCGAACAACCAACCCCGAACGAAGAATGATTCTCCACCAAGGACAATGCAACTTGGTACACAGTTCGCAACACAATTGAGTTTTTACCGCAACAAAACGTCGAATTGTTAGACCATCCTCCGTACAGTTCCGACCCAAATCCCAGCGATGGCTTTACCTCCCCGAAAATCAAGAACGGACTGCGTGGTCAAAGGTTTCGGTCTCCAGAAGACAGTCGACGCCTTCAAAAACGTTATTTTTACTGAATCAACAAACGAGTGGAATAACTGTTTCATTGACGTGGAGCTTTTTTCCCCAGACAACGGGTGAACCCCTCGGAATTGGCTATGTTTCCCCATGCTTGCAACATGAGGAGGATACAAATTGCATCCTGCTATTATATTTTCGATTTTTTTACAGCAACACACAAGGACCCAGTCTGGAATCGCCTGTATTCAACAGTAATAAATGACTGGAGAGTCCTTGCCAAATTTTGTAGCGCAATGAGTCTGGGAGGGTTTTTGAGAGTTATATCATTGTTAATTTAGAATCTCCATCACAGCGCACGTGCTTTTATGGTTTCAATTTTTACAGCAACACCCAAGGACTGGAATCGCTTATTTCAACGGTACCAAGTTCTGTGGTGCCTAGGTTGGAGGGATTTTTTGAGAATCGGAGCGCAAGCGCAGTGTTCAATTTTCAAGTAGTGTAGAAACTGCCAAACTAGATACATGAACTTTTCCGAAACGCTAATTTAATACAAGAAACTATTGTTAAAAAGTAAATTAAATTTGGTCATATTAGGTACATAGTTTGAGTTCGATCTTTTTATTGAAAGCTTTTTTGCTTTTGTCTGAGTAGATGTTTAAAATGAAATAAGCCTGATTAAAACAATTAATTTGTAGAGGACACCCTGTAAATTTTACAGCATATAACAAGGAATTTACCCGGGTATATTAAGCGTATGAGTAATCACAAAATAATTGCTTTTCGTACTGAAGAAGTTGCGTGGTTAAATTGTTATACTTTCTTGTATTGTAACTCATCTGCGGAAGACAATTTTCTGACATCTAAAGTCTGGAAATGTTTTAATAATTACTGCGATCAATTAACTTCGACCTCGTCTTGTTTGAAGAAACGGTTTCGTATGAAACAACACAAAGCTATGTAATCAATCATATACTTAATAGTTAAGCCCCATATTCAAAAAAGAAGTTTGGACGACACTGTTAAAAGGTAAAGCCATTTTCGCCGATTATATTTCTGATATACCTACATTCGAAAATAATCTGAAAAATGGTGGGGGGGGGGGCGAGCCAGTATTGAACTCACGATCTTGGGCTTCGTTACCGTAGGCATAGGTCTTAATAACCATACTGCATCACGGAGCTCCTTGAACAACTCAGTCTATGAGATATATCAGTTTCACTTCTATGAATTTTTGTGTAACAACCATAAGTTAGTAGTTTGAAGATTATTAGGAAGTCAACCATTGCGGACAATTCAAATCCTGTCAAGTGCATGCTAAGAATTGATTCAAACTCTAACCCTCTAGATTCTAGACTAAAGACAAAGACGCCCAAAAATAACTTCTTCCAGATCCAGAGACTTTGGCAAAAATTATCTACCTGGTGATTTTTTTCCAAAGCAGAATAAAATAAAGATCCAAACCTTACAACTGGAGGTGTATGTTGCTTACGCTCACTGCGCTCACCACACTCTTTTGAAAAGTCACAAAATGCGAGTGATAAATTTCAGTAGTTCTAAAGATTATGTCTTGTCACATTTTGGTGAATCCTGAAAACCATCATCTTCAACCAACTTTTACTTTAACTTGAGCTGAAAATTTCCATCACTTCAAGATTCGATATTCCTGACCATATTTGTTCTTGTGAAAGAAAACTTTCATATTTGTATTGAAAATAGTTTGCGTGCATCGTGTGTGAACTTTCGACTTTTCAGGCTTTCAAATATTTAATATAAAAATGTTATTACAGCTGTTTTGTTTGAGCCCAAAAACTCAAACCTAATTCTCCAAGGAATTTAAAATAATAGCACAGCTTGAGCCTGTAACTTTGATCTTAAAGCGGAGGCAAGTGAACCGGTAGTTCATCACAGACATTCTGACTTGTCTCTGCAGAATAAGGCAAACGAATCGATTGGCGATTGGCGAATAGCTTTTACTCGCTATATTCTGCTGCTGCAATCCTGCAGCCGAGCCTGTTCGTTCAAACACACATCTAGCTGTATTTATTATTAGGGCTCCATAAGCCTTATTTAGGAAAGTCGCAATTGAATAGCCCGTTCCTTACAGCTACTGATGTGTATCTACAGAATCAAACACACGACATGTCTATATTTGTCGTTGTCGTTCTTCAATTTAACTTTCCTATTATGCAGTTTTTTATTGCGAAGTAGCTATGATTTTTTACCTGCTATCTTATTTTAGCAGTTTAAACCAGTTCGCAGCTTCTGGAAGGTAAAACTCCAGCAAAACCGTAGTTAGATTTGACATTAATTCACTTCATGGTTAATTTTTCAAAGGAGTATCCACATGTGAAACACTTGAGAGTCCAATTATTGTACATGTAATTTCTTCTCTAATGTAGTTGGTACATAATTCAATTCAACCCAGATTCTGTACAGGTCGAATCCATTTATTTCCGCCGTCAGACCTTCGATTAGATGGAAATTAAAGAATGAAGCTTTTCTGTCAAGCCACTTAATTTTAACCTGGCTCGTGACGAGTTAACCAGTTCCGAGATTGAACATTCACAATAAGCTCCAATTAATATTAAAAGGCTTCCTGGTTGTTTGTTGTTTGCGTAAATCAAGTGGATACATACTCGACTATAAGAAGCTATTGAAGAGTTTGCGCTTTTTCCAGAAAGCGCATTGCTATGGTTATCTGAATGTGAATCTTTGGAAATTGAGTTTAAGAAATGGTTTCAGAATTTCTGGTTTATCCAGAAAACAAATTTCCCTGTTTAACTGAATTTAAATTTTTGGAAAAAAGGAGTGTGTCTTTGAAATGGTTCCAGAAATTCCTGCTTTTTCCAGAATACGCATTGCTATTTTTATCCGCATGTAAATTTTTTGAAAAAAATAATTTACGTTTACGAAATGGTTCGAGAAATTTCTGCTATTTCCAGAAAACGCATTGCTGTGCTTATTTGAATGTAAATTTTTGGAAAAAAAAAGAAGTTTGAGGTTAGGAAATGATTACATAAAATTCTGCTTTTTCTAGAAAGGGCATTGCTATGTTTAACCGAATGTAAATTTTTAGAAAAAAAGGAATTTGGGTTTAATATTGAAACGATTCCAGGAATTTCTGATTTCTTCAGAAAACGCGTTGCTGTTTTCATTTGAGTACCTATATTTTTTGGAAAATAGGAGAGTGAGTTTAAGAAATTCTTCCAGGAATTTCTGCTTTTCCTAGAAAGGGCCATTTTTATCCGGGCTATGTTTATCCGAATGCAAATTTTTGGAAAAAAGGAGTTTGAGCATAAAAATGGTTCCAGGAATTTCTGCTTTTTCCAGAAAGTTCATCGCTATGTTTATCTGAATGTAAATCTTTATGAAAAAGTAATGAGTTCAAGAAATGGTTCCAGAAATTTCTGCTTTTTCCAGAAAACGCATTGCTATGTTTATGTGAATGTAAATTTTTTGAAAAAAGAAGTTTGAGGTTGAGAAATGGTTTAAAAAATTTTTGTTTTGTCTGAAAACGCATTGCTATGCTTATCTGAATGTAAATTTTTAGAAAAAAAAGTGAGTTCAAGAAATGGTTCCAGAAATTTCTGCTTTTTCCAGAAAACGTATTGCTATTATGTGAATATAAATTTGTAGGCAGAAAGGAGTTTAAGGTTGAGAAATGGTTTCATAATTTTTTGCCAGAAACGCATTGCCATGTTCATCTGAATGTAAATTTTTCACAAAAAAAGGAGTTCGAGCTTAAGAAATTGTTCCAGAAATGTGTACTTTTTCCCAAAAAATTCAGTGCTATGTTCAATTGGATGTAACTTTTTGGAAATAAAGGACACTCAGGACTAGGACACTCCAATAAAAACAACCTCGCTGAGCAAGATCACTTCGAGAACACTTTCAATTAATTAGAGAGGTCCGATGGCTTAATAACATTTTTATATCTCACCTACGTTAGTGATATTGAAGAACCAATTTATAGCAAAAAAATCCAAATAAGGCCGCAAGTTTTAGAGATCCTAAAGATGATCATAAATTTTTAAATTCTCTGGCTCTGAGACCAAATAAAAATTATGCAGAAGTTGCATAATATTTGTAAGGATCGGATAAGCGTGGACAGGCCTTAAGAATACTTTTAGAGATCCAATCAATGAGCAAGAGTGACAAGATTTACATGAGAACACGGGCAGTGGCAAGGCCTGGTATGCGATATTGTTAGGAATGGAATAGGAGTGATGCGAACCTTCAGCGAGTGTCGAAGATTCACGGCTTCAGATTTCAAGTTCTAGTCTATATAGACAGTCGACAGTGGATGGATATTTATCCCAGCCTCGATCACATTCGTTTCCATCTGTGTTTCCCATAGCTACCGTCTGATTTCTTGTTTTCTTGGCGGATTTTTTTTTTTTTCATCATGAGTAGGTTGCATTTAAAACAGCTGGTGCTGGTAAGTCTTTCTAATTATGGAAGTGGACGTTTAACCCGACTCTGTGTAAAATCAGAGATAAAGTAGATTGAACCAAATTCAACGCAATCATTGTACCTGATTTGCTCTTTCAAGATCATTCGCATGGAAACATAAAAGAAAGTTGTAATACATAAATAGAACTGCGAGATTAAAATTTAAAGTTTTCCAGCGTTTCAGATTTTATTGGAGATTTCAGGACGACTAGTCCATGCTCACTGGTTGTCGCCAAGCAGTTCCGTGACTTTATAAGAAAGTTTCTATCTTGATAAAACATTTCAGATTTGATAGGAGTTGAACAGGAGTTTCAGGGATTGAGTTTTCGTACCTACATTATTTTGCTACAGGCAGGTAACTCCGATAAAATTCCTCTTGTAGTTCATTTCGATGCAAAACGCTTTTGTAATGCAGTACAGTATTAATTGATTTACCGAAGTAAGACAACGTTTGTGAACCCTTACCCTTGATGAATTTACTAAATTAATTATCCCCTAAATGAGATTATGCTCAAAGGGATCATTTGCACATCCTGGTATACTAGAACGGAGCCCGCATATTATTTCTGCTTGGGAACGCCTCTTATTTAATGGGTTTGTCGCCTTCCCTCATTTTGCAGTTGTATTTCCGACGCTTTCAGCAGCTAAATATAGCGCTAATAAAACATTTTATGCAAAATGCATTCTCTCTTGGCGTTTAATCTATAAAGTATACTGCACATGTTAGCCGAACATGTTACCATAATTAGCACCACCTCCATAACTCATACGTACACAAATGGACACTCGAAAGTATATCTACACCCGAATTATCTCGTAAACGAGGGAAAACTACCCAATAGAACTTTTACATGATATTATGTTTTCTGCGTTATTGTAATCTAGAATGAGGTTATACCCTATTACTTTTATGGTATTCGTGGAGATATGAAACAATTATAAATGTCTGCTTAAAATAATATGGAAGTCTACAGGGTGAATCCGAAATTTCTCCCAAATTTGATGACAAAAGTCATCAAACTCAATCGGAACTTCGGAAGGAGCTCAGATTACTAGGTACTTGTCGGGGTGCTCAACCGTCACAAAACTCTGAAAAGACACTTACAATTTATGGGGTTTACAACTCATCCCAAGTCTGTCCCAAATGTAGAGCAGAAAACGAGGACTTGTATCACTATATAGACGCATTCGAGGTAAACAGTGGCCTCAGGCCCAACATTTTTGGGTCAGACTACACGAACTGGTTCTCATCTCATGGAAAGATTAAAAGGTCTGGAAGGTTCGAGTAAAAGTCCAACCACTTAGTAATTTGGGAATGACGAAAAGAGTCCCTGGGGACCTATTTGTTTGGAATGCACAAACCCTTCCTACCATACTGATAACTAACTGACTTTCAAAAAATTCAAATTTTAATACTGCTTCAAAGAGAAAAAATAGCAATAAATGGTTATGTTAGTCTCCATATTTCCTATAGATTAAATGAATTTAAGACAATTCCATTAGAGAATCACAATTTAGCCTCTATAGAGAGGTGAGGAAAGTGATGAAGTGAAGAAGGTATCAGAGAGTTCTGGTTCTTCTGTTGGATCATTGGGCTACCTTCCGGAACCTCGTAATGAAGGAATTGTAAATTTGTGTAGGTGTTGGATTTACGACGATCAAGTACATACTGGAAGAATTGCTACATATCATGTACTTCTTGCTTTACTACGTGTAGTAAAATTACCTTTTAAGGTCAAAACTTATCTGAATTTTCTGGACCAAGTTAAAATTTTAGGGGTGGTTACCAGACAATAAAAAATGAAAAATCAGAAGCTTTCAACCTCCAAGACCGTGTGCTTTTCCCACTATTTTGATTTCGAGGGCTGAATTAGTTTTAAAATTATATTTGAAAAATAGCGATATGAGTAAGGAATAGTTTTTTGTAGAACGTGCAAATTCCTATAAAACGATGAGCCTAACGATATGAAATTTGAATAAATAACAACATGATTTACGAGAGAAAAAATACCCTACCTTTTTTGTTTAAAACAATCATAATATTTTATTTAAGCAAATGTGAAATCGTTGAACGAATCGTTTTGTAGGTTTTTTCACGCTATACAAAAAGTAATATTTACTCATGTCATTATTTTAGCTGGGAAAACTTTAAAAACTAGCTCATATTTCAAAATTAAGATGGCGGAAAACGCACAAGGTATTGGAGGTCTATCTTTTTTATAGTCTTCTACAAACCCAAAAATTTCAGTTTTTTTTCTGAAAATTCGGATCTCTAATATCGATTTAAGCCCAATTTTATATCCCTAACAGGGCAAAGTACGCACAAAACATGCTGCAATGGCAAGGACCCTCGAAGCATTTCTCACAAACTTCAGAATTCCTGGGAGTGCATGAAGTATAGGTAACAATGCAGCAGTTGATGCAAGTATATTTCGTACAAGTTTTGAAAAAGTTATCAGTTCGTAAAACAATGGACGAATTTGGAATTCTTTATTTTCTCTTTATTTTTTATGTTTTTATTTTAATTCTTTTTTTTTATTCTTTACACACATCTGTGGAAGGTGTCCACAGAGAATCTCTCAACCACTAGTGCATCAATTAGATCATGCAAATTATGAAGTTGCATAGTTGTTGCCAGCAGGTCTCACGTAAAACTTAACTATTTTACTCTGAACTTGTGTCAAATAATTAATCAAGTCGCAAGTGTGCAGGAGCTTCAGAGTATTTTTCAGCGGGAAACTTTACTTTGGTTGCATTTACTATCGCATAAGTGTAATAGCCATTATTGATTGTCACAATAAGCATTTTTAATAATAATAACCATTAAAAGTGGCTAATTAAGTACTTTTAACTAGCCATTGACAGAAGTTATTGAAATAACATTTTATTCTCAAGATAGGCCTGGAGATTTTATTTGCATAAAACTGACTTTTTGTTTAATCCCAATGACTCACTTGTAAGTTTCTAGCCTGTATAAGAAGTCATGTCTAAATTTTATTTGCTAGGAAAAAAAAGGATGTAAATTTGTGATTCCCTTGCAAAATATTAATCAGTAAGGACTTTTAAGCATTAATACCCGTGTTCGGTACCCTAAAAACATATAAAACGACACTTCACATGCGTATCTGGTGCATTTTTATGAGAATAAAAATTGGGTCTATTTTCCAAAATGACCACTCGCACTCATAGACCATCACCCATTTTTTATATTATCTCCAAACGGGTAAATCTCTGGTAAATTAATTATATAAAGAAGTATACTCTGCTGTTGAATTGATCGGAAAATCTGCTGGTCACATGTGATTTCCATCAGATTTAGATAACACTTTACTTAACTCACTTTTTGTTAAGACCTCTCAGCGACCCATTACGAAGAGTTAATATAAATCAGTGGAAGAAAAATCTAACTTCGCTGTATTTGAGACTTTATTTTCTCTCTTTGTGTGTTTCGATATACTTAGGCCATCATTAGACCAATTGAAAAGAGAGACAGATAGTGATAATTCTCTTCGATCTCTTGGCATGAGCCTGGGTGCAAGAAGAATGCTTCTCATAAACTTGAAACACTTTTCCGGGCAAAGAACTTTTATACACCTCAAAAGATTTTCCTCTTATGCAAGACTCAAATCCGAAGTAGCTGACCTGGGTCTTTTTTACAGATATTTTTATGGGTTATTTCATGGGTTTTAATATAGTTAGAGTGCTCAAAAGACGTTACCAGTTTGATCCCTAAAACAAGGCAGTTCATCCATATCAGGTTCAACTTATTACTCCTCGTAAGTATCACCTTATTTCGGACTTCTTTCATGTATAGATCATTTTGGAATAGCATTCCAAGGGCTGTGTTTCCTAAGGAATACAATACAACCTATAACCATTCACATTCAACGTAAATCAATTCACGGTGTATCACAAATATGCCGACAAACATTTATGCGCAGACAAACAAACATTTTTTTCTCATTAACAATGGAAAACAATTTAAGAGATAAAAAAACTGGTCAATTTAAAAAAAAAATTAAAAAAAGGCAGTGACGTACATTTCTTGCAATAATATTGGTGATGATAAAAAAAAACTCTAACACCTTGTATCTCGAAAATGAAGCGTTTTTGAACAAATATTTATGAGAAAAAATGTTTGTTTTGACGCCCCCTACTGCGCATAAAAGTATGTCGGCATATTTATGATACACCTGTACCGTGTGTCCCCGGATCGACTTTAAAAGAGGAAAAACTTTTTTGTTTTTGATTTCTCAGAAAATTTCACTCTTCATGATCTGGCCTGCTTGATTTCAAATCCCCAAAACAAAAGTTACTTTTTAGGTAACTCGAACGGTTCTTGAGATAATATAATTTTTCTTCAATAATTATTGCACTTAAATTTTTTTTCGTAATTTTTAGACGTAAGCTTGGTATGATGATTTCATTGAAAACAACACTGACAGCAGTTGTCAAATCTAACAAATCAATTGAACTGCAAATTAATCTACTGTATGCTATAATGTTGACTTTACAACAAAGAATTTATCTAATTCAATGTTATACGGAACTGGGAAAGCTCGCATTGAAATCTGTGCAGAAAAAGGAGGAGCATTATTCGAATAGAAAATTAATAGTTGTCCTTTTTGAGAATTTCATTTCATGTTACGATTATTTGAATTTCTTCAGAAAAAATTAAATTACATATGAAAAAATTTCCAATTATTAAAGAAAAATTATATTATCTCAAGAACCGCTCGAGTTACCTAAAAAGTAACATTTGTTTTGGGGATTTGAAATCAAGCAGGCCAGATCATGAAGAGTGAAATTTTCTGAGAAATCAAAAACAAAAAAGTTTTTCCTCTTTTAAAGTCGATCCGGGGACACACGGTATATCCGCTCATGCACCGCCCCCAGAGTGTCACAGGGAATTCCCCTACAGTGCATGTGTATAATAATAATAATAATAATAATAATAATAATCTTTATTTATCATCGTTACATATCAACAATCAATCCGTAAATAATTACAAAAAAGACTCTAATAACCATAACAGACGATATATCTCGGGGCGAAGTTCAGTCCAGGAAGTAAGAACTTCCCACTGATCTACCACTTAACCCCTTATATAGTTTCTCTATAAATTCTAATATCTATATACAAGCAACAAGATAAGTATAATTTGCTATCACTATACAAAGTTCATTCAGGAAAGGCCAAAGTCCGAGATATCAAGAACAAGACCAGACTTTTACAATTTTAGTGCGTTTCTGATACACGGCAGAGGCAGATTCCAGGTATTACTATTTAAGAGAAGTAAGTACAGTTTTAGAGAGCAGATATCCACAGATGCGCCAATCACTGTTTTGAAAAATACATATCGTACACCCTCCCCCTGAATGTGCAAGGACTCAGATGCCTCAGATGTGTCAACAGATCATTATAAACCCTGAATATATTATAAGTGTATGATCTTTGAAAAAGGGATAACCTATATTTAGGCAAGGACAAGGCGTCTTTTTTGCGTATATTCAGGTTATGAACGTCGGTTCTATATGTGAGCCTATCGTACAAGTAGCCAGGCAAGTGAGTCACTATAATTTTGTAATACAGGCAGATTTGATAGTATTTGAATCTATTTCTCATTGAAAGCCAACCAGCCTCCTTCAACTTATGGGAAATGTGTTGAAACTTCCTTATCCCGTATGTAAAGCGCAAACATGCATTTTGGACCCTTTGTATCTTGGTCATTGTAATTTCATCCAGACAGGGAGAGTATACCTGAGAACAATATGTGAACTGCGACAAAACCAGTGAATTACATAGATTTAACTTAGCAGCAACCGGCAGGCATGATCGGTGAGGATACAGCATTCTCAGAGCACCATAGGCACGTTTCAAGCAAGCGTCAACATGCCCCTTAAAACGGAATGTGTTGTCAAGAAGAAGGACCAAATTTTTTGCCGATTCCACGATGGACAATTTTGCCCCTCCAATGTGGAGTGTAATTCGATCTTGTATTCCGTCACAGGCAGCTTTGTTACCGAACAAAAGAACAGTTGATTTGCTAGGATTTAATTTAAGGTTGTGTTGCTTCGACGTGTTGTATATAGAGTCAAGATCATAGTTAATCTTAAGCATAGCCTCGTCAATCTCCGAAGGATGAAATGACAAGTAGAGCTGAGTGTCATCCGCATACATATGCATGTTGCAATATGTCATACATGAAAAAAAATTGGAAGTGTAAATGGTAAAAAGTAGTGGGGCAACTATCGAGCCTTGGGGTACACCCCTGGATAATCTTACTGGTTCGGACAGTTCAGAGCCAAGTCGTACTCTCTGTGTTCTATTTTCATTATAACTCTCAAGCATCCTACTGGCAGAGTCACTCAGTCCCAAATACCGATACATAGATGACAGCACACTATGAGAAACAGTATCGAAAGCCCTTGTGTAGTCAAGCAGAACTAGAATGGTTAATTTGCCTTCATCAGTTGCTCTGAGAATATCATCTGTTACCCCCAGTAATGTTGTCACGCTACTATGATTAGCACGAAAACCTGATTGACATCTAGGCAACAAATTATTTTTATCGAGATAATCAGATAACTGATCACAAAGCACCCTTTCAAGGACCTTTGAAAGTACCGGCAATATACTAATAGGTCTGAGGTGAACCAGCGCCACAGGATCGCTAACCTTGGGCACAGGCACCACATGGGCCTTCTTCCATACTAAGGGAAAATGATGGTCCAGCAAGCATGAGTTAACGATATTAGTGAGGTATTTTAAAATATGATCGCCACACAGTCTGATCATATTTATATTAATGCCATCATGTCCCGATGATCTAGTACTGATATTATTCAGAATTCCCTGTAGTGCCTTAGTGTTAATAAGTGAGAAGCTAAAGGGCGTGTTGCCACAATTGTTGTATTTGTTATCTAGATAAAACTTTATAGCATCCTCATTACTTAGCTCATGAGTCATGTATACTAGTGGCGAAATGATTATTAATTGATTCGACGTCATGCAGGTTATGAGGGACTGTCAATGTTTTTTTCCTAATAATTCCTAGACATTTCAGTTCTTTGTATATAACTTTCGTTTGTCTTGATTGGAGCCTGTGCAAAAGGTAAGCTTTTTTTTCGTTTCTTACATAGAGTTGTAAAATTACGTAACTGCCTATAATAATCTAAGGCCGCAATACTACCGGTCTTCTTGTACTTCTTTTTAGCTTTGTCTCTTAGTGACATCAAAAGTCTGACGTTGTCAGTTAACCACGGAGCTGGCCTCTCTGTAATCTTAGTTCGCCTAAAAGGAGCATGAAAATCAAACAGATTATTTAACGTAACATTGAGAATTTCTATTTTATCATCCACACCCTCCGTATAAAAAATATCATCAAGCTTAGATGCTTGGAGGTCTCTGAGAAAATTATCCGTTGAGAAATTCCTAAAATCTCTGATAATCACAAACCTATTCTCTGTTCCCGGCCTCGAATTGTTCAGAACCAAAAACGTAATATCGTGATCAGAAATCTCACTACTTATAACACCCGATATGTCAACAAGCATATCATTCTCGTTTATTAGAACATGATCTAGCAGCGCTTGTCCGCGTGTAGGTTCCTGTATTAGCTGGACCAATCCAAGAACATCTAACATATTTACATATTTTTTTTACGTATTTTTACGTATATTTTACGTATTTTTTATAAAACATTAAATAAAATAAAAGTAACTGAAAAATAGGTACTTACTCAATATTATTTATTAAAAAAAATAAATTAAGAAAAACAATACTTGTTAACGATAATCGAGGTGCTATAATAATAACGACAATCGTGCATAGAGATACCAATGAATCGTTTTGTAATAATTCCTGAACAAGCAATTTATGGATCAAGTAGATATACATATAGCGGAAATATATCACATCCCACCCGATTTCCATGGACGCAAAATATAATAATTATTGTGATCTCATTAATAATAATTATCCTGTGAATCCTGGGTGCAGGCGACTGAATTGATCAAGCTAATTTATCTGGTAATGGAATAGACAATAGTCAAAGGAATAGACCAAATTCGGCTCATTTTTCATGCATACCAAATAATAAAAATTCTCCCGGAACATAATACTTCTACTACTATTTTTAATAAAGGGTAAAATGTCATGTGCATCATGAATATGGAGCGCTGAATTACTGCTCATTAAAATTCAATTAGAAATTTTATATTAGTTATACAAGAACTAATTGTGAAATTTCTCAAAGAAGTTTACCTGGGATCTGGTATATGCAAAATGTATTAAAAAATACCAACTCGTTTGTGAGAGACGGGGGTAGGGTTAGTTTAAGGAAAATGTAATAGTTTCGAGTAAACATGTCTAGAACTAGAAGCTTATATTAAAGCTAAGCTAGTCTAGTTTTCGTATTTTTCCGTAAATTAATTCCCAAGCGTTCATTAGATGTAAAAAAAATCCTAATGCGGGAGAAAAATAAATGTAAATAAAAGTATATGCAATTTTGTAAGCACTAATTAGACTAGATTAGTGCAGATGCGAGTAAACGTATCGATCTAGTTGTCTGCTTCTTTCCAAAGCATTATCCTGGATCAGACAAAACTTGCTTTATAACGGATGTTATTAATTAAGTATGCGGCCAAACTCAAGGGTGTTATTCCTTACTCAATTATTAAAAATTAAATTTTAATGGTAACTAGTCATATTATGCTCGAGTGAAACACTATACTTTATCTACGACTATATTCGTATATCGACGGTGAATTCACTTTTACTTTAAATGAAGCAAAAATTCCAATAGAAATGCAATTATTAATTGCGAAGGAAATAGGTTTCTTATACACGTTATAGTATCATGATTGCTAGAACTGCTTCTGGCAGTAATTTAAAAACAAAACAGTTACCTACCAAATATCAACGGTTTGGTTATTTTTCACAAGCATTTGAGTAGAATTAAAATGGACGTTTCTATGGACTCTTGAATCACTCAATCTGAACGCAGAAAGTATAGGCGATAGTTTGAAATTGACATAAGTACCTATGTACATATGTACAACAGAACCATTACAGTGACGTTTATAAATTGACACAACGATTGAATAATGTATTATTCAATCTAACTGTCTTTATTATTCAACAGTCCAATTGCAATACGCTTAAATAAATTTGACTAATAATGGATTTGTTATGTAAAATAAAAGAGTAAATAACGATATTATTCATCACTTCTCGCGTTGCAAAAAACAAGACCATGTACCTAACTAGAGTTAAGAAAATTTTTCTAATCTCCGAGAATATCTTTTGCTAAATAAATAAATAAATAAATAAATAAATAAATTAACAGTCTTAGCTTCATGGGGCAGTTGATAAATTCCTATCAGAGTTGGGCAAAACTCTCTACAAAAGAGCTTGAAGCCAAAAGTCCCACGCCCTGTTAAGAAGGAGTTAAAAGCCCAAAGCCACAATTTCGTTTTAAAGCATAAAAGGCTTTGGAATTCCCAATTCACTTGAAAAGGAATTGCAGCGAAAGTTACAAGCCATTTTGTAAAGGATTTGAAATTCTGGACTGGCTGTTCTGGAAAAGAGCTTCAAGCCCTCTAAAAGAGCTTCAAAGAAGTAGAAGGATCTTTTTTACTTCTTTGCTATCACCTTTATATCATACGTCTTGAAGAAACATAACGGTGGCTATAAGGTAGTAGAACAATCATGACTGTTTTTTGATGTCTGGAACACCCTGTAGATATAGATAGGTATAGAAACAATAAATTATTTGAAAAAATAACTGCAATAATGTTTTAAATGCATATATTATAAAATCATATCTAACGTACATAATATTATTATAAACCCTTTAAGTGTTATTGCTTCAAAAAAATTATAAAACTAGCCTCTTTGTTAGATTAATTATTGTACTTTAGCAAGGCGGAAGTGGCAAAAATCTTCCTTTGCAGTTTCGCATCCATCCGTTCCAATTTTTAAATCCGACTGAATCGAAGATCCTCTTTGCACACGCGGCATCATCTATCAAATCTTCGTTAAGCAGATCTGAAAAATTAGTATATTCTTCAACGAGCGAAAAAAACTATTATCCACGAGAATGAAAATTTCGGAGATGAAGACTTCTCTTCGACCTTTTGAGAAAATTATTAGTTGAAAAAAAACTTTTCTATAGGCTTATTTTCTTGATATTTGCGTTTTTTATCAAAGTCTCAGTCATTTTCATTATTATATTTTATTATTATTATTATTATATCAATAAAATATGTTCTGGAATGGAGAGCAACTCCGAGGTCATTTCTTATCACACCTCCACCCAGTCATTTTATATATTGTTTAATATTTTAATTATCTAGCCTTATTATTATAATCTGTCTGGTCATGTAAGGTCAGGTGCGCTGGCGGCTGACGTTGATTGAAGCGCATATACTGCGCGCATGTAAATGATTGATTTTTCAGCTTTATTCACAATAATTCAGATATCAGTACAGGCTCCTGTAGCTTCATCTTTCAAGATTAGTGACCGAAGTTTTTTACTCTTGTGCAACTTAGGGATGATGTTTGATTTTCGTAAAAAACAGTTTCCTAAAGTTGCGTTACTTCTACAGGCTGTCCCTCCAAATTTCAAAAAAAAAACCATCCATGAGGCACGGTTTCAATCTAGGGGGCTAAAATTTTTTTGGTAGTAAGATAATCGCAAAGAGTCGTCTGGTACTGTATTTGAGTAAAATCGTTAGAGCCGTTACAAAATGGCGGCCTTTTCAATTTTAGGAAAAATGGCTAGATTTTGAACCCCTATATGAATAAGCAAGTTAGGAAAAAACAACTTTTAAACCAAATTAACGAGATTGGAACAATAATTATTTGAAATTCCAGCTAATGCAATAAAATTTGCATTATTTCAATTATAAGCCAGTGGCGTGGGTAGGAAAAGGGTGAAAACGGATAATTTCTATAACCGTTTATGAGCCTAATGCCCGTATTCACAAACGATAATTTCCTAAATAATTACGTAAACAATTATCCCCATCTCATTCTATTGCAAAAAAACTGCATATCTCCATCTCACTCATTTAATTAATTACGTAATTGTTTAGGAAATTATTGTTTGTGAATACGGGCATTTGTTTGAAAGAATTGAACTGAAATTTTTCCAGTAGACAGCCATACTAATAACCCTTAACTCTGAAAAATTTCAAGAAGCAAATATACCTAATACTTCGAATATTTTTACATGATGTTTATTCCTCTAAAATTCCAAATTTTTGGTTTTGAAAACTCCCCATTTCACTTTTTAGAATTATTTATCAAAGATAGTGTAAAAAAGAATTTATTGTTAAATTTTGACAAATTTTTTTGTTTTGTTAAATCAAAAAAACCATTCTAAGGCACGTTTTCAAACGAAATGAAATGAAATTTTCTCAGTAAACCACTACGCTAATATGACCTGACTATGGAAAATTTCAGAAAACCAATTTAAAAATCGGTGAAAATATTTATATGATGAGCAAGAAGGTTTTTTAAAAATTCAGTTAAGTACTTAATAATTAAAGAAAATCGCAATAACTGATCAAATTGTTGCCCATCAACTTTATAATTCGAGATTCTAATTCATCTAATGCTTTTGGCCCAACGCGATACATGCAGCCTTTTAAAAAATGCCAAAAAAAGTAGGTACATGGTACATATGGGAGTTATGCCTGGAGATCTAGGAAGCCAAGTCGGTGTGAGTCACATCAAGATATCTGGTATCAGCAAGATGGTGCTCCACCCCATTTCGGTCATCAGTATAATGTATCCTAGAATTACAATTTCTCAGGGAAATGCATTGAGGTCAGTTCAAATGGGGTGTGAGCCATGCGGATTTATTGGATTTGGTTTAACCTCTTTTATTTTTGGTAAAATTTTATTTTGTAACAGTTCCAAGTAACATAATATGTTAAATTTTTATTTAACAATACTATTTTCGCACCCTGTTTATCACTTTGTTGATATGTACCTATATTTGAGGCTGTGTTAAGGTTACATGACATGAAAAATATTAAAATAATTATTTTTATTTATCCAAATTAGTTTTAATTTCAATTATATCCTGGTAAGGAAATCTGCAATTTTCAATTCTATACGATCAAAGTTCAAGACCTTGCGGCTGATTTTGTCCACTTATCTGATATAGCGAAAACCAAAACACACAACTACGTTCAATTAATCGTACGGTGATTGAAAATTTTCTTTTCTATTTACACACACTCACCTTCACATTTTATGTTGCAGCTTCCACCGCGCCTGCCGTAAGTACACCAAACTTTATCATTTATCTGAAATGAAAACATAATTTCCACGCTTTCCCAGTGGTCTTTATTAGAATAATGTATTTACTTGAAACAAACCAAGACCACGTCCTCGAGCTCGATTTGTAACTAGAGCTGTATCTTTTCCACTTTCACTTTCCACCAAACAAACCCCTAAAACACATTACAAAAACTCACTTGTCTGTTATTATAATAATACTAACACGAAAAGTAAAAGAAATGTTTTAGGGTTTTATTGAAAAATATTCCATTATAGGATCAATTTATATGACACTAAATACAAATTCAATAACGAAAATACATTAGAAGGTCGTTTATTGTAATAATAGTCCATCGCCATAATAATTTCAATTCAATACTTACAATTCCCAACAAACGATCGAGGAAATCCTAGTCGAAGCAATTCCTGTGTTAGACCGCATTTTGTGTAACGTTTACCAATAGCTTGGTCACTTAAAAAAAATAATAAAACCGAAAAAATAAGAGAAGTCTTCACCGTAAGGTACCTCATGTTTTTGTCGTTCTGATTCGACTAATGTTCAATTGATAATTTATTGTTACTTAATAATTAATTAATAATTAATTAATAATAAAAAATACACAATATGTACATATATCACGTATGAGTGGTAGGACATGAACTACACTCGTTGTGGTACCTATAGGTACTTGTACCCACTTTTTATAAGTTAGTTTATCAGTAAAAACCTTCTCGTGCATCGATCACTGCATTTTTTGAAAATTTACGCAATTCTCAATATTTATGGCATTTTAAAAATGTGTTTCTAACATTTATCAGTAAACATTTTTTATTTTGTCATTAAAAGTTTGAGTATAATAATTAATTGCTATGCACCTACCTACTGTAAAAATTCATTGCAAAAGTGCCATAAAATGGATAAGTATCGAAATTGAGCAACTTTGCCCCTGTAGGTATTTCACAAGCCACCTTCTATAATTAAAATAATAAAAAAGCAAATTTGTAGTAAAGTTTTTTTCCAGCTTGCATAATACAGCCGTTAAAAAAATATTAATTTTCACGAAAATTTAAATAGTCGCCATTTTGAAACGACTCGCCCGATATTATTCAAGTGCCAATACAAGATCGCTTCTTCCAGACGTCCAACTCTTGGACAAATTTCAGTTTCATAGACTGACAATTGCGTTTTGTTGATCGAGGATCGAGTGATAAAACAGATTCTTGTGAGCTTTGAAGAAACGTCCTGTAAAATTCACTTGAAAAGGAATCGCGGCGAAAACTACAAGCCATTTTGTAAAGTATTTGAAGTTCTGGGCTGGAAGTTTTGGAAAAGAGGTCCAAGTCCTTGAAAAGAGCTTCCAGAGCCCTTCAAAGTAGCTTGAAAGCTTTCGTTAATATATTTCTTTCCCAAATATCTTGCCACTGAGAATCAATTTGACAAAAAACCTCTAGACAAAACGTCGATTCAAAAAATTGAGAATCGCCGCACAAAAGATCGATGCTGTCTTCCATCTTTCCAACAGCATTCAGGATGCGAATTGCGGGTTACAACTCGCAAGAATATTCACACACTTTTATTTTAAAGAGCTTCTTCTGTCTTCCTTTATTAAAGAGCTTTAGAATTGTGATATCAAAAGAGCTTCAACTCCTTTTGATGGCTTTACAAACCCTCAAGAGCTTTGAAAGTCCTCAAAAGGAATTGAAACTCTTTTTTACATTCACAATTTCAAAGCTCTTCAATAAAGAAATTCAAGCCCGAAGTCTTCGTTTTAAAAAGGGCTTCAAGCCATCGAATTTAAATTCTTAAAAGGGCTTGAAACCCTCTTTAAAGTCAGAGGCCTTGAAGATAATAAAAATAAAAAATTGAAACTAACATGTGAGGGCGTTTTTTCTCTGAATGATGAATTTTATTCCATAATGTAGGTACCTACACATATTGTATAAAAGTATCACCTTTTAACATTAGAACTACTATTCATTTCTGGTTCTACTTTTCCAAAACACATTATTTACTTATATGTAGGTATGTAGTTTTTAAGGGTATCGTATACTTTTCTATAGGTTACCTGGTTAGCGTCTTCGTACTTAATCCACGTCAAGGTTGGAAAGGTTTTCTAACTTTTCAAGTTATGAAAAAAAGTGGGTATTGCTGGTGTAATAAAGAAAATTGTAAGTAAGATAGAGGAAACTGGCAACACTTTTATGGTTGGAGTTGAGAAGGGGCGTATTTGGAGTATCGACTTTCCCCAGGAAAACATAAATTCTGTCGAGGTAAAATCATAATGGAATATGTTCTATCCGACCTTGAGGGAATCATTCGTAGGATACACGTAGGAAAAGAAATAAATTTATATCGAAATATGATAAATTACACGTTTCCGAAAATAATAATAAATATGGAACTATAACTTTCCCATATAATAATATATTTTGAATTTATTTCTTTAATTTATTTTTTATTTTAAAGTTGCTCTTTAATACCGCTTCAGGTCGGTTCATTATAGTATACTGTGTGTGCATCCGGTAAAATCTCCGATTTCGCCCAAGTTCAGAAGAAATTAATGCCAAAACTGTTCAATTGTAACTTGAAGGGATAACAAATTTTATCTTGGCTTCAAAGATATTTTTTCATCCCTCTAGCACCTAGAGCCATCCCTTCAAAAAATTTAAACAACAAGAGGGGTCGAGTGACACTTCTATTTTGAAGCTGTTTTGATTGTTTTTTCTCGTGTGTTGTAGACTCGTAGAAATTTTCTTGATGATTATCAATACGGAAAAATTCTCATTTCAGTTTATTATGAACAAGTTTTTTGGACTAACAATGTTATCTTATATTATTACTGCTTACTTTTTAAAGCACTGAACAAAAATTTTTGGCTGAAGGTGATAAAATTAACCTCTTTTACAGTTTCTATACAGGGTTATGCAAATTTCATGGTGCCAGTATTGGGATATCCTAAACCATAAGAGATACAGGGTTGCTTAAATTAGAGAAAAGTTGCGCTATTTTATGGCCATCTCGAATCCGTCAAAACATGCAAGATATCTGTGACCGTTCCTGAAATATCCTGAAAAAACTGAAAAATCGAGAAATCTTATTTTTGGAATATCTTTCTTACCATTGGAAATTAATAAATAATTTTTTGTAGCCTTACATAAGCCGTTATAAGCTATTTATCTGACGTTTCAAAAATTTTCACAGCCGACTAGATCCCAGAGTTTTCATAGTCAACTAAAGATAAAATTCTTATGGCCGCCATATTATTTTTTTATGTCGTTCGATAAGAAAAAAATAATGGAAACCAAAAACTAATGAACTTCAAAAAATAACTTTCAAAAAATTTTGTTCATCTTTTTTTTTCTAAAAAAAGACAACTTTTTAGATCGAATATCATAGAGAAATTAACAACCTATAAGGCAAGCAGTATGACTTCATATTGGCCTATTTCAGTTAAGAACTATCTGTTTTTCTTTGAAAAAAGAAGAATAAAAATTTTTCAATTTTTTTTTTCTAAAATTTATTAATTTTTGGTTTACATTATTTTTTCTTATCGAACGACATAAAAAAATAATATGGCGGCCATAAGAATTTTATCTTTAGTTGACTATGAAAACTCTGGGATCTAGTCGGCTGTGAAAATTTTTGAAACGTCAGATAAATAGCTTATAACGGCTTATGTAAGGCTACAAAAAATTATTTATTAATTTCCAATGGTAAGAAAGATATTCCAAAAATAAGATTTCTCGATTTTTCAGTTTTTTCAGGATATTTCAGGAACGGTCACAGATATCTTGCATGTTTTGACGGATTCGAGATGGCCATAAAATAGCGCAACTTTTCTCTAATTTAAGCAACCCTGTATCTCTTATGGTTTAGGATATCCCAATACTGACACCATGAAATTTGCATAACCCTGTATAGTTGATTCCGTAAATTATTATTGTTATTTTTCATAAATAATAATCATTGCCATTATTGGAGTGGCATCAACCCACTCATTTTCAGCGAAAGTAACACCAAAACGCGTCAAAAATTAAATGTGTGGTCTAGTTTTTTTGGGTTACAGCATTATCCTGCAACTTTTTATTGACAACAATTATTTGTAAAAGCCGTAAATCTAAAAAAAAAAACACTTTTTTTCAATAGGATGGAGCTCTTTTTCTCATTATCAAGTATGTGTGAGTATAGAGTATACCTACGCGGTTTCCCGAAGAATGGATATAGTCAGGCGAGATCCCATTAAATGGACGGACACCTAAGTCGCAGGATTTAATCCATTTGGACATTTTTTGTCCTGATACTAGAAGTTCAAGGTTTTTTAATCTATTCAGGTTGTGTACAGCAAGTGATTCAACAAAGAATCTCTGCAAAGCGTTGCAAAGGTTGAAAATGTTGCAAAACGTTTGACAAGTTTTTAAAATCCAATTTTATTCACAATTAAAACATGGTTGCATACACAAATGAAAGAAACTTCAAAATGATGTCACTCGATCCCTCTTGTAATTAAATTTTTCGAAGAGGTGGCTCTGAGCACTAGAGGCATGCAAAAATCACTTTGAAGCTATGATGAAGATACTTAACCTGGCAATGACTTACCCGGACATCAGATTCTGATCACTCAGATCAGGACGCTGTCGCTAAATCGACAGATTTTCAACTGTACGCTTTGAACTGTGACTTTAGTGACATGTCCTGGTCTAGTATTACGTGAATCTGACCATACCTGTCCGCACAGGTTGTTGTCAGGTTAAGTATCTCTCCTTTGGAAATATTTTATACAGTATGTCCCAACTAAAATTTATAACCACTAAGTAAAATCTTTAATTGTGTACAAATTTACAAAAAATGCTGGAAAAATTCAATTGGACCTAAAGGAGGACCTAAAACCAAATTATATTGTACATACTTTCAAAAT
Organism: Malachius bipustulatus; assembly: GCA_910589415.1. Taxonomy (NCBI): domain Eukaryota; kingdom Metazoa; phylum Arthropoda; class Insecta; order Coleoptera; family Melyridae; genus Malachius; species Malachius bipustulatus. Next base: position 45,998,096 of record OU342632.1, on the reverse strand, counting down.
TATGTTTGTATCCTTCTAAGGAACACCCAGGTCACCACTGCAAAAAATTTAAATAACAAGAGGAGTTGAGTGATTCTTCATTTTGATGCTTTTTTTTTCTTTTTGCAAACTCGGACGAAATCGAAGATTTTAAGGGGTGTAAATTTTTGTTGGGACAGCCTGTATTGTTAGATCACATAACAAACTGTAAATTTGCAGTTTTTAAAATTTAAATTTACAAGTTAAGGTGTAAATTTACTGATTAATAATAATTATTGTAAATTATTATGCAAAAAAAAATAAAAATTGACGGAAAACGATTTCAGCTCAGCGCCTGCTCATCCGTACTTATCACGAATTCTACGCGCTTTTCTATAATTTGAAAAAAATGTTTATGAAAAAATATAAAAATAATTTTTTTCAAAGAAAGTATAATGTTTAGCATAAGAAATAAATAAATTGCGGAGTCACATGTAATTTTTATTATCCATTTTAGGAAAAAAAGTTACTCCATATAAAGTTGTGTATGGTCTAAAACTTAAATTGAAATAGTCAACTATATGACATCAAAATTTTGGAGTCATATGTAGGAGGTTTGTCAAGAAAACATGATTCTTGTCAAAGAGTAATAAAGTACCTACTTACCTTTATTTTTGACGATATCTCAGATGGTTCTCAAAAATTTCATCAAAATTTTTAAAACACCCTTCAATGTGCAATTACATCCTGTTGCATTAAAAAAAAAACAGCATAACACTAACAGTCATTGCTATTGCTGAAAATTAAAGATTCTTTACTCTTTGGCAAAATTCCTATTTTTGGACAAACCTCGTATACGACTCGAAAAATTCGATGTCTGACTATTGCATTTTAGTTTTTAGGCCAAATCAATACCAGATGATTAATTGATCAATAGTGCCTACCTAACAATAATTGTTTTGAAAGCAGCTAAAACAGTAAATATACAGCCTACCTTCATCAACAAAAGATGCGTCATTGAAGAAGAATTGGGCGTTCAATTCTGAATGAGAGGATACAAATGATTGAATAGCTAAACAAAAAAAACCCGGGACCAGTGGCTCGCCTTGTTCCAAGCCGCTCTGAGGTAAAATACTACGATCGCCAAAAGAAAGGTAGATGTTTTTTGTCGCCTTGATTGATAAAACGATTTTAATTTTAATTTGAGATTGAAAATTATTTCAATTAAACGTAAATTAAACCACTAAAACTAAAAGTTCTACTGAAACGAGGTTTAACCTTTGCCTGTTATTGAAAACCAGGACCAGCAGGCACAGGGAAAGCGAGGTTACAGGAAGAAATTATTGCAAATTTTAATTCGACAGCATGGGATCCATAGCGGACTGGCTTGAATCTGGAATTCTAGGCCTCGCTTCAACTCTGGATGGGGCTGGTTTCTCGAGTACATTTTAATGTATTAGAAAAATATGCAGTCGCATGGAACTAATTGTGATAAATGAAAAACGTCGCATTAATATCAGATAGTGTGAGTACCTATATCATAGCCTAAATTTGTTATTTAAAATTATAGAAAAGTCCTTAAGAAAACTATAATAGGTAGGATGGAATCTCCAACTTGAACTTATCAAAGGAAGTAGTTCGTCGTATCTTCCTTTAAAAAACAAATGGCGGTCATTATATACATCGGCGGCTCCTACAGTTTCACCATGGCACCTATATAGGGGTGGAGAACATATCTATTTATAGTAAAATTCGGAAGGTACTTATTTGCTTTGCAAATGAAAGGGAAGACCACAAAACGATTTTAAAAACCGAATTTGAGAGTGCAATGAAAGTACGGTCCTGACACAAGCGCCGATTATACCACTAATCTCGGATGTAACTAAGGATGTAACCACTTACGACAAAGCCAAGCGCTTCAAAACGTATACAGTCACGTACTTGAAATATATCCGCTTTTTCATATCGTGGCCAGACCACAGGATTTAATGTTACGAATTTTGGAATATAAATGCAAAATAAATGCAAAATTCAAAATAAAAACCGTGCTACTGTTAATCTCGAAGATATTCCTTGCCCTGAAAGTGAAAAAAAAATAGAAACGCTACCATAGCCAAAGAGGCCTTAGTTGTGACCTTAATATTAGTTTGCAATGGCTGTTTTTAGCTTCTTACCCACCCAGCCCCCCTATTTTGCTCCTCGGTACCGAAAAAATTGATGAAACTTAGGAGCCGCGGATGTATATAATTACCCAAATGGCTGCTGATAAGTACTTATTATGGAATCAAGAAGAAATTGATTGAAACAAACATACCTCCAACGCTAGCTTAATATTAAAAAAATTGAAATAGGAAATATGTAAATGTATAATTTTACGACTAAACTTTAAAAGTCTGCTAAAGTCGTGCTATATTAAAGGAAATTGGTCATAAGTTATAAGTTTACCTTGGCTCGGATATGTGAAGATATGAATATGTAAAGATATGATTATGTAAAGAAATATTCTCCAACTAGATTGAGGGACGTTGGAGACTTTCCAGCTCTGAAAATGTGGATTTTTTAATATTTACAGATTAGAAAGGATGCTCAAGCAGTGTAAGCAAAGGTAGGCCGATCTAATACGAATGAAAAGGTTCCGGATAAAGCAACCTCTCATATACCGGGTGAGTTGTATATGAGAGGTTATATATGTTATAATAATAATAATGAGAGAGTATATATATATTGTTGTAATACATACAACAAAATATATATTTTTCATTTAATAATTTTTTTTTTCTATAAAAAGATAGAAAATCGCTCTTAACTGTGTAGGTAAGAATAGTCGCTCCACTCCGGTAATTTGGCTTCGAGAACTAAGACATCCACAGACACATTTGTAGAGAAATAAATAGTTTTAAAAGCGAATACAAACGACCAAGTCGAGCTGGGACTCGAACCACAGACGGTGGCAGCGTCAACGGTTTCAGTCAGCGACCTAAACCATTGCGCTACCCCCAGCGCTTTCCATTTATTTTAATATCTGCCATATTTTATATTTTAATCCTTAATTATTTTAAATCTTAATATTTGGTATTAAATAGCAAACAATAAGGGACTAACCAGTCCCAAAACGTCTAAAGAATAACCGAGAGAATAACTTTTTAAAATAGCCAGAATCTTAAACCCAACAAACAATCCCATTGAAACAATTTACCATGGAAAATATCCCATTGTAACAATTTACCATCGAAACTATCAATTGCAATTCGCATACGGGTATAGAGTCTCAGTACTCGCACGGTATACCTATACGTAATATATGTTATATCAAGAATAAATATCCATTTCGTGTATTGATTAAGGTGGTCCTATTTCGAGGAAAGTTCACAGAGAGTTCAATATTCTAGTAAAGTGGAACGTTATTTATATCATACCTACACCATTATATTTACGTAATAAAGGTAGGTATACTTACTCGTCAAGCTTAGTGTAAAAGTATGTATACAGGGTGATCAGTTAATTTCTAGGTTAATGGCTAGAGATCACCCAAAATTCATACGCGTCCAGGACTTATTTTTGTTTAAAACAATCGGCCAGTTCAGTTGTCACGTAGTATTAATGAAGAAATGATTCTAAGTTTAGTGCTGGGTTACTACTGCATGTACTGACTGATGTGAAGTAAAACGCTGGTGCGCGCTGGTTAATTGCTGGCTAATTGAATTTCGCGTAAACAACTGGCCACGCGGCCAGCGGGTCGTTAGTGCATGGGAGCTCTAAATTGAGCAGTTTATTAGGTACCTATAAACAGTGGCGGATCAAGAGTAGGTATATAAGGCTCGGGGCGAATAATTATATAGGGGCCCCCAATATGATAGTAGACTAGACAGACAGATATATGCAGCACTCGTACTAAGAAAAAAAAACGGGTAAGTTCCAGATTCAAATAATCAGTTAGTAAAAAAAAATACGAAAAAACGACGTTAGACCAACATCATAAACATAACAAATAAATCACGTCTGATAAATGCCGACTATAATGATGTGATTTTTTCGTAATATGACGTCTGGGACCATATGACCTGACCTGACTCTGCTGCATAGGGTGGCGTACAATTATAATTTTTGAAACTCATTGCAATCTCTATATTTGACCGCCCTCACCCCTTATGTTAGGTAATTAAAAAAAAGGTGATAAGTAGAGTTGAAAGAATTGTGGTGTGCTTATAGAGTTTGAAAACTTTGTCAATATTATATTTCAAAGATGTTGGCATTAGAGTATATAACCAGGGGGTCTGGGAGTATCCGTGCGGAGCATCCCCCAGTAGAAAGGGGGGGTTTGGGGTTCTCCCCCCAAATTTTTTTTTTTTTTTTTTTGATTACTTACAATATGGTAATCTACTTAAATTATTTTTTTTACTGCACATCTTTGGATTTACCACTGGATTAAAATCGATTAATTCAAATTTTATTTTGTTGTTCCCGTTTTTTTTTTACTTTTTGTTTATAAACATTATTTCTTCTGATATGGGGGCCCTGTGAGATGGGGCTCCGGGGCGGATCGCCACTGCAGCCTCTTCCATTATCAGCCACTGCCTATAAACAAATCAAAGTTGCAATTTTTCAACTATAAAAGTTTGTAGAACGAGAACAGCTGAAGATATAATAAAACGGCTTACATGTCTCTAGCTTACCTTTCCATGTGGTATTCTATACAGGGTGTTAGCTACCAACTAGTACAAAACAAAGGCGGTGATTCTACGACTTATTCTAAGAAAAAAGGTTTCTATTAAAATGGGTCCGAAAATGCACCGTTTCCGAGATACAGGGTGTTCAAAAAAATTATTTTTTCTTACTTTTCTTGCGATATTTAAAGAACCCTTAGAGCTACAGGCTCCAGCTTTTGTACAGATTTTTACATCAATAATATCTACTTTTAAGGCTCCAAACCAATGTTCTAAGATATGCCAGTGGTGGAGATTTTAGAGTTGCGTAGGGATTCACCCCCCTAACTCTTACAGCACTGGAAAATTTGTAATTTAGACAACAAATTTCAAAGCGCCAATGTTTTTTACATAAAAAAGTACTTCGTCAAAAGCTGTAGAAGTCACCATTCTTGAGAAAAAAAAGGCATTTTATGATCAAAAACGTACAAAATTCAACATGAACAGAAACAGAAAATGTATTTATTTTATTTTATTTATTATGTATTTATTATCGACGGAGTTGAAAACAATCTGGCTATACAAGCACAAGAAAAATAGAATTTGTGTCATGTTACAGTTGGAAAATTTTGAAAATAAATTTTTTGTTCATGTTGAATTCTGTACGTTTTTATATAACATTGTTTGATGAGGGCGTTAATAAATGAATTAATTAATTGATCATAAAATGCCTTTTTTTTCTCGAGAACGGTGGCTTCTACAGCATTTGTCCAGGGGTACTATTTTGTGTAAAAAACATTGGCGCTTTGAAATTTGTTGTCTAAATTACAAATTTTCCAGTGCCTTAAAAGTTATGGGGGTGAAACCCTTACGCAACCCTAAAATCTCCACCACTGGCATACCGTAGAACATTAGTTTGGAGCCTTAAAAGTTGATATTCTTATTGTAAAAATCTGTATAAAAGCTGGAGCCTGTAGCTCAAATGGTTCTTGAGATATCGCAAAAAAAGTTAGAAAAAATAATTTTTTTGAACACCTTGTATCTCGAAAACGGTGCGTTTGTGGACCCATTTTAATGGAAACTTTTTTTCTTAGAATAAGTCGTATAATCACCTCCTTTATTTTGTACTAGTTGGTAGTTAACACCCTGTATAATGTAGTTAAAAATTTTTATATACAGGCTGATTTAAATTATTAGATTTGTCAAAAAATTGTCAGATAAAAACCAATCTAAAGGGTTCACAATTAAATAAAACGACACAGATGAAGATCTTCTTTCTGCCTCTGGAGCTAAGATCGAGGCTAATATGAATACGAACTGAACATAGTAAAAATATCGACCTAAAAATTTCCATAATTAACTTGACTTCACGTTAATTTCATTAAGAAGAAATTGATTAATAAGTTTAAGGAGATATTTATTAGAAAAAATTAGTGCAAATTGGTAAAGAGTCGAAATGTCAAGTTATACAGAATTTACTGCGGAGTTTTGATTAAAATAGCAAGCAATTTCAGGATTTTGACAATTAATTATTTAACGAGCTGAAGAGTTATCTCCAACTTTAAATGATTTATGTCAGAACGTAGCCACCCCTAATCAACCTAGACATGATTTGCGGTTCCAGCAAGATATTACCCCTCTTGGCTACACTCAATTTAAGCCAGCCTAATTATCTCGTTTCGGATTATCGATTAAATACAGGCGTCCCAAAAATAGGGAACAAACTATCCGGTAAGTTTTGATCTAGTCAACTCCAGATGACTGAAAATGTGTATTATTGTATGGAAATTAATGTTGAATGGAACAGAATGTTCCATTTTGAGTGAGTGACAAATATTTACCAGAGACTATTTTTATTTCGACTTTAATAATAAATCAGATTCTTGAATAAAATTAAAGGAGTTCAACTTAAAGAAGCAAACTTGATTTAGGTATAAGAATAATAATTAACATTAAAACTCAATCTATAGAAATTTATTTTATTGGCAATGAGTGCCTCAAAAGGCGCCTATTTCATTGTGCATAGGCCACCCTATATAAATAAAAAGCTGGCATATAATAAAAAGTTATAAATAAATAATAAGTAATAAGTAGAGTGTGATAATAATTTCATTACAGAGCTCAGCGTAGTCACAAAAGTTTGATTATGAACAGAACCGAAACTTCACGATATTTTTATGACCGAGGTAATAGAGTTTTGTTCTTATGCTTGACAGCTTGACCCTTTACAGAGAGCTTTTCACGCTTCACGTTTTCGGTGTCTTTGTCCCATGTCGGGTGTTATCCGACACCTGGATTCACCAGTTCTATTATTATTGTAGTCCTGTCGTTCCCTATTACTTGTTACGTGATCCTCTGGTTTGGACAATGAGAAATCCGAACTAGCGAACAGTCAACTGTCACCACAGCGGAAATCGTTACATTTCCACGACATATCGCCTTCCCTTTGTAAATGTAACATTCGATATTAGCTACAGGCTTTCACGCCTGAAGATATTAGACTGCTGGTAGTTTGCGAAAGCGTAACAGGAGATATAATTTGACATAATGTGAGGACAGAAAAACATGTTTTTTATTTGTTATTTTCATCTTAACATAATACAGGTGGTTTATTTTTATTATCACAAGAGTTTCAAGGGATGCTTTCTTGAGCAAATTCCATCATAAAAAGAGAAACAATATATTGTTACAAAAATAGAGAAACGTTTCTTTTGATTGCTTATAAAGATACCTTCTAATATACCTACCCATCAGTGAAGCTGCCACTTTCGAATCAAAGGGGGAGGGAACTACCCCAGAATCCTTCTGGCTCCCTCCAGATAAAATTTTTAGTCGAAACCCCACTTTCCGAGTTCACTGAATTTATAATTGTAATTGATTATAATTATTGTAATAGCCTACCCTGTACAGAATTATACTTTAATATTAAAAAGTTTTATTTTTGTTGTCTTTATCATCTGTCAGTTCTCTATGATCGATTGGCAGTTTTGGTTCAAAATCTAGCTCACCCAGTGCTCTTTGGTGCGTTCGTAGTCTTTTTTTTTATTTTTTTATAATAATTATTATTGTTTTTAAAATGTTTCCCATGCCTGATTTTGTTTGTTTTATTAAAAACTCCTTTTTCGACGTGGAATGATGACGACAAGAGATGTTTTTGAATTGTCTAAAATCGACGGTCATTAGATATTAAAAATACATGTACCTTTGTGCAGAGCCTAGATTATCCATAAGACATTTACCTAGAACCGCCGACGATTTTTGAGAAATAGATGAGGTACCATCACAGTGTGAAGGTACCCCCCCCCCCCATTCCTTTGAATGTGTGATTCACACAATAAATATTATCTAGCAAATTCTACTAAGGGTAGGAAAATTGAGTTATTTAATTTTTTTTTAATAAAAACAAAATTATAATAGAAAGCTTCATGAGCCATAATTCACAATGTGTGAGAGGTGAAAACCGACGTTGCCCCGATATTTTTGGCACAAGAAGTCTAGTTTGAAATTCGTTCTTCTCATTTTGTTGAATTGATTTCCTTTATCAAAATGTTCTAATAAATGGAGATAGAAATTTAGATATTTTGCCCCCTATCTGTTATTTTGGCTTTAAAGCTTTTTCCCGTCTTGCATTTGATTTTTTTTTTGTTTAAAAAAATACATTTTTTCGAAAATTCATACGGTTGACCCGGATAGTTTTTAACTCCTTGGCAATTGAGTGACTCCTTTGACATTGAAGACAAAATTCGCCTGCGGCGCATAAACCCTTTCACCCGACCCCTTTTACATCTTTAAATATATTTCTTGCAGAACCACATTTTCAAAACCTCTTACAATACAAGTCACCAAATGAGTTTGGAGTATAGGTAGTAATAAGTAATATAGGGCTTTTCAAATGGCAACAAAAAATGATTTTTCAATAATATCTTTGTTCTGAGTATTTATACAGCAAAAAGGTTCCTATCAAAATTGAAAATAATAAAATTTACTATTTAGGGTTTTTTTACATTTTTTTGTAGAACTAAGATTTCACATAGCCAAGAGAAATCACGTATCTTGTCAAATTCACTAAACTTATTGACGCCATCCTGCATAGTTGTCTGTTTGGCTCCCACAATGCTTAATTTTTTCATTCGGAGTTTTATTCACGAACAATGGCACACTTTACTGACACCGTAGACAACTTTTTTTTTCTTCGATATCTCTGCCACTTATTTTTGAATCGTTATCATCTGGGTCGCCATCATTATCGTTTGTTCAGCTTGACTTCATGAGTTATCTACGAAGGTGACAACGTTGCCACAAGATTTTCCTTATTGGCACTCAAAACAAATGACGGAACATCGTAATCCGGCTTTTCTACACCCACATGCCCTCTTGCAGAATTTTGTACATTTACAGATTATCATTTTTTGAAGTTCTTGTGGGGCAGAATCGTTTTTGTTATCGCTGTTGGTTCCGGTTTTCCAGTCTTTTCAAAAGTTCTTAGAAGAACAGGACCAAATTCTCCAACGGTATGCGCACGTTGAATTTTCAATAATCTTGCAATTTGACCGTCTGCAGAAACAATGATTCCGGATGTAATGCTGCGGTCGGGCTAATTAGAATAGGCTCTGGGCCAATTAAAATGATTCTTGGCCAATTAAAATTCGATCGTTGTTGAAATAATTGCCGACTTACCTTCGTTGGGCCGAAGTATTAATTGATGCACCAAAATCTCACCCAGATTTCGTGCGACTGTGGTAACATCAGCAGCATAAAGCGGTACGGTTTAATTTCCTCTAAGATAAAAGATAGTGGGATGCCAGTGCCTTATGGTTTTTGAATAATTGATCTAAAGTAACCTGAACTATAAAGGCATCAAAATTCACTCAGGTTATGAGATGTTAACTATTTCTAACTACTGTAGTATCTACCTACTGAATAATAAAGTTGATCTTTTAATGAAAAGTATATTTATGAATTCTGTTTACAAAATAAATGATTGAAATTCTATGGTTATGAAATTACTAATTAATTGATCCTGAAGTTAATCGTAAAATATCTCATTTAACAGTTTAACTGGTAGAGAAAATAATAGATATCTATCTTTCCTTCACATAATAATTGACAAGTTCATTTCAAGTATTACTTGAATAATAATGGTAATGATTGTATATCAGGTATTTCAAAGTTATTATTATTATAAGTTTTAATTAATAAAACATCAATCTCTCGACGAGATAAGGCAGTAGAACGACATAAAACTCCTAACAGATTTCTCGGATATCACTCTGAGCAATAAAAGGTTATGTCACACTTTGCTTACTGATACGACATTTTGCCATCCTTGGAATGTCGTGCCGAGACTGGAGAGCGGGGCCCTGGACGAAATCTCAGGATAGGAGACTGTGGTCTCCCTCTGGGGTGGCAGAAAGACTGGTGAATGGAGTCATGTCCCGTGGGAACACGTGCCTAACTCTGGTAACGTGGTCGTCCTTCGAGGTTAGATGAAACTCGAAAATATGGGGCTACGAATGATGAGATCCAGTATTCATGGGCAGATAGTAGCAAAACCTTCAGATAATGTAAGGGATTCCTTCCATAAAAGCGGATATTCAGATGTAGAGATGGTGGAAACCAATATGGCGTCCTGGAAGACAGGTGGGGTTCTACTCCGTAGATAGGTTTTCCGACGAGATAAGATAGTGCCCCGATTGATAGGGTAGGTAGAAAGAACTATAACAATATATAAACTCTATTAGAGAAAGTTTCAGATAGTTTGAACAATTTACTTACCCGATTTACTAATAATCGGTCCTTAGATAAAGAGAAAAGGTAGGGGTGCGACTGGTCGCTTCAAACACCAAGAATGGAAGATGGCCGAGCCTGTTCCAGACTCGCGGAAAGGACCAATCCTTTTGCGCAACTCAAAAGGGTGTTAGTTCATCTTCCGAAACTACATCACAGCGACATCTGTGTTTCTAGTTAATCGAAAAGGAAGATTGTAAGAGAAGGAAGTTACAGATTGTACTACAAGGTAGGGATCTTGAACTTGCCTAGTTTAGTTAGTTTTACCACTCGGCAACAGGTGGCGATGTTGGATCGAAATTCATGTTTCAATCAAATAAAGTGGCTAGGCGGACACCTTTATAGTAGGGATTTAGACAATGATCTTATTTAATAATATTAAATGGAGCTAATTAAAGAATAAAACCTTTAACGACGTTACACACCTCTCTTTACCGGGGTAAGGAAAGGATTAAAGATAAACCAACTGGAAAAAGCACGGGCGTGTTTCAAGTTGTTACTATACCCGAAGAAGGGTATGTTTGCGGGACAACTAGGTGACGATAAGCTTAGAGAATATTATTCAGAAATCACGTTCATAAATAACATGAACCTTTCGAGGAAATAAGATAACAACTCTGAACGAACAAATTGTCAACGACATCGTTGATCTGTTTCATTGAATGAATAAAATTTCTCTTGTATATGCTTACTAAGGTAACATGCAACTTTCAAAAGGGAATAGCGTTAGGTTTACTAAAATTACATGCAACTTAAATATTAAGCACTAGGTAATAATTATTCATAAGGTATAAAAATAAAATATTCTTGCTTCATTGCAAAGGCAACAAAATAAAAGATATGCTAGTAACGGTAGTAATAAGGTAATTAAGACAACTTTCTCAAACGGTAATTGTTCTCGCCGAACAATGTCGATAAACAAAGGAATAATTTCTAAATAATTAGATACGATGATACGATAAGGTATGGTTAGATAATATAAGATAAGATAGATACTATAAGATAAGATAGATACAATAAGATAAGATACATACTAAGATAAAATTAGATCTCCTGAGGTGGGCACGGTTTCCTCCTTTGCCTTTAGATGGTGTTTCCTTGACCAATGACAACCCTGCATTCTGATTTGGAGCATGCACCGCCACTGAAACAGTGGGGCGCGGAAAAATCTGGAATGAGACTGTCGAGGTCAAGTAGCAAGTCTAACAAAGGAAAAGTGAAACTCGATCCTCAAGGGGGTTGATGCTGTCCAAACTTGGGCATCAAAACATCTATGTACAGGGAAAGATAAATTTTTGGAGTCCACAAGGGTAATCCATGAGTAAGATTTTTCATCTTTGAACCAGTCAAAATTTGACTATGTCGTCGTCTATGCGACTCCATAATAAATGGTTAAGAGAAAGGAAGTTTACAGATAATCATTGCGTAGCTTATCAAATAGCGTAATTGCAATAATCACTTCGATAAATCATCAAATAATCGCACAGATGAACATTCGATAATTGCACAGAGAAAACATCAATAATCGCCTGGATTATTAGATAAACATTTAGGTAACGGTAAGATAAATTATTTCACTCGGTAAGATAAGAAAAATGGAACAACCATTTTCATCGCTAAGGTAGGGGGCATTCGATATCCATGTTCAAATTCATTTACGTTAACACTGAATATCAAAATTCATCTTTGTAAATTCGTAGCTCGAATTCACATAGATTTTTATTTTCCATTTTGGAAAATATTCGCAGAGAAGATAAGTATTAGCTACCATTCTATTATGGTACTAACAGGTACAGATAAGGTAAGATAAGGTAATTCCTTTTCTTTGAAAAGAAATTTAAGATAAGAAAGGCACGAAGCTTTGACTAAAGCTTACGCCTGTCATTTTTATCAAGAAGAAAATTTGCTAATTCAATTTTCGTTTTCTTGAAAGATAGGTAAGATAAGGTAGAGATATTCTGTTGTCTTCCGTTGAGACAACAGAGGGATTTTTCACTTTAGCCATGCAGGGCGGAAAATCTTAAAGCACCCAATCTTGGAAAGATGGTAGATAAGATAAAAGAGATCTGCTGTCGTCTGATTTGACAAGCAGAGCAGTTTTCACTTTAGCACATAGCAGGGCGGAAACTGTCGGGAAAGCACCCGTTTTTGAAAGAGATGGTAAGATAAGATAAAAGAGATCTGCTGTCGTCTGATTTGACAAGCAGAGCAGTTTTCACTTTAGCACATAGCAGGGCGGAAACTGTCGGGAAAGCACCCGTTCTTAGAAAGATGGTGGGTAAGATAAAGATAACCTGTTGCCTTTTGTTTGGACAAACAGGGCAGTTTTCTCTTTAGCACGTAGCAGGGCGGAAACTGTCGGGAAAGCACCCGTGTAAAACTAGACGGTAGATAAGATAAAGGTAAAAGATAAGATAAGGTAGATACAACGGCAAGATAGCATTTTCTTTAGTTCATTGAACATAAGAAAATTTAAGAGATAACATTAGACCCATAAACGCTAGTCAGACAAGATAGGCGAATAGTTACCTTTCAAAGGTAATGATTTTGATAACCAGAAAGATATGGGTTCTCAAAATTTGAGCGATAAAATAAAATGAGAGCCTGAGGATAGCAGATACCGATCCCAAAATTAGCAACATTCACACTTAGCGCTACTTTCACACTACTAGTTTCGAGATCCTTGAGAAACGCTTTGAAAGATACGGTATTCATTCTGCATACATTCTTCATTCATTCTAAGATACAACTAGAAACGGAGCTTTCTCAATTCTCATATTGCTAGACCTCATTTTCTAAACGGATTTTTGTCAATTTACAAAAAGAGAGATAAAGGTAGGCAGGGAAATAAAATTAGAGGAAAGATATTACAAGGAACTATTCGTCGCTTTTCGGCGGGTCTTCGCCTCGATAAGCCTTCAAATCTTTAGAATGCCAGCGACCTAGGGGATTGCCTTCTTGGTCTTGTAATTCGTACACTAATTTAGACACTACTTTAGATATCCGGCATAGTACGAATTTTGGGGCCAATTTAGCAGCAAAATTCTTTGCGGCATTCGAAAGTGGGTAGGTATGTTTCCAGACGAGGTCACCCTCGGTGAAAACATCGGGGCGCTTGCGTAAGTCGTAATGTTTCTTACTTACTTCGTAAGCTTTCTTAAGTCTATCGCGTATATCACTGAAGATAGGAGGTAATTTAGATATGTCTTGTTCTCGATGAACATAAGACAGATCATCAGGTAATTCTAGATAATTATCTGAGACTGGACCGTAAAAGGTTCCGTCTACAGGGACATTTCTAGCGAAAAGTAGGAAAGCTGGAGCGTGTTTAGTAACTTCGCTCACCGATAAGTTAATTGCTTGTGCAATTTTATAAACATTTTTATCCCAATCTTTATGATTGTCACGGATGTAAGATGAGATGGCTGTAAGGATGGTACGATTCGTTCTCTCGGTCGGATTCACCTGAGATAAATGCCTGGCGCTATACCACAAGTTAACTTCGTAGTTTTTCAGCAAATTAGTAAATAGACTGCTTTTAAAGATTTGAGCGTTGTCACAAAGCAGAATTTGAGGCACACCGAAAATTAAGAACACTTGGTTCTCAAGAAATTTTGTAACGGCAGCTGCTGTAGCATTAGGCATTGGTTTAACCAAAACGAATTTCGAAAACCAATCAGTGATGACTAAAAGTTGGGTGTTTCTAGCCTTGGATCGAGGGAAAGGTCCCATGAAGTCAATAGAGAGAAATTGGAAGGGAAAATTGATTTTCTTATAATTACCCATGAGTCCTACACGAGCAGTGTTTGGGGCTTTGTGTGCACCACAAACCTGGCAGTTTCTCACGTACTTTTTGACTGAGATAATCATTTTGGGCCAATAATAAACTTCAGAAATTCTTGCCAAAGTTTTACTTACTCCAAAATGTGCAGAAGTTGGAGGGTCATGGAATTGAGCAATTATTTCCTCCCGGTTAGGAGTAGGGACAACAATTTTCCAATCAGATAGGTTAGACACGACTTCCACTCGAGGCTTAACATGTTTATAAAGAATATTGTCTTTGATGGTAAAGTCAGGGTATTTCTCAGGAAACTCGGTAACTTTGGAGACCATGTCTTTATACCAATCATCAGGTACAAAGTTTTGAAGAGAGATAGAAGAAATAGAACGGGAAAGATAGTCTGCAGGGACATTGCAAGTGCCTTTTCGATGTTTAATGTCGAAATCAAACTGGCTGAGGCGTAAACACCATCTAGCTACGCGACCCATAGGATCTTTTAACGTGCGAAGCCAGAGAAGAGAGGCATGATCGGTGTAAACTGTAAAATTTGCACCTTCGACATAAGGGCGAAAATATTCTATACCAAAGAGGACACCTAAACATTCTCTTTCGGTAACGGTATATTTCTTCTCGGCTTTCGAGAGCATTCGACTAGCAAAAGCAATGGGGTGTTCAAAATCTCCCTCAAGTTGAAAAAGCACCGCACCTAACCCGAAATCACTTGCATCCGTCTGTATGCAAAAGGGCTTCGAGAAATCTGGGCTAGCTAGAACGGGAGCTGTAGTTAGTCGTTCCTTGAGAAGTTTAAAAGCTTGATCAGCTTCTGAGTTCCAAGTTATTGACTGTCCCTTTTTTCGGTTATGCAGCAGAGCTGAGATAGGAGCACTGATTGTAGAAAAATCCTTTATGAAACGCCTATAATATTGTAAGATACCTAGGACGTGTCTTACTCCAGTGGTATTATGAGGAACAGGGGACTCAATAATCGATTTAACTTTCTCTTCACTAACTCGCAATCCGTTTCTATCGATAATAAAACCCAAAAAGGAGAGAGAATCTCGACAGAAGTGACATTTGTCGAAGTTGACAGTAAGATTAGCGTCTTTTAAACGCTCGTATACTTCCCTTAAAATTTCTAGGTGTTTCTCAAAACTATTCGTGGCGATAATTATATCGTCTAGATACACGAAAACAAATGGCTCCAAAGCTGGACCCAAAATTGTGTCCATAAGTCGTTGCTGGGTTTGAGCACTGTTTCTCAGTCCGAAAGGCATTCGTCGGAATTGGAATAAACCTCTCCCGGGAACTACAAAAGCGGTCTTTGGGCGGGATTCTTCGTCCAAAGGAACTTGAAAGAAAGCCTGCTTTAAATCGATGGAGGTAAGATAATTAGCGTTTTTGAGCTTGCTCAAGATAGTATCGATCCTAGGCAGGGGATATGAGTCATGTGTGGTGATCTCGTTTAGTTTCCGACCATCGAAACACATACGGTATGTTTTGTCTTTCTTGCGGACCAAAAGAACAGGGGACACCCAAGGAGAATTACTTTTTTCGACAATTTCCAACTTAAGTAATTTATCTACCTCTTCATTTAGATATTGTTGAAGGGTTGGAGATAATGGATATTGTCTCTGTCTAAAAGGCTTAGCGTCTTTTGTTTCTATGGAATGGCATAGCACATTGGTTTCAGGGAGTATATCAACACGGGCCAAACTTTTGAATTTGTCTATCGTCGATTCAAGTCTAGACAGGTCGGTAGGAGGTAAACAAGAGATATCCTGAATCTTATTGATAGCGCAAACCGTAAGTTCATTAGGTAAGATAGGAGATAATGAAGACGAAGGATCACCGGGATGAACTTCGAAAGATTCATTTATGAAATTAATCGTCATGTTGAAAATACGAGCTACGTCTATTCCTAAGATAATTTGTGGTGAAATGGAAGATACCACATGAAATTGGACTTTCTTTGTGACGTCATCTATGGTCAGGTCAAGTTCAATTATGTCGATAACAGATAGAGGGGAACCATCGGCATTTTTCAGGGAACACAACAAATCCGAATTTGTTGAAGGGATGGGTAGTTCACCCAGAACTTCCTGCATGGTTTCCAAATCGCAAACAGAGATATTGGCGCCGGTGTCAAAGAGGGCTGTATAAGGTACGTCACACATTTTGACAGCTATAAATGGTCTATTGTCAACAGGGTTAGATAATAAGATTGGAGCTATAACAGGTATTAAAGAGTCAGCACTTGGTTTGGGTATGTCCTTTTTAGGAGGTATTCGAAAAGATTCGAAAAAGTTTGCAACTTTTTGCAACCATGATTTCCACTGTTCCTTTTGAATAGTGAAATCAACAAGATAACTGGAAGATACTAGTGCTGGTCTTTTGGAGAGGGAGGAGACTGATCGTCCTTTGACTTCAAGCTCTTTTCTACAAGGGCTTGCTTTGGGCGGCTTGTCTCTTGTTGTCGCACTGCACCCTGTTGTGCAACTTCGTCGTTTTTTGAACGAGAAGTGACTTTGAGAGAGTTCAGGAAATCTGCCGAACATGAGGGACATTTAGACTTGTAGACATTTTTATGGCCACAGCCATAACAAAAAACTTTTCTAGGGAGATTACACCTTACATAGGTATGACCTTTGTTGGAACAATTCCAACAGGTGACTGCAGAAAGGTTAGTAACTGGGATCTTGGAGTTACTAGGTGTAGGTGCACCTTTAGTTGGTGTGCCTCTGGCTTTACGAGAAGAGAAAGAAGCTGGTTCTCCAGAACATGCTAAGTCTGAATTTAAGAGACTTTGAACCTTCTTAGAGGGAGGGGGACGATATTGTTGGACTATAGTCCTATTATCTTCTAACTTCTTTCCAATTGAAATTATGTCCTGAATGTTGTTTACCTCAACAAGGGCAAGATGGTTTTGGAAGTAGGGATGAAGATTTTTCTTGATTATTTTAAATTGCTCCACTTCTGATGGAGGAGTAGACAATCTCTTAAATAAGCCTTGCATCGAGGCAACATAGATAGCAACTAACTCAAATTCACCATGAGTTCTTTGTTTGATTTCCTCTAATAGGTCATCATCGTAAGAGAGGGGGAGAAAAGTAATTTTCAATTTATTCTTGAGATCTTCCCAAGAAATAATTGAGCTTGCAACACTGCGAAACCAAATCAGGGCCTTGTCTTCAAAAAGATCCATTGCCGAATCAAAAAGATCGCGGTCTGAGACATTTCTCGACCTTTGAAGTTCTTTGACCTTTTCTAGAAATTGGATCAAATTATCCTTAGAAGAACCAGAAAATTTAATATTCCATTTATAAACTGGAACACTAGGTCTAGAATGAGTGGAGACAGTAGAGCTTGATGCACTCTGGGAATTGGGTGAGTTATCAGTTTGGTCTAGGGACTGGTCGTTTTTCAGAAGCCATTGACCTTCTAATTCTAAAGCCTCAGAAAATAAATCATCAGCTAAAGCTTTTGCTTCAGGATCTTGATCAAGTTTGAATCTATTGATTCTAGAGATCACATGATTCAGACGACATTGAATTCTTTGACAGATAGGGTCATTAAGAGACAAGGGAGCGTCCTGTATTTTGATTTTCAAATCTGCAAGAGTCTTTTTCACCTCTGCAGAATCTTTGTCAAAGGGGTAGACAGATTCGGAAATAGAAAGAGAATTTTCTTCCCTATTTAACAGGGCACGAAATTGAATTCGTCTTTTCTCCTGTGTACTAAATGGGACTTGTTTTCTAATCGCTATTTCATAAGCGAGTTCTTCACTTAATAAAGCTTGAACGGGATTCATGATTGAAATCTACTAAAGTCGGTAAGGTAGGGATCGAAAAAGCTATGTGACGCTATGATGTATCTTTACACGTAAAGAATTTGTTTTCTACGTTTGACGTAAAGAATGCCAGGGATACGTCGCAACACTGCTCGTAGCTTTAGCGCTTGTCGGCACTATCATCAACAGCTGACTGGAGAGTCAAAGATTAATGGAAACCTAACCTAACTTAATGAGAAAATGGTAAGGTAATTTTCAGGGAAAGATTTTTGGATACAGTTTTCAAAGACAGCTTAACTACAGAGCTCTCGTATCGAGTATCCTCTCCGTACGGAATTAAGCTTCTCTAAAACTTGCTCGAGACATCGCGACGGTATAGTCAACCACTCCGTAAAGCTCCCTGACGGGTTACCCTTTAGCGGCAGTGTAGCGGTAAGAAAAAGTAGGTATTTTCGCGACACGGCACTTTGCACAAAGATAATTAGGTAGGTACACATATATTAGGGAACAATAATGCTTAAAACTAAATCATGCAAAAGCTTTCAATAAAAACATGCAGTAAGCAACAAGAGAAATTTATATAAATATCAAGTGATATCGCAGACAAATCGTAAAGTTCAAATAATTATGAGATTTATTTTATGAAAATCCTAGATACATAAAAGCCAAATAAGATAAAGACAAATTGGTTTCTAATCCAAAGAAGTAAACGTTCCCCACCAGGGATGCCAATTGCTGCGGTCGGGCTAATTAGAATAGGCTCTGGGCCAATTAAAATGATTCTTGGCCAATTAAAATTCGATCGTTGTTGAAATAATTGCCGACTTACCTTCGTTGGGCCGAAGTATTAATTGATGCACCAAAATCTCACCCAGATTTCGTGCGACTGTGGTAACATCAGCAGCATAAAGCGGTACGGTTTAATTTCCTCTAAGATAAAAGATAGTGGGATGCCAGTGCCTTATGGTTTTTGAATAATTGATCTAAAGTAACCTGAACTATAAAGGCATCAAAATTCACTCAGGTTATGAGATGTTAACTATTTCTAACTACTGTAGTATCTACCTACTGAATAATAAAGTTGATCTTTTAATGAAAAGTATATTTATGAATTCTGTTTACAAAATAAATGATTGAAATTCTATGGTTATGAAATTACTAATTAATTGATCCTGAAGTTAATCGTAAAATATCTCATTTAACAGTTTAACTGGTAGAGAAAATAATAGATATCTATCTTTCCTTCACATAATAATTGACAAGTTCATTTCAAGTATTACTTGAATAATAATGGTAATGATTGTATATCAGGTATTTCAAAGTTATTATTATTATAAGTTTTAATTAATAAAACATCAATCTCTCGACGAGATAAGGCAGTAGAACGACATAAAACTCCTAACAGATTTCTCGGATATCACTCTGAGCAATAAAAGGTTATGTCACACTTTGCTTACTGATACGACATTTTGCCATCCTTGGAATGTCGTGCCGAGACTGGAGAGCGGGGCCCTGGACGAAATCTCAGGATAGGAGACTGTGGTCTCCCTCTGGGGTGGCAGAAAGACTGGTGAATGGAGTCATGTCCCGTGGGAACACGTGCCTAACTCTGGTAACGTGGTCGTCCTTCGAGGTTAGATGAAACTCGAAAATATGGGGCTACGAATGATGAGATCCAGTATTCATGGGCAGATAGTAGCAAAACCTTCAGATAATGTAAGGGATTCCTTCCATAAAAGCGGATATTCAGATGTAGAGATGGTGGAAACCAATATGGCGTCCTGGAAGACAGGTGGGGTTCTACTCCGTAGATAGGTTTTCCGACGAGATAAGATAGTGCCCCGATTGATAGGGTAGGTAGAAAGAACTATAACAATATATAAACTCTATTAGAGAAAGTTTCAGATAGTTTGAACAATTTACTTACCCGATTTACTAATAATCGGTCCTTAGATAAAGAGAAAAGGTAGGGGTGCGACTGGTCGCTTCAAACACCAAGAATGGAAGATGGCCGAGCCTGTTCCAGACTCGCGGAAAGGACCAATCCTTTTGCGCAACTCAAAAGGGTGTTAGTTCATCTTCCGAAACTACATCACAGCGACATCTGTGTTTCTAGTTAATCGAAAAGGAAGATTGTAAGAGAAGGAAGTTACAGATTGTACTACAAGGTAGGGATCTTGAACTTGCCTAGTTTAGTTAGTTTTACCACTCGGCAACAGGTGGCGATGTTGGATCGAAATTCATGTTTCAATCAAATAAAGTGGCTAGGCGGACACCTTTATAGTAGGGATTTAGACAATGATCTTATTTAATAATATTAAATGGAGCTAATTAAAGAATAAAACCTTTAACGACGTTACAGTAACGAATGGAATATCTCTCATTGAATGAAAATTATTTAGGCCATCTGCATTATCAAATACTAATTATTTTGAGGATGCATTAGCGCAGATATTTCGAAAAGTGTTGTTCCCTCGTAAATAGCACGAAAGCCTATCGCTGATAATGTAGCAAGAGCTGAGCTTGCAAGAGATCTTTGGACCAATATTTACGGGATAAAAACGCTGCAAGACTTGAGTATTTGCAACGAAGACAAAAATGATTTTGGCCTGGCAGCCGCTGTGATGCCATCCGCAATAAGCCAATGACCGTGGACTTTGTTGTCCACTTATCTTTGTTCCCGCATTTGTTTTTCAGAATAATTGATTGTATAATGACATTGAAAGTTTTTGTGACATCATTTTCAACATTTTCTAAAACGCATCTGGTCGATCGAGTCATTTTTGGACTCGAATACCCGTAACCCGTAAATAAAATCTTCCAATTTTATCACACCAGCTGCCTTAACAATTCGCAATCCTTCGCGTTCATTTTTTGAGCGATTCTCACCTAAATCAGCCAGGATCTTACAACTGGTATCCCGAAAGCTAACAGATCTAAGTGATTCGAGATCTTCAACTTCGAAACAACTCAGAATCAATAGTACCATTTTTTCCTATATTTGTATTTTGCGAGCGAAAAGCCAAATTGCAGGATAGCAAATTGTCAGTAAGCTGCGTGAATGTGACAAGATACGAGATTTATCTTGGCTGTAACTCTGATGAAAATATAACCCAGCAGGACCGGTAAAATAAACAGCTCATAAACAGACCGGGGAAATCTATTTATTTTTTTTTTTCAGTCGATGGAGTCGGACCTTCCCTGTCTTTTGACATGTGTCTTAGGTTGGGTCGGGGTGAGGGGGGGGGGACACGCTTTTAAAATTTACTGAAAATGAATTTTATCGGAAAAACGGGTATATCTGAGCCGGATTTGATCGGACAAAAAAATTATGGTATCGAAAATTGAAGAGCTTGACTAAACACGGAAGTTCGTTCCGATCTGAACCCTTTAGCTCAACTGGTTCGCGGAATATTGCGATATTAAGGGTGCAAAAATGAATAAAAATTTTACTGACTTTTGCTCGACATGTGGTGGAGTTAGGGCGTCAATTTTTTGCGAGAGGAAGGGTCCCACCGAGTATTTGACGGGCCGAAGGGAGGGGGTGGTGGGCCAATTAGGAGGGGAGATATGGGGGCGAGAAGAACAATACGGAAACGCTCGTAAAAAGTTTATTTATTGACCTACAGAGACCAGGCACCGCTCATTTTCTTCGTTTTTTTATCTACTACCCGGTAGTCATGGCAAAAAATTATAAAAAAAAATAAAAAAAAAAATTATTTTCGCAAATGCGCGCTTGGCGCGCAATTAAAACAAAGTCATTTTTTTTCTCGCGTTTTTGGTGGTGAAGGAAGGGGGTGGGGAAATTTTTTTTCACCACTGAACGGCATTTTTTTTATCTTTAATTTGAGCCCCACTTGAACCCGATCCGACCATAAATAAGGGCACAACGAACCGGCAAAGTCTAGGCTTTATTGCGGGCGAACGGAGAGGGGTGGGGGGTTCTTTTTAGGCTCATTGGAAAGAGAAAACATTTATTTATCTATTTATTTATTTTCGTTTTTTTTTCGTGCGTATCTTGCCCACGCGCGCGAGTTATACATGAAGATCTCTCTTTAAACCGGGCGAGGAAGATACCCGAGCAGCCGTGGGCGGAGCTTAAATTTTTTAATTGCGCGCATTTGCGAAAATATATTTTTTTTCCATGACTACCGGGTAGTAGATAAAAAACGAAGAAAATGAGCGGTGCCTGGTCTTTGTAGGTCAATAAATAAACTTTTTACGAGCGTTTCCGTATTTTTCTTCTCACCCCCATATCTCCCCTCCTAATTGGTCCACCACCCCCTCCCTCCGGCCCGTCAAAGTACTCGGTGGCACCCTTCCTCTCGCAAAAAATTGACGCCCTAACTTCACCACCTGCCGAGCAAAAGTCAGTTAAATTTTTATTCATTTTTGCACCCTTAATATCGCAATATTTCGCGAACCAGTTGAGCTAAAGGGTTCAGGTCAGAACGAACTTCCGTGTTTAGTCAAGCTCTTCAATTTTCGATACCATAATTTTTTTGTCCGATCAAATCCGGCTCAGATATACCCGTTTTTCCGATAAAATTCATTTTCAGTAAATTTTAAAAGCGTGCCCCCCCTCCCCCGCACCCCGACCCAACCTAAGACACATGTCAAAAGACAGGGAAGGTCCGACTCCATCGACTGAAAAAATAAAAAATAAAAATAGATTTCCCCGGTCTGTTTACGAAATACCGGTCCTGCTGTGTTAATATTATTCCTACAAAAAAAAAATGTACAGAACATTTTCAGTACCTAGGAAATATTATCCACCTTTCCTTATAGGAACCTTTTTTGCCGTAAAACCCCTCAGAACACAGATATCAGAGAAACCCAATTTTCTTTTGTTGCCATTTGGCCAAAATGTGGGCTGTTCCGGGAGGTGGGGGAGAGGATAAACTTAGTACATTCAAAAGAGGCATCTTTCCAGCTGTAAATTTCTTTTCCCGATTTAAAGCACAATAATTGAGTTGACGTTGTTTAATTTCCCTGAAGCTTTTTTTTTAAACTCAAAATTAAATAATAATTGATGGAATTGTTGCATTCATTTTGTCCCTCACTGTACAGTATTTTTTCCTTGTCAAGTCCTTTTCCAATTTTCCGAGACTCAATAGTTTCATTGTTGATTTTTAAATTCAGTTGTCAATAATGATATTAAATTTAAAAATATAAATCAAAATGACCTGAAATTAGTTCTGATTAGAGTTCTGGGTAACCACTGAAGAGTCTCATACAACAAAACTCCACTTCAATTTTGCCAATAACTCAATAGTTTATCTGATAAATAGTTTAAGGGATAGCATTAAAACGATTGAGTTCTTGGAAAACTTAAAGAGTAGTTTTGTAGAGAATTCTTCACCCAAAACTGTAATCAAAATTCTTTTTGGTGATTTTAATTTGATAATACGTTTGATTATTATTGACAATCAATCTCGCAATAAAAAATGATATTATTGAGTTCTCGGCAAAGTGGAAAAGAAATGTTCCATAGAACTCTGCAGGGGTTTCCCATCGCAGGAACTCTAATCAGCACTAATTTTCGGCGTTTTTTTTTAATATATCAACATTTTTTATATAACTATTTTCGAAAATGTACTTACAGGAACTTTAGAACTTTGCCCTGCTACTTATCGCATCAGAATCTTGACTTCACAACGTCAAGAATTTTCTGCAACTGGCTTTATTATTAATAACGATGTATCTACTTTTTGCTTGTCTTTTATGATCCAGGTGAACCTCTTAAAATAATTTATAAATTTTTATCGAGTTAAAAAAGGGAAAATGCCTAGAGTACGATTACCCAGTTATTATGACTGCATGTCTGCAGATAAGTACATTTACACTAGAACCAGCTACAAATTGTACCTTTAAAACTTTGTGCGTTACTGGTGGCGCTACCCGTACACCATAAAGGGTCGCTAAAGCTTTATTTATCATGTTTTTGAAATAATACCCCTCGATAATCAGGGACGACAATAATAATTATCTTTAGCTGCATGTGTAGTTTGAGTTTGTTACTTTCTAGCTTAATTAATTATGTATGATATTGAAACAAGACTAGAACGAATTTTCACTTCGAAGAAGCATCAGGTAATGGAATTTTGGACTTTTTTTGATAAACATTGCAAATAAGCTTAATTTGTAAACATAAAGAAGAAGCTCCTTACTGGGGAAGAAAAGCTCCATCAGCTCGTTCAGATGTACACGTGGTGTACTTATTAAGAACTTCTTACTTGAAATTCTAAATTATGTAGTTTAGTTATACGAAAGTTATTTTTTGCGAATTTCTCATATCGATGTAAAACAACAAAGTAGCATTAATGGAATTAATTATGAGTTGTTTCAAATTCATATAAGTACGATCCATCAAAAAAGTTTTCAAATATGTGACTTACACGGCTTTTAATACCATACCGGTCTCAGTAATTAACCAATATTCAAGCAGATTATAAATAATGTATATACATACATTTGTAAATAAAGAATGGGGAACATCAGCAGGAGAAAAAGTCCTTAAATATTCGCTGACATACTGAGAGAATTCGGTATTAGTCAGTCATCTCCTCGGGGATTATGTTAATACACCTGGAAACATTATGTCGAACCATCCCAAAAACAATAGAACATAAATTCAGTCTTTCTTTTTATTTATACATATTCTAGTTGAACCTTTAGTTAGGCACGTTTGAGACTTGTAAATAATGCCGGCCGATGCTCTAAAGAAGGGTGTCATGCTTTTGACTCTGTTATTATGAATTCTTTATGAGCCTGTTCTCTAAAATGGTAATCTCGTACATAAAACCGCTTAAAATGCGAAAAGAGATTACTTAGAAAAACTTGGCCACGTGGAATTTATATTATACTTTGATCTCGAAGTGTGAATACGTGTTCCTGCAAAGACTTTGCGGATTTCGCGCTTATGCTGAACTTTTTATATTAAAGTTAATAAAATAAAAGTTTTAAAAATACCACCGGGACAAATTTTTTATTCATTCATCTTACTTTTCAAATGTAAATTCAAATGATCAATATGTATTACCTATCATCATGTATTGTCATTGTCAAATGGGACACTCTGTATATATAGCTATGTTTAAATACAGCGAACTGGGAACATCCAGGAGATTTTCAATTCGCTTTAGCTTTAGAGTCGTCGTGCAGTTGAACTGATACAAGTTCCTCTGAATACAATACATAATCTATAATTCATATTCTCTGGCAAAAAGCAGCATGTCCATAGCAGCTACCTTGTTACGTCCAAGATTTACGACTTTCAGTTGTTCGCCCATGTATGACCCGTGGACGGAGATGGAGTGGCTTCTGAAGCTGCAATAACTCGCCATTGGAACTACCATGGGACAGCTTATCTACCGCCCATGGTCAAACCACACAAATCGACTTTTTCCGATTAGTCGATTTGAGACGTTCGAGTGTCTTTTTCGCTTGTAGCATCAAAGGCTCTCTTCAATAAATGGCCGCTCTTAAATCTTAAATCCCTGCAGGAGTTTTCATGATATTCAGCTCGCCATTTGGAGTTCTTTGATCCGTTTAAGATATTGTTCTGATTATGTCTTCATTTCTAGTTTGGTATACTGAGGAATCTTAGACACAAAAATAAACGAGGAGGAGGAAAGGAGGGTATTGAAATTCGGATTCAGACTAAATGACGAAACAGTTATTTATTACATTATTATAAAAGAAACTTGTTTTCAAATCTTCAGTTTTTTCAGCAACAATTCGAATATTCGAGTAGGTACACCTCCTACAGGTATGTATAAATATTCAGTGAAGGATAACTCTTTTGTCTTAATTAACTGAAAAATGTAGACGAGATTTAAGATTTTTTTTGATAAATTTTAAAATGTGCTCCAGTTTTACCCATGATGCTTTTTTTTAATTATATTTTTATATCACATTCTATAAACACCTAATATAAGTAAAATATAAAGCGCCAAGTCTGTTCATGCAGTTAGCCGTTAATTAATAGGGTTGAGGGTGTGGTGTCTATGGAAGCGCTGAGCTGCCATTGTTATTCTTTTAATAGTTTACATTTACAGTCAAGTTTGCCATTGTCTGGTTTTTCTCAAATTTTTCAGGCTCAGATTTTTTGCTGCAAACTACGGTTAGAGTAGCTCCGGTAAGCTCCTTTTTTTTGCAAACTCCGGTCAGTTCGAAATTTCCTTTTGCGAGGTCACGTTTGATCAAATCCGGTCGAATCACCTTTTTTTGGCAATGTCCAGTTTGACAAAGTCCCGTCACCTCAGATTTGCTGCATGTAGACCAAGCAAATAGAGGTTTCTCCCTTGACAAAGATAGTAACGGCTCCGGTGCTTACGTGGAATAGCTCCCAAATCCTAATTGCACCGTTTTCTACTCGAGTTTTCCCTGTTCTCTTTTTTTATTGACCTTTTAATGCAAGAAATCGCTATTTTGTAAATGGTATCAATGGGCGCATTGTAGAGAGTTAAAATGATAAGAAAATACGAGCTGAAACAACTCAGTTATTAAAAAAAGATAACAAAAAAAAAAGAAACAAATGAGTTTCTTCAAAAATTTGTGCTATCTTCATCTGCTGTTATACTGACACTCCACCACCACTGACGCGCTAGGCCGTTTTTGTTAATGTTTGCACGCAGTTTTTTTTTAGCCTTCAAATGGAAAACGAATATTGCCGTTTTATAGCTGAACACTTCTACTTTCCAAATCCATTCGATAAATTCGAATCGAAAGACCTCCAAAATACCACGCTGCAAAATATATGGTATGAAGAACTTCTCATTGCAATTACGCAAAAACTAATTATCCAACAGCGTCTGGATTTTTAACGCAGGAAGTACCTATCAATATCAACTATCTCGCAAAGAGCCTGCACTGGACCTTAGATCTCTGTTGCTTGGCGTGGCGTAAAGGTCCAGTTTCAGAAAGTACAGTCAGCTCGATTTTTTTGTACGGTCTGGTCACGTTGAATTTACTTTATTTTTTTAAATCTTCGGTTTGACAAGGGCAGGTTTGGAAAAGCTTTAATTTTTGAGCTGACCAGGCTTTGCAAAAATCGAATTTTCGCCATAAAAATGTAATTTTCGAGCTGACCGGATTTTGCAAAAAAAAATAAATTAGAACTGATCGGACCTTGCAACAAGAGATCTTGAATG
This sequence comes from Malachius bipustulatus, assembly GCA_910589415.1. Lineage (NCBI taxonomy): Eukaryota > Metazoa > Arthropoda > Insecta > Coleoptera > Melyridae > Malachius > Malachius bipustulatus. The sequence continues at coordinate 45,970,985 of OU342632.1, read as the reverse complement.
TTCCTAAACCACCTAAGAGATCAATTTGATAATAATTATGGATAAAGATAGCATATGTAACGCAGGATAGTGCAGGTGACCAAAATGCGGAATTAATATGAAGCTAACAGACAAATGTCTAAAAGGTTTTCTTTCAATAAAACATGTATATCTTGCTTCAATTTTAACATCCCTCTCCGCAGATAGTTTTAAACGCCACTCGATCAACGTTCGAAGAATATCTGCAATATTACCATCACGTTGACGTTGGAATTTGGAATGCTGATCCCCGTGTGTTAAATAGAATTTCAATCTGGCTTAATTTTCAATGCCACGGATGTCACCGATTTCAAATGCTGATAATTCCTTTGATTAAATTCATGGCGCAATTTCATCCACGACCTAATATGAACTTCAATGGGGACCAGTTCATAATTATTATTGTTAGGTATCTAAAGTAGGTAAAATATTTAGATTTTTTTTTCTTATTATTATTGCCGCCTCTCCACCTATGGAGTGAAATATAAATGGGCTACGATATCGACTGTCGATAGGTACATCCCATATTGGAGGTCTACCATATTATGACGAAAGTCTCGAGGTATTTTGTTGTCCTTTCTATGTAACATCAGGTTGGTCAAGATTCAATGAAATCTAAGTAAATGTTATAAAAGCTCGTCAGATAAAAGCATTGATCTCCTCATGACGCGCTCTGCTTCTAGAACTTCTCTAACATGAAAGGCCATCATAGTCCAAATTATCTTCTATTCTAACAGGGTCCCTAAACTGTTAGCAGGAAGAGTTGGGTAACCAAGTTTCAGACTATTTTTCTTGTACAGTTAATAAATTGCCTTATCTTTAAATGACTAAATTTTGTCTATAGTAAGTGATCTAGGAATTCTAGGATTATGTATTTTTTCATTCTACCTTTTTGAAGATAATAGATTGGGAATTTAAGAGATTCCAAGTTAGTAAATGAAATCCAATTTACGTTTGATTTAAAGCTTCATATTTATATTGTGAAATGATGTCATCTAATCTACCTGAAGAACCATATATAGAGGTGAAGCAATTAAAATACTATCAAATTCCACCAAAAATTCCCCAATTTTGTTAAAAAGGTAAATTCAAAATAAGTAAGACTATTCTATTACTTACTATTTTTAAGAGGTAAATCAATGTGTGCTAGTGTGCTTGTCTGTGATGTGTGCAGACTGTAGAGATATCTTTACATCTCTAGAAACACTCTTTGAACTTTTTTTGCTACAATACTTTGTCATGTTATGTTAATTATCAACAATAATTATTGTTCTCAAATTTAGTAATCAATTTTGTTTTTCTGTGCATTTTTCATATTCACGGCAACTTGAAAAAAAAACGAACAAAAAGTAGTTGGTGGAATAGAGGCAGAGATGTGTACTCATCATAAGAGTTGAGTAAACGTTTGTTGAGTTTTTATTGGCTACGATCCTCTTTGACACGGTTTTCGTTATTATTCCCATCCGTAAACAATTTGTTGGAACAAGTGTGGTAAATGACACATGAGTTTGCTGAGCGCTTATACACACACAGGATCTCTAATAGAAAGGGTATCTCTAAGGTATCGATTTTTGTACGGATAGTCCTTTTATTCAAAAACTTGTAAATATCATTTGCAACCAACTGCCGACTAATCAGCTTTCAAAAAATGGTTACGTCACTTATTTGATAATATTTTATGTTAAGATGCGAGTTTTTATGGCATTGGATTGTGTTTTTCAAATGGAATAAGCTCCAGAGCTTCAGTTGTGTATCAAAAACCAATAAATTGTGAAATCTCAAAGTTTGAGGATAACCGAAAATGTTGACCGTTACATAAATTTTTTCATTACAGACGACTATTGAATTTTTTTTATATTCATGTGAAGTTCGCTGACGATGATTTAGTAAAATGTTGTATGCCGTAAAAAAGGTAGGTATACAGGGTAATCAAAACTTATAATTTTGGAGCTTTACCAATGAAGAGTATTCTAACATAATTCTTTAGTCACTGTTGCAAAAGAATAATTTAAAAAAAAGTTAAAAATAAGTTAAATCGATAAGAAGTATACGAATATTTAGACGATAACAATAAATAATACGATTTAGGTATCTGCAACATATTCAGTCACTGTACACCTGATGGTATAGTCTCTAATTTTGACAGCTGTTCCTGACTAAGACTAAAGTTTGGATACCGGACACCGAACGTCTTCACAACTTTATTTTGAAATCGTCAGCAGGAAACTTTCTTTTATGAAGTAACTGACAGTGCTAAGTTTTTCTTCGCGGTCTGATATCTATATCACATGAAAACGAATTTCTTATTTGTTAAGAAAGCTTATTTTATTAGTCCATTCGTATTAGTATTACTTAGTTCAAAATATCAAGTTCAAAACTTTCCTTATCCAATAATTCATCGTTTATATCAAAATTAAAATCACTCCATGTTTCATAATTATCTATTATAAACTTTAGGTATTATACCGTGTGGGTACTGAGTCTTTATACATAGACGAATTGCAAATAAAAGTTGCTATAGTAAACTGTTTCAATGGAATTGTTTGTAACAAAGTCGACAAATAAGTAGTTATCTATCGTAACTCATTGAAATACAGCCTAACAATTTCCTTATCCTTATGTATAAAGTTTCAAGTATTCAATATAAGTGTACAAGGCAATTGTCTATGTATTAAGACTCAGTATAAATTACAAAAATACCCTGCTTATATCATTTATTGATATTTTTCTTAGTTTCATGCTGCCGGGTGTTCCTTTTACAGAGCTCACTATGGGTATCTCGTAAAAGCTCAGAGATTCAGGGGCGGTTAAATTTGCAAAAAGATGCGCTATTTTGTGATCATCTCGAATCTGTCAAAACATAGGTAAGATGCATGAGTGTTCCTGAAATATCTTGAAAAACTGAAAAATTTTAATATCTTATTTTTTTCATATCTTTTTTATTATCTAAACTAAACAAAACATTTTTTTGTGGGCATAAGCCGTTAAGCGCTATCCACTCGACATTTCATATATTTTCAAAGCCGACTAGATTCCAGAGTTTCCATAGTACACTCAAAAAAGCGAGTTCAGAGAAACGGCGAGCAGAAATTTACGTTTTGCACTGAAAATTTAAACTGACGGAGAAGCGGAAAACAGAAATGTTCCTCGAAACGTAGGTTTCTGCTTGCCGTTTCTCCGAAATCGCTTTTTTAGTAATGTCAGAAGTTACTGCACGCTATTTCGGACATGAGGTATAGTTATATTTAACTATCCATTCTTATTTATCTCTCAGTAAATTTTTCACTTAGGTACTGGAAAATTGCCTGACCTTGAATATTGAATAAAATTTCATCTGCGGCGTATCTCGATCCGAAGTAACCCATCTATTGAGTCATTATTAGTGGGAAGTTCAAAACTATACAATTTACTAATTTTGCAATTCACAAGTCGCCACTGCCCTGCTCCATAGCTAGCCATCTTGTGTATTTTCTTAGAAAGAGAGGCGCCTTTATTTTTAGGACTCCAAGGGCACCGAATATTTTAAGACGGTCCTGAGTAGAGGTGGAAATTCTAGACACGTGTTTCGTTCTACTTGGGACTAATCAGCACAACGTATCTAACGCACAGCCCAGGTTTGATCATACAAAATTGACTAATCTCCGTAAGCATTTTATTTTATTTCACTACACGAGTTTTTATTTTTTTATTAAACTACTGAATAATTTATAAAGGTGTACTGACTGGAAGATTTTTTTTGTGTAGGTATCCAAAACAATGAGATAGGTAGGTATGGATAACATCAAGTTATCTTACCATGTCGCATATACCTACTTGTTAAAATGCAACAATTTAGCAGCTTTTTCATATAAACACCCATCGTTTGTGTGATTTGATCCGATACCCACATATTTGTCTATAAAAAATAGTATACTTATAATAAGAACTGATAGTTTATAAGTTACTAAGTTAGACCACCCACTTATCGACTGTTAAAGTTATAGTTGTCATAAAACTGATCAAGTTAATGGCGCCTCATTTACAGGCCGACGAAGGACAGTGTAAGGAGTCCTTATTTGAACGTTTAAATTTTTCTGTAAAACATGAAACGTTCATTCTCATTTATTTCGAAGACAGGTTCGCTTGTTTTACCATTTTTTCGTTTAAACTTTTTAGCACAAAGTACACCATATGTGGTTTAGCGAGTTCCTCTCGGTAATCCATTTTAGGTGATTCTAATTTTTTGCCATGGAGCATCGGTGTTTGTACAAAAGGATTGCAGCTACCGATTCTCGTTACGGATGGATTTTTTGTAAATACGGGCATATCACAATGAATGAATGTAGTGGGAGTTTTCAAGGTACTCGTATATTTTATATAAGTATATGAGATGATATACGTTCTCGAAACTTAAGTATATTTTTTCATTTTTCAGAAGAATAACTCATTTTACAGTGTTCAAAATAAACGACATTAAAGTTTTAAATTAGGTAATAAATCCATACCACGGCCCCGAGGCATGTAAGTCTTACTTACGAAGCTCTTAGCCCTTTAGGTAATGTACCTACCTAACGTAATTATTTCAGCTTGCAAAAAAACCATAAAACTTTCTTAATGTCTACTAGGTACCCAAATCTTCTAAATAATGTATATTACCTATTGATCGTAAAGAGTCATAAATTTTCATGAGGTAGTCGCGTAAAGTTAAATTGTCCAGGACTAAATTTATTTCCTTATGAATTCATAGGGAAAATAGCCCTAAACTACCTCCCTGAAAAAATGTCTGTCTAAAACTCTTATGTAGAATAGCTCATTCTTTATGCACATTTTTATTAAACATTTTGATGCATTGTAGGTTGAAATCGTTTTGGAATTTTCCCAAGAGTCCATTCTTGCTTATTGCTTCCAGATATGCAATTTCCTACACTCGCCAAAATCAAACCCTCTGTCATTTCATGCATTTATTGAATTGTATCGTCGACCCTTTTCACTTCGTTTTATAACTTGTAAAACACCCTTCCAATACGTTCTATAGATAACGACCCACGAAAATATTGAATCATATCAGAAAGTTTTAACTAAACTTCAACTCTAATTGATGGATTTACGATCATATTTCCTTCATCAGAAACGCGATTTAACGAAAATATTCAGCCCTAAATATCGGAATGACCTATTCGTTAGATTGATATTGCTTTAGAAGTTATTCATGAACCTTGTACCCCATTCTTGAACCTCATTTCCTATAATCCATTCAATTTCAATTATTTAGGCAACTACTTTCCATACTGAACGGGTAATAAAATTTTCGTTTGTAACCCAATAGTAGGTAAGCTATAAGCATGATGTGTCTTATCATTCATTCTTCAAAAATATATTAAACCTTCTTGAGGATTTTAATCTAAAGGATTTATCCTTCATGAGGATAAAAATCTAAAAAATTACCCAATATGAGAATCGATCATCAATAAAGGCTTCAAAAATCATACATATACTAGAACAAACGAAATCCTTATACGATCTGCATCAGTCCCTTTATGTGAGCCAGCCAGTCAAGTATGCCTCGGCACATTCCTGGATCAAAACGGGATCAGCGTGGAACTAATCCTGTATGACCCCAGCGCTTTCGTGAAAACTTGATCCTCGGTGCATATTATATGAATTGTTAAATAAAAACCACAGCATTAGCTTATCATTCAAGTTCCCGTTCTTGGAATTTCAGGAAATATTATTTTCTAAAAAGTTTAAATTCTTCCAAGGATATTGAATATTGGGCGCCGGAATTTCTTCATCCAATTTTCAATATTCTAATCCAAGGCATGTTGACAGAAATGAAATAATAAACGCGGGTGCCAATTTAAATAATATAATAGTGATGGCCGAAAAAGCGAGAACAGTTATTAAAGTAACAGTTCCAGTTGCATGTATCTATTTCAACTTGTCGATCTAATAACTGATTGATTGACGGAAATTAGATACTGAACATGTTAATAACAGAGTACCTACTGGGCTTATCTGCTGAAGAGTGAGTAATAATGATTCCTACAATGATTGTGACCGTCGAAAAAAACAAGAATAAATAGGATTCAAACTGAAGAGTAATTTGATAGGCCCATAACAGACGGCATCAAGTGTGTAAAGTATCACTTACAGATCATTTCACTGCCTTTAACACTTCGTTGAAGTAGTGTTTTTCAAGCATCAATAATAATAATGTAGAAGGATTCTTCTCTTTTGATCAATTAACAATTAGCTCTCCAAGAGGAAGCTGATGTTCTTATCCTATACTAGAAATGTATCAATAGACAGTAGTTACCTACTTATACCTAGATAATATTATTGTAGTAAGTATGTATTACACTTCTTTAATGACATGGCTACTATATCAGGATGTCATTTTATGAAGAAAAGTTAATATGAACATTATATGTCCGCAACGGCTTGAATATTTTGCTACAGTGTGTTAAATTTTTGGTTTGTTAAGAGTTATTTCTTATTATCTTCGAATTTCGTTCAGATTTTTTTTAATTTAGACATTTAATATTCGCCTGGTGGTAAAAATTCTTGTTCCGGTTCTTTTTCTTAACAAAATCGGAATTATAAATTAACTCTCAGTATTCCTCACAAGAAGAGAAAACCCGGATTAATAAATTTTTGTAAATAGACCAAGCAAAAGCGCTCTAAAATAACCAGATTCTACAAAATAGTAACGGAATACCGCCGGTGCTATCACACGCGGAATAGCCCCCAGATCCTAGTTTTCTACTCGAGTTTACCATTTTCTTTTTTTTTATTACTACTTTAGAGCAAAAAGCTACTTTTTGTTTGTTTTGTTATTATAAAAGAGACAGTGATGGATCAATATTGTATGTAAGTATGTAATGTGTGTGAATGTGTCCTTAATAAACTTATTGCGAGGTAACCACAGTACAATAGTGTAACGAAGCGGACCCGGGCCTCCTCGTCTGTCGCGAAAAGCCACTGTGATCGTCTATTCACCTCTGGGTTTCCCCTAATAGGACTGCTGTGATTTCTTTCGTTGTGTTTGCCGTTGTCACTCCTGCTCGTTGATTCAGGTATTCCAGGATTACTATGGCCGAAACGGATGCGCAAAAGAACCTACTATGACTCATTGTATCTCGGTTGATTGGGATTTCTTTCGGAAAATCGGAGAACTTTACTGAGACTTGTTGTTAACGGTGGACTTCCTATCGGATGTCTAAAAGCGAATGATGAGCGAGAGCGTTCGTTTGCAGAGCGTAAAATGGTGAAGGGCGAGAGGGGCTGTCATTTTGCATAGAGAGTACAAAACAATGGAAAGCGAATGATGAATCCCTTTCATGCATTTTTCAAACTCCAATCTATTTCGGATTCCACTCTTTTGCACACCTGTACTTTCTTATTATTTCGTTTTGCTTTTGTTTCATTTCTTTGATTTCATTTCAAGCAACAGCTCGAATTAATTAAAGAAAACAACCATTTTGGTTACAGACTACCCGGGATAGATGAAGGAAATTCGACCGGAGTCCGCTAGGCCATCTCTGGTCGAATTTTATTGAGGAAATTTAGAATTGTGATTTGAAATTGGCGTAAAACGATATTTGCCCTTTTTGGGTTTTCAACTGGAATTTTTCCAAGGTAGATAAGGGAAATTCGACCGGAGTCCGCTAGGTCATCTCTGGTCGAATTTTTGGGTATAGATAAGGATTAGGTAGCCCGGAGTCCGCTATGCCATCTTTGGGTACCGTATAAAGGGTTAGGAAGTCAGATTCGACCTGCTCGGAAGCTGATCTCTATCTGTTTTGAGCTGTGTTATGACGTCTGCTTTTATAGAAGCAGTGGCCCGCTTTCTAAACACAACACGCAACAATGAACCTTATTGGCACCGTTGATTTCTTGAGTCTGTTCCTTATCATATCTCCCTTGTCTTAACATTTAGCAAGTTGACCGCGCGGCTACACTAAATTGTCCTGAACTTCAACTACCTAAATTTTCCTTAAAATCGGCCGACGCGTTTTCGTCTTTTCATTGTTTCGACCTATTATAATTACATCGGCTTAACTTTCATTTCGTGTTTTCACCTGCTTTCTGTTCGGGGATCGTGGTGAATTTTTGGCTGTTGTCATTTATTCCTTTGCTTTACTGATTGGATAAATTTTCATCATCGTGGGTGGAATACCTAGCGACTTACTATTGTCTTTGCAAGGGGTTATTGTTTGATTCATGATTTTACAAATCTTCCACTCGGTCTGTATGTAGGTCAACCTATTCTCCGTCACGCGGTTCGAGAGTGTCTTGATACAATACCCTGCCTTAACATCTGGTGAGTTTCTACCATAGCTTTGCCGGTTTTTCGGATGTCTTCAAGAGGCTGGAATATTACTAGGCGAGAACTTTTATGTTTATGAATATCTAATGAGCTGACGGAGTCGTTCCTTTGATGTGATGGCGGGTGGCTGCGTTTTATTTTCCTAACAATTTTACCTTTAGGTAATTACGTACCTATTCTTGCACTGTTTGCTTTTTCGGTTTGAGGTTGATTTGACGAGGGAGATGGAAATAAATTCCTTATCATCCTACCTAGGTGCGATCCATTTCAATAGGGCAGTTATGGAAGGTCATGTCCTAGTTAAAACATAGGCCCAAAAAGAGACTATACCAACTGGAGTGTGTTTATTCAATAGGGCCACATCAAGTAAGTATATTAAATTTCAGGTATCAACTCAAATCTTTCATTTTTTAGATTTTTTCTATTTCGTTTCTCTTTTTTTATACAACATTTTTAATAAATCGATTACTTTTATGTAGAAACATAGGTAGGTACTGTTGCGTAAAAATAGGCAGGTTTGTAATAAAAATAGGTACCTATGTATTTTTTTATCGCCGATTACGTCCATATGACGTCAAAATGAAACTTATGAGTTTTTAGAAATTCTGAGAATAAAATTCTAAAAAAAGGGGGAACTAAATTTTGAGAAATTTGGTTTTGAATTTATTAAATTTTTTATTCTTGGACTTTATTTTAGATTGAGACCAAAACAATATGGCGACCAAAAAGTTGGCATGAGACAATTGTTTTTCTGTTTCACCATTGTAATACGTACCCGGCAAAAATTCACCTCATTTCATCTTATCAAACTCATTCTTCTTCATTTATTTTTGTTTATATAATTTTCCTTTTTTTGTCCGTTAAATAATTCGATTTGGCCGTTCTGTAGATTCCACTTCAACCTTACTAGATCATTCCTAAGATAACCTGCTGAATGCTGCCCTGCAATGGTGAATATTCCAGGCTACCCTTATTCTTTTACCTTTTACCTTTCAGCATCATGTTTACCTGGTAATAAGCTTAAACGTTTTACAAGTCAACTATATTTTGACGTGCACTTATACCTACTTCCTGTATGCAAAACCCAGAAGCTGTCGGAAAATATGTTTTTGCGTAATCGCAATCAAAAGTTCTTCATACCATATTTTGCAGCAGAGGCTGCTCTGGAAGTAGTCCGATTCGAATTTACCTAACGAATTTGTAAAGGGAGGTGTTCAGATATAAAATGTCAATTTTTGTCTCTAATTTTACTATGCGCGAACATGAGCGAAAACGACCAAGCGCGTGATAGTTGGGGTAAAACAGGAGTTGTGGAGAAAACATAATACAAGCGCTATTCTACCCCCAATCTCACGCGCTCAGCAGTTTTCGTTAATGTTTTCGGGTAATAATTTTTAAGTGGAACAGTAGTTGTATCCTTCATCTGCTGTTCAACCCCCACTCTCGCGCGCTAGGCCGTTTTCGCTCATGTTTGCGCGCAATTTTTCACCTATTTTTCAGCAAAGTGGCAAAAGAAGATTCACGTTTTATAGCTGAACATTTCTGCTTTCCAAATCCGTTTAATAAATTCGAAACGGAGTACCTCCAGAGCAGCACCGTCGCTGCAAAATACGCTATGATGTACTTCTGATTGCAATTACGCGAAAACTAATTATCCGACAGCGTCTGGATTTTGCATACAGAAAGTACCTATCAATATAACCATCTCGCAAAAATCCTGCACTACATCTCAAAAAATTACGTTAAGGATTTAAAAAAAACCCGTATATTTTTCGTTTTTTTCCCTTTGTTAATAATGAACCGATCGGGTTGTTTCAGCTCTCATTATCTTTGTATTTTAATTCTCTACAATTCGTTCATTGATGGAACATTTACATTGTTCCATCAGTTTTTCTTTTATAAGAAAAACCAAAAAAAAAAAGCCATGTTTGCCTAAAGTGGTAATAAAAAAAGGAAAATATAGTATCTAAATTCGAGTAGAAAAGTGTGCGTGCAATTAGGATCCGGATATTTAATGTCAAAGTATTGTTGAAATATTTTTTATGCGTATCATTTTCTATGCAACACGGTGTATATTGTTTAAAATTTACCAAATCTTTTTTTTACAAAAATAATTGTTTTATCAATTATTAATTATTATTATAGTACCTACTCAAAATTTATTGTCCAAAGTGGTTTTTGTCTTCTTCGAATTGAGCCGCAAATCTTTATTGATCTAAACTAAACTGTAGTAAAAAATTGCTTTAAAATGTAAAAAAATCCCTGTAGGCTGTAGGTGTACTGACACGTTTTGATTTAATTTGTAAATGTAGAGATGAAAGCTTGCCACTTGCCACACCTGATTGAAACTAGCGAGGGAAAAAGCTGCTTATATGGAAAAATGCCAGAGTCCATGGAACTGCAACAACATACTGCTAAACTTATTTAAATATAAATAAAGTGTAGAAGAATTTTATAGATTTCATCAAGATGAAGTATGAAATCTACCTACAATATTTTTCATAAAATATCTTGAAATCACGTCTATTATTCAATAAGTTGAGTCAATCGTTCATTTAATTCTCCTTTGTAGCTGTTTAAGCTTGCTTAATTCCATTTACACGAATGCACTAGAATAGTAATAATCGAAGCTTCAATATCTAGTTATTCAGAATAAAGTTATACCATGTTATTATGATTGAAAGTTACTATTTCGCGAATAACCCTGTCGCAGATGGCAGATGCGCAGATGTTCTTATTTTAGTCTCATACGTCTAAGAAGACTAAAATTCTGAGATAACCATCAGCCGCAAAATATTCTCTGAAGGTAAGAGAATATTTTCCAAGTTGCACAATGTGAATACGTACCTACATTTGAACATAATATTATTATAATATAACAGCGAGAATACATGGAGCAGGATTATCTTTCACTCTAACTTGGACCATATTCTTTCACAATGAACGTGGGCAAAATGTGTGGGATGAGACTTGAGACACTCCTAGCTCGGATATGTTGTATAATATGCATTTAAATGCGATAAAAGTCCACCCGAACTCTATATCTGTCTCTATCCATCCTCGACGGTATAATACGGAGTGTCTTCTATCCCTCTCTCGTTTTCCGTGTGTTACTTTTGGCCTCAGGTGATTTATTAACACAGATTCAGGCGCAAGGAACCCAAAGCCAAAGCCATAATACAGAGTGTCTTATCAAATTGAAAGTTGGTTTAAAATTGATCTTGCGATGAAAATTAATTCTGAAAGATATAGTAATTGGGTAGGTATTTACTACTGCGTTGAGGTGAATAAATTAACACCTCCTTGAGTTGATTTTATTAAATTGATCAAGTGTTTGCCCAATTTAGTGGGTACTTATACATTTTTTATTTCAGCACATTTTACTTATTACATTATACATGTATGTAGGTAATTTAAATAAATTAAGATTTGATAATATAATAACTTATTGAATTTTATTGATAAGCAACGAAACAACAAACTGATAGTTTTAATTGTTGTATCATTGAGCTTTTATTAACTTTTATTTGAAGAAAGGAAGTTAATAAAAATCATACTATAAAAAGAACAGTAGCAGCTGTCAAACCAATTGCGTTCAAGCAGGATTATTATCCTTGAACGTTTTAAAACTTGGAAATAATACTAACACTAACACTAACACTAACCAAGTTTATGGGAGATAATAAGAGCAAGAAAAACGGAAAAGAACGACACACAGAGTTGAATAAAAAAGTACTAATTTTTTATCACTGTAGTATTTTCGGCACATTTCCATAATATTCAACTGCTCTGGGACGCAAGTGTAAATAAAACTTCCCTTCCTAAACTTTCATGCGCCCTAAACTGACCCGAAAGCATTAAGAGCATCTTATAACCCAAAGTTTCCGGCTGAATCGTGATTTGAAACTTAATTTTATAATTATCCAGTGGCGTTTTAACATAATGAGTCTTTTCCTTGTCAGCGATATTGCTTTTACGACCATAACTTCAGGGGTTTCCTTATATTAATAGAACCTTAAGAGTCATTATTTTACTTTTTCTTGAAAAAATATACAGGGTGATTTAAATTTCAGTGCGTGGCACTCGTGGCAGTCTTCTTAGAGAGTGTTATTTTTGAGTAAATTTATTAAAGTAGATATTTGCAAATATAAGGAACAGCCGGAATAGAAATTAAATTAAATTTAAAAATTGACGTATTTTTCAATTTTTCTCAAAACTCGAAATTGAAAGATTATTTGGATTGGTTCACTGTATACCTAAATCATTATTTTTTTCAAAATTTGAGATTTTCAAAAAGTAATTATTGCATCCAAGAAAACCTGTAGTAAAACAGTCAATTAATTATGGTAATTAAATAAACCTAAATGATATTTCTTATTCCTTTCCATCATTCATAAATTTGCCTTTATAAGTAGGTAGGTATATTAAATAATTTAAACAATAAACATAAAAAATTAAGCTGAAATAACAAACTTTCACCTTCCTACAGTCCATGTTCAGTGAGCGCTCCCATAAAAATAAACTTTAACTTTGAGTAGAATTTAGATAATTCTTGCTTGGTTTGAAGGATCCCATCCCAAAGGAACTTACCTAATGGAAACCCTAATCTTACCCAGGAGCATCGTAACAAGACCGCTGGCCATTTTAATTTTAGATTAGCCGACCTTTCCGTCTTGTATACCCAAAGTCAAAGAAAGATCCGGCTAGAGGAAGCTTTGTTCCATCACAATTAAGTCGTGAATCTTAAGATATAATCAAACTCCTACGCTGCTATTAAATCTGGTTAAGCCTAATACACTATTATTTTAGATATCCTCTTCTGATTATGGTTCTGCCAGGTATTAAAATATTAGTTTCTTTTTTTTTCGCGCACTATTAAATGTGGCTATGGCACGACTAGGTTTGTTTTCAATGTTAACATTGGTCTATTTATGAGCAGATACTAGAAGAGCTCTACTTTGTAATATTTACTTCAAAAACACGGTTTCATGGTTGGTAAATTTTATTTATCCGAAAAATTAAAATTTTATAATTTAGTTTGACAAATAATTATGCGAAATTAGGCCATATAAATTCACATAAATAACTCAATGTCCTCAAAAAGACTCCTCAACTAAATAGCGCGTGACAAAATAGCGCTGAGACAAAATAGCGAATGAATATAATCATAGCGCATGACAAAACGGCGTATGAAAAAATACAAAGAGCACAGTAGTATAAATAGCCTGCATGTAAGTAGTAATATCTTTTTTTATTATTCCAGTAGACTGCAAATAGAATATGAAAGCAGCCAAGAAGCTCAAGGATTTCGATTACCAAATTTGGGTAGGCTAAAAGATCAAGGAGTATAGTTCAGAAATCGTCAAAGGAAATCAGCATATTTGAGAAGGGCAAGGATTATATTCCAGCAGTCGTCAAGTACAAATGAGCAATTCCAGAAGGGCAAAGAATAAATTCGAATAAGCAATATATTTAAATATTATAAATAATAAATTTGCATCCTAGAGATAAAAAATCCAATGAAACGGTGTGCGAGTTATTATGTTCATGCGCTAATTTGTCTCAGCCCTATTTTGTCATGCACTTTTTGGTCACGCGCTATCCACTTATACAAAAGCTCACAAATTGCAAAAAAATTAACAGTTGCTGTTAAACACTGTTGCAAAATACAAAATAATGACTTAAAAACAACGGTACAGGAGAGAAACAAAGTCAATTATTTCAAGACGAATAACCAGATTACAAGCCTTCGGAAAAGACTTTCTCACGCCGGAAAACCTAGATAGATTGGCAACAGTCTAAATAGTCAACTTCCTTAGCGGGGCTGACCTGATGGGGTTAATGTAGCACCAGCACGACTAGATGTGAGCCGCAATAGACCTACGGTCGCAGTGGAGGTGTCACAATGGCCCACTTAAAAGAAATCTAATCTAACCTATCTTATACCGGCTTATAATACTAGAGGTTCAGTGGTTGAAATTGAAAAATTCAAGTGACGATTGGGACCCAAAAACAAAAATAATAAAAGTCAATTATGATTTTTGACTACACAGGATGAGTCAAAAATAACGATAAGCTCTGGTACGTTGAAGGGGACCTTTTTTAATTTCTTGATTTTAAAATTCACTATTATAAGAACTGTTGCCAGATGATATCAAATTTATCCAAAAGTTTATCACTAATGACTATAAAACATTAGGAAGCGTATAGATTTTCAAAAATATTTTTTCCGACTGCTATGTACAGGATGTTAACTAACAATTATTGGTACCAAATAAATAAGGTGAATAAGGACTTATTTTAAGAAAAAAGTTTCTATAACAGGGGTCCGCAACTGCACCATTTTCGAGATACAGGGTGTAAAAAAAAGGTTATTTATTATTTTTTTTGCGACATCTCAAAAGCCATTGAGGCTACAAGATAAAGCTTTTGTATAGATTTTTACATTAATACCTTATTGCTACTTTTAAGGCTCTAAACCAATGTTCTGGGATATATCAGTGGTGGAGATTTTATAGGGTTGCGTAAAAGTTATACCCCCGTCACTTTTACGTCACTAGAAAAATTGTCTTTTTGACAGCAAATTCCAAAGCGCCAATGTTTTTTTACACAAAAAAGTACTCATGGTCAAATGCTGTAGGAGGCACCGTTTTGAGAAAAACGGCATTTAATAAATTATAATAAAAAGTTATTTTTAAAATTAGGTGATTGATAAAATCTTGAACAAACCAATCAATTATTCAATTTACAAAATTACAAAATTACTTAATTTTGAAAATAACTTTTTTGTGTTTATATTGAATTTGGACGTTTTTGATAATAGAATGCCGTTTTTCTCGAAAATTGCCTCTCACAGCTTTTGGCCAAGAGTACCTTCTTTGTGTAAAAACATTGGCGCTTTAGAATTTTACTATCAGAACGCCAATTTTTTGAGTGGTGTAAAAGTTATGACGGTAAAACCTTTACACAACCCTAAGAACTCCACCACTGTCAGAAAAAACATTTTTTTAACACCCTATATCTCGAAAATGGTATGTTTGCGGACCCATGTTAATAGAAACTTTTTTTTGAAATCATTGACTTCATTTATTTTATATATATATATTGGTAGTTAACACCCTCTGTGCTACTTAATTCAGAACGTGCCCATTTGGAGAAGCATTTTTTTGTATAATAAAGTTAATTAAATAAAGATCAATAGACGCTGAAAGAATTTGGATCTTTAAGATGACATCTTGTAAGTTGACGTTTTTGACTAAGTAGACAAGAAATGCTTCGAAAAGGTCAAAATTTTTGGAAGTCAAAAAGATAGTAACATGTTTTAAGAGCAGATATTTTAAGAAACGACGTTGTAATTCTTCGAGATTATTCACCTGATCTATATAGCCAAGCCAGAAGAGCCGATTGTAGTTAGGACTGAACGGCGAACATAAGAAAAAGATTTTTGTCTACTTCAAAATTTTCTGAAATTTTTAGTCTTATTACTTACCTGCTTGTTTTTCTTGTAATTTATGTACAATTTTATCATTTTTCTTCTTTTTCTTTTCTTATTAAACTGTAGTCAAAAATATTTCAATGTTGTGTCGAAATTGGAAGGAAATTGGAGCATCAGAAAACTGTTTCACAAATTAGAAAATAATAATTACCCATACTTACTTGAGGGATTCTTGAGTAAGTAGGTATTGAACTCTCACTGAAAACCGTTGAACTCAATAAAAGGTAAAGTCTCGTTTTTGCATGTACTCGTTCCTACTTATCGCCTTATTAAATGATTCATGAACTCATGAACTATGCATGGGTAATGACCCAACGAATGAGATCGGAAGTACAAGAAACGGAAATGGAATTCATGATGCGTTGAATCGTTGACATTTCTAAACTTAATTGTGTTAGAAATATATTACGACGATTCGCGTAGAGCCTCAAAATTCATAGCGACTATTCCACAGTGACTCGGGGGATCATTATAATACCTACTACTGAGATAAAATGAATGGGTAGAAATGGAACGTTATACAAGTCCTTACTTTGCTTTAGGTGTAAGTTGTAACACACCACATAACTGAAACTTAAAAGTTAAAACGATGGATACGAATAGATTTTGAGGAATTTTCATTAACAAGATGAGTTAAATATAGAATCCAAAAATTACTGAAGAAGAGGCTCAAATAATCTGTGCCTGGAACTGCTAGGGGGTCGTACCTTTCTTGTCCATAATAATACTGCATTCCGAACATTCGTCGTGGGCCGAACAGGAAAAATTTTCATTGATCCATGCAAAATTGTTGCAAACATTATATTTAATATTACGTAAGTGCATGGCTTTTTATGTACCAAGGTTGGATTCTTGAAGATATTCAAATTTTTTTAATACATGTAATTTAATATAATAGAAGAGTGTGTGACAATACTCGCAGGAGAGCTATTATTATGTCTGAGTTGTATTAATTATTTATTTTCGGAAATTATAAATAAACTCTTGAAAATGCGAGGTTCCTCAATGGAGTGTCGGATAATGGATACAAAAAGATGTCGGAAATAATACACAAAACGCTTTTAGGGATAATATAGCTTATTGATATATAGAGGGTGATCTCCGAATTGAAGCATTTTTTAACACCCTGTTAAATAACATTTTTTGAATTCAAAAAGAAATGAGAAACAGCCTTGTAAAGTTTAATGAGATTACTTTTTTAATGAGAATTACTTGCGGTTAGTGGGAAATTATGGGAAATAATACTAACTCTAGGACTCGCCTCAAAATGTAATAAGAGGACAAGCCTGGATATTGACAGACTTTTATTAAATATAGAGTATGAAGGTTAGAGTCAAGAAACAAATGCATAAGCGTACATAGGAAACGGATTCAGGTTTATCAAGTTATTAATAAATTGTTTATTGAAGAGCAGTAATAAAAAAATAAACACACGTTTGTGGTATCAGTTACAGTTAGTTTAATTTTCCCGTCTATTCCTCGATCTGGTGAGAAGAAACGGAATGTGTAAAAAAGCGTTTTCTTGTAACTCTCGCATGTAACCTGCAAGTAACTGCCCCACCACAGATGATGTCAGAAAGCAAAATAACTAAAAAGTCACTATTGTAACGAAATCCGAGGCTTTCGTTTATAATTATTATTCTAATTAGTTATTTATTAGTGACAATTTATTTCATTTAATCAATTCGAAGAGGAAAACAAGGTTTTTGCGGCGACGATAGCGGTCTTATCACCCCGCCGCCGGCTATAAAAACAGTGGACATCCGAAGAACGGACAGTGCTTGCTTGGGTATTGACTATCAAGCATTCAACTCCTGCCAGGTGTACTGAGCCTGCAGGAGCCAGCACCCCCGCGCTGGTTGTACCTACTGAGTCCACCGACCGGGTAAACAGGCAGCGCGACGCGAGCCGAGTACTGACCAGCCCGCGTTTCATTTCTCTGGCGGGTGTAGTGTGCCCCCAGAGACAGTACAGAACTGGGCAAACGACGTGTGTGTACTGAGCGCACCGAGGGGGAATGGCCGATGCATAATTCGGCCTATCCTAGTCCTATAGGTCTCGCCCAGAGTCTAATGAGCTTTGAGCGGAGAACCAGTAATTAATTTTCCTTTATTTTCAGTTTGTCAAGCTCACGTCTTATTGAGACGTGGATTAACCAGCACGTCTCGTCTGTGCGGCTTGTATTGAGAGCCCAGTGAGTCTCCTACCTTCCGTTCTCCAGGCGGACGAGATTTGAGGCCCGCAAGAATCAATCGCGTGTTATGGTATAGTAAAACGGGTGACGCGTACCAGCGAGGTGTCGAGGGTTACTGAAGGTACCTACAGCAACAACCGTCGGCGATCCGCTCCTTATCACCCAGCGCTGGAGCCAATCAGTGCCGGAAACCAACGGGGACCTTGGATTACTACGGTCTGCCCGTCCAGTGGGAGGAGCCAAATGCCTGAAACCGCCATCGCCCTTGATAATATTGTTTGGTTTATTGTACATACTTAGTTATTTTGTAAATAAAAATAAAATTATTTTTAATTATCTTAGTAACGTGTTACTTGATGGGGACTGAATCCACGCACGAATTATTCAAATTAAAATACCCGTTACAAGATGGGCGCCCAACGTGGGGCGCCTATAACTATATTGAAGAGAGATAGCCTGTTCCTTGTCAAAGCGTTACCGTCAGGGAAGAAAAAAATGTTCTTCTGTACTCTTTACAATAATTTTATATCAAGGTACTCCAGTGAGGTAAAGTGTAATCAAGGTAAAGTGTGTTATGAATGCAGATCTAAAGTCTAGCGAAAGTGGAAGGTGAAAGGGAGCATCGTGGAGGGCACGCAGAACGACTTAGACATCCCATAAATGTTAATCGGAAGGAATACTTCCTGGATTGAGGTTCATGAGGATTAAGGATTCAGAATTTGTATAAAATTGTTTCCCAAGCACAAAAATCAGCTTCATCCTCAGTCCTCGGATTGAAGCTTTGATGGCAGTGGACTTTCAATGTAAAACCGATTTGTGGAGCTCGCTTTTAGAGAATAAATTTAAAAAAAAAACTTTCTTGATCGATTTTTTGTGGTGGATGAAGCCTCAACAAACATCTTTGGGTTGTACAGAATCCTGGAACAACTAAGTATGTGTTTGCTGGAAAATGCGTATACCTTTAAATGTAAGAGGCAACATCTGGTTACTGGAAGATGCATGAGGGGGCGGCTCATTTTAGGTCTGAAGGATCTGTCCCGTGGCCGCCAATCCTTCTTGATTTTTTCTTGTGGGAGTGGATGAAAAGTTTAGAACAATTTCGAACTCCATTTTACTGGGATACGTACCTCAATCCTGAAGAGGAACACTTAATCGTACTAAAACTAAGTTCATGGCTCGGTTCATGGTTAGAAAAGCTCAAAGTTTTTTGAGATTCTCAAGGAGTTTATATGATGCAATCGTGGAAAAATGTCATGCAAAATTAAGGAAAAGTGTCTCTTATAAGATGACATTGCTTATTGCTTTCAACCATAAGTGATGGTTGACAAGGCTGCTTTAAGAGGATTCAGTAAAATCTTGCCACTTGTAGATTGTCCCCGAGAGAGACTTATCTTAGGAGGAAGAAATGTTAGGTACGTTTTAGTTATGAGCTGTAGAAGCGTTTGTTAAAGAAGACTGTGTTGGAAAATGAGATTATAGAACAATTTGTTGCGGTTAAATAAGTTATTGGCGCTTATCTGCATTTTAATTTTGAAGAAATAAAAATGATTCCTTTGGCTGACGCATATCTTGTGAGCCTGAAGACACAGAAAGGCATTGTTTGGTCTTCATTAAATCCATCAGTTGTCATTATATTGTTATCATGACTGCAAACTCAGGTGATTTGTGACGATCTGAGGAACCATTATTATTTTTTCTTTAAAAGCACAGTAGGTAAACGTTTTCAATATTTATAGATTA
Source organism: Malachius bipustulatus (assembly GCA_910589415.1). Taxonomy (NCBI): domain Eukaryota; kingdom Metazoa; phylum Arthropoda; class Insecta; order Coleoptera; family Melyridae; genus Malachius; species Malachius bipustulatus. The sequence goes on along the minus strand of OU342632.1, from coordinate 45,951,230 downwards.
CAGCGAAAAATCCTTTTTCCTATTTCAAAACGCATCATTCTAGTCCCAAAAAAAATCTGCGCAGTGCCCGATAATGCAATTAAAAAAAAATTAGTTTCGAGCAACGGGATGTTAATTCGTGCAACCTCGTAATGAATTCGGCTCTCATGTATTGATTTTCGTAAATTGGCGGCATGATTTTTTTAAACAATAATTTTCCATATCTTCCTAGAGATAAACGTAATGAGTGACAAAGAACATTTCTCTTCATATTATTAAGCAAATAAATTCATTAAGCTAAATAAGCTTTTGTTATTGGATGCTATTAAGCAAATCCATTAATATTACATAGGAAATCTTTCAATTAATTGAGATGAACCTGCATTATCCCAGTGCTATGCAGATCTAGATACATAGATTACACTCAGCATCTATCCCTAGAGATTTATGGCGCTCTGATTAAAGGATAGAGAGAACAAGTTACACACACGAATAACCTTCCCTTATCTGAAAACACTAATACTAATACTATTCTAATACAACAGCCAGAAGCATTATCATAATGAAATGTCAATAAAGATAAAGTATAGTGGAAGCTTTAAGGCTATCACGTACATGTAATAATAATATCAACCAAATTTTCCCACAATTATTATAAATTTGAAGATCTAAAAATAGTAAACTTTTATTAAACATTAGTCGAGTGGCTTGAATATATGTTTTGAAAATTGTACCTTTCTGCTGAACTATTCTATTATAATTGACCCTCGACGGAGCAACGGATGTGAATTACTCTCTCTGTTTCTCTGTAAATCCACTTCCATGTTTCCTCTCGGAGGCGGTAATTAATTTACTGAATTGTTATTAAAATTAGAGGGAATATTTCGCCTGGAATTTGCAGAGCTCGTGCAAAATCGGTGCACTGTGGTACAAATGGAAAATGTATGTATCAACGTATCTGCCCGTGTACATCTATTAGAGTAGTTGCAGTTACCTGATAAAGCAATTTGGGACGTTGAATCGGAAAATTCCAGCTGGAGCAGGACAGTTTCAAATTTATGGCTTTACATTTTCAGGATGACCCCTAGATAGATTTGTATGCTTTTACTTCTCTCGGAAAATTGTGGTTTTCTTATTACCATTACCGTGTAAAATTATTAAAATTCTTTTCTTTGCTCAGACACCCATAAATAAGGGTTCAGTTACCGATGAAAATTGGAATTGAGTTATAAAACTAGTTTTCTCGTCTCCGATTTTCGGTTTAACTTATAAAAGTTTTTATAAAAAGTTTCATTAAAGAAAACGCATTATGGAATAGTTTAGGTAGCTACTCGCATTTAAACAGTTTTACTTAGGTATCCTAACTTTGCTACGTTGAACAAAGAGCGACTACATATTGAAAAAATTAAAGACGTTGTCAAATAAGAAAATTAGAGTAACCAAGGAACATTCTACTTTATTGTTGCAAGAACTTTAATATTCGACTGGGAACTTTTAACCGTTTCAATTACATATACCTCTAACTCTGACAAGGTGTTTGTAGTTGTGCTCCATAGAGAAGTTCCAAGGAGAGCAGTCAAGTCTCTTATCAGCAGTCCGCTACATAATAATTTTGGTTGAATCATCTCAGAAACTTGTGCGGAAATCGTGGAAAGTTTGTTTTAAAAAATGTCTGTTATCAAATCTCATGCAGCGAGCATTTGTCACAAAATTTTATAATTTTGCATCAATTTCTACACAGGTAGGTACTTGAAAATTTCGCTTGTTAGCTGAACATTTTGAACAAAAACTGAGACTGCATCTGGCATAAATAATTGCAGCGGAAAACCCAAAATTATCAACAGGAAACTGACAATTATACATAATATCCTGAAACTCATTGCAGCGAGTTTTTATGACACAATTGCGTCTCTTTCGTAACAAAATAGAGATGCAACGGCAGTTGAGCCATAAGGGTAGGGATAGAAGCATTGCCTCAGTGGTGTCATACGGAGAACGAGTAATTAGAACGTGACTTTAAATTTTTTGATTTACAGCTGTTGATTCTTAAGCTGAGGATCCACTTTATCACAATAAGAACAGCTATGGAATCCACAATTTCTTCTTACTTAAACAATTTTATTTCAGGTGTCATGACAGGTTAGATAGTAACTGCTTCACTGACCCCTCGTGGCCAAATACTCAAAGGAGCACCTCTGCAGAAGTCTTTCGTGGACATCCAGCTCGCCTCGAGGCATGTAACTCTTCTCTTATCAGACCTCTCTTTCACAGGGTGTTCTCCATGTGTTGGGGGCTACACCGCTGGAGCTAATTCAAGGAATTCAGAAAGGGATCTGTGATGAAAGAAAAACCTTATCGCCTACACGTCTACCCAATTCGGAAATTCTGACGAGGAAGATAAAGTAAGTGGATCAATAGGGTCTTCTTCTTCTTCCTGTTTCACCGTTCTATTCCCACCAGGATCAAGGATGATGCTTCTGTTGTAGGTTTAGAAGCAGAGAATGAATCTCTGTATAAACACTTCCAGGTTATCGCAAACTGCACAAGTCTCTATCGTTAAGATTGAATACATTATCCATTATCGTTCAGATTCAGGTCAGAAGATTCAAAAGAGGTCGCAAGCCTTCGCTTAAGTAGGGTGAATAGGATTTTTGTTCCTTGCCCATCTTTTTTTATTAAGCTCGGCTCTTCTCCGATACTAGAAACCTTTCCGATACTAGTTGCTAAGGGTTGAAGAGTGGTGCGTCGCAGATACTTCTGCAAACTCCTGCAAAGTCAGTTCTCCCTACAAGAAAAAAGACAAGGTCCAAAAGAGCAATTGTAATCTGCCCTTTGTCATACGAGGTCTGTTCAGAAGATCCGCAGATTGTTTGAATTTGCCCGACTTCAGTTGATTCCACAGGAATTAGCTTGGTGTCCTTACATTTGTATAAATCAGTTGATGAAAACATCATTTTCTGATTGCAGATATCTTCATTTTTTTTGTCGGAATTCAGAATCTGCTACCTGACCTGACATGAAAGAGTCTTGCTGGAAAGCAACGTCTTGCTGTAAAATTTTATGTTGTGCTTGGTAAATCATGCAGCGACTGCAACATTTACTACGTTCAACATGGTTTACGATTATGTTGCTATGAAGCGTACGGCATCTATCAAGTGACATGAATTCAATTATTGAAAAGTCGATTTAAGACGATGATCATCCAGGACCATCCTTCCACCTCAACTAACGACCGCCACGTCAACAAAATCAACACTTGATTACGGTCAAATCGACGTCTCACCATGAGGGAGCTTGTTGAAGAGTGTGGGATATCAGTTGAATCTTGTCACGAGATTTTGATCGAAAAATTGAAAATGCATCGTGATGCTGCGAAATTTGTGCCAAGCCTGATGATGACGGACGACCAAAAAGTCAATCGCGTCCAGGTTTGTCAGGAACTGGTTCAGAAAAAGATGAAAACTTCTTGTCAAGGATCATAACAGGTGACGAATAATGGGCTTGCGGAAAGGGTTAAAACGAAAGTCCAATCATCTCAGTGGGTGGTTAAACGTCCCTCAGACATCCCCTAAGGGTGTTGTTCATCACGTGCCTCCCCCAATGTTCCACAGTGAACCAGATTTATTATACCGATGTACTGAAACGTGAGTTTTTGGTCAAACACTCGATCACTATTCTTCTCCATCACCCCTACTTGACATCGTATCGTGTGACTTTTTCTTGTACCCCGAAATCAAACAACCTTGAAGGGAAGAAGATTTGAGACGATTCCCGAGATTAAGGCAAATGTGTCGGAGGAGCTGAAAGGTAGCTACTACAAAAGAAGCATTCCAGGAGTGTTTCAACAAATGGAATCACCGTTGGGATAAGGGTGTGCGTTGGAGAGAAGAGTACTTTGAACAGGATCCAGACTTCTAAAGAAAGTAGATTTTGTTTTATGACACCAGTCCGTGTATTATCTGAATATACCTCGTACATGAAGGGGTCGATTTCGATGTCCCCTAACAAGTTACAGCAGGATAGAGAGTCATATAAATACCAGCTAAAAGATTGTCAACGAGGCTTTTGACCTAGTCTAGCCTTCCACTATAAACCCGCATCCTAGACAAGCCTCAAGGATGATTCGTATCATTACAACTTTGACGGAAGGTCGTAAAGGAAAGGGCAGTGCGTGATGAGCTATATAAGCTTAGGAATGTATTTGTAAATCTCTTTTTTGTCTCCCTAGATAACAAGTTATTGGTGGAGCAGATATAAAAATGACCAAGGAAATTAAAAATCTATCACATGAAAAAATGAAATTTTGATCCCTTTTTTGGAAAAATAAAAATAATATTTTTTTTTAATTAAGTGCAAATTATTGAATAAAAAAAATAAGTATAATGCATATCATAGAGATGAGTAGAGGAACTTCTTCTAATTTTTTATGTATAATAAAATAGACTTGTTGGAAGTTTCATCAGAAACTCGAAAGGAACTAGATTAAGAATTTTACTCCAGACTTTAGTCGTTTACAGTTTATACAAGAAGTAAAATATAAACTGTAAAATGTTTATAGCAAAAAGAACACATCAGTCTAGTTTCCAAAGATAGCCACAGCCAGAACTAGAACTAGTAAGTTTGCAAGTCGATTCTACTAAAACAAGTTAAATCAGATCCTTTATTTACTTTTCTGTTGTTTCTAATTCCTTCTCACAGTTCTACAGGTTCTTGCTGATGGTTTCCTTCGAGAGTAGAGAATCGACTTAGTTTTTACATCTCTGTAAGTAGGTGTAAATCGAAACAATACCTTTTCGTTTATGGACAAGCGTTTTATGATTAATATATTTTTAAAACCTTTACATTTGAGTTGATCTAAATTTTTACATATCTCAACGAAGGTGTTGTATATTGAAGATGACTTGATTAACATAAAGAAACCATTGAGCTGGAATAATACTTTAAAAATTTGTATGGTTTTTTTTTTCTATAGTTCCAAATTTACATTGCATGACCATAAACGCAAACCCTAAAATAATTTATTGTGATCGTGGACTTGTAAGAAATAAAATAATTTACAAGTTGAATTTCTATTAATATAAAATACCAATGGAAAAATTAGACGTGTTGTAGGTATAATGGAGTAGTAGATGATGTTCATTATTTTAAATTTGTTGTAAATAAGGAAGAAACAATATTTATAACCATGCGTGGGTGTAATTGTATTCATAAAAAATTTAAACATTTGGATATGAATAAATTTCACACAACTTGCTTTTTTCTATGGCACGAGAATTAATTTTAATACCAGAACAATAAGAAAAAATGTTGGGCTATATTTCATGTAAGCTGGTATGTTAATTGTACGTAATTTGCGTCATTCTTTTCTAACAGACACTCCCCTAATAGAAATTATTATACTAGGGATACTTCTAAAGTAGCTACTGAAAATTATATCGTATAGGTACATATAAAATATCCTTATCGGTTCATTCATCAATACATATCAAAGAATTTTTCAACCAGTTCTTGAAATAAAAATAAATGATCTCGCAACTTGAGCACTTGAAGCAGGTAAGTATTTATGAAAACGATCTTTATAGGATAATTATTATGGTTATCGGCCGATGACATTAATAATTATATTGGCAACAGTATTAATGAATAACAGAATAATAACTACTCTGTTAACGAGTGGATTCCCTATAATATTGTGAATGAAGAAATGGGCAGTGGTAAGAGAAAAACTGAGAAAAATTAAACAATGCCCTGGAGGTTCGCTGCTATAATACAGTGTGTATAGTGTGTCCACGGATTGGGTAATGAAGAGGAAAAACTTTCTAAATATTCATTTTACGAAAAAAGTTATTCTTTATAAAAAATCTGTTTCTCGAGAAACCTCAGAAACCGCACTTTTTAGATTTTGGCTTGGACGTACTACGTACAGGGTGTCATATTAAAAAGTAACACTTTTTATTTCATTCATTCATTATAAGGAAAAACTTATTTCTTATAAAATGTCCTGCTTCTCAAGAAACCTCAGAAACTACACTAAAATATGAGATATACAGGGTGTACCAGCTCGATTTAGAAACGGTAAGGGCCGTGTAGGTCTCGTCAAGACAAAACGTTTTTTTATTTGAAGTTTTTCGATTCGGACCTTCGTTGCGGAAATATGGCCGACTTACGGTTTTTAGTTTTGTGGCTCCAGTTTCGGCATTTTTAGGTTCTCGCCTAAACTGAAACTAGTTTTGGAAACTCCTTAGCTTCAGTTACAACTTTCATATTGAAGTCAAGGTTCTATCTCTGTTGGATTCAAAATCTTAATTTTTCAATTTGATTCAATTTGAATTGATTCAAAGACTTAAAATTTAAAGTCTTGGGCATGTCGCCATTTTGAATCCAACAGAGATAGAACCTTGACTTCAATATGAAAGTTGTAACTGAAGCTAAGGAGTTTCCAAAACTAGTTTCAGTTTGGGCGAGAACCTAAAAATTCCGAAACTGGAGCCAAAAAACTAAAAACCGGAAGTATGTAGTAAGAATTTTACAAACATCACATAAATGTGACATTTCTAGTGACATTTATAATTGCAGCGTAAATAGCAACTCAAAGCTCGAGCGAAATAAAATAAAAATTATACCTATCATCTCTTCTGTTTTTTTTTTTTTAATTCACCGTACACTTTACGAATAATCGCACGTTGAGTTACTTCATTTACGGAGTTGCTTATTCTTCTTTTCGGTGATTCTCTGAAGTAAAATATGTACCTGTAATCGAACCAGAAGTATACGGCTGACTGTAGTATGGTATCTGCAAATATCAGATTTACCTGTCATTTCCATAATTTTGGTATTTTATTTCATTAAAACCTTGTAATTGGTTTTTTATATTACTTTTCAGCAATTTTGAATTAATTATTTAAATTCTACCGATTTATTGAAGAAAATTCGATTTTTTTTTGGCCATGCACTCTACCATCAATTTACAGTTTTTTGCCGCTAATGGCGGAAAGAAAAAAAAATCTGAGTGTTCCATTCCATGGTCCCATATACATTGCATATGAATCCTCAAAGTTTCAATTTCTTTTCTTTAAAATTAAATTAACCTCTATTTCGGGGGTGGACATAAGTGATGGACCACCCTGTACATGTTTAAATTTTTTTCGTTCAGATTTAAAATCCTACATGGATAACGAAACCATTTTCGTTTTAATCAATATGTTATTTACAATTTTTAGATAAAAATATTTGAACTTTATTTATAATTAACTTCCAGTATAATAATAATTTCTAAAAATAATACATAATGAAAACTGCAAAAAAAATTACGTAGGTATAATAGGTAAACACAAAATCAATAAACCAATTTGTAGGTAGATTCAATATTCAATCAGGCCATGCCATAAAATGTAGGTACTTATCTATGGGCTTATGTGCTGTATTGATTCGGGTATTACATTTTGTATTAGAGACAAAATGAACATCTATACTGCGATCCAATAAAATGTCTGCTTTTGAAGTTATGTTCCCTTGAGGTGGTTAATTAAAGCTAATGGTAAGTGATTGCCGAAAAAAGAATATTCGAACCGCTAAATAATAGATGGACTAAAACGAGAACCTGAACCTATACTATATAGGTTCTAAAAACAGGTGGTGGATAATGCTACAACCACCAGTGCATCAAGTAAAATATGTTATAAATGCAGGTAGGTATATTATGTTATAGGTACAGCACTCCGTTCCTAATTAGAATGTAGTATAGAATGTAATAGCGAATAGAGACAGCTGAATTATTGCTGCTTGATATGAGAAAAATACCGAGTCGACTCGTTTACTTCCACTTTAAAACATATCCCACAACAAAAATTTTTAGTTTTCTTAAGTAGGTAAGTATACTAGAATGAAAATTTCTAAGTAACCCCATTCTAACTAAACGTATACCTTACTTAAATAAGAAACCTAGTAATAAAATATTAAAGTCTGTGCTATAGTGTTTCCGTGTATTTTTAAAAGGAACAATATCGATGAGAATGAAAGCGTAGATTTGGTCAAAAAACAGTTGTCTAAACAGAAGAAATTGATCCATCTAGGTCACTTGAAATCCGTAAAAGGAGATGCGTAGACTGGCGAGTCTTAATAAAGGCGAAACGGCGCCGTCTCTGTCTTGAGATTCATGAAATTTGTTTTCATCGGAGGAATTCATCTTTATATTTTTTCCTTATTACCTACCAATTGAAAAATTTTTTTGGTAACTTTAACTTAGAAAAATATACTTTTTTCATGTATAAATATGAATTCTTATCGCCAATAAAAATTTGTCAGTCCAGAAAGTCGCTCTGTTCTGTCAGGCGTATTGTTCGCTTTTCTAAGAAATATACTCTAGTCTAGAGCAATCATTCATGGAAAGTTGAAATTAGGCTCCATTTAAGCGGGGAGCGATTCCACGAATCACGACCCAAGTTTATTACCAATTTTTTCCTGAACTCGGGGATTTTCCAGGGAAAAACTAGGAAACACTCAAAATCTCTGGTTTCATGTATAAACAGTATTTATAATTTTTTTTTTTATAAATAGCCGAATAAAAAGTTATTCGAGGAAATCTGAAAGCAATTACTTTAAAATTCTGATTTAGGCTCAATGATTTGGACAAAAAAAATTGAGAAAATCAAGTATTGTGAACCTTTTTTAAATATTTTAATATACAGGGTGAGTCAAATTCAAGCTACATACATATCATTTGGATCTCGGAAAATAGAAGAGATACGGACTCGGTTAAATTGGGGCAAAGTTGCTAAATTTACAATAACTCAACAATAACTGAGGAAAAATGTAGTTATTTGCGATAATTTTTGAAAAGACTGAAAAAAAAACTGTAATTTTTTTAAATCTTACAGCTTTTCACGGCCACTTTTTATTTTCCATCAAACTATATGTAAGTAAGTAATAAAATTGAGGGTTACACGTTTCGAATTTCCGCTGCAATCATCAACTTTTTTTTTTTTTTAATATGGACCAGGATTTTTTTATTGATTTTGATTTATATTCAGTTTTTTATTTTCTGAAATTTGGAAAAATCATAAAAAAACTAATTTAAAAAAATTTTAATGGAAAATATGAATTATTGTATTTGTTTTTTTTTTCACTCTTGAACCGTATTATTAAATTTTTTAAATAAAATTTTCAAATTTCAAAAAAAAAACAGAATAGAATAAATTAAAGGCACCATTTCCTTACAAAATTAAGAAAAAAATACAGGTTCGTATCTAAAAAACTAAAGTTGATGATAGTAATACAAATTCGAAATGTGTAACCCTCAATCTTATTACTTATACATATACTATGATAGCCAATAAAAAGTGATCGTGAGAATGTGCTTTTAGTTTTTTTGATATCTTTTCAAATAAGCCAACTCGATGGGAATTCGAAATTTCAAAAATTTCAGTTTTTCCATTTTTTTTTTCAAAAACTATCGAAGATAACTAAATTTTTCTCTCAGATTATTATTGAAAGTTAAATTTAGCAACTTTTCTCCAATTTAACCGAGTCCGTATCTGTTCTAGTTTCCGAGATCCCAATGGTGTAGCTCGAATTCGACTCACTCTGTATACTAGTAATTTATGAATTATAATTAAAGAAAAGAAAACCGGAATTTCTCTTCTTCAAAGCAACTTACATTGAAAATGGCTCAAGATATCAGAAAACGGTTTACGCATGTCCCTATCTTAACTTTTCATGTAAAGTTTGTCCATCGAGTGTTGTCCGGTGCGGTGAGATATACCACACTAATCCTGACTATAATATGTATAAACAATTTGATTTTAGGAGATTTAATTCGTACAATAATTATAATAATGATTTATATAATAATTATAATATTTATTATTGATATAATAAAATAATTGTTATAATTACAATAATTGATTTGATTCGTACAATTATAATAATCAGTATAATTAGTACGAATTAAATCGCATAAAATCAAATGGTTTAGTCAGGATCAGTGTGGCATCTCACCGCACCGGACAACACTCGATGGACAAACTATACCTTACTATTCTATGGTATAGAAATATTAAATAAAAATTTGAGTTTATTTTGAAAAAGCAAAGATGTTTCATCATTCAGTAAGTATAATAAATTGAACACAATAATATACACGTGAAAAGTTAACAGAGGTAAACCATTTTCCGATATCAATATATCGGAAAATGCTGCTTTGAAAATGCATAATGGCGTTTTTCATTTGTTTATAACTCATAAATTACTCGTTACAAAGCTAAACAGTGAAAACCATATTTAATAAATTTTCTCAGGCAATCAAAAAATTTTTAAATATACAGGGTTGCCCCTTTTTAAAATAAAAATGTTTTGATGACTATTTCCGGTATAGCCGAAAGTGGTTGTAAATATTTTACTTCAGTTAGTCGAAATTGAAAACATAAATGAGCAAATCTTCGGTGTTCTATTTCAATTACTTTTCCATTCATAATTGCCCTGAGGTTCTCACGCCGCACCCTATACAGACGTCACATTTTAATAGAAGTGTCAAGTGATATATTTCAAGGGCCTTGTTCAGGGCCGTATTTTAATATTTATTATTATTATTTTTTTGTTACAATTTAATTGCAATTATTTTATCCAAATTTTCATAAGTTTTAATTGGTCCCTCAAGAGCAATAGAGAGAAAACAAATAAAAAATAAAACAGGCAGACTCGCCCTCTGATGTTGAGGTGGGGGCTACTAATGAGAAAACCGAAGATGTCAGCTCGTCAGCTATTAAAAGTACGACGAGAGAGATATGCTGCCACAAGTGTTGCTTTGGAGTAAATTGCTGAAGATCCTCTAATAAATGACATTAAAAGCTAGATCGATGGTGCTGAACATAAATAAATCTGTATTGCAACGAATTTATCGTTCCAATAACATTATTGCATTCAAACCAAGGTATACGTTAAAAAAGGGAGATGGAGCTTTATGTTTATGTTTTTCAGATTTTCTCGGATGAATCTACTTTCACAATAAATGGCACAATTTCTTCACAAAATTATCGCTTTTGGACTTTTGGACGAGAGAGAAACGCCAAACTTTGTTATCCACGGCAGGCGGTAATATTTCCAAAAAGACAATATATAGTGTGCCGTACCCTGTGTTTTAGGTATTGGACCATATTTTATTGAAAAAACTCCTAACCAAGAAAGGTCTCTTTAAATTTTGAGACGGGTTTTTGAAGATTATTTAGACCAGTTGCCAGTTGAACAATTAATCTTGCGTTCCAACACGACGGCTGCCCGGCACATTCTACAGCTCGAGTGGCAGAATAGCTATATGCAATTTTTCCGAATCAATCGACTGAAAGAAACGCTCCGGTTAAATGGCCTCCAAGGTCTCCAGATTTAAGCATTTCTGATTCATATTTATGTGGCCGACTTAAACTAATTGTCTATTCAGCTTCATTATTAAATGACAGTGAGTTACTACTCTAAAACAAAGAATTCGATATGATTGTGATCCCTCAACGAAAAAATTTGAATTGCCTATAAGAATTTAGGAAACTGATTGGAAAATCTCTTGACAATGGATGTAGCTATATTTAATTTTTATGTTTTTAGATTCAAGTTTTAGACCGTTAACTTTAGCACAGAGCATATATTAGCATAATGAATCAAATGTGGTCTTTGAATATTTATTTTCGAAATAATTTTTTCAAATCAATGTATTCGAAACCCCGTACAAAAAAATTATTTACTGGTTTTTCTGAAACAAGAATTTAAAAAATGCTAATTGTTATGAAATTCGGCATACTTACACGCTTAATTTTGAATTTTACATACACAGAAAATAAAAAGAATCCTATCAAGGCATACTTCATGTATTAACATGAAATATGGTAAAATTTATTATCTCATCAAGCAGACCTTTTCCCCAAATACTTAGTCAAATTTCACTCGAAACTTTTTTGACATTTTTACCTATAAACTCGCTTATCCTGTGAATATATTCTCTTTCTCAGAAATTCTCTAACTCAATAATTTAAGGGAAGTACCGGGATTTTTGATAAAATTTTACAAAAATAAAGTCGGAATATTATATCTTGTCGAATGCCTAGTTGGAGTTCGCTCTCCAGATGTCCACAAAATAAATAAAATGGTTCTGCTTTCAACACCAAATCCGCTTTACTGCTTTCATCCTTATCTTCTTCAGACGCTACTTGTTTGGTTCAGTTTAGAATATGCAAATCAATTCACAATCTTTTATTACCACCCACATAAACGTTACTAACATATGACAACATTAAACGGGCTTGCTCAATTTCACATCTCTCACTATTAAGTAGGTAGTAGTTTACTGTACATTGTATGTACAGTGTTACATACATGCATCAGAGGTAAGTATATAGATTTGATGATTTCATTTCTTCGCCCCCTTTTTCCCAACTTCTCGTCAAGTTTAGCTCACATGGTGCAGAATGCAGACTATTTATCACTCTGTTGCTTACCGGACTAAAGTAGGTATAGTTCACTAACACCCTGTCTTGTTTGTACGCTGTCAGTGAGCAAGATTTATAGAAAAATTTTATTTCGGGAAATATGAATCAATGCTGTCGCTGTTGGTGCAATTACAAGCATGAAAGGATCGTAAACACAAGTTGACTTTTCTCTTTAACACTCCACTAATAAAACACGGCAGCACCAGCCTGCATGCACCGGAGTTCAAAAGTAGCCTTTGTGGTATTGTAACAAATAGTAGCAGATACGTGATTTGAATCTGGTCGGGTATGTAGACAAGGAGCTTTGCAAGCAACAATAGCCGGAAGGATAGGACAGGGTTTGCTTTCCTATCGCTCCCGGATACGGCTGAGATTCGGCAATGGGGATATTCATGGAGTCCTTGGGGAGCCTATTTGTGCCGCACGTGACTTGAAATATCATCAGGGAATTACCGGGGAAATCTCACACGCGTTATCAAACTTCTATGCCATCGAAAACTCATTGAAAAAGGATGAGTGGACTTGTAATAGAATCGCTTTAAGGGAAGTGAAGTTTCAAATTTCTAAATCCAATAATATTAGGTGAGTAGGTACTATTTGTGGAAAAAGGGAACAGCTGAAGTGAACTACGTGACAACTACTGTTCTTAATGTTCTTTACCAATTTTTTTATTTCCAAACCCTTCTACGTAAAAAATTCACGTTTTAGTCACGTTTTGTTAGTAACAAAGACACATTTTGAAAAGACTCTAGGTAGGTACTCGATAACGTCTGGGTTTCCTTTACAAGTCTGGGTTTACTTTAAACAAGATTTATTTCTTTAAAACTTTAATGGAAATTCGTAAAGACATTAGCGTTAACTTTTAATTACAGTACGGAATGCAGAAACTCCCTAATTTCCCATTCGATGTTTCATTTCCGAAGCCCTTTTCATTGAAAGTTTGCTAAAATAACAAAAAATTACTTATACAGTTTTTTTTTAGTTCATTATATAAGGTCTTCTTAAAAATTATTATTGTTCTTTTTTAACAAATTACTCGTTACAACAATACAAAAATTATTGTACGTTTGAACAGTAGGTACTAATTTTATTAGGACATCCTGTATTAAACCGTCATGGTAATTCTATTCAAACTACTCCGCTCCAAAAAGCCCTGACAATTCGCTTATCAGACCATAAACTCAATTTGAATGCACATTGTTGATTTAAAATCAACAGGGTAAACATAATTACAACACAAACATTAACGACAAACATCACCAAGCACACTCACCTTTAAAACGTCATAAAATTGCAAAAGCGTTCCACATTCAGGCGACGCCGCATCTCTCCCTTATCCTGATCAGGGCCAATAAGGCCGACACCGCTGATCCTGCTGCACATCGCTCACAGTCCACTAGACCTACACGGCGCTCCCGAAAATCCCGAAAGGTAATAGTTTTAAAGTCTTTTGACCGGTAATTTTTCCCTCGGAAAATTTTTTCTGTGACTTGATCATACACCGGGGGGTTATTTTCGCGACAGATGACCCTTAGCGGGGGTTAAATTCGGGGTGGCTGACAGAAGTGGGATAAAAATCGGGTAGGGAAACGTCAGGTGCGCTAGGTAATAATAATCGTGTCACCGGAGAGAGCGAAAGCATCCAACTGCTCACGCGACTTGTAGTTGTGCACCTGAAATAAACATCCGACTGGCGGTGGCCGTCGAGTCGCCCGTAGTCCGCATGTTACAGCGCCCCCGGGCTAGTGATGTGGAAGAGGTGATTTCTTGTAACGGTGTACTTCGTATCTGTAACTGTTACTACGAGGAGCGATCAAAAATGTAAACGGAAATCTCGTTGAAACGTTTTATTTAACTGCAAGATGTGAATGGTTTTTAGTTACATTATTTCTCCATGTATTCACCCCCTAATTCTATGCACTTTTGCCATTGTTGTAAGAGTTTTACAATGCTACTTTTTACTAAGTAGATATAGAGAAATTATCAACTGAGATCGGAGAAATTGCGGACAGGCTCAATTTTTAATAATATGTTTATGAAGGGTCCAAAGGGTACCTAAATACAATAATTATTCTAAGTTAGCGTATCAAAAACGCTAGTGTAAGATTCATTCCAAAAATAATTGGCCTTAATTTACCTCGATTGCTATTGGTTGCGGGTAAAAATTATAAGAACGAAAAATGTTGATTTGTGCTTTTCAACTTTGTTTTTTGTCCCATGGCTGACTCTCGGTACTTAATTCGCTCCAAAAAAAATGCAAAAAAAATGACAATGAAGGAACATTGTTTTGCAGCTGCTGGGAATCTGGGATGAAGACAAAATGTGGTAAAGTTGACTTTATTCTTGACTATGGCGCTTGAGAAGCTCTCGAGTCTTACAGAATCGATTTTATTCTATTCATGCACCCACCACGCCTTACAAAAAAATTACGAAAACTTAACACCCCCCCTACTCGATATAACGCTGGGAAACGCATTTCTCTGTTTATAATTAAAAAAAAAAACACTCTGTAGCTCTCGACTTTTTTCCAGAATAGTCCAGTTGCCTCCATGCTTGAATGAAATCGAAGAATAAATTTGGTCATTTTTTTTTACCTTTGCTTGATTTGTTTCAAGAAAACATCCGAAGGTACCTAACCAAGTAACCAGTGAGAAGAACCTGAGATCTATTATGTCTTCTCTACATTTTTTGAAGATACTTTTTTCTCTCCGACCAACAACAATCGAGTTGCGGCCATTTTTCCAAGATGTCTGATTTTCCACTGAGAGTTTTGATATGCAAGTTGGACTTTTACCCTTTATTGGATCCCCGGAACGACATATCAAAATTTAAACTTGCCCGCAATTTTTTCGAACAACCTCCTTTATTTTCGCTGCGCTATACAGGGTGTCCGGTAAGTACCTCCTAATCTCTCGGGAGCATGCAGGGGAGGTCAGAAAAAACCTTGTCTGTCATGAAAAAAAAATTCCTAAAGTATCCCCAAACGGAGATATGGAGCCCTAAAAAGGTGCCCCGCAATTTACTTTTTTGGCTCTAACTTTTGAACCAACCTGTATAATTGGATGGAATTTAAACACTTCATAGAGGCCACAGAGAGCCATCAGGCCATATTAAAGTCGATGTTTGACGTCGTCAGGGAAGTCAGGAACGGACTTACCATCATACTCGTTGAGTAAAAATTTTGACAGGTGTCACTTTACAGAGCTAAAAAATATTTTTTTGAATAGTCTAATACTTGATCTTTAAAAAAGGTGCTCTTAATTTATTTCGGTAAAACTGGCGGTTTTCGAGATAATCGGTTTTTAGGAATGCAAAACACTCAAAAGTTACTAATGATAAAAAAAAACAGGTAAAAATCAGGTTCTTGTTGATAAACCTACCTACATAATGGATTGCTATTGACGGAACTTGATCAAAATTCGCATAAAAGTCGATTTATCTTGAGAACCGCTAGTTTTATCGAAATAAATTAAGAGTACCTTTTGTGAAGATGAATGACCAGCGTATTTAAAAAATAAGTTTTCAGCTCTGTAAAATGACACCTGTCAAAACTTTGACACAATGAGTGTGGTGGTAAGTCCGTTCCTGACTTTCTTTAGGACGTCAAACATCCACTCTGATATAGCTTAATGAGTCTTTATGGCCTCTATAAAAAAATTAAAATTTCATCAAATTATACAGGTCGGTTCAAAAGTTAGAGCCAAAAAAGTAAATCTTAGGGTACCATTTTGGGGCTCTGTATCTCCGTTTAGGGACACTTTAGGAATGTTTTTTTTATGACAGACTAGGTTTATTTTGACCTCCCCTCTATGCTCCCGAGAGATTAGGAGGTACTTACCGGACACCCTGTATAATAATACCAATGGCATAAAGTTTACGAGCTTTTGCACGCACAAAAATTTCACGACTTTCACGTCATTTTTGTCCTTTTACACCTGCTTATGTGACAAATGTGTTGCTATTGGCCAGTTTTGCCAGTGCGTTGTATCGTAATGAAATGCATTAAAATCTACCCATATGCAGATAATTTATATTCCATAATCACATTACAGGCTGGGAGTAGAAAAAGACCTATTTGACACTAGGTGCCATATATTTAGCATGGTAGTATCATAAATAATTTAACACAGCTATCTTGTAGAACGACGTGAAATGTGACTTAGGAAACATAACATAAGGTAGGTGCAATCCAATTTAAGTTTGTTTCCGCTACTGGGCATTTCTTTATAAAATGTCGGGGTTCTGTTTAACATAAACCTATGCTGCATGAAAGGTTTTATTACTTTAGGCTACAAATAAACCTCGCAGTCTATTTGTTGTTAGCAAGATAACAAAATAACATTAGTTTAATAATGCCTGATTGCCTGATCTATAATCTAACCGAGATTTAAAACAACTCGTCAAAAAATTTTATTTACTTAAAAGTGGTACTTATACCTCCTCAAGAAAAATCTCTATTTTTGGATCAATTTTTCCATACTGATATGTATCTTATTTCTTGAACTGTTAATATATTATGTGCTATAACAACTTCTTGCACAAATTATCTACATGTGATATCTACTATAAAAACTGTGGCGCAAAGTACTGCATTATTGCCGTATTAGCAAACACATGAGGTGACCGGACCGCAAACCGTTAACCACTACACCACGACTTACCCCCTGCCCCCCCCCCTCCCAACCCCAAAAAAATATTATCTACACTTATATTTATTTAATATTTAAGAATAAGAAAATTTTACAAAATATTAAAAAAATACTTTAAAAATTTGGGACAAGAAGTGAACCAATATGGGTAACGATTTTAAAGGCACCAAAAATGGCTCCTTCCTTATACGGCGATTATAAAACAAAATTATCGTAACGAAGACGATTATGCTCTTTACATGGCTACTATAAAGTGTAACTGAAATTTTTTCAGACGCAGGGGTGTGTTTAACTCCTTTAAGCTTGTATAAAGTTTTCCGCAATTTTATTGGGATCTCGTAAACCGTAAGAGATACAGCTTCAGTTAAATTGATCCAGTGGAAGGAAATCTGAAATATTTTCAGTTATTTCTGCCCTAGTGAGCGTATTTGAAGCGATATGGAAAAACTAAAAACACATTTCCACAGTCGCTTTTTATTCTCTATACAAGATATTTGAAATTTAAAGTTTCGTCTTTCTCAGCCATCATCAAGTAATTTTTCTTAAACACGGGCACAAAATACCGTTCTGAGTATTTAGATATGTAGTTCATTCAGTTTCGTCCAGTATTTGTTTATGGCATCGATAAATGCGATAATTGAATAAATTAATATTACTCACCATAGGGAAGTGATTAAAGCGCTCTACGCTCATCAATTTCCCGTAATGGCCAGCCGTCAGAGGTACGAACAGTTGGCAGAAGGTGCATTTTTCCATAAATTAAGGACGTGGGCAAATCGTCGTGAAAATTGCAAGTAAGGATGAATCTAGAATTAATGCGACAACGGCGTATAAATGAGAGGCGAAGTAGAAGAGAAACGGCAGTAAAATACGAGCGAATTTCGAGAAAGATTTCGCATTTCGATTCGAGCACTCGGACATGAATCAACATGTAGTTTTGTGTTAGTCTCTCAGGTTTTCATTTTTATCATTAGTATTGAATAATACAGTGTCGAGAGAAAACCCTGGTGAAAATTTCTCCATATAAAATAAATCGAGGAATAATTTTCACAAGTAAGTAGTTCGCTATTTCTATCGGCCAAATTGTTATTTTTTTCTTTTCTTTCATCAAAGACAGGGTAGTAGCCACAGGGTATTAACCCCAGGGTCAGATATCAGCCCCAGAGTCAAGTCCGAGCTTTAAGCTTCAGCTCCAGAATTCCAATCCAATTTCATTTCTCAAGTTTTATTTTTGAAAAAATTTGACAATCATCCTTGAGACCTGTCTATGGCCGTGAAAATTTTTATTTTAATTTTGAGACAAGTCATTAGGTGAAAGTGAGATTAGGTAATACCACTGAAGGGGGAAGAAAAAAATGTTCATAATACAGTCGCTCAATAACCGCTTAATTGATCTGGTACAGAGATTTGGTGTATCTATCTACGTTTAGGAATCGATTCGATTTTATCCCTGAAGCAGCGATTTAAGGAAAATTCAGTCCATAAATGACAAATTAGTACAACTCAAGTCTGATATAGCGACATCTTATACTTTATACATGGTGAATTTATAGTATAATTATTATAAACTCTCCTGAATGATAGAAAATGGGAAATGAAAATCAAGTACGCAAAGTTTTCGCAAGTACGCAAAAAGTTTTCGTTGCCGAAGAAGAACGAGTGATTATTTTGCAAAAATTTAGTCATGAAGACTCACATTTTCTCGGCTATACAGGTGTCCCAAATTTTCTTTATCATGAGATATACGCGTTAGTTCAATACAGACACAAAGGAAATTTTAGAAATCAAATATACTCATAAGGTTTTGGGTTGAACACTTTACTACAACTTTACGCTTTTCAATCACCAAGCAAGCATCCCCTACTAGTTTTTTTCAAATTACACCCCTAGATTTTTTTGCTCGGCAGGATACTGACTTTGTTCTGAATCCAACGACATCCGATTTTTGTAAATCTAAGCATACTCAGCTTGCAAAAAACAATAAACTATCTTTAAAAAAAAACGAATGTCGACAAGGAGTAAAAGAGACACCTTGAGGTCTTTTCAAAATGAAATCAGCCTCTCCATGCCTACTTCCCATTTCATTGTCCACTTGAGGCAATAAAGTATAACTACTATTGTAACGAATAATTGCAATACCCAAGTCGAAATGCCACTTTTCGGATATAAAAGAATAGTCGCGGTATAATTTCACAGTATAGTTTGTCAAAATTAATCCAACTTTTAGTGCTTGGAATGCTTACATTTTCAAAAATCGCGTGTCATTGTATTCAGTTCGAAGTCACTAGCTACGTAGCAAAAAAATACTAATAATGTAATTTAAAAAAAAAAAAATACCAGGAGATGGTTACTTGGGGGGTTTAAAGGCTTAAATGTATATTGAGGGTGCAGCCGCAAACCCTTATATGGGAATATTTTAATTTTTCAAATTGGGGCACCCTGCATATGAAAAGTCTGGAGATGTTCAGAAAATGAGATAACACAAGCTTTCTGATGTAATATTCGACAGGAAACTAAGCCGACACTTACACACAATAAAAGAAATGCAGTAAGAAAACCTACCTACCTTACCTTATGAAGTACTAGTTTCATCTAAAGCTACCAACATCTATATAATAGCTTTTACCGAGGCTTCTACACAGCCATAGAAATTCTTACCTTATAACAATAAATCAGTTCTGCCTTGAGAACTACAATAACTACAAAATAAGCTGATTTCGCATTAGGTAAGCGAATTAGGTACCTATCCCAGGTAGAGAAAGCTCTATTATTCTTGCAGGTTGCAGGAGATACTTCCTTCACATATTTGCACCGTCCAATTTTCCAACATAACGCTGTTATAAAGAACTACCCTATAAATCCAACTACCTACCCCTTAATCTTCTGTAATAGATTTAATATTGTATACAATTCGAATGCCAATATTTTCTCCCAGATATACGGAAGGTTTTCGTCGCATCCCAACTGAAACAGACTTCGAATTCCAAAGACATGCCCTTGGCGTCAAGCCAAACACTCCTTGTTAAACGCCCCAGCTTGAATTGAATTTATTATTACAAAAAAATATAAAAAGAAAAAAGCCATAGAAAAAGTCGTGGAAAACTTTATAGAAAGTATCCCGTAGAATATTTCCAGACTTATTTGGATGGTAATTTAACCTAATGGATGTAAAATATTCCACTACCTATTTGCTAATTATATAAAGGTGTGTTTTGCATGATTTGAATTTCGCGACATTTTCTTTTTATAAAGAGTGCTACCTAGAAAATTAACTACAGTCAAGTCAAGATGCATTGCGATACCTATCAGTATTTATGGGACGGTACATGAACAAAGGCACATTTTGATAGTACAAACTTATTTGATTGAAACATGGTGAAAAATCGAGTTCGCAGAGTGCGTTTAAATTTTGATCGACGAAATGCAACAAATTGTACAACAGTTGATAGACTGCTGATTGGGTAATTCGTCCGAATTACATGGCTTCGATTATCGCATGAACGAAAATCTTCCAGGAGGCCGTTCCATATAGGTATTATTGCCTTAGCGTATGCAATTGTCGCTGAGAATCGCAGAAATTTTGCGAGAAGATCTCCATTCTGCATCTTTGTGCAGTTTAATGAACTTAAGACTGATGAACAGTTTTTTAACATACTTTTGTATACCGACTGCGTGTTAAAAATCCGAATTGATGTTGATTTTTTGAAAAAATTGCATTTCCCGAAAAGTCCCACTTTCACTTAAATGGGTGCATTTTAAAACACACAAGCAGAGCATCTTCGACATGCCCGTGTCGGGGTTGCTAGTCCCCCATCGAGAGCCTCTTCGTCTGGCGGATACGGAAATGCCTCCGTCATATATGATGGATGACACTGGGGAAATTAAACACCCCGGGGCTGACCAAAACTAGCAAACCAGATGGTAGGGACATTGAACACACCCAGCTTAACCTTCTTGCTTAGGCGGCGTGAAGTTACTTAAAGAGCTGACGTTTCGTTGCTGTGCCAGAGATTCCGGTCTATAGTATGAGATACAAACACATGGATGTCGCTTCCTAGGGTTAAAATTTTCCGGATTAAAACGACACCCCATTTGAATCTCCGGGCGGCGGTTAATCCAGGGACTTATTCATGCTAGAGCAAGAATGGGAACATCTCCCGAATGGGAAACTTTATAGTTGACTTTTGTAATATTAGAGGTATAAACTACGAATATCAATTCAGTACACCAACTTTTGCAGGCAAATTAACCTCGCTTCCTCTAGCATTGTGTGAAACAAAAGTCCAAGCGTCGTCAAACACAGTTAATTATATTTACCCAGGATACGACTTTTACTCCCCATTTAGACTTAACTTCGGCATTGGAGCTTTTGTCAGAAGTGACCTCTCCTGCCAACGTGAGGAAGACTTGGAGCCTCAGGACTTTGATGTCGTGTGGCTTAGGATAACAGACCTCCAAATGAATAGATTTATCTGTTGCTTATACCGACCATCAAGCGATAGGTATAAGCAGTATAGAGCACTTTTTGTCCCTGACAAAGACTGTTGCTTTCATACAGATATATAAAAGTTGCTCAAGTCATCCTATAAGCGGCATGGAAGCCTACATTCTCTTTTCAAGAAAACAACCTTCAAACAACAAACCTTGGTTCAACAAAAGATGCAAGGAAGCTGTCGCCTCCAAACAACTGGCTTTTCGCCAATGGCGAGAGAGCCCCAACGGCATAAACCATCACAATTTCATCTTTGCTCGAAACAGATGCAAAGAACTAATAGATCAAACCAAGGAAACTCACAACCAAAGAATTAGGAACTAACTTCTCTCTTGTCGTAACGGTTCGAAATCTTTTTGGTCAGTCACTAACTTCACCAGATCCACTCTTCTATCACTTACACGGCTAGACGGGACTATTGCATCCACGGCTGCTGATAAGGCGAACTTGTTGGCAAGAGTATTTTCTTAATACTTTTCCATTGACTTTCAGGTAAGAACCTTTCAGGTAAGAAACATTGCTTTCCGACAGCGTGTTATAAAGCGCATTATGTTAGCCTTAGACAGAAACACAAGCTTCTGGTCCCGATGACGTACCTATTACCGCGTATTTTCGGCTCAAATCCGACCATCCTTGGAGTACTGCTCACTTGTTTGGAGCTCAGCTCCTAATTGTACTCATCTGAGATTACTAGACTCCATTCAGAAAAGAGCCATTCACTTGATTGGAGATCCGTCTTTAACTAAAAATTTAGACTTGAACATCGAAGAAAAGTAGCTGACCTAAGTCTGTTTTACAGATATTTTTTTGGGAAGTGAAATACACGTAGAGCCGTAAATGCTCATCCCTACCAGGTTCAGCTCGTTACACCTCGTTCCATCCTGTTTCAGACTTCTTTCATGTATAGAACACTTTGGAATGCGATTTCCAAAGGGTGTGCTTCCTGAGTAATGCAACCTGCAACGATTCAAAGACAACGTGAATCGATATCTCCGCTGTATGCACCGCTCCTAGAGCGTCTTAGGGATTCCCCTGCAGTGCATGTTCAAAAAAAAAAGTTCAAGTTGGTGCAGATTTTGGGCCGGTGTAGCATGGTTGCAAGGGGTTGAGGTATTCTTCTTCGAGGACGAAATCGACAACGGGATTATCGTATTTTTTGGCTTGCGTTTGGAGGTATTGGATCTAGACGAAATATGGTGTCAAAAAAATGAGGCAATAGGCAATGTTAAAATGAGAGATTCCTTACCTGTGCGATTTTTTTCTGTGGGGTTTTGTGAAGTCATCGGTTTATGTCCATGCCAATCGGCTAACAGTTATAATTTCTGTGCGGAAGGAAGAAATTCGACGTACATTTGCTAAAGTTAAGGGCAACAATGCAAAAATGTAATCAGAGGCGAGCCAGCAGAGTGTTTAGTCATTTGATAAATGTTATTCCAGTTATTCGACAAAGAATTGCAATTACATTACTTATGTGTAATTTAAGTATTGCAATTTGTATACGTACACTGCTAAAAATATTTGTAATCTTCGATTAACTATCATTAATAACAATGAGAAAGAACGGTTCCTTAAAACCGCACGCATCACAATCTCGTTTCACTGGTTCTGACTCTGACTCTACCTTCTACCTCCCTCCATCCCAGATAGCATTGCTCCGAGCTGGCTTCATTCTTCATAATATTATTCTTCACCTTCTCATCTCCATTCATCTGTTTGGGATGCATGTGTTATTGGTAGGGAAGTTACTCATGCAGAAGAACTGTTGCTTTATAGTAGAAAATTATTATGAATTAAAAACGTTATATCTAGCGGTATAATCATGCACTTTCCAGTAAGATTTCAAAAGTTTGAATAACGTATCGACTTTGATTTTATCACAGCGAAACTAACTTATTAGGTATATGAGAATTAGCATTAAAAAAATACTGTGTGATAGTAGAGGTGTACATGTAGGTAGATATATGTAAATTTTATTCTATGTTATTTACGCAATTGAATGGAGCTATGCATTTGAGAGGATAGAGTAGGTGTATGACCCTATTGTCATTTATTTGTCAGCGCAGCTTCGTCGGAGTATAATATTCATCTCTCTTTTTCTTTGAACTAAAAATGCAGGATAATGGTAGGTGTCGATGTGCTTGTTTTGCGCTATTAAGACAGGCCTTATTACTTTCTGAAAATATTACCATAATAGATTATTAAGTGCAAGTTGAACGACTTCCTAAATATTATCATAGCGTGAACTGTTTTCAAGAACAGTGCAGCTGCTTCAAGAACGCAGCAGCTTTCAAGAAAACTAATAATAAAGGTGTATAGTACAGGAAAATTAGGCAAAGAAGATCAATACCTATTCAGAAAAAAAACCGGGCAGCAATTTTATGTAACATATTCCGTTAGGGGACCCTTAAAGGAGCCTGGAGTCACTTTTTCAGCACCCCTACCCTTAAGCATTTTGAGAAAAGTTGTTTATGCGAATCGATTTAGCGAATAAACCCTACTAAAAAAGTCCAAATAAAAAGGGATAAAGGTAAATTACATTAACACATAGAGATTAGATGGATCATGTATTTTGTTAAGATTGAAAAGCATTGAAAAACATTCTGCTTCTGCGTGAGCCATCTTCGAGAAAAACAGGAAAAATGTTTTTATTTTGTGTGATCATTTTCGTAATAATTATTTCATTAACTTTAACAATAAAAAATTACAACAAATATAAACGTCAAAAATTAAAAAAAATATCTCATTTTAAAGTCACACAGCCAAGGCTCTATTATAAAAATAACATCACAAATTGAAAACTTTTTCTCGATTTTCTCGAAGATGGCTCAACAGATTCAGAATGTAACTACATCAACAAAATCAGCTTTTCAATCTTAACAAATGAGTTATCTAAGATTTCATTCTAAAACAATTAGGGAACTGTCATGAAAGAAAAAATCCATCTTCAGAAGTGAATATATTATCTTGTGAACAGGACTTTTTGGGGGGTTATGCCCATGGTTACGTCTGATCTAGATCTACTCATCAAATACACCGATGTACTTTTCAACTTGGAAAAAAGATAAATTTAAAAACTCTACACCTTTTTATTTGGACTTTCTTTTTTTGTAGGGTGAATTGTTCAGCCATTAAATCCATTCGCAAAAACAACCCCATTTCTCAAAATGCTAAAGCAGGGTGGGGATTTTTTTTTATTGACTCCCGGCTCCTTTAAAGGTCCCAACACCGAATTTTTTTAGAATCCAATCCCTAATTTTGCTTTACTATAGTACCTATACTTACCTACTCAACTCCGATGTTTCCAGAGCACATTATATGTAGGTAAATCTTCGCGAATAGATTCCTTGCCCAAAATTAAAGAGGACTTTATTATTCATATCCTAATACATACAAATTTTCGTAAAAGACGACCATCAGTAATTTTTCCACCTGGTTGGAAATGGAAATTTTTTAGAACTAAATAAAGAGATTTTCACTTGTTTACAGCTCATAAGCTATACTCAAGTCTCTTAAATAAAATTCACCTGCATTCGATTTTAACAGTTGTCATGCTGGTAGTGCCCGAAACTCCAATATACAGAGCTTCCACATCCAACAGTAGAGCCAGTCAGAGTACCAGAACAAGCACAGGCACGTGTTTCGCTCTACTGGAGCTCATCACTGCGTGCTGCATCTGGAGTATCCGGAATTGCATCTGGAATTGTTTTTGCCTTCTTTCGAGCTTACTATCTCCCCTTCCAGTCTTTTGATTTAACTGTTTCTCCGTGTCTCATCAGCTGTAAAGTAATAAACACCCATTTATGAATCGGCGCAAAAACTCTGCTTTGATTGCTGCGAAACTTCGCCAAACACAATTCGAATAAAACATCTTCACGCGTGAGGATGTTTTAAAACAAAAACAGAGCGTCCGCGGACGCTCTGTTTTTGTTCCATTCCATTGTGGGAAAACGCGGTATCCATCTTGCTGATTATTCCTTTTTGAGTCCATATTTTCTGTCAATATACCATATGTTAATTGGTTGCATTCAAGGGCATAACAATGGGAGGGGGGGGAAGGTGGCCCCGGTCCATCGCAGAATCCTTCTGGCCCACCCCAAATATTTTTTTCTGACTTCCCGAGTTCACGAATTTTCGAGGTAACCGGCGAACTCTGATTATGGGATTATAAATGCTTAAAGTATGGTCTACTTGTATACATACAGTAGCGGATTTGTAAATAGGTTACTTAGGTACCTAGTTTTCGAAGAAGAAAATATTTTTGAGGTCTGGGAAATTGCGTGACCATGAATATTGATTATTTT
Source organism: Malachius bipustulatus (assembly GCA_910589415.1). Classification (NCBI taxonomy): domain Eukaryota; kingdom Metazoa; phylum Arthropoda; class Insecta; order Coleoptera; family Melyridae; genus Malachius; species Malachius bipustulatus. The sequence continues at coordinate 45,925,339 of OU342632.1, read as the reverse complement.
TTCTGTACTTAAGGTGAAAATTAATTTTAAAGAACGATGACAATAATAATAATTTAATTCTTATTCTAATAAGAGTAAATTTATTCAAGTGCTGGGAAATTGCGTGATTTAAAAAAATTCGCCTGCTGCGCGGTTTTAGGAGGAACCCTCCTTCTCGTTTTACAATCACCCCTTTTTTATGATTCGCTTCGCCTTGTGCTATAATAATGTCCCGAACCACCACTGGACACCCCTAGAAAAAAATCGTTGCTACGCCCTTGGCTGCATTTGGTAAGTATGTAGAAATACGGGGGAAGATGATTAATATTCGATGTGATGAACATTAAGACAGGTTGAAGAATCTGCATGTTGTCATGTTGATAAGGAAATCAGCGAAAACGTATCGAAAATACACACCTCAAATCAGATTATGTACCTGAAAGCGTAAACTGTCATCATTCATATAAAATAAAAATAAGAGCAGAAGTCTCTTCCCGCGCTCGTGTTAACAATAATTAATTCTCCCGCGTCTAGGGAAAAAGATAGCACCATAACAACTTAATATTACAGAGAAGGAAAGCAGCAGTGGTGTGGAATGTTTGTTATGGGTTGCCTATCCTGATTGTCCAATCAGTGTCCTCGTTCCATGTGTGAGCGCGTCACAAGCATGCACGGTTGCCGAGTCTGATGATTTTTCAGTACATTTGGTTAGCTTGCAATCTAAATAATAGTGATCATGGTATATCTTACACCGTGATAGTGATTAACTGATAAATGATTTCTAAAGCATTTATAAGCATAGGCATTATATTTAAAATAAACAAAATAAGATAAACTCGCAACGAGTCGCAACAATTAAAAGTCTTATGAACTGTGCTAAAATATATCAAATAATAACGATTGTTTGGCCCACAGATTTTATTTACCTTCAATAAGATCAATTGGATCAAGTAAAATAAGCAGTTACTCTTGAGATACTTTATTAAACTAACCTATAACAACTATGTAACAAGTTTTGTAAAATAAATCTGGGACAACTCCTTTGTTGTGTTGTGTTTCTGGCTTTCAGCATATGTGGACACTTTTGGTGTTATTATAGCAGAATGCATTGGAAGATATCGTCAAGACTTGGCGATATACTCAACAAAAGGAAATTTATTATAATTTTATTGCAAGAACAATAAGAGGCAATTTAATGTTAATCATAGAAGTCAATTTAAAAATTAGGAATGTTTTTCATTATTCGCGAAGAATTCTAGATTTTGGTATTTGTGTTTGTTTACTTTCTGCAGTTATTGTGGTTATATATGTCTCGGCGGTTCTAGTGACATGACAGAAAAGACCTGTCAAGCCAGTGTGAGAGTGTAACTGACAGTTCTACTTAATACCAGAATGATTCCGCATTCTAAGTATATTCAAGAACGAGCGGTAGCGTGTCTAGTTAGAGATAGGCCAGAGACTTCGATGGCACCTCAGGGAACTATACAGGGTGATTCAAAATTCAGTGCAAAGATTTTAATGGCGTATTTACCAGCCAAAAAAAAAAAAATTTTTCATATAATCGTATTATCTAACTTGCTTCGTTTTCTAGATACAGGCTGTAAAATTTTGAAAAAAAAACATGTTTTATTAATTACTCAAAAACCTTTCAGCCGATTTAAATAAAATTTGGTAGGCTTATTTGTAGTTATAAGGAACTTCCTTTGATGGGAATAACATAAATTGATTAATTCCAGTGGCGTCTCAGGGGGCTACCTACTTGAAACTTATAGGTAAAATTATGGTACGCCACTGCTCTTTTGACAATTTATATGTACGGTCAATAATGTAACTTTCTTGCCTCCTGAGCTTTACTCGTATCTAGCTTTGTTTCCAAGAAAAAAATCAAAATCTGTGCCAGGCCCTATTAAAACAATAAGTAATAAATTCACATCGATTATTGAGATTCATTTAATTTAATTCAGGTAGCCCCCTAAGACGCCACTGGAATTAATAAATTCATGTTATTCCCATCAAAGGAAGGCCCTTATGATAACTAAATAAGCCTATAAAATTTTATTTAAATCGGCTGAGAGGTTTTTGAGAAATTATATCAAAAAAATTTCTTATTTTTGGCTGGTAAATACGCCCTTAAAATCTTTGCACTGAATTTTGAATCACCCTGTATAAAAACCGCCGTGGCTGGAGACTGAGTTAGTCATATTTTGGATGAGAATGAGAGTTGAAGTATCACAGAGTAAGGAAGACTTAGACATAGAGTATAGTCAGTTGTAGCCAGTGGTAGTATTTATATTTAGTTAGAAAAGTGATTGTGATTTATTTTGTGAATAGTGAAGTAGAAAACAGAGTAAGTATAGACAATGCTTAGTGAAAAGAGTATAGCTATGTGTAATATCTGTGTGAAAGTAAATAGGAGAAACAGCTGATTATTTAGATTTAGAGGTTATTAATTGTTATGTTAATTAATAAATAAAATAACGAAAACGAAGGTAGGTCGAATGAGTATATAATAAAGCACATAAAGTGCAATTACTAGCCTGTTAGATGGGGTCGGAGAATTCCTCCATCGCCCTAACAGTTGTCATGATGGCAGTGCCCGAAACTCCAACGTATATAGTTTCCACATCCAACAGCAGAGCCAGCCAGAGTACCAGAACAAGCACAGACACGTGTTTCGTTCTACTGGAGCAAGTGGAGCTCATCGCTCATCAGTGTGCTGCATCTTGAGTATCCGGAAGGATGCTGCTGGATGAATGGAAGTTGGCTTTTCTTAAGCCAAGAATTAACATATGGATCTCCGTGTCATGTAAAATAGAGCGACATCTAGCGGTCAGTCTAAAGAACTAACCGTGAGTTCACTCTAAGTGGGTATACCTTTGGGAGATGATACCATTTGTATAGGCTAAACTGTCAGTCTGACAGTTCTAATTTTTTGCATATCTGTATTATAGAAAACACACAACATTTTAATAATATTTTCGGCACAACACCACTTCCGGTTATACCGGAAGTAAACACCAACTTCGGGTTTTTAAATAGAACACCCTCTGTAAAACTTTATATTTTTTAAATGTCTGAAGAAATCTAATACAGGTGGTTTTCACCATTGGAATTTAGATTGAGCGGTTTATGAGTTATAAACAAGTGAAAATCGAAAATTTTCAACTTCAAAGCAGCGTAGAACTAGAACGGCTCAAGATATCTAAAAACGGTTTACATGTCCCTATGACCCTATGTATTGCAGTTTCAGGCGCCAACAATGCCAGACAGTGACAATCATGAAAATTTCGCCGTATCTCTTGCCGTTTCCAAGATCCCCATGTAATGCCACTTGCACTGGACACACTGTATAAGGAAAAAATTAAGTTGTCCCAGATTTATTTGAATAGAACACTATACAAATCTTCAGAATTTAGGTAATTATGGTTAGAGTATAGCGCTATGAATTCATAATAATTAATTACAAATAATTTACAGTAACATTTCAAAATTTCAACTACTGATGGTGAATTTTGAAGAAATGAGTTACAATAAAAAAAAGGCTGACGACGCGGCAGCGTTATCGAAGAGCGATATGGTGATTTTCGCGGATAATCTGGTGAATTTCATGACCCAGTCACAGTACCCAGTCTGATGAATTCTATTTGGCGCTCAGCTCCGGTATAATGTGGCAACACTGGCTAGTTGCTACGTCGCTTCGCTACGTCATCAGCGTGTTGTTACTGTACTGTTGTTGTCTTGCGTCTAATCTAGCAATCTAGGGAGGGAAGAAGAAACTCAGAAACTAGACGCAGACGCTAGACTAGAAATAGAAACTCGAACTCGCCCCCGCCCCAGCCCAATCCCCATCCACTCAAGAAGGGCAATAATAATAATAAGGGCATAAAAAAATCTAAAATGATCGATGTTGTGTTGTGATGGTAATTGGTAATATTGATCTATGAGTGCTTTGGTGGTGGTGATTGAAATATCACGTTTACTGTTTGGATGAGTGGCTTTTGTTGTGTTGGGTCCCAGGAGTATTTTTAAAAGTACCCAGTCTAAATCAAGCAAGAAAAATGTTCCTGTCCGACCGCGACCAGACTGATAACTTGTTCAAGAAACACTCGGAAATATGTAATAAGCTGAACCTGGCTCAAGAGATCACCTCGGGATCTTGGAAAACATACACACAAATCAGTGAGAATTATGTGCTTGAGGTTTGTTATTTTTAATATCATTTAACTAACCACACCCTTTATGAAAGTAAACCAAACCTGCCTAGTGCTCAGGATTAGAATAGAAGATATTGTACCTATTACTCAGTAACTAACTCCCCTGCAAACCTACCCCACCCCTTTGGCGTAAATGCGCATTTAGGCCCGCAAAATTTCAAGGGCCCCTTTTATGGTACCCATAGATAAATAAAGGGTGGTGAATATCTAGATGAGCGGCATGGGTATAGGGCGAAATGGCTTATACTATCGGATAGATCGTGTCTCTAGGAGTATCAAGGTACCATTGAATTTTTGCGCCGGCAAGTAATAGTCGAGATATAAGGCCTTAAAGTTTCATCCTTGCCCTAATACGTGTATTCGAACATTATATGCGCGAACAGGCAGCTCTCTTATCCGTCGGAAACACGACGATCGAGCATTTCCAATTCGAGCGCAATCATATGACGAATACACGTATTAGGGCAAGGATGACACTTTAAGGCCTTATATCTCGACTATTACTTGCCGGCGCAAAAATTCAATGGTACCTTGATACTCCTAGAGACACGATCTATCCGATAGTATAAGCCATTTCGCCCTATACCCATGCCGCTCATCTAGATATTCACCAAATAAAGCAATGACTCCAGTAAAAATTTTTTGCAAGTCTGATGTAAATAGCGGTTCGCCATAAAGTCCAACCGTGGGAATTAGGGGTATGGAGTATCCCCCAGACCCGCTTGTGTACTGGGATGGTGATGTTATACCGACTGGAACTCCTCGCCAAGGAAAATAGGTATTACCTAACCTAAAAAAAATTACTCACAAAGTTCCGTTTAAATGTATCATTACTGCTCAGAAATTAATTTTCCCACTACAACGCCCATTTTCAAAATTTTACGAAAATTCATCTTACATGAGGAGGGCATGTGAGACTCCAAGAGCCCGGGAACAATTGCCCTCTCGGTAATTACCGCTACCGACCCATTTTAATCACTTATTAAGAATGGCACCTTCATAGCTTCACATTAAATGCGTCTATTTTAAGCAATTTTGCTAAGATCTTCGAGGTGGCAGTGTACACGTTTATTTGATCAGGTGAAGGAAGAGTTTCATTACAACTTGTCAGCATGGCTTCTTTGAGGGCCGCTCAATTGTCACGAACCTGGTTTATTTCACACAATACGTTTCGGAGGCTCTTGATAGGAGGACCCAGGTTGACGTGGTGTACACTGACTTTTCCAAGGCATTCGACCGAATAGACCATCGGATTGTATTACGCAAGCTAGGAAGGCTAGGTTTGAGTGATTCGCTTCTGAAGTTTTTTGTCTCATATCTTGACAGTAGAGAATACTATGTCCAATATAATGGTTATAGGTCTGTACATTATTTGGGTACTTCTGGGGTGCCTCAGGGCTCCAATCTGGGTCCACTTCTTTTTTCTCTGTTTATTAATGATATAGTCGACGTTTTCACTTGCAGAGCTCTGTTATACGCGGACGACTTGAAGTTGTTTTCTTGTGTGAATTCTAGGAGTGATTGTGAGGATATGTAGCGGCAATTGGATGCACTTCATAACCGGTGTGCTCCGTAATGTCTTATTTAGGGCGAAAGATATTGTCAGCTTTCCATACATGATATCTGATCAAGTGTTAGCTCGCGTTGGTGACCTGAGGGACCTGGGTGTTCACTTTGATAGTAGGCTGGATTTCTCGATTCATATTCGGGACGTCACTGGTTCTTCGCTGCGAATGTTGGGATTTATTATTAGGATGTCCTCTTCTTTTGTGAAAGTACAGACCGTTGAGATTCTATATTTCTCCCTTGTTGGGTCGAAATTAGAATATGCTGCCCTTGTGTGGAGTCCCTATTATAGTACTTACGTTAGTGACATTGAAAGGGTACAGTGCAAGTTTGCAAAGTACCTTTATTTCAGATCGAATGGGGTTTATCCAGAGAGAGGCTTTCCACAGCGGCCCCTACCGCAGGTTACTGCATGGTGGGATTCAGAGCCCTGATTTACTTGAATATTTATTACTTTTAGAGTGCCTCCTGTTTTTACTAGGAATGAGGAGACTTTTCGATGTCCTAGGGCGGGTACGAATGTGATGCTCCGATATCTGTTATGCTGGGGACCTTTAGAATCTCCGCTAACTGTGACATATTTAATTGTTCACTGGGCAGTATTCTTGAGGTCGCTAAACAGTGTCTGTTGAATGCTGCTTAGTCTATGCACAAGCTTGTTTAGTTTAGTTATTATACTTATGAAATACTTACTTTTGTGATTTTACTTAGTTGTTGTTTTTCTTTATGAAACCCTGTATTGGATCGCGATCTGTTGGGTAATATATCTATTATTATTATTAAAATTTCAACCAGGGCCACTTTGTGGTCTTTGAGATTGAGAAGAGAAATCTGTTAAGGAACCAGTTTGATTATAAGCCATGGATAAGGGAAATTAATCAATACAGAATTAAAATTAATGGATTAATGGAGATATTCAGCCCTATTCCGTAACTTCAAATCGAATAGAGATGACGAGAATAGAATAGAAGTGGGGGGCGTGAGTAGAAGTTACTTAGATTCGGTATTCCGTAGCGCACTAGAAATAGAAATAGAAATGAAAATAGCTCCGTTCAGTAGAAATGAATTCCGATCGCTTCCGTGCTGTCGAAGTCGAGTTGAGGTAAATAGAAATTGGTCTACGCACGCGCAAGTAACCATGGTAACATAAAATCCGGACTCACGTCACGTTATTTACTTATAATTACATTATAATTACATGAACTTGAACATTCTTCTATTCTTCATTCTTCCTCGTGTTGGTTGACTAACAAGCGAAGCCACGGGAGAAGAAATTCACGGATGAATTGATAATAATGAATAATAAAATTATTAAATAAATAATTAATTAATTAAATAATAATTATTAAAAATAACGTGTAGTAATATAAACACAAAAAATAAAAACGGAGTCAAATTAGAAAAACAGTAAAAGCACGCGCTGGCACTTCCGTTTATCAACAAATAAGTAAACAATCTCCCTCCCTGATACTTATTACAAAAACGTGCGGCGCGATTTTTCGTGTGCGGCGCGACACGTCAATTTTCGATGAAAAGTACAAAACGTTTTGGTACAAATGGAGAGCTCGACCCCGTTTTGCAATGTTGCCACGATCGTCAAAGTAGAAGTAGAGGACAAGCCATCTTACTCGTATCTACTCGTGTTACGGAATACGAATAGAGCTCTGATAGATGTCGCCAAATCGAGGTCGGCAAATTCCGACTCGGAATGCCACTTCTATCCGATTGGACGCGTGAGTTACGGAATAGGGCTGATCATTTGCACAAACACAGAACTGAATTTGCATGTTAAATCCCTATGAACCCTTTTACAAGTCTACGCCCTCTATGTATATCCCAACTCTATTCGGATCAAGTTGGCCATGAATTATGATTATGATCAACCCGATATGAATGATATACATTTGACAGTGCACTGACAAGTGCTAATATTCTAGGTTATGACTATGAGTGGTTTTGATATTGTCAATTGTCATTCTTACTCCAAATACCTCTTTCTTGTAGCTGTGAAATTATAGCCGGCGAAGACATGCCCCCATTATAGCTTTTTAGGCAACAAAAGCATTTTCAAAAGCTATTTTAGTTTCTTTCGGGAGTATTTTTGGCAATCATTTGTTTCTTCAACACTGCTAAGACCGTTTGACCAACTTCAAGGCGAAAAAGTATCTGCGACGTAAAATCAGATGTCCGACGAAAATGACACTAACCTTCCGTTAAACTCTTATACAATAAAAATCTGTTAATATGTAGATTATAGATACTCTAGGCATAGATATAAGCAAAGTGGAAGTTATTTATACTTTCTTAGCTCAAATCGACTGTCCAGGGTATCAAACTTAAAAAAAAAATATCACAGCCAACTCTAATTTAAAAACATCTGGACCGACATAATATCATACTATGTGTCTTTCCCTCTTCATATTCTAGTTTACCTGTAAATCTCTACCATACATTTTTCAAGTGGTTAATTTCAATTATTGGTCCTTGTTAAATTTTAAGAAAGGGTTGGACCACTGCTTTAGAAAAAAATGGACAACTATAACACACATTCTACTGAAGCCAGTTACCTAAATCCTAAATACTTACCTATAATTTCAGGGCTGTCCCCATCACTGGCTGGCATGTGCTGTTTATGTAGAATGTAAAATGCATCAAGCAAAAGAAGAAACTAAAAATATCCGCAACTGCATCAACTTGACTGCTCTGCTGAGACATTCTAATTTAAGGTAAGGGTAAACAAAATTATAAATTTTGCATCATTGTATTATTATAGGGATGGATAGTTTAATCTCGAATGTCAGTGAGATCATAAATTTAAGGAATCACAGCTTTGCTTGAATTGAACCAGCGCTGTTTCTAACTTAATTCTAACTCTTTTAAGTAAAAGTATATTTTTTATATACAGGATAAGTTGGCCTGAGGGTCATTATCATTAGATAATTAATAATTATATTGTCACAGGTCTTACACTTATAAAATCACTACCTACTAAAGTCTGCAAATGTCTTTATTCTCCAATACAAGTACAACGTATAAACTTATAACATCTAAATTTAAATAATCAATAACAGCTGTCCTCTTGTCTCCACTCACAGATATTACACCACTTGTCTATTCTACACAATCCACTATTCACTATATAACACCACTGGCTATTACTACTGTCTTTCTCTTATTCTGTATACTTCAGACTTCACTTCCAACATCCAAGTTACTACTGATACGTTTCCAGCCATGGCGGTTCTTATATAGTTCCCTGACGCACCGTTGAAATCTCTGGCATGACAGTAGGCACATTCTCGTAAATTGTAGAACTCACACTGGCCGTCCATGTGTCATTCCTGGCATGTGACTGGAATTGTTGCGAAAGTGTCATTTCCATCATAAAAATTGAGGAAGTAAAAAAGTAAAGAAACAAATAACTATGTCTGGAATTTTTCAAGAAACAAATTGATATAATCATAGAATTTTTCGAGAGTGGTCTCGTTATAATATTCTCACGTATATCACTTCATTAGTCTCAATGTTTATAACAATTTTTCAGTCTCTATTAACATTACAATAACCCCTAAATAGAATAAGCAATGAATTGGAGAAAAAAAATTCTCACTAAAGTTAACCATATTGGTCAAATGGAGAGTTGGAAGAAAACGTAAAGTCTGCTTAGATACAACTACTTTATTTATGCTATAAAACTGTGAGTGCTCTACCGGTTTCGGTTAAAATATCACCCTCAGGGGCTTAGGGACTAACCAAAGTTAAGCTGGTGGTAGAGTGCCAAAGTTCGCATGTCACCCTCAAAATGAAGACGTCTCACACACTGTCCCATCAGAACATCCAGATAAAATATAAATATAAAATATAAATAAAAAAAACTCATTAGATTGTTTTTATGAACTGGTCAAAATTGGGCTAGAGTCGATCTGACCCTCAAAAAATCTCAAAAACGTATAAAAAGAGCGAAGTATTGAAGACATTCAGCCAGATTTTTGAAGGGTCAGATCGACTCTAGCCCAATTTTGACCAGTTCATAAAAACAATCTAATGAGTAATTGAATTTTTCATTTTTATCTGGATGTTCTGATGGGACAGTGTTCCCTAAGCCCCTGAAGGTGACATTTTAACCGAAACCGGCAGGGAGTTTTATAGCAATACAATAAGCAGACTTTTCATTTCCTTTCAACTCTACGTTTTGGAAAATAACCAACCACTGCTTCTTCTTAAACCACTACTGGCTGGAATCCTTCACTCAGTCAGTACCAGAGACAACACTACTTCTCTTGTATGTTCGGAAATTGTACCAATCGTCATTTCACTTACTAAACTGCCTTACTTCACATTCCAAACTATTTTTCATTGTTCTTTTACTAGCCTTCCTTCTGATCTTACTTTTATAGCATTCAAAACTATAGGTACTGACTGTTCACTGACTTTCTGAAAGCACTCTCCAACTCTTGCGTGACACTGGCACTCTTTATATGCCGTGACAGGTGACGTCAGTGACGTTCTAGATGATCAGTGAAGTTCGATAGAACAAATTGTCAAGAATAACTGGCATGTCAATTGTCTTGAACTGCGGAAGCGCAATTACAAGTTCTCCATGTGACAGCATTCCAAAATCTAACAGACAACTAGAATTCACACGAATTAAAGAGAAAAAAAAGATTTTACAGTGAGGACGTTTATTGTCCCCCCCCCCTGACCTTAAATTTTTATCCAAATGAGATAGAATTTGAAACAAAAACTAAATCAATTGTTATGATTTTTTTACTAAATTTTGACGGACAACCGATCTGTCAGATGTCAAATATGACGTTGCAGTCGCTGTTAACTTCAAAATTTTTAGGGGCCAGGGGACGTGAGACCTCATTTTAAAGGTAAATTATCTACACAAAAATTATGTTAGTTTTCATAATTTTGATAATCTCTTTGTTGAAGATGTGTATTATTATTATAGTCCCTCAACCTTTTTTTTATTTTGAGCCAACTAGTCAAATTTTAAAACTAGCCTAATTTTTGTGTAGACAATCGGAATACCTTTAAAATGAGGCCTCATACGACCCCCCATGTCATTTTAAGTTTTGAAGTTAACAGTCTTAGTTTTTTGCCAATGTTCTATCTCATTCGGATGAAAAATTCAGGAAAAAGTAATACTTTTTAGATTTTTCAGTAATACAGTTTAGATTTTAAATTCAGTTTTTAAGATTTCATTGATACAAAGGTTAAACTAGTACATCTAAAACAGTGTAGTTTTATTTTGTGGTCAACGCCTAATCTGATGAATTTTCAGCCTAATTCAGTTTTTCTCCAACATGGAGAAGTGGATCGAAATGGCCGGAGGTGTGGAAGAAATCAAAGAACAAATGGCTATCGTCCAGTCGAAGTTCTACGTTTCATCAAACGTGTTCAAGATTTATACAAAACTCTATGGAAATGTTTTCAAAATACCCGACTCCAAAGAATTTCAGTATGCAAAGATTCAACGCAGTCGTAAACAAAGGTTAGTTATGTATGTATGAGCTTATTACAAAACCAATTTTTCTTGAAACATTGAGTCAAATTAAGACTTACTTTTTTATTCATATAACTCATTGATTGGAGTAGTTATCTTGTAAAGTCAGTTAAGTAATTTAAATGTCAGCTCAGTAATTTATGTCAATACTCTCAATGAACAATGTCCCTACTAAACGTTTTGAACTGAATCAGAAAAAATGGCTGCCTATGCAGTTGTTAATCAAATTATTATTAAGTTGAACAATTTTGTTGCAGGATCATACCTTGTTCTTCTGTGAAGGTGTTTGAGTTTTGCTGGAATTTATTTCTGGCCCTGAAATCGCAGGAGCAGGCACTTTACAGGGACATCGTTAAATCGACAAATCTACTGATAGCTTGCATGGATTTGATCTTCATGAACGCGTTCCTATCGAATCGTCGAGATCTCATAAATCCCGAATGTCCCGGTATGTATTTCGGGTTTGCCTTGTTGCATTGCCTGATTTGTTGATCTAATTCAATTTACAGGACTTCCGGCTAGCTGGCTTAGCCCCGACATCGACATGCAAGACGAATCCTACATTGAAGCTCCGGCTATTGTAGACGTCCTGTCAAAATGTCAAATTCCGGGAGATTCGCTGGACGCCCAGTACATGAAGCAGTACAATTTGAAGAGTCTCCTGAATAAGCTGTATCGTAAAAGTGTCCTGAGAGGGAACATAGACAATAATTCCGGTCTGCTCGACGGCGAGAACTTTGACCACAATTTCAAGGAGGTGCACAACGCTTATTCTACTCAGATGCTGCTCAACTGCGATGTGGACGAGAGGATTCTCTACGGTTAGAACTGCACTTTTATTAACTTGATTAACTTGAGTCATTCTATAATTCAGTCACTTTTTGGATTAGGTACAATAACAACACTAAACTTAAAATGAAATAACCCTTTTATCCACCTAAAACACACAGTGCTAACTTATCACAGCTGAACTCTTCTCTAATTTATTTTGCACAATAATAATCTGTCTCTGGTCATTTCATTAACTAGAATGGCTCTGATATCATTCCGACCTGTGTTCACCTACCAGCCCCCTCTCTAACTCAATAACTGGCTGTCCCTGATAACATCCCAAACTTTACTGACTCACTATACACAGAACAGTGACATTCTAGACTTATATTCTAAAACTCATACGTCAAGGAACTGTTATTGTCAATTAATCCTCGAGAATAACTGACAAATGGTCCGTACGATTGTAATATCGAATCTGTTGAAACCAGATGACCATAATTAACAAATAACAATTTGTATTTTAACAAGCATGAATAATAATGATACAAGTTGAAGAGTCTCGAAATTCAAACTGACAAAATTATTTAAGATTTTTTGAACTGCTTCCGGTAAAAAAAAATGTTCTATTAATTTTCCAAGTTAGAAAGTACTTAGAGATAACTGAAAGAAAAAAGTTTCTGATGGTAAGGTTGGTAATATGTTATGGTGTGTAATGCTTTTGTCCTATAAACTGAAATATTTTTTGAAGAAGAGGCAAGGCTGGAGAGGGGGAGATGGACAGAAGTATCTCCCTGAGACCTGGAATAAACAATAAAAGAAAAAAAAAACGATTTAGTTTAAAAGAAAACAGCTCACTTGCGTTTCTTTTATAAATTCGGGTTGTTTTGGGTTTTATCATATTTTACCTTCAATCTCACTTTCTTTTATGTTAATTGCCTCTTTTTTCACTTATGAAACTGCCTCTTTGTAAAATATAAAACTTCTATTGAGGAATCGATGAATTACAAAAATTGTTTTCATATGTCTCTCAATCTGGTGAAATAAATGAATAATTAATTATAAAGGAATTATTATTGATAAATTTAAATCAGACAGAAAATTTAAATAGAAGGGAATGTTAATTTTGAAAAAATACTGGAAACCCCCCATAATAAGAGGGTTTTATTAACTGAAATTGTCTAAAGAAAACCTGGGTTTTAGATTTAGCCACCTGGAAAAAATCTGTGCTAACCTTGTTTTTAAAAATCTCCCTATATCTCAAATTTCTCAAATCTTTATAATTTTTCTAAAATTTCTTGAGCAAACAAAACAAACTTGAGCATATTAATGGAGTTAAGATGTTAATTTTGAGCAATTTATAAGAGTCTTCATCACATTGCCATAAAACATTTTAATTCATTAAAAAAATAATTTTTTCCTGGTTGAAGCTCATAGAACATTGAAGTAAATTAAACAAAATCCATAGGAAGGATAATTGATGTTTCATCCTTTTTTGGACTCATCACACTACCTCATACTAATGGTATACAAAATACATGGGAGAGCTTAAGTTGCCGGTATTGTTGTTTTTACAAAAAGTTGCCAAAATGAATATTATGTATTCCAATCCGGTATTGAAGGCTTCAAGTTTATAAACACGTTAATTGTAACTATGAACACTTATTTTAATTTTGAACCAAGTTAACAAAAAGTGCAGGGTTGTGAGTTCCTGCTCACCATTTCAACATTAATTATGTTGATATCTAAAAATTTCCTTAAAAGTGCACACTTGCAAGTTAAGTTGCTATACAAAGGGCTACAAAATGACATAATTGGTGTGCATAAACACTCATTATAAATCAGAAGAAGTTTGAATTCCAAGAGCAGTTAATAAAAGCCTTTTGTGTGTTCAGTAGTGAGTGACCCTAAAGAATTTTTGTAAAAAGTGGAATAATTAAACAGTAGTGTTTTTATTCAAGAAGGGTCATAAAGGAATCCAATTTAGAAGCCCCATTTACACAAAGGGCATTTATAGAACTTGAAATATTGTCTAAGAATATCAAAATCAACTTATTGTGAATATTTTACTGGTTTTATTGTCTCTGAGTTTTGGAGACCTTTAATAGGATGCCATAAAACAGCCATCCTGTTCATAGTTTTGATTTATGTTTCTTTTATTTACAGGCTTATAAGTGTTTTTATTGATTTTAAGGGTGTATATTTCTAAACTTGTTTTAAAAAAGTCCTGTTTTTCTTTTATTTTATTAGCAAATTATAGTGTTTTATTGATTATCCTGTATGTATAAATAGTAATTTATAGTAATTATTACGTTTAATGGTCCTCCAAGTTATTTTTTTTTTCTTTTAAATTAATCTTCACTTTGCCCTTGGAGATAAATGAACTCCTGTTAAAAAATGGTACTCAGATTCTATAGGTTTTTTACATTCTATACCTACACACTGCAGTATGGTTTTACACAGGGGCACTGTTGAAAACCTTTCCTCAGTAGCTTCAGAGTGGTTATTCATTGATTGGGACTCTTCAGCACAATGCATCCCACTAACACACAACACAACCCCGATCACTTAACCTGTAACCTCAGTGAATAGAATTAATAAAAAATGAATAAAAGCTAAAATTATTATTAGAGCTTGGAATATATGCAAAATGCATATTTTTATATGCATTAGGGTGTCCGTAAAGTTCGAATTCCTTAGATCTTACCCTAGAAATTTGTTCAGAATAGAGAGAGAAAATGCCTGAATTTTTCAAATTTTTCACATGTAATACCACTAGAGGTCAAATTATTTCCGGAAATTTTTTCGAGCTCACAAATATTTTGAAAATTATCGCGAGCCGAAGGCGAGGGATAATTTTCTTAAAATATTCGTAAGCGAGAACAAAATTTCCTGGTATAATTTGATTTCGAGTGGTATTTGGAAAGAAAATTTCACAACAAAATTAGTTTTGAATAGAAAAATTACAATTTAATAATTGTTAAATAAAAATATGACATGGCGGCGTAACATAATCACGTGACAACGCTAAACTGACGTTTAATAACTGCGCCGCCATTATTAGCGCTGTCAAACACAAATTTTAGTTTCTAAGCTTCACCAGCCGAGTGTGGTTTTTGATAATGATAAGTCGACAATTGCGGTACAATAGTAATTATGATTAGTATTGATTAGATGCCATTCTTTCCAAAGCGCAAGGATTTGCTCAGCAGATGGATTCTACCAACAAAAAGTGCCATACAATTAATTATAAAGATAAAGTGGTCGAACCCCCATGAATTCGCCGTGAGTTAATCCGAAAAATTATGTAAGTACCTACCTATTTCACATAGAATTACTAAATTAGGTAAATTAGGTTTCTTCAGATCATTTTTTCGATAGTGAATCCGTGATTTCATACGTGGTAATACGCGAAAACATCACTTTAATATTAAATTATAATAGAAACTTTAACAAAACGCATTAGTTGATTAATATTAATAACAGCAACAGTCAACAGTTGACATTTATAAAGATCCGGTTTGTCACTATTAAACGTCAAAAAAATTTCCACTATAATACTCTCCAGCTTACCCCTGCAGGAGAAAATTTCCGATATAATACACAAATAACCGTGGCAACGGTAAGCAATGCTCGTACTTTATTGGCTGAAAATTGATGGCGTGAAATTTTCACATGTAATACCACTAGAGGTCAAATTATTTCCGGAAATTTTTTCGAGCTCACGAATATTTTGAAAATTATCGCGAGCCGAAGGCGAGGGATAATTTTCTTAAAATATTCGTAAGCGAGAACAAAATTTCCTGGTATAATTTGATTTCGAGTGGTATTTGGAAAGAAAATTTCACAACAAAATTAGTTTTGAATAGAAAAATTACAATTTAATTGTGAAATAAAAATATGACATGGCGGCGTAACATAATCACGTGACAACGCCAAACTGACGTTTAATAACTGAGCCGCCGTCAAACACAAATTTTAGTTTCTAAACTTCACCAGCCGAGTGTGGTTTTTGGTGATGATAAGTCGACAATTGCGGTACAATAGTAATTATGATTAGTATTGATTAGATGCCATTCTTTCCAAAGCGCAAGGATTTGCTCAGCAGATGGATTCTATCAACAAAAAGTGCCATATAATTAATTATAAAGATAAAGTGGTCGAACCCCCATGAATTAGCCGTGATTTAATCCGAAAAATTATGTAAGTACCTACCTATTTCTTATAGAATTACTAAATTAGGTAAATTAGGTTTCTTCAGATCATTTTTTAGATAGTGAATCCGTGATTTCATACGTGGTAATACGCGAAAACATCACTTTAATATTAAATTATAATAGAAACTTTAACAAAACGCATTGGTTGATTAATATTAATAACGGCAACAGTCAACAGTTGACATTTATAAAGATCCGGTTTGTCACTATTAAACGTCAAAAAAATTTCCACTATAATACTCTCCAGCTTACCCCTGCAGGAGAAAATTTCCGATATAATACACAAATAACCATGGCAACGGTAAGCAATGCTCGTACTTTATTGGCTGAAAATTGATGGCGTGAAATTTTCATTGTAATTTATCATACCACTAAGAGGCTGGATTTTAGCACGTGATTGAAATGGAGTTTTTTGAACTTTTATCGATTTTTGAGTATATTTTCAAGTGTTTTAGACTTTTAGCCCTAAAAATCTGAAAAATTACATATTCATGTTCTTAGGGTCGCTGAATTCGAATCTACTGTCGGAATTTAAATTTTGGCATTTTTAAATTGACATTTTTCATAATTAATGACAGCTTTTTGACAGTTGTTGAATTTCAAAAATTTAGTCAACAAACTGTAACTTAGTTAACAATAAGCTGCTAATCACTTGCACTCCTAGCTCTTTGTTATTGTTTCTAGAAATAGTATAAACACTGATAATCTCCGACCTCTCATCTCTAAGTCGCTGTTCCTTGGAGAGAGAATTTGGCAGGTCCGGTAAAACTGAAGACAATCAAGTTATTGGCACGCAACTCAAAAACTTCCTGAGCGACCTCTTCAAAGATATCGGAGTTCCTCTGGGATGTGGTAGATCTAATACCAGCCAGTTGAGAATCAAAATCTTCCTCAATCTTCCTCAAATTCAAAAACTTCATTTAAATCATGTGTTAAAACCCGGCCTCTTATACCGGCATGGTAAATTATAATGGGAAAAAAATCTGAAAAATTTAGTTTTTTTACGAATAGGTACTAAAAAGCTTCTAAGAAGTTTATTCCATAACCAAATTAATAGAAAAATTATATTCACCACAATAAATGCCATTTTGGAAGTAAAAAGGATCCCCTTACAAAAAATTTGACAATAAGGGTCAACATTACAACAGTTTATGATGTAGTCAAAGAAATGGCAATCCTTTCAGGTAATTTCTGGAAAATTTAGGTAGGTGGTGCATTCCAGATGTACAATAACTACAAAAACTATCTTATCTTTTACAATTAGTTTGGTTTGGTAAACATGGTTAACATAACAATGTTTTATGTTAAGAAATATTTTTTTTTTCATTAAAATTGCATCAGGGTAATTGAGTAAATTAAAATTAAAAGATTGTAAAGTAAAGGTAATTTTTTAAAAAAACCTGTTTGATTTTGCGTATTATTAGGGCATATTTCCATGCCAATTTTGTATTTTTTGTGCATAATAATCCAAGCTCTAATAATAATGACTATTTATGTCTTTATGACCATACCCCTCAATATTAGGAGATTTATGATTCTCTTTGTAGATCTTCAGGATCAAGTGGGTTCTGGATAATTTCCTCTACCTGGAATGGCTATAGTGCCTTTCTATATTTTGCGGTACCAGTTTTTGTCCTTTTTTTTTTAATTTAATAGTTTGACCAAAATATAAAGGGTGTGCCTGAAAGGACTTTACATCTCTCTACCAAATGTTCCTAGGATGAAACTCGAGTCGAAACTAAATTCAATTTAAGTCAACTAATCTTAGTCCTAAGTTGCTTGGTTTGGCAGCTAGGAGATGTCATAGTTTCAATTCTGAAATTGTTATTGAATTATAAAAGGTGAACCGCTGAAGCGGTTTTGATGAAATTTGGTATGACGTTATGGTTTTATGGTACAACCAGTGCAATACTAAAATTACTCATGACGTTAATTCATTGATTCATAGGTTTTACACCCTTTAAACTTCTACTCCAATGGAATTGAAAAATTTTAAATACTGAGTGTAGCTTATTAATCGACTCATTTTCTTCACAAAAGGTACTCTTTATAAAAGTCGCCTAACTTTATAGTTTAGAAGATAATCGCACTTCAATGTTGATTTTTAAACGAAATTTCATATTTTTTTCATGAGGATTGCATAGAATAATAAAACTAATTTACATTTCAACATTCAAATGCGATTTTGAATGTTAAAAGATGAATTAATTTTATTATTCCATGTAAAGCAAGAAATTCCCCATGAAAAAAATATGAAATTCCTTTTAAAAATCAACATTCAAGTGCGATTATCTTCTAAACTATATGGTTCGGCGACTTTCATAAAGAGTATCTTTTTGTAGAAAATCAGTCGACTAATCTACTATCGGTATTTTAAAATTTTTAGTTTCGTGGGCATAGAAGTTTCAAGGGTGTGAAACCTAAAAAAAACCATGATCTACTGTAATGAATTAACGTCATGAGTAATTTAAGTTAGGACTAAGATAAGTTAACTTAATTCAACTTGGTTTAATCCCAGGAACATTTGGTAGAGAGCTGTAAAGGTAAAGTAATTTTAGGGACACCTATTCAACTTGCCTGCCTACTCTTAATATTATACAGGGTGGGTCATCAAAAAGGTAACAAGCCTAATAATTTGTAAAGTGAAGATGTATGCGAAAAACGCCGAAACAGGTGGATTTTGTTATCTGGGGGGACATATTTTCGGGGCAAATTTAACTACCCAAGTTCACCCCCTTGGCAGGGGTAGCTACCCCTTTGCTTATCATCATAGGAAACAGATATCGAGTGTAACATCATTTGTAAGCTACTTGAATTCTCTTTACAATGATATTCAACATTTTGGGTTTCGCTTACATACAGGGTGGCCTAACGAAAACCTAACTCGCCTTAATAACTTGGAAACTGAAGATGTACGCGAAACAGGTCGATTTTGTTATCAAAGTTGGCATATTTAAGGGGGTGAACTTGGGTAGTTAAATTTGTCACGAAAATATGCCTACTTTGATAACAATATCCACCTGTTTCGGCGTTTTTCGCTTACATCTTCAGTTTCCAAGTTATTAAGGCGAGTTAGGTTTTTGTTGGGCCACCCTGTATGTAAGCGAAACCCAAAATGTTTGATATCGTTGTAAAGAGAATTCAAATAGCTTTCAAATGATGTATCACTCAATAGCTGTTCCCTATGATGATAAGCAAAGGGGTAGCTACCCCTGCCAAGGGGGTGAACTTGGTTAGTTAAATTTGTCAAGAAAATATGTCCCCCTCGATAACAAAATAGACCTGTTTCGGCATTTTCCCATACATCTTCACTTTACAAATTATTAGGCTTGTTACCTTTTCGATGGCCTACCCTGTAATCTGTGATGTATGCCTTAGTAAATGCATAATGCATCTCCTCTCCTATGAAACACCATGAAACCATTTAATATCATATGATTATTATTATGATAGGCTAATGATTATTATGATGGGAATTGCTTAGAAGGGAGGAGGGGGAGCAGGTGCTATATTTACAAAAACAGCTGATACCTGCCCTGGGCTGTGGTGGTACCTAGCTGATGCACACCTGGCAGTCAGGAGCACCTTTGCCATATGTGATGTATTTCACAGAATTGTTTTGAGATTCACGAATTTTTGCCAGCTTTTGCGATCACCCCCTTCCACTTTACTTCTACTTGGGTGAAATCGAAAATTATAGAAATTTACCGTGTAATTTCTAGTACTTTTCACTTTTTCCCGCTATTTTCTCTTTCCCCTTAGTCAGATTTATTTAAATCTCAGAAAAATGTCGAACTGTGGCAACGCGGTCGGCTGCACCTGGCTGTGATTAAGGCAAACACAGGTAGTGGGCCATGATTTGACCTTCAGAATTGGCGCGAAAATCGCGCGCCATTCAGTATCCCACCACTGCTTCGCATTGGTTCACTGTTTCCCCTTCTCTGCAGGTTCCCTGGAATGCATTATTCTGTACATGGTTTTACCTCCTTTAATTTTAATAGTGCATGCATATAGTACTAGTGTACTGCTACTGCATAGTGCATTTGTTTGTTTTTTTTTGCAATGAAAAGTTGTGGTTTATAAATATTTATATTTTGGTGAGCATTTTACTTTCATCTTTCATGTTTATGGGTGTTCTCTGTTTTTTCCTATTTCGCAAAGCCAGTCTGTTTACTATAGGTAACTTATATGAAATTAAATAAGCAAATCAATTTAATTTGTTCATAGTACCCAGAGGGGGTAGGGGGCTAAGCAAATATTTGCTAATTTTCTGGGTTGTAAGATTTTTAGTGTGTCAATGAGTCAATGCAGTAGTGAAAATAAATATTACGTCTTAAAGTGATTGGATCCATGCGTGGATAACTTAACTATTTTCTAGTTTATGAATAATAAATAATGTAAAATTATAATTAACACGGCAAAACTTATTGGAAAACATTAGGTGTGTTATGTGTAACTAAAAATAGGATAATTAACATTGGGTAGTCAAATCAACAATATAATTTGCAGTGTCCAACTTATAAATGGTCAAAGGTCATTAATGAGAAATATTGATAATGTGGGATACACAACATGATTACATTATGATGGTTTTCTGCACTCTTTTTTTATATCTATCTATCTCCGTTTTCTGAATTATTTTATTAATTACCTACTCTATCTATGTCACAAACAGTTTGTAATTTAAAACGTTTTAATTAAGATAAAGCCGAAATAGTTGCAGAACATGCAAAAAAAATTGAAACAATAATTTTATCCTTTGTCTAGACTCTAGACTCCAGAGAGGAGTCATCAGCTGATTGCATCATTCATTTTTAGTAATGCCACACCCTTTTAAAACAAGCAGTGACTTGTCTGTAAAGTCTGACTTTATATTTAGAAAGAAATCTCAATGTCGGAACAAAATGTGGGTGGAAAATTGGTTGACCTTTTACAAGTATAAATACTGCATCAACAATGACGTAGGTGTGTTGTGAATGGAAGTTAGTGATAAGTGAACATTTGATAATAGTTTCTGTGAGGGAGCTTCTTATTTCATGTCATAACATCTAGGAAAATTTTAATTTTGTTATGGGGAGCCAAGCTTTTTTTTAAATTGCCAAGCCAACATTTTCCGGGCGAGTCTTTAAGGCACATTTCCTCAACGGTTCATGGGGGGGGGGGGGGGGGGGGACAATTCTTGCAGCACAGGAAAAATAGTAAAAATAAATAATTATTGTAAATTGACAGAGATATGAAGAGGTAAAGTTGAGAACTAAACTTCTTTGATATTGGCAGTTTTAAAGAAAAGAAAGCACGGTTTAAATTGATTTGAATGAAATTAACTTCAGTTTTCTTGTAGGTATGTAGTCCATCAATTAAAAAAAAAAACTGAAGTTAATTTCATTCAAATCAATTTAAACCGTGCTTTTGAAAAAAATCATGATATTTGAAACACGAGGCCGTAGTCTCTATTTTAAGCAATCAAAATTCTTTGAACCATTAAAGAAGTTGAGTTCTCTATTTTACCTATTCATATCTTGATCAATTTACAAGAAATATTTTTCTATTTTTTCTGTGCTGCACGAATTGAAATAAATTTTTAAAATATCAAATAGCTAGAAAAATCAAAGACTAAAAAAGATCTATAAATTCATATCTGACTTTAATTTTAATTCTGAACTACTTTTTCCTAGAATTTTTAATAAGAATAATTGTCAAATAAGTTTAGAGCATGCACATATTTTTTGCACAACTTTTCTTTTTTTAATCTAACTAATAAAAAAATTCCAATTTGATGCGTACTTTTCGGATGTCACTGTATAGCTTCTAAAATCTATTTTAAAAATATTTGATTTGTTTTGGCTGTAGGTAATTATGAAATATTGATAATTATATTGGGATTGCAGCCAATTACACACAGGTTTTCTCTTTTTTCTTTTTAATTAATCCAAGCTTTCGAGCTTTTCTTTAACTCTTCGTCAGGGGTAAGAAATTGAGTAAAAATTGAAGATGTTACAATGTTAATCATTTTCATGGACAAGTAGAAGATAAAAACATACAAATATGAACCAATAAACCAAATAAAAATTAAATAACGTAGGTAAGTTGATTCCAAAAAAAGTTTTAAAATAATTTAGAAGTTTTTACATTTTTTATGAATCATTTTTAGTTGAATTTTTTGAAAGCTTGGGTTAATTAAAACGAAAAAAGAGAAAACCTGTGTGTAATTGGCTGCAATCCCAATACAATGATGAATATTTCAAAATCTATTTTATGTAGAAAAGATTATTAAGTAGACTATCCTTCGGTTTTTCTTATGTACTCTTCCTTCTTAGTAGGGTAGAAACTTTATGAAAAGGACATAGGTCTATTAGTACACATTACTTAAGAAGAAAAAGTGATTGTTTCTATGTTTGTTTAACTTTCAAGGATTTTATGAAGTAATATTTTAATCAATTTTTTACTTCGAAGACATCTAACTAATAAGTAAATGTTATGAGGAAATAATAGGTCAATTTGTCTAAAAAATATTCTTGTGGTTAGATTTGCTAAGAAGGTAAAAATTGAGTTTTACGTATTTCTAAATTCAAAGTCACTTTAACCATACAGTCCAGAGTAAGTAAATTATAGTTCGAATTATTTTCTTTGTATCTAAATTGGAAATAAAAAATACTTTGGAAGGTATTCTACTTGGAATATACTTGGAAGGAACTTCTAAATTTACCATTTAGAGCTCTCCATAATATGAACGAATAATATGAACACAGGGTTGTAAATGAATAAGTGAAACAAAATTTAGAGAGTGGTTCTTTGTTGAAAATTAAGCAGGTTTTTCAAATGAAAATGAATTTTCACCCCCCTCCTGTCGAAATAGGATTCTCTGAAGGTGACGTAAAAAAATAACATTTTTTCTTACAGCCGTACCAGCATTCTAAAATCTGATCAACTGTTAAATAAAAAAGGTGTCTTTCAATGTTTTCGCAGGTTTAATGATCTCCAAAGAAAAAATTATTTACATTCAATTATTTCTTCAAAAGTTCTACTTTATGCAAATTATGCATGCTATGTACCTACCTAGCTAAATTTAAATTATTTACGAAAAAAAAAACAAAATACCTTTTTAATTTAGAATAAATCAAGTTTTCCAAAATGCATTTTAAAATGGCGGTATAGCTGTAATAAAATAAATTACCTTCGAAATATTCTAGGGGTGGCCACTTTTTCCATCTCTTGAAACGGTAGGGAAAAATTAATAAATTGTTCACTGAGTGTGTTCTCAATAGCAGACTTCGCACAAATTCACAAACGATTTTTTTTTTCAAAATAATTCCTTAATCAATTTTCTCCATCTCATTCTAGTGGATAATAATAAACTGAAACTGTATATCTCCATTCTATTTATTTAATAATTTTCTAACTGTTTCTGGGGTGGAACTCTTTGCGAATTCGTGCATTAGCCCACTTGATTTAATTTGTATAATTTGTTCCATATTTAAGAAAAAATTAAAAAATACTTTTTTGACTACGCCGCCTTCAAGGGGTCGTATCTCAAAAGGAGATGGGTGAATGATTTATTTTCACTTGAAAAACTTGGTTAATTTTCAAGAAGGAAGATTTTCAAGAAGAAAGAATTCCCTCAATTTTTTTGCACGCTTATTCATTTACTGCACCCTGTAGATCTACAGGGTGTTTCATTAATCAGTCCAGAAAATTCAATTGGAGATTCCTTGCTGAATTTTAAGGGGGGTTTGTCATAAAAAAACAATTTTTTTAAAGCCTCCCCTAAGAATTTTCGGCCCCTTAAGTAGGGTAAAAAATTCACATTTATCGATTTTTTTCTGAAATTACTTGAAATAAAAAAAGACGGCTTAGGTACTCGAATACTACTACCATGAAGCCTCCATAATTACATAATTTTATGCACCCTTGTTCTCTGCAAGGGTGTGAATCATACTACCCCTACCCCTAAAAGTTTTTTTTCCAGAACTTTTTTCCTAATAATTTTTTTTCATCTTAAATTTCACACTTAGGAGGGCCAGTTCAATTGAAAAGAAATTTGTCTCTTAAAAATTTCACCAAAACTCGATACTTTTCCACTAAAAAATAAAATAAGGGCATGTATTCAAGAAAATTGTGCCCATTTTGAGCACTGTTTTAACAAAATATTTTTAATTTAAATTAAATTGATTGTGTTTATTGTTAATTATGTTTTTTGTGTTAAACAAATTTTTTTCCAATTGAACTGCCCCTCCAAAGTGTGAATTTGAAGATGAAAAAAAATTATTAGGAAAAAAGTTCTGGAAAAAAACTTTTAGGGGTAGTATGATTCACACCCTTGCAGAGAACAAGGGTGGAGAGAATTATGTAATTATGGAGGCTTCATGGTAGTTGTATTCGAATACATAGCCGTTTTTTTTTATTTCAAGTCATTTGAGAAAAAATCGATAAATGTGAATTTTTTACCCTACTTTAAGGGGCTGTAACTTCTTAGGGGAGGCTTTAAGAACTTTTTTTTATGACAAACCCCCCTTAAAATTCAGCAAGGAATTTCCAGTTGAATTTTCTGCACTGATTAATGAAACACCCTGTATAAAGTCAGGATTCTGTTGAAGTTTACTTGAAAGTAAATTTATCATACATACAAGTCAAATGTTTATGGGTATAATAGACTAAATTTTACAGTAATTTCTGGCATAATTTTACTTTAACTTTTCAACTGGCAACAAAGCAAACATCAAAAGGTGCGTACAGACATGCAACAGAACATCGTCACGTAACACCGCCGCTTATCATTTCTGTACGCGGCGATGTTGCGTGGTCAGCTCGGTTTAAAAAAAAAAATTAGTGCAACAGAACATCGACCCGGCACGAGTGTATTCGAAAAAGATGAAAGCAATGCATTCATTTTTTTCTTCCACTCGTCAACCGTAGCACCAACACGTTTTGCGACATCTTCCCACGCATCATTTTTTTTATTTTATTATAATAAAAGGGATGTTTCGTATTCCATAAAATTTCCTTCCCTCTATAAAATTCGATAAAATTAAGCACGCGACGTCTTCAGTCCACTCCATTTTTTTGAGTGATTTGTGACCAACACAAAAATAAAAACAACGCAAGTGTTTCGCAGACACGTCCAAACCGGCAAATCTATAGTGCAACGTCGCCGCGAACATTTCTTTGATGTGACGCCGAAATACCGACAACTGATGGGACGCTGCGATGTTACTGTGTTACGCTGTTACTGTACTGGTACGATGTTGCAGAGTGCCGTCCAGACTTGATACGCGGTGGAGTTACGTTACGGTGTTCTGTTGCATGTCTGTACGCACCTTAAGAAATCACTATCTTTTGTCTTGTCAGTTGACTATAAGGTCACTCTGACAACAAATAGTATTGTGCTCTACCTTACCGCTCCACTCCGCGCGCTACTAAAATTAGAAAAATATTCTATAAATTCCCAACCGTTCCTAACCTACTTTACTTTGCACGAAATTTGTATATTTCCTAGTAAAATGGGTAATATTTCCCTAAAAAGGCTTTTCTATTTTTAACTTTCAAGAATAATGAGGAAATCTGATCCCTGGTCAAATAATTTCCTTAGTATGATAGTTCGTCTTCATTCTTCATAGTAAGTATTTTGCAAAGTTACGCCAAGCAAATCGGCCATATTCTTTATAAGTTTTAGACTCCATTGTTATCATTATTAAAATTATCAATTGTTTGACTAATCAAAATTCATAAGAATTAAAATATGAATGAATGATGAGTTTTAAGTAATAAAAATGAATATTAATAAAAGCCAAGGAATGAAAATTAAAATAATACCATTATTCAATGACAAGACTTGAACTTTTTTTCTGTTTAATTTTATTTTACCTTTTGCAAGTAAACAAATACCTTAAAGTATGTATAATACAAGAAGGAAACTCAAACTGAAATACATTATGATGCATTAGGTCGATGACACTGAGACAATGACATCTATTGGTTCGAGGCAGACCTAGCAAAATTGATTTGATATCAATTTACACAACCGCGCTGAACTAATTTTCACAGTAGTTTCATTTTATTATTGACAATAGTTAGGTGAAGGAAGGTAATTGTTTGAATCGTCGTTAGGTCCGCCCCGAAACCTTCGATGGCACTTAAT
The DNA here is from genome assembly GCA_910589415.1 of Malachius bipustulatus. Lineage (NCBI taxonomy): Eukaryota > Metazoa > Arthropoda > Insecta > Coleoptera > Melyridae > Malachius > Malachius bipustulatus. The sequence goes on along the minus strand of OU342632.1, from coordinate 45,898,945 downwards.
TTTGTGGCCACTTTTTAGCTCAGTTTCCTGTATTATAGTTTTAACGTATTTGAAGTAAGTCAGGTATTGGATTTGATAACCCGAAAATTCAGTTTATTGATAGTACACTGCATTGACAGAATTGACTTGGACATGAACAGTACTATGGAAACTGGAAATAACATTTTTATATTATTTTTTCAGAATATTTTATAAAATTTAATATTTCCTGAATAGTATTTGCGCTAATTATAAATCTATTGGAGCGGTGGTAGATCAGGGGTTTAAGACGGATGTTCCCTCTTAAAGAAAATATAAATTTATTAGTAGATAATATGATCCACAGGGTTTTGGTAAATTTCACTGTTATTAAACTTTTAGCATTGCTTTTTTTGTTAAAGTTTTATCTAGTTCTCACTTCTTCAGATGCTTACACATTTATTTTTTTAATATTTGTTGGCATCCCAAGAAGTAAGAACTTTCATACACAGTTATCCTAACAATTTATAAGATATTTGTTTTTTAGTTTCTTGTTTTTGTATTAATAATTTAAAATAGACTGATTAAGCCCTTCGGCCCCCAGATTACTAGGCCCTTAGCCTTTATATCAGTGTTATTATCCCTCAAAGTTAGTCTCTTTTTTTGTTATTTTTTCCTATATCGCTCCTGAAATAAATGTTAGTTTAAACAAAGAAGAATTAAACAAAAATCAATTTTATTTGTGTGAGCCATTTTTGATCAGATGAAGAGACCTACTAGTAACATATGCGACAAATAAAGTTAACACTTAAAAAATGATGTTTTAAAGAAAACAAGAAATAGAAAAAATCAGTATGTAAATTATACAAGAAGTCAGAAGTAAGAAGAGTGAAAAATTCAATTAACAAATGGCTTTTTAATGTTTGGCCTCTAGCTGGCCTAATATCGTTTCACGAAAATAATATTTAAATTTTGTACGTCTATTTCCACTAACGATCTTTAACAGAATTTTGCTTCATCATACTGTTACCGAGAAAAGTCCTACTTGTAAAAATACATATGACCCTGATCGGGGACCTTAAAGTGCTCCGGTCCGGCCCATTGTCAATAAATTCACAATAAAATTAACTTCCAAAAACTGTGATTTATTTATCAAAAGTTTAATTTTTTTTTGCACCTCAGTTACAACTTTTATTTATGTTGAAGAAGTTTATTTATTTCATCAATTGAAAGCATACCAACCAGGGTTCGCCCGATTTAAATCATTTGATTTAAATCACGATTTAAATCAACGATTTAAATCAAGTGATTTTTTTATATTAATCAACGATTAAAATCAAAAAAATCAGAAATCAGAAATACTACCTTTTTATCCAGTTTTTTATTTTCTATAATGAATTTTAATTGGTGCCACAAAAATCACACAATATTATATAGAAGGGTGAAGGGTACCATAAACCTCAGATAGTTATTATTATTGATGAAAACATTGAAAACATATTTTATTGCTTTCTTTTGAAACTTGAAACCTTCAAAGGGTGATCATAATTTATGTATTCCTGCTTTAAGTCTGAATAGATGCAGTAGGTAATTATGGGAACAACAAATTATTGTATCTATTTATATTTCATCTCCTGCATCTTTCTTTTGATCTCACTTAGCTGGACTATGAACTTGGATATAAAAAATAAACAATAAAGGAACAAGAATATGTGTCCCTTTTTATTATTATTTATTATGTGATCTTGAATTGTGAAAGGGTTTGGGGGGCTTTTTGTGATACTTCCGCGCCCTAAAGAATTATTCATAAGTATAATTCATAAATAATGTTTCTAACTTTTCTGAATTTTAACTGATTCTGGTAGATAAATTTGTTTCAATTCTTAATTTGAATTTTATTATTTTTAATTATATAATTCAACAAAACCAAAAGTGGAGAAAAAAATTACAAGAGAAAAACGCAAAATTCATGGAGTGGCGACCACTTGTTAGCCGTAACGAAAATATGAAGCAAAAACTTCTCACATATCTGATGTGAGAGCAGAAAATAGATCATACCACATTATTAGAAATTAAAAAAAAAAAAATTAAAGAAATCAAAAAAATCAAATAAATAAAAAAAATCACGATTTTTTTGATTTTTTTAATTAAAATCATTGATTTTTGATTTTTATAAAATAATCATGATTTTTTCGAACCCTGATACCAACAGTAAAATGTCAATGTAGAAAAAAAAATTGTTTGTGGCTGAAAAATCGTGTCCAATAATATTGTGTCTCAGGGACTTCTCGGTTCTTAGTGATGTAAAGAAGGCTTTCTTTGCATTTTTTAATTTTATTCAGCTTATATTAAGAAAAGAATGTAATATTTTTTTTTATTCCAGCCGATTTTCGAAGAAAAATTTGTGTAGAGTCACATTCCAATCCTTTGAATGAAATGGAAAACGGTGAGTTGCAATACCAAAAATATACAAAATGATTTATAATTAGGTGTAAAAAATATACAAGTGTTCAACACGACATTTGAAACAAGATACTTTGAAATTTTAAAAACAAACAAAAATTATTTTTTATTTGTTGTTTCGCATTTTTTTTTTTTTTTTGTAATTAAAATGACTGAGTTTTTTTAATGAGTTCAAGTTTTATTTGTTTGATTCTTAGGTGGCGGTGTTGCTTTGGATTCTCCTAGAGGTATGATCACCGATTCGCCAAGAATGGTAAGACATTTTTAACCTTTAAGGCATTTTCGCAGCTTATTATTGCTTCTCATAATTTCAGCCTCACAATTTCTCGGACACCCCCTTAACCGGCCGACGCTACCTGTACCCCCGGGATCACAACAGTGCGTCGGCCAAAGCGATGATGAAGATTAGCCTGGATTTGTCTCTTAAATATGTTAGAGATTCTCCCAGTGACCAACTTACCGAAATCCTTAGGTGAGTAATGCGTTGATTAATAGTCACTCATAAAGGGTTTTGAATTTTTATTGTATAATTTTAATAATTTCCAGATCCGTTGAAGACGGAGCAGTCGAGAAAATTAAATCCTGTGTAAATGGCTTCAATCAGCAGTACATAGATAAACTTCCCGATCAGGTGGAGTATGCCAAAAGTAAAGCTAATCTAGCTACCAAACTATTTTATAAATTAATTGAAAGTTTGCTGGTGAACGAAAAAGCCATGAATAAAGACATTTCGGTGAGTTAATTTTAATGAAATAAATTTTTTATTTGTTGAAAAATCGACTTTTTCAGGCATTGATTCAAAATCACGTATTTTACAAGTGCGTGTACGTGTGTGCCTTAGAGATTGCGTTGCACGCACATGGATCTACACATAAGTTTATGTCCTTATTAAACATGTTTAACCTGCAGTCGTTCAATTTTCTTAAAATTATTGAATTGGTTATTCGCTGTCGGGACTCACAGCTAAATAGACAATCCATTAAACATCTAAGTCAGGTGAGTTTTTTTATTCAGATGAATTTTAAATATTATTTTACTGACCGTGTAACTAAATTTCTAGATAGAGGAGAGCATTTTAGATCATCTAATGTGGACAAGTGATAGTTACTTGTGGAAAGCTATCAAAGCCAATGGAGGCATTCCTAAGTTTGAAGATGTCGCCTTACCTCACCAGATGATCTACGATGAGGGAATAGCTGTACCAAAAAGTAACATATTGATTACTACTTTATTGTATGCTTTATTATTATTATTATTATCAAATTAAATTTTAGGCGTAATGCAATCACCAGGAGCGCCCATGAGTGGAGCCCCTTCAGCTGCCGACACTTTCCAGTCCCCTGTTAATCCTCATGCCAGTCGCCAGCTATTTTCCACGACAGGCAACTCGTCGGTTTTCCAGAAACACATCAGTAAGATTATATTGTATAATGAAACGACTGTGTTACCACGTCTGACCTAATTATTGTTTTCAGTGATTACAAGCAAAGAAGGTAATTGTTTGATTCCGATTCTAGATTTCGAATCGAGGCAGAAGCTGAAGCAAAATTCACCGTCGGAAAGTGAATCATCATCACCTGCTGAGGAAAGCGTATCTTCGACCAAGCCGAGGAAAAGTGGCAGTTTGGCAATAACATTGAGAAAGGTTAGGTTATTGAAAAAAAATGTCGCATTAGTTTAAAATATACTCCATTTTAATTATGCATGTGTGAGTCCTGAATTGAAACTAACCAGAAGATTTTTTAAGCCTTCACTTTGAAGTTTTTATACAGGGTGTTGAAAAATGCAATATTGTGGGATTACAAAAATCTTCGTTTGCTTCTGAGATAATTCCTTTTTTCATTTGTTTCGCAATCATTCCTTTTTAAAGTATGGCTTAAAGTAAGAGAATACAATCTGCAGTCATACCTATTTGTCAATTTATCAAATTTAGCTGCCTTATCATAATAGCTTTCATAATCATATCGACATACTCACCGAATGTTTGATATTGATGTTGATACTGAGGTTGACTGAATTCCATTTTGACTTCTATGATGAGTAAGTATTTCACTTTTTAAATGTAGTTTAAATGTAAATTTACCCATAAAGTTTCCAAGACTTTAGCTTAGGTAATAATATAATGTTATAATGATGACACATTAGTTCATGCCACACTAATAAGTAATAAAGCAAATTGTGGATATATTAAAAATGTCCCTCCAAAACCAAAAAAACCACAGACAATGAGAATTCAAAATCATTGAAAGATGATTGCCAAAATCAACTTTCTCAACTGGTGCCGGTGTTGCCAGTTGTACATTTTTTCTCACCTTTATTGTTTATGTGTTTTGAAAATGAATTTAATTGTGTTTAATCACCATTTTAACACATTACTTCTGTACCATTTGTCGTTTTATAGTTAAAGGATCCCGCAGAATCCTTATGAGGCTTCCGGTTAAATTTGTTGTAATTTTGGGAGTCGGTGGAATTGGATGAGTAGATCAGAAGTCTCCGTGGGCATAACACCCCAAAAACTTCTGTTCTCAAGATATTATTCACATCTGAATATGAATTTTTTCTATCATGACGGTCACGCATATATTTTTTAATATTTTGGGCGCTCTACTTGTTTTAAGAGAGAAATTGAGAAGATTAATTTTATAAGATTGAAAAGCTGCTTCTGGTGCTGTAGTTCATTTTGTGGTGTCATTTTCTTATAGCCTTGGTATTTTGTTTGTTGTAATTTTTATTGTTATACTCAATGCAATTACAAAAATGATAACACAAAATGAAAACTGTTGTTTGATTTTCTCGAAAATGGCTCAATATATCTACAATGTAACTACTGCAACAAAAGGCGCTTTATTATCTATCTAAGATTTCTCTCTCTAAAACAATTAGGGGGGGGGGGGCAACATTTAAAAATAAATGTTTTCTAAAAGGACCATTCTAATTAAATTTCTTTCTGACTATACCTCTAACAGCCAATATTATAAACGCTGGTTAAGGAAGATAACTCGGAGTTAGTCCCTATCTGCCAGTTAAAAAAGCAACAGGTGTATTATAAAGCTTTTTCCAGCTCTCAAGGTTAACTTTTTAACTGTCAGATAACTTTAACTCGGAGTTTGCATAGATAACCTTACTATTCGGTTTTATAAAGCTATTTTTAGCTTGGTTAGGTTAAAGTAGCCGGTTAACTTTGCCTATCTGGCCGATAAAGTTAACCGTCAGATTTCCGCCGGTTAAAGTGGTAAACTGGCATATTATTTTGTTGAATATTAAGGTAATTCTTATTGGATCTTAGTTTTTATAGGTTTACATCCTCCCTAATTGATAAAATTTTGAGTGTGAGTTTTCTAATAATGAAATAATTTCTATGTTAACTTGAAAATAACTTTTAATAAGTGCATAATAATATTATTATTATTATGGATGCATTTCAATCTGCTGATATAAATTAATTTATTTTTTATTTTTTTATTCATTTCAGTCAGTTCATTGGTAGGTAGGTATAATAATATAAGTAAATAGAGAATTAGTAAAGAGCATATCAACTGCCCTATTTAATAAAAAGCCAGAGGTTACAATTATTTCACAATTATTATTATATCACTTTAACTAAAGGGTAGGTAGGTATAGGTAGGTAGATTGATTCATAAAAAATCGATATTGAGATATGAAAATTAAAGACTAGACACTTCTTCAATCTATTCGACAATAAAACAACAGAAAATTGAAAGCTATAAATTTATTCAGTTTATAACAAATTAACGATCAACAAATAGGTATAGGTAGGTACATTTTATAAACCCTTCTTTCCATATGGACCAAAAAACTATTACTCGAACCGAACGTTGTAGGTAGGTACATAAGTTTCTTCCAGTATGTCCCATAATGTGAATAAAAATTCACTTTTGTAAATAAATATGTACTTAGGTAGCAGGTAGGTACTGACTATTGACTGCTTTCAACCAAGTTAGGTTTACCTACTTCATTTTAATAATTTTTGACCTGGAATAGCGCTGGTCTGAAACTGAAACCGACGGCCGACGGACACGGGACACGGGTGTACACGCTGGGGCACTGGACTGGGTTGGGCGGACGCATTAGGCAGAGGCAAAGCCCTGGTCGTCTCTTTCGCATTAGTTACGAATTATTATTATTATAATTATGCAGTCTTCAGTCTTCCGTTGGTCGTTGATGAGTGTTAAGTAGATTGATTTGATTAGCTTAACTGGAAAACACGGCTTGAAAACGCTCACTGGTTTTATTATGTGTCGTAGACAGACGATTCAACTTTCACACGATTCAATTTTCACTTATTATCACTCGCTGTGTGTTGAGAATTAATATTGATTACAAACAATAAAATACATAACGGTAGACAGTAATAAATAAATGCAGATTGTTTATCTTCTAAAACCTAACCACCTAACCTTGTTCATAATACGATACGAATACGAATGAAACGAATTAAATTCAGTCAGATTTAAGCCAACTGACATTTCTTATTTATTTCAAGTGTCACTCACGTCATTTCTTCAGCGTCAATGGCTGTTTTGGCTGTTTCGTTGACATTCGTGTAGAGCGGACGGTTAAATATGGCCGACTTCCGGCGATAACTAACCACGAGCTATGCTCGGGGAAATCTTGCTTTATAATACGCACCCGGAAACTTAACTCCGAGTTAGTGCTATCTGCCAGATAACTAACTTTCTACTTAACCAGCGTTTGTAATATCGGCTGTAAGTGACTTTATTTTCTTCTTGGCTATATCTTTGATTGTTAGAATTTTGAATTTATTGTATACTTATTTCAAATAAATCTATAAATATTAAATAATTTTTGTTCACATACGCTGCATATACAGAAACATTTAACTGCCGTTTTTGAACAAGACCCTCAAAAGTGTTACCTAACGTTTCAACAAATGTGAATTGTCAAAATTGTCTAAAACATCAAATCTTGTGTGACAAAAATTAGTATTTGAGCTGTCACCTGTTGCAATTATGTACTTCAAATGGGTTCGGGTTGAATTCGAACTGATTGGAATTTGAACCAAAAGCTTTGGTTTGAGTTCAGTTCAAAACTTCGAAGCTTCACACACCTCTAATTTTAATAATCAGAAGAGTTGAATAATTTAAAATTTATATTCGTTCAAGTAGTCAATGCCTGTAATTATTAATATAAATATATCGCTCTTTAAAATACATAATTATAAATATCTCTCTAAATACAGACATTTTTTCAGTTCTATAATTTAGCATGGGTGCGTCTGGATCACCTCTGCACAAAATTAGCATTCAAAGGAGCAGCCACTGATTCGATGATTCAGAAGATATGGACTCTTTTCGAGGATTCAATTACAAATACCGATTTTATGAAGGACAGACACCTTGACCAGTTGATCATGTGTGCAGTTTACGTCGTCTGTAAATACACCTGTAAAGGGGACATCAAATTCAGTGACGACATCATGAAGTGTTACCGTCTGCAGCCACAAGCAAAACCATTCATATATCGAAATGTGCTGGTGAAGCGAAAAGAGTTTGTTGAGAAAGGTGACTTCTTAAGTTTTATTTCTTTTTGTAGAGATTATAATGATCGTTGTCTTCATGTTTCAGATGGTCAGACTGTTTGCATAGAAGAAGTCAGGAGTGATATAATAGACTTTTACAACAAAGTGTATATTTTGGACATGCAAAAATGGGCCTTGCGTTTTTATAAAAATCAGGTACTTGAATTCATTTATTAACTTACAGGCAAATTTACACTGAAGGGTTAAAAATAACAGAGGGATTCAGAAAGCAAGACATTTTAAAGTCACATCGCTTCTAGAAGATATTATTTGATATTTTCTGGCAATATCAAACTGAACTTTTTTGCTAAGAAGAGTCTAATTAATTACCACTTGGATATATTACAAAATTTTGTATTTTTTTGCAATACCTTATTATTTGATGATCTTATTTCTGAATTAGGTATTAAATATTTCTGAAAGCACATTCGTGCTTCGGGAATTCGCGAGTGATGTTGTGTTGAGGATGTCGACAGTTCCTTAACAATCAGGAAATCGTGTATTCTGAAGCGAAAATCGTGAAATCGGTGCAAAATATAAAAGTTAAACCTTCATAAATCAAAGTGATACCTGTGCCTTAAGGGTGGGTGAGTTTCCTATCTGGCACCCTTTTATACAAGCCTAAAATCCCATATTATTTTCTCAAATAATTTCACCTTACAAGTGAATTCTTCTGTTACTATCAAGGACTTATCACACTGCCTTGATAGCCCGGATAGCCTTATCTTTTGCATTTTATTGCTTCTCTAACAATATGATAAAATTAAAAATAAAATTTAAATTAATAACATAATATTATAATAAAACTTACATTAAATTTACCCAATTAAGAATACCCCTGACTACAGGGGTCATTCAATAAGCAAAATGAGTAGCTCCCATAACCCCACATCATCCCAAACAAATCAACCACTTGAAAACACCTACGCTAAAATAATACGAAAGCAACCAGTCACTAATTTCCCCAAAAGGGAGCAAGCCATCATAATCAACGTAATTGAAGAAATTAAACTTCCTGAATATATTGTTGCTGTAGGAAAAATCGTTAACCCTCGTAACATATTATTTGCTTCCCGTATATCGAATAATAGGATATGCATTTATCTCTCCACAAAAGAGGAGATAGTTGAAAAACATGGGAAAATCACGATCGATGATCAACATCTAAATGTCCGTCGTCTAGTTACACCAGCAAAGCGAATCATATTATCAAATGTAAGTCCATGTATACCACACAACATAATCGAAAGAGCCCTAACCGACATAGGAACTAAACTGGTTTCACCAATTTCATTCTTGAGGACCACATTTATCTCAGAAGAATATAGCCACATCATGAGCTTCCGCAGACAATTCTTCATACAGCCTGATGAAGATCCCCAACTGCCCTCCTCAATAATTATCGATTACGAAGAAACGACATATAGAATATTTATCACTTTTCACGAAATTAGGTGCTTTCTTTGCAAGGAAAGTGGGCATATAACCAAGCACTGTCCCAAACAACAACAAGACGATATATTGCTACCACAAACACAAATTTCCAATAACTTCCAAAGTATTCAACCTACAGAGGAGACAACTGAAGATTTTTCGGGTAGCATAGGTATTACGCCTCCTCAACATAATTCTTTTATACCTAGCAGGCCTACAAAAAGAACCTCTACCACCATCGAATCTACTTCCACCGAAAATTTGGCAATTTCCCAAGCTGATACTAGGGATACAGAAAAACCCAGGGACCCCATATTCTTGATACCTAATCCATTGAAAAGGCCCACGAAAATTTCCCGAACTGACACATCTAACAAAACCGCCCCAACAACAATAGAAATTATTACACCGGCCAAGACCCCCTACTTAAAAACAAATCCCGTTATTCCATTTGAAACCTTATCTGACTTCCTAGACAACGCCAATGGCAATCCAGATCCACTGAGCCTTGCCAGAACATACACCGACGATATTGTTGAACTCCTTAACAGTCTGACAGCTATATACCCTTATCTCTCACATAGATCCATAAAAAATCGCTGTACTAGAATTACGAAAAAATTAAAAGGAAGATAAACAACGATGAAACTGAGGACGCTGAGGACACTGACGCCTCATCAGTGACTTCCTATTAAAAGATTAACAACCTTTTCTTTTTAATATTTATCTATAATGCTTTTTCTCCAGTGGAATATAAATGGATTTTATAATCACTTACCGGAACTACAACATCTAATTGCCCAAGACAATCCTGCAATCATATGCTTGTATTTGTATTTGTATTTTTGAGGGTGATTAAGTTACTGCGACCTAAAAGATCTATTAAATTACTGTGTACCCTCTACTGTGCTTCGCCTGGTGTGGAATCCCTTTAGTGAAGCACCCTCTCCAAGTCCGTTTCCTTTAGAAACCTCAGGATTTTGAGAGGATCAAGGTCGGGTAAGTTCCCTGCCTCTAGCTGGTGATGGCCCAGAATATTACTTCTTTTGAGTTCTATCGTATCGCAGTTGAGCAGCAGGTGACGTGGTCTCCTTTCCCGCAGAATCTGCAGACGCCATTTTCTTCTATGCCTAGCTTCCTCAGGTGTTCCTTGAGCTTGCAATGTCTCGTTAGGAATCCCGTCAGTGTTCTGTTAATTCTCTCGGTTAAAATTCCCGAGAAATTCTTTGGATTGTCTCAACCCCGAGAGGTTCCTCCAATGAGTTTCTCTCAGTTTTCTTCTTCCTTTTGGAATTCTGCTTGAAGAAAGTATCTTCGAAGCCACAGAATGGTTCTGGTCCTATGAAGGGTGTCGATGCTCCTTTTCTTGCCAATGAGTGGGCATTCTTCTTGCGTTCGAGGTGGTCTCGAGCAGAAGGATTGTTTAGATTGCTGACTGTCTTGACGGGTGACAAGCCCCGCTCGGTCAGCAGTCTGTTTTGCGGTGATGTCCCGCAATTTCTTGGTTTTTTATTTCTTACCATGGTTGATCCCACGAGTAGCTAGGGAAGGGTGTTCCACCTATGCAGAGCCCCGCATGCAAAGGTGAGGGGATTGATACAGTGGGGTGCCCCCTGGTGCCCCAAGGTTGAATCCAGTAGGGCTGGTCTTCTATCCAGTCACGCATCCCATCAGCCTGGACCCCCGCCTTAGGATTTAGGTTTTTTTTAGTGAGGTTGTCTCCTCTTGGTTCCGGCGATTAAGCCGAGACCCCCGCATCTCTCTGTGCGCGGAACGTGACCACGACAACAGATGATACGGTATATCAGATAGTCCACAGTCGGACATCTCTGGCGCCGTTTCCCCTAGTGCAGACCTTTAGTCACGACACGACAACCAGGTTAGGGGAGGTGGTCCGCGGCAGGGTTTTGAGCTACCAGTCTAGAATTTTACCTCCGACGAGCTTTATCACCACTGCTAACCTTACTCACTTACGATCATTGTAAGGCCTTCCCCCTATCCGCCACCTGGGGACGCGCCCGATGGGTACTCAACCGCACGGGAATCATATGCTTACAAGAAACGCATTTTAAAAATGACCATTGCCACAATCTTCGGAACTATATAGGATACAAACAAAACAGGACAAACGCACCAAAAGCCAGCGGTGGCGTCGCCACTTACATAAGCATCGACTACCAATCTGAGGAGCTCCCGATAAACTCTGACTATGAAGTTATATGCGTGATAACCAATCTCCCACAAAAAATTGCCATTATCAACGTATATAGTGCAAACAATCAAACCCTCACTAATGACGGACTTCAAGCAATCCTTGACCAAATACCACACCCGTGTATCATTCTAACTGATCCTAATGCCCACAACTTACTCTGGGGCTCTCAAAACACAGATAAAAGAGGAAAACAAATTGAAACTTTTATTAACAACAACAACCTCGTCCTTCTTAATTCAGGAGCTGGGACTCGATACAACCCCTCGACAGGTGAATTCTCAGCCATAGATTTGTCTATATGCAGCGCATCAATCGCTTCGTACATAACACAATGGCAGCCTTACGAATATTTATACAACAGTGACCACCTCCCCATTAAACTCAACTATATAGGCGGATCAACAAACTCATCAGAAACTATACCTCCCAAATGGAGAATATCCTGCGCAAACTGGACTGAATTCTCAGACTTTATTTCCAGAAATTTGAATAATTTCTCCGACTACGACAATGTTAATTCGGCCCTAAAACATCTAGAATCTGTAATTGTATTAGCAGCAACTGAACACATAGGCAAAACCCATCCGAAATCATCAAAATCCGTCCCATGGTGGAATAACCGGTACAAGACAACTTTAAGGGAAAGTAAAGCAGCCTTCAACAGACTCAAGAAACATAACACACTTGAAAATCGCATCGAATACAATAGATTAAGGGCGGTAACTAGATATACAATTAGAATGAGTAAAAAAGAATCTTGGGAAAACTATACTTTATTTTTTATTTAGATGGATTCCACCAAGTCAAAATTCTAGGGGAACGATTGGCAACAAGACTGATTAGGTTGGTTATGGTGATAGTTGTTACCAAAATAGTCACTAGAATGGTTACTAAATTAATTTAGGTTATGTCGATTAGTTGAAATGTCATTTTATTTCGAAATTTAAAATTAGAAAAATTATAAACGCAATTTCTAGAGGTAATAAATTGGAAAATTTTAGAGACTTGTAAGTGTAAGCACCTAGCTATTTACTCTTATAAATCTTATATATGTAAGATATTAGACCGATTCCTTCTTAGTTTTATGTAAAAATGTTGAAAATAGAAGATCTATTCTTGACAAATAGAGGTACTTACATTATTTAAATCATTTTTTAAGAATTTCTCAAGGAATATTTCAAGGAATCTGATTAAACTGTATTTTTGCTTAATCTGGAGAAACACTTTTCAATCGCTAATGTTTATAGCATTTGATGATTCGTTCTTTTCTTTCTTTTGAAATAAATTACCTGCCTGAGCATTTTAATAATTTTTAATTTGATAATTTGGTTTGTCAATTTGACAACTTCAACTTTTCAAGTTTCTGGCGTTTCGCTGTGACTAGAGTGCCGACTGAGGACCCAGACCTAGTTTTCGCAAAACATCATTAGATTATTATAGCCAATCCAAGCAACAGTTAAATTTATCCTCAAAAAACGAATAACTTCTAAAAAAGGACTATTTTCGAAGAAAATAAAGTAATTTGAAGTTTTTAACTTGCGTTTTATAACTGAGCAACTTACAACAAGAAAACATGTTTTGCAGGTGACGTCATAGCCTATACACGAATCGGGGAATGTTGCCGTTACTTTAGTCACAACGTAAATTTTTTGCCAAGGTCAAGAAAACAGGCTACCCTCCGACAATATGAAAATTACTGTTTAAAGATTGCACAGGGTACCAACTTAACAGCTGTTTGACAAGTCCATCTAAATAAAAAATAGACTTTATGTATCCAGTATAAACTCTGAAACACCACTTACTGAAGTTTGGGACAAAGTAAGAAGGATAAAGGGCACCGGAACACAGAGAAGAATCACCTCCTTGCAAGCAGGAAACCATATTGCCACTAGCAACGAAGAAATTGCAGAAACCCTTGCAACACAATTTCATCAAGCGTCAAGTAATTCCAACTACGACGATGACTTCTTAACAGTGAAAAACCAACTGGAATCCGCACTCAACACAGAAATCCCAGACAATGAACAAAATCCCATTAACCACACAATAACACAAAGAGAACTAGAAGATACTCTAGCAACGTGCACAAAGTCTGCCCCTGGTTCTGACCAGATACCCTATATATTTATACAACATCTGCCTGAAACTGGTAAAACTTACCTACTCAATTTATTCAACGATATGAGTAACCAATTTCCAATTCAGTGGTCCGAATCTCTAATTTTACCAATCTTGAAACCCAACAAAGCAAAAAATAAGGCCTCATCATATCGCCCCATATCACTCACATGCGCTATGGGGAAATAATTGGAAAAAATCATTAACAGACGCTTAATGCATGTCCTAGAGTCTGGTGGCATGCTCAATAAAGCACAATTCGGATTTAGAAAAAATCACTCCACCACCGACTGCATGGTTATGCTCGAGTCAGACATTCATCAGGCTTTCGCAAACAAGCAGGATGTACTTGCAATATTCTTTGATATACAGAAAGCCTATGACCGAACTTGGCGATACTTAATATTGAAGAAACTTCGTGAATGGAAGCTTAATGGTAATATCTGGAATTATATTAACAACTTTCTTTGTGACCGATCATTCAGGGTGAAAGCCAACGCAACTATATCAGCAAAACATGAGTTAGAAACAGGAATTCCTCAAGGATCTACCATTAGCGTAACGCTATTCCTGATTGCCATAAACGATATCTTCGAACACATCACCTGTCCGATAAGAACAATAATGTACGCAGATGACCTTGTGATATATGCAGTCGGGAAGAACCGGGACCATCTGAAAGATCTTATCCAGAACGCAATCAGCAACCTCCAAATCTGGTCAAAATCTACAGGATATACATTCTCAGCTGAAAAAACGCAATGTATTTTATTTACAAAGAAAAAATCCCCTATAATACCTGAGATATATCTCTATGGGAAATCATTGCAATTTAACAAATCCATCAAATACCTGGGAATCCACTTTGATCATAGACTTACTTGGAAGAACCACATCGAACACATAAAAACATCATGTAACAAGTCCCTCTGTCTCATGAGATGTGTAGCTAGCAACCAATGGGGAGCAGATACCTCTGTTCTGTTAAGCCTGTATAGAACACTAATCAGGTCCAAGACCGACTACGGTCTCCTTGTGTACTCTACCGCCAGCAAGAGGCTATTAAAACACATCAAAACTATCCACAACACTGCTCTCCGTATAGCTCTCGGTGCTTACCGTACCAGCCCAACTGAAAGTTTATACGCCCTTGCCAACGAATTATCACCGCTACTAAGAAGTAAACAACTGGCCCTCAACTATGCTACCTCAGTCGCCACGACACCCCAAAAACCTACATACAATAATACATTTGCTCTCCGCTTCCAAACATTATATGCAAACCTATCCCATAATCAAGTACCCTTCTACGAAAGATTAAATCGAATCCTCCAAGAAATCGACTACAAACTCCCAAATATTTCTCCTCTCAAGTATGACTTTCTCCCCTGGAAGTCTCAACCCATTAAGACTGATTTGCTACTTTCCAAATATAACAAATCTTCCACCCACCCTTCTATAATAAAAGCAGAATTTAATAAAATGTGCGAGAAGTATGCCGAGTGTCAGTTCATCTATACCGACGCATCTAAAATAGAACACCGAGTTGGATCAGCATTTGTCTCACCGGAAGGCCCCAAACTATACCACCTCAACAACTGTAGCATCTTCACGGCAGAAATGTATTCCATACTCCAGGCAATTAAATTTACCAGTATCCACCCTCACCAAAAATACGTAATTGCCAGCGATTCATTAAGTGCCATCATTGCCTGTCAGAACTTATATCCACAAAATCCAATAGTCCAAATGATACACAAAGAAATTCATCTTCACCCCGTAAAAATAAACCACCCCACGTTCATCTACGTACCCTCACACACTGGCATATCAGGTAATGAACAGGCCGATGAAGCTGCCCGGGAAGCAGCGCTATTAGAAGACCAAACCAACCCAATCCATATCCACACAGATATCAGAAACCACCTTAAGCAAAAAATTATCGACCTCCACAACAGAGAATGGCAACGAACCCACAAGAAACTTCTGTCAATCCAACAAGATATCCGCAGAGTTCTACCGAAACCTAAAACCAGAAAAGCACAGGTCATTACAAATAGACTACGAATAGGACACACCAAAATCACCCACGAACACCTCCTCAAAAGATGAGAACCACCTATTTGTGACACATGTCTAACAGCGATTACAGTAGAACACCTTTTCCTGGACTGTCACAAATTTAACAGAGAAAGAAGAGATCTCAACCTCCCCCACAATATAAAGGACGTACTTGACCCAAAGAACATCACCAATGTCCTAAACTTCCTAGAGATAACTGGGCTAGCTAACAAGATTTAGTGTCAACATACGCGCTTGATTATATCAATAATGCCTCTAATTAATAATATTAAGCAAATGTAATGTAATAACATTGGGACCGCTAATAACCTAAATGGTTGATGCGGATTTATTAAATAAAAAAAAAAAAAAATTCTGAAAGTTCCCAATTAGTAAAATGTACATTCACTTTTAAGTTTCCAATAACGAGCTGGGGTACACTCACATCATTACAATGACACATAAAAACTTAATATTTTAATTTTAATAACTAAATTTGTTTGATATCTCTAGCTTGGACCTCGACCTATGCCGTTCTTTGCCTCCCCGAGTCGTGAAATCGCCAGAAACGTATTTGTGAAACCTCTGGAGAGTCCCGGCAGCGCCAATCGCAACACAGAAAACGGCTTGCACTATTGCTTCAGCCGTAGCCCTTCTAAGGTAAGACTCTTTTTGTTTTGTGACACTGCAACATATTTTTATGTATAAAATCCGAAAAAGTAGGCAAGTAACCTCTCTTTTTAATAAGGCATCTCTTTTTAGGTTCAGTATTGGAATTTTAATTTTACAACAGCCTACTCTAATTCTTGTTATTTGCTGAATTGATTTCTCATTTGTCATTTCAGGTTCTCAAAGACATCAATACTGCAGTGAAGAATCACTTTGTGAGCGGGAAGCGTCTGTTAGTGGATCCGAGCGGTGACTTACCAGCCAAAAGGTTGACCACAAGTGCAAATAGAAAAGTCCAAAGTCTTATTGAAGAAAGAAAGAGTCAAGTATCTGAATAAAAAAGTCTGTTATTATGGAGTTCAATTATTTATATATCTTTAATGCTTTATTTAATGTTGAAAACTTGACTTGTGCTAGCCCGACTTCCGGCTTCCTATTTTTTTTTTTTACTTTATTGAGATTATTATCAATTATTGTAGTGTTAAAATAATTAATCTGTGCATTTGTACATAATAGATTTGACTTGATAATTATCTTATATTATTAATTGGATTGTCTGAGTAAATATATTTAAAGTTATTTTCTTTAATAGTTGTTTTTTATTACAGAATTCTTATGGTACGATTAAGTTTAAAAAGTCATATGTGATGGCTGATGGATATTTAAAAAGGCTGATGATTTTTTGTTTTGAGTGTACCAATTATTTTCATTTGGTAAGCTTCTTCAAAGCACCTTTTCAAGATATCAAATATTGTTCCACAAGACATGATAAACTATCTGAATGATCACAAATTAAAACACTTTCCAGTATTTAGTAGTGGAGCTTGATAGGCGAGATGGGCTCCCATTGATTATTAAACTTTCCACTAACAATTTACTTTCCTCCTGGGTCATTCTTTTAGATATTTCAGAAGCTGTAGGGTTATCCTTAGATAAAGACAAACACAAAGACAGAATTGCTGTAGAAAAACTTGAATAAAATGTTTCTTTTCATTGTATTTTTACACAAATGCTGACCATGTTTCTTTAGTTTTCAGGGGTTAGTATTTTTATTAGTTTAGGTACATTGTTATAAATCTTAAATAGTGATCAGATCTGAGATGCTTGCTATATATTTTCTTATTATTTTAATTTCATTTTTGTCATATCTTTGACATTTTCTTTCTCATTCCTGACGGATTTTTCCATATTTAGGAATAAACGTGAAGAATATTAAGCTTCCGCCAGAAGCTTTTTAGCCTTTTTTTAATTACTTTTACAAGTAACTATACAAATATTTCCACCAGACATTTTTGCAATAACAAGAGAAAAACATCAAATACGCTATCATAAAGTACCGTCACGCGTCGTCGTGATGACGTGTACCCCCATGCCGTCATGTCATCTATCATTATGTCTATGAATTTTGCATTATGATACATCCGTGAGACGGTTCTGTGTAGTTAACGATCGAGGCAACAGATGACACAACTTTTTTTTACCCACTTTTTATTACATGTAGGTAAAAAGCGGAGAGAGCTGCACGTATATTATCTAGTGTATTGCCGTCTCTGCCCCTGCCTTGCAGCTTGGAGCCTAGATCTAGAATTACCCAACCAAAGCGATAACAATGGAGTTGGCTAAATTTACAAGGGTGCGAAGCGAAGGCCTTGTCGGATTAAAGAAGAAGAAAGGCAGATTTGAGATTACATTGCACATGTGCACGCCGCACACGTGCGACGTGCCATAATAAATAAGGCAAAACATCAAAACAAACTGCAAACTGGTGGTTGGTGGTAAGAAATAAGAAATTTCGGTTTCAGATCAGACCAATGTTTAAAGAAAAATTAACGTCATGAATAGTTCAGGGCTGTTTTGTTGTGGTCCGAAAGTTTCGTCTACAACTGCGGTTTACGTTTGGAACAAATCTCCAGGGACCACGGCAAAACAGACCAACTTTAACCGCTGTGCGCCTTTTGATTGCTTCAGGACTGGCTACTACCCATTAGCGTTTCTGCGAATCCGACTGATGAAATACATTATGTTTCCTACGTGTATAATCTATCACCCAATTTTTTTCCATTTTTTTCGGAAATAATATTATTTGGGAAATAAAACTTCATGATGGTTTAAATATATTTTTTGTTCCTTATTATTATCTCTGATATCTCCAAAAACAAAATTTTCTTAAAATCATGGGACATAGTCATAATCTTTCATGGTAGAATGCGCCAATAATTCTTGAAGCCCAAAGTTACTGATGGAGTGGAGCGATTTTGTCCTGTCTACCTAGATAGTTAAGTTAAAAAAGAGATATTATTATATCTGACCCTTTTAAAAACTTACATGCACGCCTATGTCTCCTTCACGCATGCACTTTCCACACCGATAAATTTTTCAACATTTACGCAACCATTCCGTCACTTGTTGGTGGGAAATGAAAAATATAACGGCATTTCGTATTCTAGTTTTCACTGTTCTTATTGTTACTGCTCAATGCTCATATACACCCTTGTGTACTGCCCAAAAGACCATTTTCACTTATTAAGTCGAACACTAAACAAGATAAACACATAATACAAAAATATAATAAATAGACAGCTGTGGCCTGTGGCTGTCGTTAGTATTTTATAGTCACGTACGTGACGTCACAGCCATCTGCGCGTGGGCCTATTTTATAATCATCAACCAGTACCAGTGACGTGCGGGTGACAATAGTCCTTCCCGATGTTCTGTATTCTAAGCATTGTAGGCTGTTCTTCTTCTTTCATAGCAGAGTCTTCTTCTTCTTGCTGTTTGCTTTTGCTGTGTAAATCAGCTGTTGCATATTTTGGTTTTATGTTTAAGTAAAATACAAAATAATAGCTAATCAAATCTTAATTAATTTCTAATACGATGAAGTGTGTCCATATAAGTTTGCGGAAAGCAATAGTAATATTACTTACCTTTTTGATCAATAATATCCCACGGTCCTTGATGGGTAAGTGTTATTTACCATTTATCCTAAACCTCTGTGACTATTTCCAAAAACAATCATTACAGCGGATGACAATCGCATTGGAGGCTCTCTCATTAAAGAGTATCTGCTTAATGATACTTCGAAAAATGATACCAAGAACATTCATGAAGTACACTCTCGTGTATGTATTGAAATTTTTGAGTTTCAAATTATTTTAACGATGATGTATTTATTTAATTGAACACTTTTCCAGCAGGATCAAGATGCTATTTTGATGTGTCCTGTGGACAAAACCTGTGAAAAGCTACCTATACCTTGCATGAAATGTAATTTAAGCACGAACTGCGTTTATGGCGAAACGGTCACGGTTTTGTGTGAACCTAGAGATATGGTGGATTGCAGGGTAATTTAATTTTAAAGATAATTATGATTAGAACTACTATTTGGTATGTGGGAAGGATGTTTATGCTACAAACGACTAGATAACAGAGGGCCCTTCTAACCATTTTAACTGACTTGCTTTCTTACTTGAACCACCCCTACTTTGTTTATAAATGCCAGAAGACTTTTTGATGAAAGGCGTTCGATTAGACCCAAATTTTGTTGTATCTGAATTATTATTGAAAACTTGTGTTGAAAAGTTTTTAATCATTCAGATTGCACTTTTATTAACCTGTTCTGGATAATTTCTTACTTTTTTTATATTCAAACAAGTGTTGAGTGCATATCAAATGTCAAAGGCCGTCAACTAGGGGTATACCAAATACGCTAAACTATCAATACCGGACACTTTGTTTAAAAACCTGCAACAGTTTTTACAGCACCCTCATGCAGGCCTTGGTGTCACTAAGCTGTTTTCAAATTCAAATAACTTTTCATGGTTTTTGACAGCTTCAGACAGTGCTATTGGGTACGTTCACCTGACGTCAACTATTTCACTATCGTACCGCGGATAAGTGTCGCAAATTGTCACTTTCAAATGCGGACTATCATATTATGTAAAAGTTGGAAGTAAGAATGCAGAAGTCTTACATGTTTATTGTTGTATTAATTCTTAATCCCAAATTTCATCCGTCTAATTAATTTTAAGAGCTTTTTTATTCAGTGTTGATTTTCAAAACTTCCACCGCCATGTTTCGCTAAATACATTACATTTTAGTGTTACTACCAAGTTAGGCTTGGCAGTGCCGGTGCTGCTAACGTTGTCGTTCAATAACACAATGCGTTAGGTATAGAAGTGTCCTGTATTAATAGTTTAGTATATATGGGTATACCCGACTGGGTCCTGAATTCTGCCCAACTTTAGCTTTGATAACCTAACTGATTTGTTAGTTTGGAATGTTGTGTCCTTGTGTATTCTTCAATTTTTGCTATCCATATAATATCTACTTGATAATTTCAGGGGAACAGAACGCTAGTAAAGCAATTGATTTGTCGCTACTGCTATCAGACAGAAGCTTGGGAGCATAAATGCTTGTTGAGAGCAAAATGCAATTCTGTTTCTTCACCGAGATTGTATTACACTACTGAATGCACAGTCAATGATGATATTCTCTGTCTGGGTGAGTATGGTTTATTCATGATACGAAAACTTTTTTTTAAGACACATTTTAAATTGTACACTTAATTGCTTCATTTTTTAAAGGGCATCGAACTTTTTTTAAAAATGTGGAGTGTAATTGGACAGGTGGTTACCGTTGGAGTACAGCCCTGCTGTTAAGTGTCACTTTAGGCGGGTTTGGTGCCGATCGGTTTTATCTGGGTCATTGGCAAGAAGGTATTGGGAAATTGTTCAGTTTTGGAGGACTCGGTGTGTGGACAATTATAGACGTTGCGTTGATTTCATTACATTATCTTGGACCGGCTGATGGATCTCTATATTTATAAAGTGCAGAATGTGATATTTTAACTCTGGGTTATAATTAATTATTATAAAATGCCAGTGCAGTGCTGACTAGATTTAGATAACAACATTTTTCAATAATTTATCGTTATAAAATTGTATGTTTATTATGATTGTTTGAATTTAGGAGCTTCATCCAGTTTTGTGTATTTATTTTTTTATTGAATTATGTAATTAGTGATAATTATGTAAGATATGTAAAAAAAATTGTTTGAATCGAATAGATAAGTCTGTTATTTAGTGTTAAGTATTTATTTTCAAGGCTGAATAGTGTATAACTTTTATAATAGCTAATGTGTACATAAAATATTACAGTT
This sequence comes from Malachius bipustulatus, assembly GCA_910589415.1. Classification (NCBI taxonomy): domain Eukaryota; kingdom Metazoa; phylum Arthropoda; class Insecta; order Coleoptera; family Melyridae; genus Malachius; species Malachius bipustulatus. Next base: position 45,877,309 of record OU342632.1, on the reverse strand, counting down.
TTGGTGAGCATGATTTTTTATTTTCTTTATAAATTACAATACAAAATAAATATATCACACCTAGAATTCGATTGTCTCGAATAGACTAATAATGTTTAAAGAAAAAGGTTAGAAGTGAAACCTTCAGTAAACTTTCAAAAATTCTAGTACCTACATACAAAAATAAATAATAATTATCCTAGAAATAGCTACACACACTGGGCTGTATGTTTTCCCTTCTATTAAAAGTTAGAGTGTCATTAGTGATTATTTAAAAAAATATATTTAAGACAACAGAGGGTGATGGTTAAAAAATCTCAGAATAAAACTAATCAATTACTTAGGTAAAGATGCCTTGGTGAATTTTTTAACGAAAAGGAAATCATACCGCCCACTATAACTGACACCTGATTATATAACGAAATAAAGAATCACATGAAATAATTTTTTATGCAAAGATTATTTATTAATTTAAAATATCAGTCTTTTCTCCATTAATTTTACTATTCAAACTATACAGAGTAACTGGAACATGGAAAATCTATACTTAATTCCTTTTTTTTATTGATTATGGTACTACAGTGTGATATACGGTTCTTGTGTCCTCAAATTGGAGGTTTGAGACCGCATCACCACCCAAAATTTCTTCAGGTTTCTAAACCTATCTGTATAACCCTCGAATAATTTCTCCCCTTCAAAAAAAACTCAGGGATCTGAATCATTTCTGAGATCAAAACCGAGTGAGTTGTTTTTTTATTCAGCCACTACTAAAGGCACGAAGTCACCTGTTTTGCTTCCATTTCTTATGGAAGCACACGAAAATCATAATATCAATAATTTTAAAATTGAAAATTAATGTTAAATATAATTAAATATAAATGTCATTCACTAGAAGAATAAATTTAATAAATTAATTCTTTTCAACCCTTGTTGGTTCAAATAGTAGATTCGGTTGTAAAAAATTCAACATCCGTCTATCGGAAAGTGTTGCGCAGGTCTCCCAAGCTTCCAGGACTCGCCTGCATTGGGATTAAAGTTAGCTCAACCTGCAAAGCTTTTCCTGTCTTGTTACGTAAATTATCATGTATTTTGTGTATAATATCCTTAGAAAACCTCATTTCGTGGAGTACATTAATCATTTTGTACTTTTTATCCAGTTTCTTGTATAAATTTGATTGCATACAAGCAACGCTCACAAACAGACAAGTTCTAATTCATCTAATAAATAGTTCTGTAATTCTTCTTCAGTGGAGTTCTCTATATCTTGTTCAGAAACCTATAAAAAAGTATCAATATTATTAGCAAATCCCAATATTCGTGAAATTTAAATTACTTACTACAATTTGAGCTTCCTCCATCTGATCGAGAATCCTTAATTTCAGCTGCATCAAACCGGAAGGGTGACAATCTTTATTTTTGACGCAAGTGAAGTCATCCAATACTTCAATAAAGACAGACTTGTAGATGTTATTTTTGTAGCCGACGATTCCGACTATGTTCAAATAAGGCACTTGGTAGCTAAATTCGAATTTATTTAAATCGGACTTTGATATTCGTTTCAAACTGTCCATCACTCGAACGAGAGAAGGTCGTTTGTTAACCTGCGCTTTCATGTCTGCATAAGGAAGTCTTTCAGCTTTGATTCGAAATCGTCTGAATAACTCGATTTCTTCGAAATAAAAACAAGACAACAGGAGGTTGAGTCGGGTCCTACTCAGTGATTTACTGCCTAAAATTGAAAAACAAAAAATTATTATAGAACAAACAAGCGCAGCAATTATTGTATTTTTTCTATTTTAAAACGTCATTAGGAGGATCCATAAATAAGTGTACCTTTTAACACATAAATTAGTGAATTTTTTTGGCACTTTGCATTTCTAGACAGGAATAGTAAATGCCGACACCTACATGTAAGTTTATTTGTTCTCTTCTTGCACAATTTTATGAGTATATTTATAATAATTATGTACCAACTAACAATACAATGAGTCTAGGTGTTACAAACAGCTTGATAAGTTGTCAAGATAAAAGACTACAAAAGAAAGATCTATTTTTACTCTGGCAAATAAAATGAAAAATAAGATAATTAGAAGAAATAATTATTGAATGCGGTTATAAGAATAAAACAAAATTTATTGGATAGCAGATTTAACTAGCAGTAGAAAATGTTGAATTAATCAGTTATGTATATGTATACTTTCCATAAAACAAATTTTTACTGTTTGTTTTCTATTAAATAAGAAAGGAAAAGAGTTGGGGGAAACAAGAATACAAGAGAGAAAATTGGATGGTATATCTACATAAACATTTGCAAAAATTAACAGTATAAAAATTATTTATACGTGTATAGTATTGTTTCTGAAAGCTTTTCATTATTAAATATATCCCATCAGTGATGAATGTAAGGATTACATATTGAAGGAGAAATAAACGATTTTCAAATTTTTTTTCAAGTTTACTAACCAAGCATGGTCCTTTATTACTGATGAAGATAAAATATATGATGAATAATAAATATTGAAAATAAAATTCTTTCTGTCAACTTTAAGCCCCAAAGACTAATTTAGTAATGATTTGATGTGGAAAATTATAAAATCTTGTTGGTAGTTGAATAATTGAAAACATAGTCTCTTTTACGATCAACTTTAATAATTTTATTTTATTACAAATTTATAACTTTTATTAACATTTTTGTAATCCCTTCATGAGCCTTTATAATACTGGCTGTAAGTGTTTTAAAATTAAATTCACTTTTGGATATCTTACTGAAGAAAGAGAATTTTATTAATTTGACCTATCCATACTCTTTATTTAGTTATTATATCGTGCTCCGGGAGGTACGTTAAAAAGGGGGTCCCGGCTGCTTCATAGCAGTCGTTAAGTTACGTCAGAGGCCCTTGAGGCTACTTGAAAACTTCTGGCACTTGGGCTTTACCACAGCCATAAGATATTTATTTTTTATTTAGTTATTATAACTATAAAGACTGTAATGGAAAAATCAACACTGAATAATGAATTACTACAAAATGTCGAAGCAAAATTCAATGAACCAACAATGATCATATTACATATTACATAGAGACCAATTTTGAATCTTGGGTTCTATCACACAAAATATTGTCCTTAAAATGATATTCATAATTTTTTGCCAAAAACATAGTCGCTTTTAGCATGATGTTTCTGGTTAAAACAATGTTTTTTTTCGTAAAACGCATAATTAAAAGAAATTTGCACTTAGGGGTGCCAAAACTTCACTGAGCTGGGTTATTCACGGTATACAGGACGGACAATTATGGCCTTGTCCCTTGATTTTCAGGAAATTTTAGTTTTGGAATGGATACAGACCCGTTTAAAGGACATTTTAAAATTATATTCTGTTAGGATTCACTCAGATCGGAATACAGACAGGAATGCAAGGAATGCAGACGCATTAACACCAACAGGAAGGTCTGTTGGTATTAGGAATGTTGCGCATGATGCGTAACATGGGACAAGGCAGGAAAAGGAGCTAGAAGTCAGTAGTGGTTGTATAACCGTCGTAGAGTCAATATATGAATGTTAATAATATACTTCTTCGTCATTATTGTTATTGTATAATTATTATTGAACTGAATAAATAATGTTCCTAATATTTGACAGCGGTGGGATATCCACAAAAATGCCTTTTCTTGGTGAAAGTGAAGTGAAACAAAAATTTAAGTTTTTAGCGAATTTCCCATGAAATAAATTTTAACATCGGGTAGTGTTGGTGCTGTTGTCCGGTACTCAAGTGTCTGAGTCGCAGCGCGAGTTTCCCCGGCGTGGGCCTCGCGTGGGTATTATGTGCTACCTACCTAGGTACTTAAGAGAAGTTCCGCTCCTCCGTTAACAACAATTAAATTTATTAGAAGCTGAATTTAGTAAATTAAAGGAAAACGGAAGCTCAAGAAATCTTGCAAGAAAACACTGAGTATGAAGTGTTAACGTATTATTGGATTGATATCCGACTGGTGTCGGTTTTCTAAGGAAAAATTATAAGGTGGTGAAGCAGTGGTATGTTATGAGAAACAGCATACAAGAATTGACCAAAATTAAAGTTTGCGACGTTCGAAGTTGATGGCACTGCAATAAAGTTTATTAATAAGTAGAGTTTGGAGGAGATCAGTTATAAAGATTATTCCAAGGTTATTCCCAAAGGTAAGCAGCTATTGCCATGTTGAGTAGAGTTGTGATAAGTAAGGATAAGTAATGAAGATTATTCTGAGATTATTCCTAAAGGTAAGCAGCTATTTTTAGCTAGTGAGTTGAGAGATGCATGATAGATAATTATGAGTAGATGAAAAGCATGACTAAAGTTGGGGAGCTCTCCAAAGTCCAAATGGACTTACATATTTTGAATTCGATAGGTAGAAGTAAAGCAAAATAAGCATGAAGCATGAATATAAGGCATGAATTAAGCTGGTATAAGGCATGAAGTAAGCTGAAATGGAATTGAACCCAAGTAGCATTTTGGGGTTGATTTGCGTCGATTCGACTTGATTTAGGTATACTACCTGTGTAATCTAATTCACCTAACATAAATTGCGTGAAGTTTGCCTCGAATTTACGTGACGAAGATCAAACTAAGAGTAGATATTAAGTACATTATATTCGTCGACGTATTTGGGAATTATCGTTATGAAGTTAAGTGAATTCAATTATTGCTATGAAGTTGAGGCGATAGGTATTACTGAAATATGTATATTCAACGTTCGTCTTAGGTATAAAGAATCGACTTATTACTTTGTTTAAATAACTACCTAATGTAAAGCTAGTGCACATGCAAGTGAGAGAGAAGAAAATAGCCACTAACAAGAGGCCGTGAATTTTAAATAGTTTATCTCTTTTAAAAGTCTCTCATTTTCTATCCGATTCTGTTTGATGTAGGTACTCTGAAGTTCTGAACACGCTGTTGGCGCGCAAGGCGCAAGATTAAATTTCTCTTCTTTAGTCAGTGAGTTTTCTACCCGCACAGCATAAAAGAGTGTTCACGGAATATTGGATATCATAAATGATTAATATTTATTAGTTGGTTTAGAAATAATGTGTAGGGATGCGAATGCCCGAGTGTCAATTTACATGTCAATGAAATTTTGCCAGGAAACTTATGATTAAAGGTGGTAAATAACAACGCGCCCCGTGAATTGACAGTTTAATAAAGTACGTACCTATATATATATATAAAAAAAAAATATTGAAAAATTATATTATAAGTACCTATAGCTTTTTCGTTGTAAAAAAAAAAAATATAAAATCAGATTTGAAAAGGGGGTTTTATGCAATTACATATTTTAATTTTGTGATTAACTGTTGATTAATTAGAATGTAAACAATGGAGGCCTCCTAATGATTTTGCCAAGTGATGAAGACGAATGTAATAATTAAAATACTTAGGTACTGAGAAGTAGTGAAGGTAATATTTCTTTATGATAAGATTAATAAGGGATGTAATGGTTTGACTACATGTTAGAATTGTAAAAGAACGTAAGCAGATGCAATCTCTTTCATTATTACATATTTGGTATCGATGTACAAAATATCAGTAAAATAAATATCATACGCAATCAAGGTCGACTTAATTAGCATAAAGCATCCGACGCACTGAAGAGCCAACGTCCGCTGCGTGAAGGAAACGAAATATCAAGACAAAGGTTTACTTTTAAGTTCTTTTAGTACTTTTAGTTTGGTGTATTCTGGTGCTCTTATAATACAGATAACAGGTGAGCTGATGTACTCACTAAATGTCCTATTCCTAAGATGAGTAGAGTTAAGGATAAGCAAAAAGAGTTAAGGAAGAAAGATTATTAAGTAGGTACTTGATAAAGATTATAGTTATTTTATGAGCCTTACTGAATAATTAAAGGAACTCGCAAGAGATTTATTTAGAGTTAGAGAAAGAAATTGAATGATGAAGCATGCATAAATCATGAATCCGCATAGAGTTAACGCATAGTCACGCATAGAGTTCACGTAGTAAAAGACAGAATCATAATAGGCACTTAAGAGACAAACGTTAATGAGTACTGAAGATGTCTAGATTGCTGAAACGTTGAAGTAGAGCTGAGCGTTGATCGTAGAGTTCTGGGAGGCCTGTGTGGCCTGGTCTGTGTGACGAGTAGGCCTGTGTGGCCTGTGCATAAGTTCGAGTCCCTGAGAGAAGGTCTGTGGCCTGAGAGCGGCTAGAAGACAATAATTGATGCCTGTGTAGTTTGCATGTGTAGGTCAGAGTGGAGGCAAGTGTGGCCTGACTTTGTGTTCCGGGCGTGAAGGATCGAGGGGATTCTGCCGACCGCCCACGAACGAACTTCAGATAGGGAGGACCATGGTGGGTACTGTTGACCATAGCGTGTCTTGGCGCGGAAACCTTGGCAAGGCTAGAATCAACGGCTAATGATCAAGATATCTTGAGTAGAGTAGTGATTTATGTGTATTCAGCAGGGTGCTGTCAAAGCACCAGAGGCTAGCAAGAAGGCCAAGAATGCTTAGCGTTAGGTAATGACAAGCTTAGGCAAGCTTTAGGAGGAATAAGACAGTTAAAGACACTTAAGTGTTCTCTTTAGGAAAGTGAACAGAGACGACGCAAGGTAAGAGAAACGAATTACTTTCTTTTCTTGAAAGTAAAACCTTATTAAGGAAAAACTATCATATATTCAAAAAAAAAAAAAAAAGGAAAAATACCTAGACAATACGAAAGTGGAAGGCCTAGTTCAACTGATGAGATATCTGTTAGTGTATTTTATTTATTTATTTATATAATGAGTTGATTAAAAGCTTTAGAACGACAATATTTTATTTGACAATGATAATTGGTAGTGGTAATTTTGTTGATCGAAAAATTACAGAGGTCAGGTGTTGCGTGTCTGGACCTGGACTGCCTGGTTATGTGATTGATTACCTTGGACATTTTCCGCTGTTGTCATGTGTAACAATTGTGCCCTATTTGCGCTATTATTGAAAATAAATTGAACCGACTTAAATTTGGGGAAGTACCTAGTGGTATCACTTTGAATGTAGGTACCTATCAGTTTTTGTGATGCAGGAAAAGTATAAGTAGATAAATTATCAAACAATGAAATGTAATAATGTGATATAAAAGAGGAAAGAGGAAGGGTTTTCTCGGTGAGGAGATGTAATACCTGAGAGGAAAGAGGAAGGGTGTTCTCGGTGAGGAGATGTAATACCTGAGAGGAAAGAGGAAGGGTGTTCTCGGTGAGGAGATGTAATACCTGAGAGGAAAGAGGAAGTGTGTTGAAAGAGGAAGTGTGTTATCTGTAGAGATATGTAATGTTTGAGAGGTATACTGCCTGAGAGGAGGAAGGGTGTTCTCAGTGAGGAGATGTAATGCCTGAGAGGAAAGTGGAAGGGTGTTCTCGGTAAGGAGATGTAATGCCTGAGAGGAAAGTGGAAGGGTGTTCTCGGTAAGGAGATGTAATGCCTGAGAGGAAAGTGGAAGGGTGTTCTCGGTAAGGAGATGTAATGCCTGAGAGGAAAGTGGAAGGGTGTTCTCGGTAAGGAGATGTAATGCCTGAGAGGAAAGTGGAAGGGTGTTCTCGGTGAGGAGATGTAATGCCTGAGAGGAAAGAGGAAGGGTGTTCTCAGCGAGGAGATGTAATGCCTGAGAGGAAAGAGGAAGGGTGTTCTCAGTGAGGAGATGTAATGCCTGAGAGGAAAGAGGAAGGGTGTTCTCGGTGGAGATGTAATGCCTGAGAGGAATGAGAAGTTGACGACTTCGAGCTGAGCTGGACCGAGTTGCTGCTAGGTTGGCTGATAAGCCGACAACTTCGAGCTGAGATGGACCGAGTTGCTGCTAGGTTGGCTGATAAGCCGACGACTCCGAGCTGAGCTGAACCGAGTTGCTGCTAGGTTGGCTGATAAGCCGACGACTCCGAGCTGAGCTGGACCGAGTTTGCTGCTTGGTTGGCTGATAAGCCGACGACTTCGAGCTGAGATGGACCGAGTTGCTGCTAGGTTGGCTGATGAGCCGACGACTTCGAGCTGAGCTGGACCGAGTTGCTGCTAGGTTGGCTGATAAGCCGACGACTCCGAGCTGAGCTGGACCGAGTTGCTGCTAGGTTGGCTGATAAGCCGACGACTCCGAGCTGAGCTGGACCGAGTTGCTGCTAGGTTGGCTGATAAGCCGACGACTCCGAGCTGAGCTGGACCGAGTTTGCTGCTAGGTTGGCTGATAAGCCGACGACTTCGAGCTGAGCTGGACCGAGTTTGCTACCAGAGCTGGAATGATTGGGTTTGCTTTTATGATAACTAGGAGGCTGTGATTTCGAGCGGGTGTCGTTCGATTTTGCTGCAAGGGTAGCTGGGAAACGTCGAGTTTGAGCTGTGATGGAAGTACGATGAATGGAAAGGGAAGTAGATGACTGAGTGAAACAGATGAGGTTGGTATAATTAATTGAGTATTTGCTTCAGCCATTCTGCAAACCAGTCTGCGGGTTCACCTGCCAGACTCTAGAGGACCCTGGGTCTTTCCATTGTAGGATTCGAGGACGAATCCTGGTCAGGATGGACGAGTTGTTAGGATTCACTCAGATCGGAATACAGACAGGAATGCAAGGAATGCAGACGCATTAACACCAACAGGAAGGTCTGTTGGTATTAGGAATGTTGCGCATGATGCGTAACATGGGACAAGGCAGGAAAAGGAGCTAGAAGTCAGTAGTGGTTGTATAACCGTCGTAGAGTCAATATATGAATGTTAATAATATACTTCTTCGTCATTATTGTTATTGTATAATTATTATTGAACTGAATAAATAATGTTCCTAATAATTCATAATATTATGTGTCCCAAAAATATGAAACATATCAAAGTTAGTTTTTTTTTTTAATGGCACACGCCCCTATGTTTTTGCCTTTTTAAATTCTTAAATAAAATTGGTTTTAACAGTTACTGTTTAAATTGAGAAGTTAAGGAGTTACAAACAAGGTCTCGCTTCCTCGACCTTGGCCTGCCGGCGGCTTCGGGCCTTCGGCCCTCAATGGCGGGCCTTCGGCCCGTTTTGTCAGTAGATCCCCGTCAAAGTTAGAATTTTTCATGTTTTTTTCGTGTTACCTTTTTTTCTATGTCGCTACACGGCACTGTGATCAGTAGATTCCGCGTCGTAGTTAAAATCTACCATTCATCTCTTTTTGTGTTATTTTTTTCTATATCGCTCCTGAAGGACCAATATGGGAACTTCCGAGATCGCGCGTAAAAGTTAGATTCGCGTCAAAGTTAGTCACGCGTTAGCTAACACGGCGGGCTAGAAAGAGAGAGGAGAGAGAGAGAGAAGAGAAGGAGGGGAGCGGTGCGACTAAAAAAGAGTGAACGAACGTGGTGTTGCGGAGCATGGGCCGTTTGTCAGTTTGTCTTTTTCGCTTTTATTTTACGAGAAAATGGCGTCCAAATATCAGATTATATGGTAAAATATTGGAAAACGGGCGTTTCGAACAAAGGAAATAATTTTTTTTAACTCTTAAAATCAAAATGGCGGTCAACTTGTAATTTTGACGTAACAAAGAAACTCAAAATTACGATCCTATTGTGAGAAAAAAACAAAAAGAAAATTTAAAGTGTCACTTCTCAAACGTCAAAATCGAAAGTAATTGAAAAACATCATTTTTTCTCTGTAACAAAATTCATTTTGGTAGCGGTGTAATTTGTGGTTGAAATAATTTTTGCCGTTTTCAAATTGAAGAGAATACCCGCGATTCGACCCTGGCCGTGATAAAAGAATGACAAAACAATCGAAAGTGTCAAATAAAAAATGCCAAATGCGAAAAATCTTGACCGAACTCCTTTGTTTTTCAGCAAAACAAATCGCTGTGACGTTAAAAGTCGCGATACAATTTTTTTTTGAAATTCAATAAGAAAGGCATTACCCTTAACTTGAACGTGGTTGTAAAAAAAACTCGAAAAAAAAACGAAAATGCGACTTTTTAAACGTCAAGTCCAAAAATTGGGAGCCAAAATCGGCCATTTTCGAAAATTCACAGCGTCGCCATTTTGGATATTTATGCGGCAAAAATTGAAAATTCCGACACAGCAACTCTTCTACTAAACTGCGAAAATGATCCTCGATTCCTGATGTACGGAAATTCCCGAGAAAAAAAATTTCGAAATATAGCTGATTTTCATTGATTTGGCTCGGAAATGTGGAAATTTTGAACGGCAAATTGTACTGCTCGAACGTTTTTGACTGTAACTTTGACCATGTCGGTCGGGGGATGACCGAAAAGGTATCAACTTGTAGCTGAGAAACGGTTTTTGAAGACTGAAAAATTTCATCGTAATTGACGTTACCGTCTTTCACTTATAAGCTGTCAAAGTCGATTTTTTTTAATTTTTTTTGCGAATTTTCAAAAGCGTCTATAGCGGCCATTTTGGAAAATTTTGCGATCGCAATTTCACGTTACGCTTCTTATCGACGAACTCTGTCGACCAAAAAAAAAAATTCCCAGAAAATCACACCGTTTCGGAGAAAACGACGAAACAAATTGTGATCAAAAAAATCATACCCTTTCGATTTTTTGAGTATAAAAGGAAAAAATAGAATCGGCTGAAATTCGCAGCTTGGCACGTCGTGAGCGCCGTGAATTCCGATCCGAAATCCGTTTTTCGTTTGCGTGCATATTTCCGGAGAAAATGGCGTCCAAATATCAGGTTTTGCTGAAATTTGGCGAACACGACCGAGGAAATAATTTTTGCCGATTCGGAAAATCAAGATGGCGGAATTTTTGTAATTTTATCGGAACGAAAAAACTCCGATCTACAACACCCTCACGAAATGTTTTTGGAAAAAGAATTGAAACTGTCATTTAAAAAATGTAAAAATTGAAAAGTTGGAAGAAATCGGAAAAAGACACGTGTTTCTGCACACGGAAAAATTTAGATAAAATCGAAGAATCAAGATGGCGGCCAGATTTTGGTTTCGTCGTACAGGCAAAATGTGCAGCAATGACATATTGATGCAAGAAGCAAGAGCCGAAGAAAAAAATCGCAACTGTCATTTTTCAAACGTCAGATTCAAAATTTTTGATCTCGATTTCTCAACTTTGACGTTTAAAAAGTCCCAGTTTGAATTTTTTGTCGAGTTTTTTTTTCAAAACCACGTACTAGCTAATAGTATTGCCGTTATTCTGACATTTAAAAAAAAATTGTATCGCGAGTTTCAAGGTCGCCGAGATTTTTTTTGTTGAAAAAAAAATACTTTTTTTCGGGTTTTTCAAGTTTGACATTTATTAAGTGACATTTTCGAATTCGCTGTTATTTTTTCTGCATAGCCAGATGAGGGTCGCAAGTAATGCCTTTATTTTGACATCGCCAAAAATAATTCAATCACGATTTATACCGTCACTATAATGACATTTAGTAAAGAGGAATACAATTTTTCTCAATATTCATGAATTTGACGTTTGAAAAAAATGACAGTTGCAGTTATCCGGGATAGCTCTTGCACCAATATATTATTGCTGCACATTTCACCTTTACGATGATACCAAAATCTGGCCGCCATCTTGATCCTTCGATTTTATTTAAGTTTTTTCGTGTGCAAAAACTCGCGTTTTTTCAACTTTTCGATTTTGACGTTTCAAAAGTGCCAGTTCGGATTAGTTTTTCGAAAATATTTCACAGGGGTGTAGTAGCCGGGAGTCTCTTCGTTAAGCTAAAATTACAAAATAGCCGCCATCTTGATTCTTCGAATCGAAAAAAATTATTTCCTTCGGTCGCGTTCACGGAATTTCCGCATACGTAATATGACATTAAGTTCTTTACTCTATTTTTCACGGCGCATTTTTCAAATTTTAAAAATAATAATCACTCCAAATTATTAGTGAAAGACCAATTAATTGTCGCAATTAATTCTAAAAACAATTATTAAAAAAATGCATAAGAAAAAACAGAAATTAACCCGAACAGGATCGGCGCATGCATAACCATCATTATCATAATTAATTAATGAAAGCGGGGCAACAAACGACCGAGCTAGCGCTCCGGCACGTCAAAACACCATAATAGTCTCCCGATGACGGCGAAATGCCGCAAACGTATTATTAACAATTTCATATAAATTGTCATATCTTCGTTGTTAAATGACCAATGTGGATAATTTTTTCACCATCATTTACGTTATTTAATTGTCGTTGCGACTGTCCTTTTAATTTTCAAAATCGTGCATAAAGAAGAAGACAAAAAAAATAATAAAAAATTAATTTATCGATTTTTTAATAAAAATAAAAGTGTAAGCTAATTTTCGAGCAGCGAGGAAATTTTTTATTTTTCGTTTAAAGTACCTACATAATCGATATGAAATGAAGCCAAAACTTCAAATTTAGTGTTGAAGAAAAAAAATCTGACGAAACTTCAACTGTGTCATCGATGGGGGAAGATATATGTGAAACACGTCTGAACCGTTTCAATGACCTGCCGAAGTTTTTCCGAATTTTGACAGTTTTTCCAAAGGTTTAGGAAAAAAACTATATCTATATTTTTTGTAGGTAAAGAACGTCTCTATCATACAGTTTAATTTATTTTTCGATAGGTCCACAATATTTCGAAAAAAATTCGAAAGCATGCGATAAAGAGTAGCATTTGGTCAATTTGTTCAATTGAACAAACAATTGCCGCTCCCAAACAGGGAATTTTTCTGGAAAATGTTTCAAATAAAAAAATAGCACTTGAAGAATTGTTCAAAAAAGGTCTGATTTGATTTTTCGCTAGGATGAACCGTTTTCGAAAAAAAAAATTTTTTGTGGGTTTTTATTTCATTTTAAACCAAAGCTAATTTTTTTGTTTTTTTTCGAATAAGTCACTTTTGCCGACTTGTCACGTAAAAATCATCCAAATCTTTTTGGTAGGTAACTAACGGCTCTATCTCGCTGTTTTGTTATTTTTTCGATCTGTCAAATAAATTTTGAAAAAAAATCCGAATTAGTCGAAAAATCATGCAAATACGGTGTCCTCAATTTTTGAGAGCCGATTACCGCTCACCTAATTATTTTTTCGAAAAACGATCTCTACAAAGTTTGTACGTCTATCCTTTCCCTAAGTAACTGTACTTGCAGAATTTGTCCGCGACGTACCGTTACCGAGAAACAACTCCTTATGTCGGGACGTTTTAAAAAAAATACGGCCCTGAACGGGGGCCTTAAAATTCCCGGATCCGGCCCATTTTCAATAGGTCGTATTTGGGGGTCCCCAGCTTCGTCCCTACCGAGTTTCATCCCGATCGGTGCAACTTTCGGACACTTAGAGTGTTTCCTAGCAGATTCCCGAAAAATCCCGAAATTCCCGAAAAAAAAACACTTCCCGGTAACGGATCCCGCTCATTTTCAATAGGCATCGTGGGACCGTGCGCCTCTTCAATCGAGCCAAATTTCAACTTCCTAAGACGAAAAATGGCGCCTCTAGAGTGTTTCCTAGCAAAAATCACAGAACTTGCGACCTACTGACGGACAAAAATCGGGCACAAGGCTCCGTATACTTCCGAGATTTACGATTACATCGATCTCGGAAGAACAAGTGAAAATCGCAATTTTCAAAGTTGATGGCAGTATACAACGGAAACGGCTCCGAATAAGTATTTGAAAACGGCTTACATGTCCCTCTGTCTCAACTTTTTATGTACATATATATTTAAATATATTTATTTATTTATTTATGTACATACTATCCTGTGACGTAGATGAAATGTTTATACAGGGTGGCAGAAAATCTGAGATTTTTCAACTCCTAAACAACAGAAATAAATATAGTAAAAATGTTTATGTACCATAGGATAGTACATAAAAAGTTAAAATAGGGACATGTAAGGCGTTTTCCACTATCTTGAGCTGTTTTAGTTGTACACAGGGCCTTGAACTTCAAAAATTAAGATTTTCACTTTGTTTATAACTCATTTTAACATGAAACTGTTCATTTTAAACACCAACTGTAAAAACCAATCTTATTTTTTCTTCTCAGACAATCTAAAATGCAATAACATAGGAGCATGCCATTTAAAAAAACATAAAAAACGTTCAAAAAACAACACGTTAAATTCAAACATAATTCAAAAATTTCTTAAAATCATATGGAACATAGCCGTAATTGTCGGTCCCGTATACCGTGAATAACCCTGTATATTGTATGGGTACTGAGTTTATAGTTATCTTAATCTTTAATTAACTTATGAGATAATATAACTTATTATTAAAATATATTTTGAGAACAACTGACTATCTTTATTTACTTTTGGCATTTTAATTTACGATATTTATCACAAAAATTAGAGATTATAATCTTAGTGCAAATATTTGATCAATTCTGCAGATATCATCTCAAAACAGAATTATGCATGTAACTTATTATTTGAAGAGTTGCAGGAGTAATTTTGAATTTATGCTTTCTAGGCTAATTAAAATTAAAAACTGATATCACAAAACATAAAAATACATAATATGGTACCATATGATACACGTGTATCTTCAATATTGCAATAAAATTTAAAGACAGATTCTCTAGTCAAAAATAAACAAAAAATTTCCTCTTGAACATATGTGCAAATAATGCACTATTTTTGAGAACAAAAATAGTTGAAAGAAGATTAGTTTTCCAGTTTTTTTGAAGGTATCTCGAGAACCATTTAAGATATTATACAGACTGTTTCATTAATCAGTGCAGAAAACTCAACTGAAGATTCCTTGCTGAATTTTAAGGGGGGTTTGTCATAAAAAAATTTCTTAAAGCCTCCACAAAGAAGTTACGTCCCCTTAAAGTAGGGTAAAAAATTCACATTTATCAATTTTTTCTAAAATGACTTGAAATAATAAAAAAAGACGGCTAGGTATTCGAATACTACTTCCAGGAAGCCTCCATAATTTCATAATTTTATCCACCTCTGTTCTCTTCAAGGGTGTGAATCATACTACCCCCTAAAAGTTTTTTTCCAGAACTTTTTTCCTAATAATTTTTTTTTATCTTTAAATTCACACTTTGGATGACCAGTTCAATTGAAAAAAAATTGTCTCTTAACAATTTCACGGAAACTCAATACCTATCCACTAAATAAATAAAATAAGGGCATGTATTCAAGAAAATGGTGCCCATTTTGAGCACTGTCCTAAACAAGATATGTATTGTTAATTTACTTAAATATGATTGTGTTTATTGTTTATTATTTTTTTTGTGTTATTTAATGTTTATTTATTTCTATAAATATTTTACATATTTTGCATAGTTAACCTTGCAGAGAACAAGTGTTACGTCCTTGGTGAATAATCGATTCGTATTCTCTAAGACACCACCGTTTCCTACCCCTTCCTATCCCTTTACACATCGGGAAGAAGGAAAAGGACACCTGACCGGACAGGACCACACATAGAAGAGTCGAGGTTTAACATCGAGAGAGGAGAGAGCTCGACCAAGAGTGCCGTTCGTACCAGATTCGTCGATGCTGGTGTTACGAGAACGGGATACCTAGTTCTTTAATGAAATAAGGAAGCGGTATAAAGTAGTGGAACAATCGTGGGTACCTACATAGTGAAGCAGAGTGAACAATAATAATAGTTACAACATCTCGCAAATTAAAACAAGTGCCCCTTTAGTCGGACAAGACACAAGGTCAGTAATTTCGATAATTATTATTAATAATTGTGTTCCTGTCAATCATTGGCAATTACAGCCTGGTCCTTCCCTAAATTTTGATCCTGTCATCCGTGGCGATTCGGTATTACCATCGCGGCATCGAGCCGCATTAATTTAGCCCCCTTTCAGGATCGAATCGCGTCGTTAATATTTCGTGTTGCTCTTTGACGCGGAGTTAACATTTTTTTTGGTCCCTCCGTAGTCGGATAGGAAAGCTCGTGGAAATATAGTTCATTAATTGGTTGCATCATTTGTTTGAAATTAGTTTCTCACTCACTGTGTTAAGGTAGCCTGTTTGTAGGTCAAAGGATTCGAAATAGTCGATCCAAAGGACGCCAGACGGCATTTTCACCCATTCCACTAATTTACTCCATTCTACCTCACTCCACTTCTTCGTTCGTTTGCAGGTGTTCGTTTTTAAAAAAACCTCTGTAAAATAGTTGGAATATTTTCTCTCTGAATTCGCAGGGCAGAATATTGATTTTGTATTCACGGTATACTGGGTACACTCGGTATCTTAAGTATTGTTTTTGGTGAATTCGAATTCAATAATTTATTTTCAACTCGATATTAAATAAGTAACTTTCACTTGGTTAGGTACTTATTTTTGGTATTGCTCATCGTTCGTTGTTGTTGTATTTTTACAGGTTTTTAACGAATAACCCTTTTTCGTTGTTACAGGGAAAATATTGATTTTTGTATTCACGGTATACCTACTGGGTACACTCGGTATCTCAAGTATTGTTTTTTGGTGAATTTCAAAGTCAATTTATTTTCAACTCGTTTTTAAATAAGTAACCTTCACTTGGTTAGGTACTTATTTTTAGTTATTGTTCGTATTTCGTTGTCGTTGTATTTTTTACAGGTGTAAAAAATAACCCTTATTCGTTTATTGCTTTAGTGTTTTGTTGATACTCTTTAGCAAAATGTCCAACACTTTGGTCGGAGCAAACGCTTCTGTTTCGAAGTTTTTGACTCGTTTGAACTCGATTCTGACAGTGGTTTCAGCACCCATTGATGAAAAGTCGCGTTTTATTGTCCTGGCTGCATGCGACAGCGCTTCAGATTTGTACAATCAGGTGCAGGAGGTTGATAGAAATATCCTGATTACGGTTGAGTCGGCAGATAAGAGTGCTTTGGTCGTAGATGTGTCATCGGAGATTTGGAAATCATACTCGGGACTACTTATCGAAGTTGATTCGGTTTATTTTCAGATTAGAGCGGTTCAATTGTCGTTGGAATCGACTCAGGATACGGTGGTGAAATCACGTCATGGTTCGAGTGAATCGTTGAATAGTCGACAGTCTGGTGCTCCCGCACTACCCTCCTCTGCAAGTTCACATGTGAAATTGCCTCGTATCGGTATACCTACTTTTGATGGTTCGTTGAGGATGTGGTCGGTTTATTATGATTTGTTTAGGACTTTGATTCATTCGAATGATTCGTTAGCTCCAATTGAGAAGTTCCAGTATTTAGTTTCGACTTTGTCAAAGGAACCTCTTACCCTTGTCAAACATTTACCACTGACAGATGACAATTATGTGATAGCTTTCGATACTCTTGTCCAAAGGTATCAGAATGAGCGAGTACTTGCGACGTGTTATTGGCAGGCGATTTGTAATGCTCCCAAAATAACGGATTCTGATTCCTCACAATCGCTTCGTGAATTGTTGAATACCTTTTCAGAAAATATTACAGCTTTGGGTCAGGTCTCAGGCGTCTCTCTCTGGGATTTCACTTTGTTCAACTGGTTGCTACAGAAATTGGATAACGCTACTCGAAAGCGTTTCGAACTCCAATTTGCATCTGAAGAGTTTCCATCATATCAGGATTTGCACAAGTTTTTGTCGTCACAGTGTCGTGCATTAGAATCATCTTTGGGGAATGACCTATCTCCGTCTGCAGTCGTTGGTAAGCGGAGTAGCGTCAAGTCTGGTGGAAAAGTGGAATCGAGGAATTCACATGCATTTTTGTCAACGTCGAGTGCGTCTTCATCGAAGCAGTCGTGCTTCCATTGTAATGGAGAACACCCGATCTCGAATTGTCGTTCTTTTTTGAAGTTGGACCCGCGCAAGCGTTTTGAGGCTGTGAAGGCAGCGCGCTTGTGCCTAAATTGTTTTGGCCCTTCACACTTGGTGAAGCAGTGCCCCTCTTCTCATTCGTGTAAGGAGTGTGCAGGTCGGCACCACTCTTTATTACATTTCGTTAAACTTAGTAATTCGGATGGAGCAGCTTCTCATCGAGTTGAGCCGCCTCCAGTCGCATCCACGGTTGCCATGTCTTCTCTCCCATCCTTTCAGGATGTTCGTTCTCGTTCTCGTAGCAATACTACGGTTCTTTTAGCAACCGCATGTATTGAAGTTCAAGACAAGTGGGGCAACTATCAAGTGGTTCGTTCTTTAATTGACTCTGGCAGTCAGTCGTCTTTTATTACTGATCGGTGCCGCAAGCGTTTGGGCTTGCACTTGAATCGATCATCAACACCTATTTCTTGTTTGGGTCACGTGACCTTGGGATCGGCCCAGGGATCATCTGATTGCATTATTCGTCCCGTTGGGGTACCATCACCTACTTTTAAAGTAAGTACTTTGGTCTTGCCCAATATTTGTGGAAAACTTCCCAGTGTTGACATTTCGCCATCGAAGGCGCTTGATAATTTGAAGTTAGCGGATCCTAATTGGTACACGCCTGGTTCTGTCGATGTTTTGCTAGGAGCTGACATCTTTCCCAATATTGTTCATGGTGGTTATTTGTCGGGCAGTGATAACTGTCCAGCCGCAATGAACACGACGTTTGGTTGGGTTCTTTTGGGAACCATTTCGTCGAAGGTTGCGGGCGAGGTTCAAGCTTGTTTTGCGTCGGTAGATTCGACCCTTGAAGAGACTCTTAAGGCATTTTGGAGAGTTGAGGAGGTGCCTTCAGTTGAGGTTTGCTCTAATGAGGAACAAGAGGCTGAGTCGTTGTTCGTTGAGTCTCATTATCGAGAAGAATCAGGTCGTTTTGGGGTATTGTTGCCATTTAAGGATAGCAAAGAGTTGCCTATCTTTAATGATTCGTTGAATGTCGCAGATCGTCGTTTGCTCGCTTTGGAGAGACGATTGTCGAGGTTGCCTCACATTAGAGACATGTATGTAGAGTTTATGAAAGATTATTTGGAGGCTGGGCACATGTCGTTGGTGCCATTGGAGTCGGAATCTGCAAACTCTTATTACATTCCGCATCATTGCGTTTTTAAAGACCCTGGTGTTTCGATGTCTTCTGATGTGTCTTCGCTCGCCCCAGTATCGTCGAAAATTCGTGTCGTGTTCGACGCCTCGGCCAAAGCATCGAACAATCTTTCGTTAAATGATACCTTGTTGATTGGTCCGAAGTTGCAAAATGACATCACTAGTGTTTTGCTTCGTTTTCGAGAGAACAAATTCGTGTTCACTTGTGACATTAGGCAGATGTATCGGCAAATTTTAGTTGGAGATTCACATCGACAGTATCAATTAATTCGTTGGCGTTTTTCAGAAAAGGATCCTATTCGAAGTTACAAATTGAACACTGTAACTTATGGTGTTTCGTCCTCGCCATATTTGGCCATTAGGTGCTTGTTACAATTAGCTCAAGAAAATTCTGAGAAGTTTCCTCTCGCTTCGAAAGCCATTCGTCTCGGGCTTTATGTCGATGATTTTGCCATTGGGGCAAATCAAATCGAGGAAACCTTGGAGTTGAGAAATCAGCTCATTTCGCTATTGCAATTGGGACAATTTGAGTTGCGGAAATGGTCTGCTAATAATCCACAATTGCTTCAGGATCTGCCTGTTGAACATCGTCAACAGCAGTCATCCAACTTTGATTCGGAATCGGACTTTTCCGGGAAAATTCTCGGTCTTCAGTGGCAATCGGCTACTGATTCGTTTTCGTTCATGGTTAAGTCCATAGATTCACCTTGTACTAAGAGAAGCATTCTCTCAGAAGTCGCTAAGATCTATGACCCGTTGGGTTTCTTGTGCCCATTGACCTTTATGGCAAAACGAGTCATTCAACATTTGTGGTATCTCGGGCTGGATTGGGATGAAGATCCACCAGCTGATGTTGTCGAAAAGTGGAATCGATATAAGTCCACTCTTCATGTTTTATCCAAGTTGACAATCCCTAGGTGCTTGGTTCCCGAAGGATCTTTCGTGCCGCAGTCTTACTATCAGATCTCGTTTCGTTCGTCCTTGAACAAGGTCCTCAATCCATTGTTGTTGATAAGGTTTTCGCTTGGAGTGACTCTTCGGTCGCTCTATCCTGGATCAAGTCGTCTCCACATCGGTGGAAGACTTTTGTTTCGAATCGTGTCGTCCACATTCAGGATCGAATTCCTCCGGATTGTTGGAATCATGTACGTTCAGGTGACAACCCAGCGGACGTCGCGTCTCGGGGCTTGTTACCAGAGGAGTTAGTCGGGGCTTCCGCATGGTGGGCGGGGCCTGAATTCCTCAGATTGCCGCTGGAATCTTGGCCAGCACTCTTTCCCATTGCTCCCACTTCTGATGTTGAACTGGAGAAAAGGAATATTGTTTTGTTCGCTACGATAGAGATTTCGGATGTCGATGTTTTGTTGAAAAGATTTTCTTCTTTGAGGAAAATTCAGGGTATTATCGCTCGTTGTTTTCGTTTCACTAACAATTGTCGTGCTGTCAATAGGACCACTGGTGCATTGAGTGTCTCTGAGTTGCATGCTGCTCTCATGCACATTGTTAGAATTGTTCAATCTTCGGTCTTCTCTTCGGAATTGGAGAAAATTCGCTCTGGTAAACCATGTGCCAAGTACTTGCAGTCATTGTCGCCCTTTATTGATGATTTCGGTATTTTGCGAGTCGGGGGTCGACTGTTGCATTCGGGTTTAGCATTCGACGCTAAATATCCCGCATTGTTGCCAGGAAGGCATAGGTTGGTTGAACTTTTGATTGATCAGATACATCGAGGTAATTTGCACCCAGGAGTGAA
The DNA here is from genome assembly GCA_910589415.1 of Malachius bipustulatus. Classification (NCBI taxonomy): domain Eukaryota; kingdom Metazoa; phylum Arthropoda; class Insecta; order Coleoptera; family Melyridae; genus Malachius; species Malachius bipustulatus. Next base: position 45,856,713 of record OU342632.1, on the reverse strand, counting down.
CACTGCTCATTATCTCCTTCAACAAAATTTTTGGATCCTGTCTGCTCGTAGGGTCATTCGTAGTTATTTGTCGAAATGCAATCGTTGCTTTCGCACTCGTCCCCTCTCGTTGGAGCCTCCCATGGGGAATTTACCTGTCGCTCGTGTCTCCCAATTGAAGCCCTTTAGTTGTGTCGGGGTCGATTATGGGGGACCCTTTCCTATTGTCTTGTCGAGGTATAGGGGTGTCAAAACTTCTAAAGCCTATTTATGTTTGTTCGTATGTTTCGCGACTCGCGCGATTCATCTCGAGATCGCTTCTGATTTATCGTCAGAGACTTTGAAATGGGCTCTAGGAAGAATTGTTTCTCTGCACCCTGGTGCGGATGGTGTCGCCAGGGTTGCCTCGGTTCGTACGACCAAAGGTCTTTGTAAACGACCTCTGGTCAAACTTTGCCCGTTACCTAACCAGTAACGGACTCAGGGAATTTCGTCCCTGACTTGTCGTTTCGTTTCGTTTCGTTTTTGTTATTGTCGTTAGTTTCGTTTTCGTTAGTTTCGCTTTTGGTTCAATTTTCTGATAGCGGAAAATTCCTCCGGTAATTTTGGTGGGCGGTATGTTACGTCCTTGGTGAATAATCGATTCGTATTCTCTAAGACACCACCGTTTCCTACCCCTTCCTATCCCTTTACACATCGGGAAGAAGGAAAAGGACACCTGACCGGACAGGACCACACATAGAAGAGTCGAGGTTTAACATCGAGAGAGGAGAGAGCTCGACCAAGAGTGCCGTTCGTACCAGATTCGTCGATGCTGGTGTTACGAGAACGGGATACCTAGTTCTTTAATGAAATAAGGAAGCGGTATAAAGTAGTGGAACAATCGTGGGTACCTACATAGTGAAGCAGAGTGAACAATAATAATAGTTACAACATCTCGCAAATTAAAACAAGTGCCCCTTTAGTCGGACAAGACACAAGGTCAGTAATTTCGATAATTATTATTAATAATTGTGTTCCTGTCAATCATTGGCAATTACAGCCTGGTCCTTCCCTAAATTTTGATCCTGTCATCCGTGGCGATTCGGTATTACCATCGCGGCATCGAGCCGCATTAATTTAGCCCCCTTTCAGGATCGAATCGCGTCGTTAATATTTCGTGTTGCTCTTTGACGCGGAGTTAACAACAAGGGTGGATAAAATTATGTAATTATGGAGGCTTCCTGGGGTATGTAGTAGTATTCCAATACCTAGCTGTCTTTTTTTTTATTTCAAGTCATTTCAGAAAAAAATCGATAAATGTGAATTTTTTACTCTCCTTTAAGGGGATGTAACTTCTTAGGGGAGGTTTAAAGAATTTTTTTTCATGACTAACCCCCCCCCCCCCCCCTTAAAATTCATTAATAGAATCTCCAATTGAATTTTCTGCACTGATTAATGAAACACCCTGTATAACTCAGCTTTTATAAATCTCATTATTGATATCAGCTACGACCTTTTTAAAGCCATTTCAGTTTTTTTTTTCATTTGCCATTTGAGATTTTAGGATTGTGCGAGATTTTTTTGCCTTTCATTTTCTGACACACATGTTTTGAAGCATCCAAAGCCAGTTTTTTTGTCGTAAATGTCGTTTTTCTCCAAAACGGTTCACGTTAGCAGTTATGACCAAGAGTAATTTTATTGTATAGAAAATTTTAACGGTTTAAAATGCGTTTTTAAAAAGTCAATTTGCCCAGTGTGGTAGAATTAGGGGTAAAAAAATATGAAAAAAATTCAGTCAGCATTAAAAAAGTAACGAATATCAATGAAGAGACATATACAAAAACTGAATTCTGTATCTCAAAAACAGTTCCCGAGATAACTTTAAAAAACTGAAAAAATACTGTTTTTGACACCCTGTATGTCAAAAGCGGTACATTTCCGGGCACAAGTAATGGGAATAGTAAACATTTTGCATTTTGCACAAGTAGTAAAAATAAATACAAAATTTTAAGCAAAAATAGTACCTATCTACTTGGTATTTTTTATTTCAACTTTATCATGCTTTGTGTTAATATCGATATACATTGCTGACCTTTGAGACAATGAAAATTATGTCTTTGTTTCAATGATTCAAATACTTAAAATGCTTGATAAAACAGCAGAAGAATAATTTAAGTTACCAGGAGTTTTATCAATATGATACATACCAGAGGGAAAACCAGACTGATATTACCATACCTTATGATAAGATTGGCCAAAACATTTTCAAGTTATGTAGGTAGGTACCTTAAAATGTTTAATTAACTGCCTAACATTTCAGTCTTTATCCTACAAAAAAATTCAGACCAGGCATACTTTGTATAATAAAAAATTACTTTGAGAATTAATTTTGAGTCTTTCTACATAAGAAAAATTCCTGGTACGATAATTATGCTCAATACTCAAATTTTATAGATAGAAAGAAATTATTGTGTCCGATTTCAACGAGTTACCATAGAATGCATCCAGGCAGACAATTTTTCAAATAAATTTTCTTAGAAATAAAAAATAAACGAGATACAGCCCTTGGAAGTTTAAAAAAAAAGTCCAGCCTTGTGAAATATGCATGAAAGGTCTGATAAAACATCTACAAGTCAAGACAATTTCTCTAAATTGGACTCTCGTGACATTGAATTTAAATAGGAAAATTATAATTCCATACACGTGAAAAAAAAAGTATTTATTTCAGTGAAACGATATTATTAGTCAAATTTGACTTGAGTTTTCTAGTCTTTGTTTTTCTATTTAACTTTCCTACATTTTAATTGAGTTATTTTAATTAATTTCCTGTCATTTTGGTTTTGTTTCCCAAGCATTGTTTCCTCATTTGGATTCCCCGTATGTATTGGAATATTTTTTTTATTGTTTATTGAAATCAATTTGGTTACCTAGTTGAATTTATCACAAACTGGACTTATTTTTTTTTACTTGCTAAAGGCCCTGTATCTCGTTTATTTTTGACTTTTTTAAGAAGAGTATTTGAAAAAGTGTTTGTCTTGATGGATTTTATGCAGTCAAAAAAAGTATCACCTTAAAAACACCTATATGGATCGGATCTACAGAAGAAAATGTAATACATAATCATGACACCATCTTTATACCTATGAAATAAGAAATAATGTATTCTAAATTATTAAATGTGTAAAAATAGCAATGATAAGTTTAAACCTTTTATAGTTATGTACCGCCTAATCAATAATTTTCTAATAAAATAACATGACCGTTAATATACCGTTAAAATATTATAAGTACATTAAAAAGACAATACTTACTCCTGATTTCTTGTATTGATTGTGGACTCAAGCCATATGGAATTAAATCATAAGCTTTGAAATTCATCATCCATAAATATAATATAATTTCCATTACAGAACCTGGCTCGATATTCTCACTTTTATCATGTAACTTGTTCAATATAAGAGGTATTATAACATGACTGATGAAATCTGGATTTAACGATTGATAATTTAGATTACTCAGTGCCCAAAGAAACCTCTTAATATCTTTCAATCGTATATTTTCCTTTGAAGATGACAATAACTGACGATTTTCTTTCAATTCGTCAATAGCTTTGTTTGCACAAGCGATTAATAAAGGTTCATCATAATATAAATAATCAGAAAATAGAGCCAAAATGTGACATATGGCCGTGAAAGAGTACAAGTGTAGAGTTTTATTAAAAAATATGCAATGAGAAGTCGTCGATAAAAGATCGTCATCTTGGTACCTGTTGTGACGAATTGTTTTTATTAAAGTTACAAACAAGGCAGGATCTTTGAGTAAAAACAAATTATCGTTGATGTAAGTTTTCACTTTTTCCAAAAAAAATTTATTGCTGATTTTTGTGCTGGTTTTGAAGGTACTATTGCAAACAATGCACAAATCTTCAGTCGTTAAATTGTTGATGAAATTTTTGTTAAGACTAGCTAAGCATTTCCTTAAATTCTTCTGGGCCTCTCTAGTTTTCTTCTGGAGACCCACGTAAAAAATCAATTGAATTAAATGATCTTTTGATAATGTTTCTGTAGATTCGGATAAGTCTTCGACGGCCATAGAATAAAATTTGTAATTGGTAATTTTTTGAGGTATCAGTCTTAAAAACGATCCCAGGAATCCAAACACTTCATCTCGACTCAGTCCGTTTAGTCTTAAGCAGCATTCCAGGTCTAAAACGTTTAATATTTTTACAAAATTGTAATCGTCAGGCACGGTTTGCTTATCATCAAGTGCACTCAAAATGCCCACAATGTCTTCATTGGTAAATTTATGGAGACTACTTAAACTCTCATTGCTGAGAGACTTTAATATAAAGTTCTTTTCCTCTGACCTGCATTGTATCTTGCGGCTGTTTATGTAGTCAATCAATCGACCTGTGAGAGTGTCCTGATTTAAAATTTTAACGTGTTCACCAGCAATGCTTCTCGCGAGAAATCGAAATTGGGAATGGAAGAGTAAATACCTTGTAATTTGATTTTGTTTAGTTAGGGGTCTAATTAATACACTCATTTTGGCACAAAAATGTTCCCTCTTGTTTGAAATCAGCACTTTAATGATTTAAAAAATTATGAAGCATACATGTTATATAAAACACACGTGTTAACTGAAAATTATCAATCAAACAACTAACTATCTTAAATACTTGGAACCTAACTGAATTATGTAGGTATTTCCATTTCCTAATCCTAATCTACAACACAAACTGAAATGAACATTTTAAATCGATGTCATGTGTTTTAAATTTTGTTTACCTGCTGCCCAATGCCCGTGCATCAAGTGGGGGTTACTTGACTTACTTGTTACTTGTCAGTTGTCGTAGTCGATCATTGAACTAACCATCATGTCAAGTTTCAATTCTGATATATTCTGTAATTCTGTTATAAGTTGGCTTGACCGAAATGTTAGGCCGCCATTAATCTGCAATTTTAGTTTCATACTCAAACCATCGAATATCGAATTAAAACATAAATAGTATGGAGATCACTGACTCTAACCGACAAGTGATAACCGATACGAACTTTCTCTTCTAACCGTCCCATCACTTGAAATGTACAGTTACGGCCATTCAAATGTGAACGTCAAAAGTGAATTGTGTAATTTTTAACTTTAGGTCATTAGTGCCGTGAAAGCATAGATGTCAAATACAGGGTGTCGATCTAGTCAAAAAATAAAAATATGATCCTAACCTTCATTAACCTCAATATCTCTAAAATAAAGCCTCCATCTACCTACATTTTTTCAAAAAGTTACTTTTTTCCTAAATTGAACGTTGAACTGAAAAATTGTTTCAAAATTAAAAAAAAATATTCAGTAGTGTGAAAAATAGAGGAGATAGAATGAGGAGATCCCCCTATATCTTCGCCCTTAGAAGCCATTTCAGTCTCTAAATTTTTCACATACTGTTTTTTTCTCTCCTGTATAATTTATGGCACTCGTCTCTGAGACATCCTGTGTAATATTTATCATTGATGGAAAAAAGATAGATGTCAAATATATTTATTTATTGACGCTACTAAATCAAATCTGACTTACTATAATAAACTTCAGCCGAAATTTACCTACATAACAACAAAAATGCGTTCACATTTAGGTGACGGCGACTTGTCGAAACGATCCTAGTTTAGTATAGCATGCTATATATTGCTATTTTAAACTAAATACGTTACTATAGTGGCGCCACCACCTAGGAAAGCTTGACAATTCGATGCGTCAAGTATTGCGTGCACGCTATTCATTTTAATAATGTATTCTAATTGTTAACACGAAGTCTTTCAGGATTAAAAAAAAATTGATATCATTGTAAAATTTTCAGCCTTTCCAAATAAATTTGAGGATACTAATTAAAATAATTTAAAATGACACCTTTACGTGCGCGCCTGCGCGCGACTGCCAGGTGTCCCGAATCTGCTGGATGTACAGTGGTACAGAGGTTTTTTATGACCAAAATACTGGCCGATCTGAAAGTTTTAGATTTCAGCCTTTCCAAAGAACTTTTTTGACACCAACTATAATAATCTCTTTGTTCATAATTAATTCATTATTAATGTTTTCATCTAAAAAAGAAAAAACTAGGTATTCGATCAATGCAGCTGAACACAGCCAGAAATGTCTGAAGCCAGTGATTGATTTTGATTGATTTTGTCATTGTTGTCATTTGTCATTGATTTGCATTTTTTTCATAACATTTATTGGTTATGTGTAAAAATCAAAACAAAAACAAAGGGCGAGTGGGCGACTGACGAGACGATTCTGACGATTAGTACCTACTAAACTTATAAATTTGAGTTTTATTATAGAAATTATTATTATGGAAAGTTTGGAATAAGATTGGTCTGCTAAAAATACAATGAATACTCAGGAAGTTTTGACTCTGCAGTTCGGTCATTATTCAAATTATGTTGGAACACACTGGTGGAACATTCAAGAGAGGTGCTTCAATTACTCTGAAACCTCTGCACCTTCTGAAATTAGTCACGATGTTTTATTTCGTGAAGGACTAACTCATAAGGTAAGACGGTATTCGTGACTTTACACGGATATTTTTTATGGTTAATAATATGTAATTTTGCAATCTGATCGGGACCAGGGTACACAAATGACTCCCAGATTCCGTGCTGTTGCCCATGGGGCAAAACTCGCAGATTGATTTGGTAAATGTTGTGTTTAGGATCGTTAAAACAATAATAACCATAAATGATCTTTCAACATTGGACTTACCTACCTTCCATTTCTTATATTGCAGCGTCAAGTTACTTTCACACCTAGACTTTTACTCGTCGACTTGAAAGGTAGTTTGAAATCTTTACCGGAACAAGGAGATCTGTATGATGCCATCCCTGAACCCTCAAAAGTTCCTATTGAATGGGATGAAAACAGAGTTCAAATTCAGGAACAGGAAACCACATCGAAAAATGCATTCTTACAAGGATTGAATGATCCCACTAAGAAGCATGTCAATTCACAAGTGCAAAGTGACTTATTAGATAATGTTGATGTCTGGTCAGATTATTTATACACCAAGTTCCATCCAAGGACTATTAATATTATTAAAGAATACGAACATGAAACAGTTAGTTCTTCATCTTTCGATGTGTTCTCTAAGGGTAAAAATTTATGGAAAAGTGAACAATTTGAAGAAGATTTTATGGACAAAATTAGAGTTTATATTGAGGAATGTGATCACTTCCAGGTAATAATTGAAATTGACCATACGTACGTTTAATTCATTAAATTATTTCATGTCACATGTTCATATATTTCAGGGATTCCAGGTTATGTTGGATGCTGTTGATGCATTTTCAGGTCTATCAACATCATGCATTGAAAGCTTGAGAGACGATTATGGTCGAAAATCAGTTCTCGCTTTTCCTATAATCCCCTCGTATTATAATGATTACAATTACAAGACAGAAGAAGAAAGAAATCGTAGTATGATGAACGACTCTATCAGAGTTCTAAACATAATGATGACTTATTCCTCGCTATCAGAACATAGTTCTATGTTTGTACCGCTTTGTACTGGGTGCACTGGTTGGAAACAACCTGGTCCAAAAATAGAATTTCATCATACATCATATGATGTAAGTTCCAAAATTTTATTTTATTAGGTGTCGGTGTCATTAATTAATACATTTTAGTTAATATCTAATTTATTTATAGCCCACAAAACCGTACCAGACGAGTGCAATATTGGCATCCGCCATCGACACGTTTACTCTAAAGTACCGTTTAAAGACTGGCCATTACTCTTTATCTGATTTAACGGCGGATCTTACACCTTGCAGTCGTAAAGTCGCAAGTGCTAGTCTGTGTTTCCCATTTTCCTTAAATAAGGGTGCTTATTTCCTAGAGTGCTTGGATAACTGGCAAGGACCATTATCACAGAGTATTACACCAAACTGTACCATAGGAACTGAACGGGTATTGCAGTTGATAACTCTAAGGGGTATCAGTGAAAATAGACTGAAAAAGCCTTACAATATTGCCGGACCACAGAAAAACTTGCCAGCCTATCAATGTGAAAGTATTAATGAAATGTTAGATTTGTATTTAAGTTGCAATCATCACGCTTCAGCGAGTAATGTTACCGTAGTTGAAAAGGCTTTGCCGGTTCAATGCCCTTTTCCTAATATGTTTGACCATTATGTCGGTGTTGATGGAAATATACAAGCCGATGTTAGATCTTTTGACACTCGTAAGTAAAAAAGCCTGTCAACAAGGACTTGCATAATCGATTTTGTATTTTTTAGCTGTAGCAAGCGTGCCCGTTTTAGCTGGACTTCACTCGGGTTCTAACGTTGGAAAAATGTTGGAATCGCTTCATGGGGAGGCTAGACGAGTGAGATACAAGAAACTTCATCAATTTTTTGAACCAGGGTTGGAACACGATGAATTGGAGGAGGCTTTGGATAAGTTATTTGAACTGAGGGAATGTTATGAAGACAATTCTGTCTTATAAAGTAATGAGACTGTATATGACAAACCTTGAGGGAGCATTAAAAGTAGGTTCAAATGATAAGAGTTATCACGATTGACAGAAAAAAATTGTATTCAGGTTGATTGGTACCTGGTTGTTTTTGTTGGAGTGCAAAAATATTACACACAACATTAGTATAAATTGATTCCTAGTTTCTTTAATCCTTATCATTACAATTGAATAATTTATTGTAAAAATGCATTTTAACCAAGTGATTTTAAAGATTTTAACTTTTTTATATTGGTTTTGTACTTGATACACTTGAGAAAAAGTTTTTATATCTTGAGTTTTGTTTTATTTAATTCCTTAGTACTATTATTACTAAACACTGTTAAAAAAATAATGCAACATTTAATAGGTTTATAAAATTCATGTAATAATAATTATAATAAGAGTATCAAATTTCATCAAGAATCCTTTAAAGCTTATTCATCATTATCATAAACAACTCCAACTTCTTTCATCCAGAAATCCATCCATTTGGCTAACTGAATACTTTCTTGATGTGTTATTTTTGGGCTCTCCAAAAGACCTATAATACAAGAACTGATATAATCATATTATGGTCTTAGAATTTTAGAGTTTATCATATTCATTACTGGGTAGCAAATTAACATCCTGAACACTATAAAATCATATAATAGGGTAAATTTTATTCCAGTTACTCTTTTATTAATAATAATAATAATAATAATAATAATAATGTCTTTATTTTCTCAAAGAAATATGAACACAATACATAATTATAAATTTTTGATTATACCTCGAGAAAAAAGGCGAAGATCAGATAACTGTGACAATGGTTACATTGTCACTCTGCTTGTCTCAACCTTCTATATATTATTCTATGCTTTATTTATTTGGCGCGAGTGTGATAAACTGCTGGTATCTAAACATATTGAAGAAAAAGATGCTGGTACTGTGAAATTGGTCACTAATCAATATTTAACAATTTGACAATTTGCTCATTCCTAGCCATTCAGTCACCGTTCCCCAAGCAAAGCCCTTCTGAGCTGTACTTTGAATTTTCTGAGACCCAAAAGCTTAAGTTCGTTTGGTATACCATTGTAAATTTGACATATTTGATATGAAAATGACCTTTTAAATGTTTCTGTTTTATGATATGGCACAGTGATAAGCCCCCGGAATCTCAGATTAATATTATGAATGTCAGTTCTGTATGTTATCTTATTATATAAATATGGTGGAGATTTATAAATTATTATTTTATGGTACAAAGTGGCTGCACGAAGCAATCGCCTTTGGTTCATGCTAAGCCAATGCACCTCAGTCAGTTTATGCGAGACATGGCCGCGACGACGTATCCCATATATAAATCTCAAACATGAGTTTTGGAGTACCTGGAGACGACGAGCATCCTCACTGGTAATGTTGGAGCCATAGACTGTATCACAATAACTTAATACCGAGAGGATCAATGCATCACATGCCATTGTCCTTGATCTTCGATTCATCAGTTGCCTTTTTGGGTATAATAGTTTCAGTCTGTAGTAACCTCGCCTAAGGCACTGAGAAATATGCGATTCAAATCGCAGTGAGCTGTTAATGATAAGTCCTAGGTTGCGAGCTTGAGGTGTTGGAGATATCGTTGTATCTCCCACAATAACGCTAAAGCTTGGTAACAAGCTTTTCAGCTGGTTAGGGGAGCCGAATAAAATTAATTTGGTTTTTGAATTATTAATCTGAAGCCCATGATCCGCAGTGAACTTCAATAGAGCAGCAATGTCAGCATTTATGCGTGTCATAGCAATCTCTGCCAAATCGGGTGTGAAAGATAAATAAATCTGTGTATCATCGGCGTATAGATGACAAGAACAAAATCCGAGAGTGGAGGAGATTGAAAAGGTGTACAAAGAATACAGAAGAGGACCCAGGATGGAGCCCTGTGGAACACCAGCTCGGACGCTACCAGTAGCAGAGTCATCATTATCAATACGTGTTAGTTGCTGTCTGTTAGTAAGGTAGCTACGTAACATGCAGCAAGCTCTCTCACCCAGGCCCTGGTGACGAGCTATAGATAGGAGCATTTCGTGGTCGATGGTGTCAAATGCTCTGCTGAGATCAAAGAGTACCAGAGCCGTAACCATTCCTCTGTCTCTTGCAGCTAAAATATCGTCCACTACGTTAAGAAGAGCTGTTTCGCAAGAATGAAGAGGTCGGAACCCCGATTGAATAGTAGGTAAAATTTTACGGGACTCTAAATAAATACGAAGCTGCTCGTGCATTATTTTCTCAATCACTTTTGAGAGAGAAGGGAGGATGCATATAGGGCGAAGATCTTTGAATTCTCTGGGCGTACTTATCTTTGGTAATGGCTTGACTATTGCCGTTTTCCAAATATCTGAAAATATTCCTTGTTCAAAACTACAATTAACTAAATGTGTGATATACGGAATCAAAACCTCACCACATGCTCGTAGCATGTATATATTTATACCGTCAAAACCAGTAGCTTCACTTTTAATTGAACTGAGAATTTCTGTAACCTTTTCCATCGACACAAACTCAAAATTGAATTGGTCTTCTAAGTTAACATTTTCGGCATAACTATTTAGATATATATCAAGGATTTTGGGGTTAATTCCATTACTGACCGATCTTGATATATAAAACTCATTAAGAGCTTGTGGTTTTTTTAGACATTTAGGTAATTCAATAAAGGTATCAGATTTTACAAAACGCCAGAATGACCTCATATTATTATTTTCCATGGAGCGTGAAGTAATTTTCCTTCTCTAGTCTACAAAAAAGAGTAACTTGATTACGCAGTACCCTATAGTATTTTAAATGTGATTCATTACGAGTACGCTTCCACTTACTGAGTGCCCTGTCTCTTAGATTCATAGCAAATCTAAGATTGCTTGTTAACCAAGGAGCCGACGGCTTAGTGATGCGGATGTCGATTACGGGTGCATGGGAATTGAAGAGGTCGGCAATTAGTTGATTAAAAACTAAGACTTTTTCATTCATGTCTTGTATGTTGTAGATAATATTAAAAGAGGTCGTTGATATGTCGCTCCTCAGATTCTCGATGTTCATATTTTTAAAGTCCCTGATCCTTTTATATCTTAAATTATTTCGACTACCGCGAATATCTATATCACATATCAATGCTTCGTGATCCAGCTTTAAGTGTGTCACAAATGAAAAGACAGATAAGGACTTCACCATGCTTGTATCTGAGACAATAAAATGATCAAGCATTGTAGACGAGGTGTCAGTGATCCTGGTGGGAGTATCAACAATTTGTGTTAGTCCGAAAGATTCACACATATTATTATATTTTCTAGATTCAGCACCATCAGTGTTCAAAAGGTCGATATTCGTATCACCTGTGCAAATCAGTTCGTCGCAAGTTGGTAATATAAGTGATATTGTTTCATAGAGAATGTCTAAAAATTCCTCATAGAGTCTCGAACTAGGACTATAAACTACACCCAGGGCGATTTTTTTTCTCCCCACCTGTAGCATTATCCAGAGTTGTTCTATTAGATTAGTAGTTCTCAATAGCGAGAATTTTATGTCACTTTTCAAGTATATACAGACACCTCCGTGAGATTCTCCGTACCGCCTATCGTTCCTAATGACTGTATAGCCCTGGATAGAGATATCGTGATCAGATACACAAGCCGACAGCCACGTCTCACTAAAACATAGTATCTCCACACTAGAATTACGGCAAAAGACTCGAACATCATCTAATTTTGGAACAAGTGAACGCGAGTTAAGGTGGAGAACTCTCCAAGTTGTACTCGCCATCACTCTACGTCAGAACAAAAAACACTAAAATCATGAACAGTACAGGACCATTAACAGCAAGAATGAGCTATGAACATTAACAAGTCCCAATTCATCTAGATTTCAACATACGAGCATCATACATCTTTATCACTTTATCACGACTTACTAATTGTTGGGAAAGAGAACTTGTTTCAGAACTTCAAAAATTATAAAAAAAGATGGTATAATATAAAAACAATAATCTGTATTAGTTTAAAAACTTGATCAGGTAAAACATTAATACACCTACCGTGTTTTATACATTGTGCAACTTCAGATATTTCATGGGTGAATCCGCCAGGTCTAGTTGATTGATGTCCAGAAGGAGGTAGATCAAATTTCATAGTTCCCTTTGGAGTTACAAGCTCAGTTGGACACCAAAACATGGGCATCTAATAATAATAATAAAGAAAACTGTTGCATCAGTACTTAATGCATAGGTACACAATTATTGTATTAAATAAAGAGTGAGAAATACTTACACGTAAAGTTCCTTCAGTTCCTATTACAAGAGCTTCGTTGTCGTAGTTTACCAAGGAATTAGCACTTAATACTGCCGTTTTTCCATCTTCGTAAGTCAGTATTGCAAAAGCTGATTCATCTGTACCTTTACTGTTTAAATGACCTGTCGCTATGAACTGTTTCGGTTTAATGTTGTTGAATATGAACTGTTGGAACTGCAATGTGTAAACGCCCAGGTCTAGAATAATTCCTCCTCCCAATGATTTCTCACTATTTTTTTTTAAATAATAGTAATTAACATTATATTTACAAACGAATTTTATAACATGGTGTTTTTAATTTGCACTTACTAAATTCTTTCAATGTGATTAAGTTTTCTTCCGAACGGTACAACCACCTGCTTGACTTCCCCGATAGCACCAGACTGAATTTGTTTCTTAATTTCCTCATATGCTGGAAAACATCTAGACCAAATTCCTTCCATTAAAAATAATTTCCTTTCTCTCGCAAAGCTGGTCAGTTCTCTCGTTTGTTTTTCGTTCATCGTTAACGGTTTTTCACACAGAACGTGCTTTCCGTGTTCAAGCATTAGTTTTGAAATTTCGAAATGTTGTGGATGAATACTTCCGATATAAACGACCTCTAAAAAATACTCGTATACTTTCAAGTAGTGTAACTAATAATTTTATAAATTTCCGCTCACCAACATTTGAATCGTTAGCTAAACTCTTATAATCTCCATAAGCTACAGGAATGTTGTACGTTTTCGCGAACTCTTCTGCTCTTTCCTTTTGCCTGGCAGCCACAGCAACAATTTCATGTTCGCTTTTACTGAAGAGTAATAGCGATTTAGTAAAATCGGTACTGATTTTACCAACACTTACAATTCCCCACTTTAGGACCATATTGATTGAACACTGATTATTTCAGCAGCACAGCTTGCAATATTTTACCTAGGTACTGATTTAAAAATGTTTAACAATATGGTTTCAATAATTTTATCACTACTGATGTTATCATTAGCACTATTATTAGTAATGTGATTTTTTAATGTGTTACTTAAAGTAACAATTTAAACAATTATGATTATATGGCAGTCTTTTAGTTTACTTGTTTATTACGACATTTATCTCACTTTACCTATTATTATAAAAGAGGTATTATCTATCAGGATATCTACAATCGTGATATCTATTAATACCTATATTTTTAAAATTTGAATATTTTCTTTGACCCCTAAGTGGCCTTGAGGTGGCAGCAGTGGTGAGACTGGAGACTGGTGAAGTGGTGACTTTTGAGGGTGAGATTTTTGTGTTCTTTATTTTCCGAATTTATTTTAGAATATAGAACATCTGGAAGGACTAAACGTAAGTTGGCCTTGAAGAAGAACGCGACGGAAACCGCCATTTTTAAACACTAGCGCATATTTGGTCATTTACAAAGTACAATAATTATATTGTAGATTGTAGACGTTCGCAACCAAAGAAGTTTAATTTCTTACAACACGGAACTATCAGTGCTCAAGCTATTGTTCCTATTGCATAGAAAATATTTTAACCAGTTTTTTTTTTTAAATAATAATTCACAGTGGAAACTGGAAATAGGGTGAAAAATTGTTGTAAAACTGTGACGTAGATTAGATGTCTACAGTAGTAAAATCGGTATTTTTAGTGATTTGATTTTAGCTCGACGGAAACCTAAAATACGATTAGTTCTTTTCAATTGTGATGGCGATCGCAGTTCAATGCCTAAAACAACGTGGTATTGCCTTCAAAATAAGTCAAACTTCAGGACCACATGCATAATGAGAACTTCAAATTTTCCAAACTATTTCCATTTACCACCTCCTAGTGACGTCACACTAACAGAGTCTATAAACACCGGCTGTCAAAACAGTGACTATATTATGCTGTCAAGTCAGCAACTGATGACATTGAAGACAACTCGGCCTCTGTTTGAAAACCTGTTGATATGTTCTGCCCGCCATATTATTCAAACGCCCATTTGGTGGTCGAAGCGAAGCTGATGCTGTGAGCTGAATGAACAGTAGGTATAGTACTTCCGGGGGTTCTATACTCTAAGACACTGACAGACTGTCATGGCCATGACAGATAACATTACGTTCCTTGAGATTACTCCGTCAACATTCTGACTTGGCCAGGTAGGTGAACTGTTGAAATGCGCAAGCGCAGTGCTCCCTTAGAGCTAGTGTCAGTGTCCGTAGACGCTTGTAGCGATCAGCTGACTGTTGTAATTAAAAAGAGGGAAGAAAACTGTAAATTTAAAAATTATATATGGCTAATAAAATAAGACTAATTTTTAGATATTATAACCAGATCCGATTATTTCGAAAATTCGTACCTAATTAAAATAGCGCAACCTTAGAATTTTAGGTCTTTCAGGGTAAAAACCCAAAATCAAAATGGTAAAAACAATGACTTTGGTGAAAATAGCGGCAGTTGGTGGTGTAGCAACTTGTACAATGGGAATGTTATGGTACGGCCAGTTGAATAAGAAAATAAGTCAGACGGAATATTACAAGGAAGCACTCAGAACGTTAAGGTCTCACAAGGGTGCTGTGCACTTGTTAGGTGAACCAATTAAGACTGGCGGAATCAATGTGGAAGATAGCGAGAATAATCGAATAACCTTTGATACAGCAAATCTTGTGATACCTGTCAAAGGCCCCAAAGAGAAAGGCACATTATACATGTGGGCTCAGAAATCAGTCCAAGGAGATTCTTGGTCTGTTACGAGGTTGGAATTAGAACTGAAAAAAGATCCGACAAAACGATTGTTAATTAAATCAGAAAATAATGAAACAGAACAATTATTTTAAAAACTTTTAATACTACAGAAATAAAATGGTAGAATTGTGGCCGCGTTAAAATTTTTGATTCCATGTTAGCTTACAAAGCTTTTTTATAGTTTATAATTATTAATTATATACACTCATTCAATAAATCTTATTATACTTACAAAATAACATTTTATTTACAATTATTATTATTATTATTATTGAATTCAGACAGAATAATTAATAACCCAAAAAAAAACTGGTGCATATAGATTAACAACAAAATAGAAGTATATTACCAAAAATGAACAGGCAACAACCCATCAGGTTTTTCAAAAGCACCAGTTTTCTTATAATCATCTAGTAAAACCACTAGCCTTGTCACGGGCCCTCCAGTATCGTTTTCTTTTAAAACAGGCATATATTTTTCCATTAGATGCCACATTAACTTCATAAACATTTTTCCGTATTGTTGCTGCAGGTGATAACCAGCTACTTCCAAAAATGTATGCAGCATTGTTGCTGAAATGTCAATATAAGGTTTCAGTTTCAGAAACGACACCAGCCATCTCCAAGCATGCTCTATTCCATAAGGATGATTCTTTTGACTTCTCTTTGGTCGAGATATTAAAATGGCAGCATAAAGGCGCATAATTCCCGTCATACGCTTTAAAAATTTATCTTGCTTTTCGATTTTACCGTCTTCGTAACGATACCCAAGAAGGGTGTAGTACTCTTCATCGGTGTAGTTTGGACTTGGTTGAATGTAGTATGGAACTAAATATGGACAGTTTTTAAAGAAATAAGCTAGTAATAATTTACCAAAAAGTGGAAAATTGTTCCAAAGAGACAGTATAACTGTCGCGAAACAGAATGCTGATTTAGGATTGCTGGAGACCATTAAATCTCCCTGAGTTACCATTTTTCTTGCTAGCAAATTGGTACAATATGCTATCCCTTGTGGATGCCTGGATACGTTGATGTTTTTATTTCCTATTTCTACAGTTTTACCAGATAAAACGTTTGCAAGTTTCTCAAATTTATCAGTAAGGTGTTGGGAACTTACGGCTGATATTGAATTTACCGGGATATTTATTGCTTTTTTACAATCAAATTTAAAGTCTTTCATACGAGGATGTTCTTCTAATTCTTTGACAGAATCTATATGATTCCTAAGGAATTCGAGTAATTCTAAATAAGTTTTGAAATTATTTCTATCAACGTCTCTATTTGTAGCCGGCTTGTTGGTTGTATTTTGCTGCTCTGGGGCTATTATTTTGTCTTTGGGTTCTTTCGCTATATCAACATTTTCAGTGGTAACAGTAGGAACGGATTTATTGCTGTGATTTTCGGATTTTACACTGGATTTAGCGATTAATTTCTTTTTAAATTCAGAAACAGCTATTTCAAATTCATCGTAAATAAATTTGATTTTCGACAATGCATCATTTGCTTTTTCTATTTCAGACCCGGTTATCTGACAAGTTTTGCATTTCATTATGATTTCATTAATTTGTTCCAGTAGAGATGCAAATCGAGCATAGTCTTCATCAATCAGTCTTCTAAAATCTTCGAATCCCAAGTAAGGAGTAATTAGGGCAACCGTTTTTGTATAAATCATCGAATATTCTTTAATAATACTTTCCAATTGTTTAAAATTTTCAGAAAATTCTTGTGATTTCTTCTTTCGATCCTCTAATTGTGCGGCATTTTTCTTTCGTTGCTCTGCGAGTTTCTGTAAATGCTGAGCCATACGTAAATTTTCAGAAGATTTCCTGCGCTCAAATTCTTGTACCATATTTTGGATTTGTTCCTCTTCCTGATGCAGGTTGTTAAGGATGGCTTGTCGTTGTTGTTGTAACTTTGCCTTTCTTTGCTCCTCAAGTGATCGAGTGTGATCATTTATTTTTTGAGCGTATGCCTCAACAGCATTTTCAACTTGCTTACGTCTTTCAAATTCTATATTCTTCATTACGTAACGGAGTGGCATGTTATTTTCTTGACTAAGACGATTCCAACTGGCCAATGATGCACACTCGACTTTCTTTAATGATTTTTTCAACTGCTCGTCATTCTCATATATGGAAGATTTATGACTGCGGGACCTAGAGTTTGATACCGACAAATTTGGGTTTATTTTAGAACTGGCCTGAGGACTGTTCGGTCCGATGGTAATATTCATTATATCCTTTTCATCGATCAGTGCCAATTTTCTCAGAGCAGAAACTAAGACATGTTCATATGCTAAGTCATCCATGATGTTGGAGAGAAGGCAACCACCTAAAAAGTGAATAACTTATTTGAGTAACTTTCATTTGATATCCAAAGAAGACAATATACATTGTAAATTTGTTTTGGAGACAGAAAAATGCAAAATTGAACTTTCGTAAACATAATATAAATATGCTTCCCTATATGTTTTGTAATGAGATCCGAGGAACTCGTTATAAAAACAAGCAGCAGGCAGTCAGGCAAGAACAGATGGAGATATAATGTGATAGCAGCCAGTTCGGATCCGGGAGATGACCAGTGGCGACTCCAGGCATCTCCGAGTGTTGATCGGAGCCCCTGTCCCATTTCCTATATGGCGAGATGAGCCGGTAGGAATAGTCCTCGCCTAGTTGGATGAATTGAATTCACGGAGCACCCATACCCATCCCGTCTCCCGCCGGGCACAATGAGATTGAGGGAGGAACTCGTTATTTTTGCCTCACGGATGTAAAGCGCAACGAAAGCAGGCCAACCGTGCCGATAGTGGGAAACAACGCGAGGTAAGAAATAGGCCGATCTTCGTGGCATGCCAGTCTATGCTGACAACAGTCAGCAAGCATTTTGTCCAGAAAACATCGCACTGGACCATTGGAAGTTAATTGACGACACCCCCATACTTGGAAGGAGACACTGAAGGATCGCACCTAACCGTTCGTTGTTTTATTATTGACTAACAATAATTATTAATCAATGATAGTTTAGGATCTTCCAAGGGCCACAAACTTTTCAGTTTCAGAGAGAAATGAGAAAGTAATTATTTGTTAGGATTGAAAAGCTGCTTCTGTTGCTGTAGTTACATTATAAGTTTGTTAAGCCAAATGACAAAAATGATTACAAGTCACATGTTGTAAACTCTTTTCAATGGCTCAACAGACTTAAAATGTAACTACAGCAACAGACACAGCTTTTCAATCTTAACAAATTATCCATTTAACATTCTATGAAACTATGAAAGTTCCATTTTGCATGTGATTTCTCTGTCTCCAAAAACAGATTTACATAATGTAGGTAGGTATATACAATAGCTCAGTTACAACTCTGCAGAATTGATAAGGTAAATTGCTACACAAAGCAGAACTTACCTGAATGTTTATAAATTGTAACTTAGTTTTTGGAACCAAGTTCTTTGCTTCCTAAAATTTCATACATTATTCTAGCTATTTAAGTACTTCTCATTCTCATGCCATGCAGTTCTTATCAGTTACATTTTTTATTATTTTGTTGAGGTTGAGATCCAATTTTTGCAACTGAATTAACTGAAAACGAAAAATTGCTGAAGTGTTAAAAACAAAAACAGTTACCTTTTACAATTTACAATAATTTGAAAAATAACGACCCTCGGACCCTCCTATTATTATCAAACCCACCGTGGAGTTAAATCAGCCACTAAATCCATGAACGCGTGCGCATTATGCTTTTTCATCGACAATTTTGAATGTTAAAAGTTTTTTTTTTCTTAGGAAGATAATTAATCAGAAACTAATTAGAGCGTGAAGATCAGGTAATTGACTTTTGTAAGGTCTATTTCTCCCTTGAAAAAAAAAAAAATTGAAAACGATAGTGGATTTACTGAATGAATTAACTTCTCGACGGAACGTCAAATAGCTGGATCGAATCGCAATTCACGTCGCCGTCAAACGTCATATCTCAAACGACTTGGTTATATTTTTGACATAGTTGACAGAAAAAAATCACTCCAACTAAGCAATGATCCTAACAACAACTTTACTCTCCTATGGTGAAGTGAAAGTAAAAGTGAGTCTCATACGCATGCGAGGAGTGCGCTTAGAAGCAGAGCTAATTATATTTTTGTAGAACGACTTTCAGTTTAGAAACAGCTGGCGTAATGAAGGCAATTGGAGCGCAATCTGTAGCTTTCGTGTCGTGTGGACCTGAATATTTTTGTTTCCAGAATTAACGGCATATTGCGAGTTCAATTCTATGATATGCGCATAAATTTTCAGGTCAACGTGCGCTAAAAAGCACTGTGTGTACCAAAGGCGAATGAAGACTTACTTGCAACTCGTGTGAAATAGTCCTCACACATTTCTCCCTTATATTAACTAAATAATATTTGAAATGGCGTTATTAACCTGCTTATATGTAAACAGAAAATAATTACAAAGTTTCAGTTCAGCTTATCCCGGAATGTTTAGGTATACAGGGTGGTTAACAATTCGATGCTCACCATTGGAATATCGGAAACGGTAAAAGATACAGGGTGAGTTAAACTAGAGAAAAATTGCACAATTTTAGGCTTATTGAGAATCTGAAAGAAAATTTATGTAAACTTCAGGAGTTGCTGAAATATCCTGAAAAAACTTGAAAATGGAGATTTCTTATTTCAATCATATCTTTTTTATTATCGGAAAGAAATAAAATATTTTTGCGGGTTTACATAAGTCATCAAAAGGTATCATCTGTCATTTCCAAAATTTTCAAGGACTACTAGATCCCAGAGTTTTCATAGTCAACTTTTGTTTTTCTTATGGCCGCCTTATTGTTTTTTCGTGTCATTTGCTTTTAAAAGAATCGAGGAAACAAATAATCTATCACATTAATGTATATTAAAAAAGAAAAAAAAATCTAAAAAATTTTTGTTCTTCTTTTGTCGAAGAAAATAACCTTTGTTTAACCGAATGTCATAAAAAACCTATAAGGCAAGCAATGTCAAGTCGCGACATCATATTGACGTTATTCGGTGAAATCATTTTCTTTTTTTTCGAATAAAGAATAGAATTTTTAAGATTTTTTTTTTAATTTGATAGATTGTTTCCTTGATTCTTTTAATAGCAATATGGAGGCCGTAAGAAAAACAAAAGTTGACTATGAAAACTCTGCGATCTATAGTAGTCTTTGAAAATTTTGGAAATGACAGATGATACGTTTTGATGACTTATGTAAAAACCTACAAAAATATTTTAATTTCTTTTCGATAATAAAAAAGATATAATTGAAATAAGAAATTCCATTTTTAAGTTTGGTCATGCATACATCCGCGGCTCCTACAGTTTCACTATGGCACCTATATAGGGGTGGAGAACATATCTATTTATAGTAACACCCGGAAGGTACTTATTTGCTTTGCAAATTAAAGGGAAAGCCACAAAACGGCCCAAAAAAACGGTTTTGAGAGTGTGGTCCTGACAAGAGGCACCGATTAGATGCCGCGATCCCGGATACAACCACTTCACGATAATTGCCAAGTGCTTATCGAAGCATAACAGAGGCGGACTGGGCGATATATATCCGCTTTCACATATCGTGTCCAGTCCACACAGGGATTGATGCAATGATTTTCTGATTATAAATGCAAAATGAATGCAAAATTCAAAATAAAAACCGTGCTACAGTTAATCTCGAAGATTTTCCTTGCCCTGAAAATGAAGAAAAAAATAGAAATTCGACCGTAGTGCCCAAGAGGCCTTAGTTGTGACCTTGATATTAGTTTGCAATAGCTGTTTTTAGCTTCTTACCCACCCAGCACCCCTATTTCGCTCCTCGGTCCCGAAAAAATTGATGAAACTTAGGAGCCGCGGATGTATACAATTACCTTAAGTTTTTTCAGGATATTTCAGCAACGCCATGAAAAAAAAATTTCCAATAATTTTCTTTCAGATTCTTAATAAGCATAAAATTGTGCAACTTTTTTCTAATTTAATAACCCACCCTGTATCTTTTACCGTTTCCGAGATCCCAATGATGAGCATCGAATTGTTAAAAATTCAAAGCGTTTTTCTGTGGACTAAGTATTTCCGAGAATATTTTGTTCTTTGATGATTTTTGAAAATCCGCTTTATTTCGAAGGTAAAGGGCCAGAAATTTTTTCCACCATTACAACAATTTATTACCAAAAACTACATGTAAAGTATATTGCATGGTCTACAAGAAGTGTTGGAAGTCTTCTTGCACCCTCACCTAGGATGCAAGATGAATCCACTCGTCACTTATTGAGTAGGTATATTGCACCCAGCAATTTTCTGATTTCTTAAATCTACCTTTTTTCCACATTGCATGGTGTAGTATAAACTAATGACTTTAGATGGCCCCATAGGAAATAATCTAGAGCGGGGTTTAAGTCCGGGGATCGAGTAGGTCATACATGAAGTCCACCTTGATGACCATCAATCATCCAGCGATCTCCGTACGTTACTGTTAAGAATTCACTAGCAAACCAACCACATTAAAGTGCGCTGGTGCACTACCGTGCATAAACCACATTGCATTTCTTGTGGCCAATTATAGTAATATCTTTGGTATAGCTTTAGAAAATAAAATTTTGTCGCGCTATCTTCGAAATACAGCGGATTTTCAGAAATCATCAAAGGACAATATATTCGTAGAATAAGCATTTCTGTTGTTTTGAGGCTGATGTTTTTGTATTGTTGTAATGTTAAGTTGTGTCATCCTATATTGGGTCATTATTGTGATCTGTTGGATGACCTTACTCTATAAATAAATAAATAAATAAATAAATAGTCCACAGAACAACCCCTTGAATTTTTACCCCATGTTAATGAAAGTAACTGGGCACTCAAATCAGCTTAGTCTTCGTCCCATGTACCTTCTTATCCATAAAGAAGAGCTAGAACTATTATTATAAGAGATTTATCACAATTTGAAATTCAGGATTCTTAACTACATACCAAATAATATGTGTAAGGAAAGGCGCTACTTCTGGTCATTTCAGGATAACATAAATTACAAATGAAAAACAATACATAATAATTGTTGTATTTTTTCTTTAAAAATATATTATCATCAGAACAGTATACAAAAATACTTTCTCGTTGTCAGCCCAATACATACCTGACTTGGAGGTACATTTTCAGTGATCTTTCGAGTGAAATACATAATTAACAAAAATCATATTTACATATTTATGTATTTTTTTAGAACAAAATTATAATATGTCATCCATCACAGTAACCCTTGAGAAATGAAATCATAGGTAACTATAGGTTCAAGTTTATTTCGGGCTGCTGATCCATATACGGAGTATTCTACCCTCCAACATAGGTATATATATACTTCAGATGAATATATAGTCACTATAATATTTCAAGTCTCACTTCTCGTACAACTTCAAGAAAGGAAATTATCCATTGCTCTATCAGCATCTAGCCGGCGTCGCATGGGATTCAGTTATCAGTGAACACACATCTGATAATGCACTGGAGAGATTCTACACTGTTATTAATGACGCATTTAATATACGCATACCCAAAACAACTCCCACGACCAACAAGCGTCGCAACTATCCCCCTTGGTTTACCAAGAGCATTATTCGTGACATAAAATTAAAATATTCCCACTGGCGCCACTTTAAATCTCATGGAGATCATTACTCATACAGTATGTTTCAGCAACTGAGATCCAAAGTTAAAGAGAATATTAAGAAGTCGCATGTTTCATTTGTAAAAATCATGGAGGATCGCATATCTTCGGATGCAGGCAGATTTTGGTCTTTTGTCGGCCACAAACAAAAGAACTATGGCTTCCCCTCCACTATGACATACAATGGTAAATCGTATGATAGTCAGCAGGACATAGCAGACAATTTCGCGCTATTTTTCAATAGTTGTTTCAGTGATCACAAATCTAGCTCTAGCCCTTCCCATGACAGTGCCATAGCCTCAACTACATATCTCCATTCCACCTGCTTTCGTGTTATCAGATATTTACGCTGCTGGTAAAAAGTTGTAGTCTGGTCTAAAAGCTGGTGCAGATCTAATTCCTGCGTTTTTTCTGAAAGACTGCATTCCCATATTAGCAGATCCAATACTCCACATCTTTAATACCATCCTTGCCACTGGATGCTTTCCGAGGAAATGGAAAACAGCTCGCATCGTCCCAGTCTTTAAAAAATCTGACAGGGCAGACATTTCAAATTATCGCCCCATAGCTTTATTGAGTAACCTCTCGAAGTTATTAGAATTTTGCCTGCACGCTTACATCTCATCTCAGGTAACCCAAAGACTATCGACTTGTCAACACAGTTTTATTAAGGGAATAAGGTCCACAGTGACGAACCTCAGTACATTACACCAGTTTATTGCGAACTCATTAGACGCAGGTGTACAAGTGGATGTTGTATACACCGATTTTAGTAAGGCCTTTGACCGTCTGAACCATGACATTCTGGTGGCAAAGCTTGACAATTTTGGTCTTGACAATAGGCTGGTGAAACTTATAGAAAGTTATCTGACGGGTAGGCAACAATTTGTGGAGATTTCTGGGTACAGGTCGGACACACTATCGGTTTCTTCGGGAGTACCACAGGGTTCCGTACTGGGACCCTTACTGTTTAACATATTTATTAATGACGTGGTAAATATACTGGATGTGATGTGTCTGTTGTTTGCGGATGATCTGAAACTGTTCATACAGATTGAGTCCCCTGAGGATGCCTTGGTCCTTCAGAGAAATCTTGATATATTTTGTAACTGGTGTTCGAACAATATATTAGAGCTGAATATCTCAAAGTGCACAGTTGTTTCATATTCAAAAGGCAGGTCTCCTATACTATTTAACTATTCAATAGACGATAAATCTCTAACGCGCACTAATGGCATCAGAGACCTAGGCGTTCATTTCGACTGTTCCTTGTCTTTTAACAGTCATGTGGATCTGACGGTGGCAGCTGCATACAAAATGCTAGGCTTTATTGTCAGGAACTGCAGTGAATTTACCAGCCCGAATACTCTACTTTTCCTCTACAATTCGTTTGTAAAATCTCGTTTAGAATACGCGTCAATTATATGGTGTCCTTCTTATCAGATACACTCAGTCAAGCTAGAAAATGTCCAGAGAAGGTTCTTAAAATACTTGAGTTTCAGAATTGACTCTGTCTACCCTTGCCAGGGATTCCCTCAGAAGGAACTTCTTACTCGATTTGGCTTAGATAGTCTTGAAACACGCAGAAACCTAGCATCTGTCCTCTTTTTATACAAGCTAGTGAACTATGCTATCGATAGCCCAGAATTGCTGCAGCAATTGAACTTCGAAGTGCCTAGAATTGGAGCTCGATTTCCTTCTAGTTTCTATTTAAATACACCTCGTACACGCGTTCTACAATCCTCACCGATTTACAGAATGTGTGGCGCCTACCTCCAGAATCAGGATTCTATCGACATTTTTAACACATCTGCTTTACAAATAAAAGCGAGAGTGAGCGATATTTGATTGTCTAGACTGTTTGCGTTCTTACTCTAATCGTACAATGTCATATTTTTTGTATTACTTTATGTACTATTTCCCATCCATAATTGGCCTTTGGCTGTGGGATGGTGTACACCTAAATAAAATAAAATAAAATAAATAAGTCACTAGTCACTACAACTTTATAATGGATAATTCACAGCCATCTTCATACTTCACATTTTTAATATACCCTGTGTGTATTTATTTGGCTAATTTAATTCTTTTATTTACATTCAAAAAATTTAAAAATAATTCAATTATTTGTATCCAAATAATTTCGTCATGCATATGCTTCCAGAGAAGAATATTCTTCCAGAGGACCATAAGCAAATTGAGACTTTAAACCTTGGAGACTTAAGATAACACTGAAAATAAAAAAACGTGAACAATTAAATTTAAACAGTCTGAATAAATATTTACCACAGAATACTTATGCAAATAATCATTATTCCGGCCGTTACAAAACAAAAAATTCCAGGATCTATGTTCAAAGTGAAATTATAGATTACAGTGAAAATAGGGACACCCAAACTACCAAAGAATGACTGTGTAATTAGCACGACGACTGAAAATATTCGTCCAGCTTCTTCTGCTTCAATTAATTTGGCTATTAAAGATGGAACCATTGAAATAACAAGTCCGCTATAGCCGTAAGCCAATGCAGCTGTAACAGCAGAGAAACAAACATAAAAATTTATCAATTGGTAGAAGCCTCTGTTTGCATATCTCATTTCTTCATCAATTATTTTATTACTTCAACAAGTATAAATACAGGGTGTCCGGTAAGTACCTCCTAATCTCTCGGGAGCATACAGGGGAGGTCAAAAAAAACCTAGTCTGTCATAAGAGAAATTTTCCTAAAGTGTCCCCAAACGGAGATATGGAGCCCTAAAACGGTGCCCCGCAATTTACTTTTTTGACTCTAACTTTTGAACCGACCTGTATATTTGGATGAAATTTAAACACTTTATAGAGGCCACAGAGAGGCATCAGGCCATATTAAAGTCGATGTTTGACGTCGTCAGGGAAGTCAGGAACGGACTTACCATCATACTCGTTGAGTCAAAATTTTGACAGGTGTCACTTTACAGAGCTAAAAGCTATTTTTTTGAATAGTCTCCATCTTTAAAAAAGGTGCTCTTAATTTATTTCGGTAAAAGTGACGGTTTTCGAGATAAATCGGTTTTTAGGTATGCGAAACACTCAAAAGTTACTAATGCTAAACACAAACAGGTAACAATCAGGTTCTTATTGATAAACCTACCTACATAATGGATTGCTATTGACGGAACTTGATCAAAATTCGCATAAAAGTCGATTTATCTTGAGAACCGCTAGTTTTATCGAAATAAATTAAGAGTACCTTTTGTGAAGATGAATGACGAGCGTATTTAAAAAATAAGTCTTCAGCTCTGTAAAATGACACCTGTCAAAACTTTGACACAATGAGTGTGGTGGTAAGTCCGTTCCTGACTTCCTTTAGGACGTCAAACATCCACTCTGATATGGCTTATATGAGTCTTTATAGCCTCTATAAAAAAATTAAAATTTCATCAAATTATACAGGTCGGTTCAAAAGTTAGAGACAAAAAAGTAAATCTTAGGGTACCATTTTGGGGCTCTGTATCTCCGTTTAGGGACACTTTACGAATTTTTTTTTTATGACAGTCTAGGTTTATTTTGACCTCCCCTGTATGCTCCCGAGAGATTAGGAGGTACTTACCGGACACCCTGTAGTGCTTGAAACTAAATTACCTCAAAATAGGAAGATATACAGGGTGATTCAAAATTGAGTACAAATATTTGGAGGGCTTATTTACCAGCCAAAAAGAAGAAGTTTTTTTCATATAATCGTATGTCCTAGCTTGCTTTGTTTTCTAGATACAGGGGGTAAAATTTTGAAAAAAAAAATCGATTTTTATCAATTTCTCAAAAACCTCTCAGCCGATTTAAATAAAATTTTATAGGCTTATTTGTTATCATAATAAGGGCCTTACTTTGATGGGAATAACATGAATTTATTAATTCCAGTGGCGTCTCAGGGGGCTACCTGAATTAAATTAAATGAATCTCAATAATCGATGTGAATTTATTACTTGTTTCAATAGGGCCTGGCACAGATTTTGATTTTTTTTTTGGAAACAAAGCTAGATACGAGTAAAGCTCAGGAGGCAAGAAAGTTACAATATTGACCGCTTAATCTAAAAAAAATATAAATTGTCAAAAGAGCAGTGGCGTATCATAATTTTACCTATAAGTATCAAGTAGGTAGCCCTCTGAGACGCCACTGGAATTAATAAATTTATGTTATTCCCATCAAAGAAAGTTCCTTATAACGACAAATAATCCTACCAAATTTCATTTAAATCGGCTGAGAGGTTTTGAGAACCCCTCTAGATACCCCCTGTATCTAGAAAACGAAGCAAGTTAGCGATTAGATTAGCAAGTTAGATACGATTATATGAAAAAAACTTCTTATTTTTGGCGGGTAAATAAGCCCTTAAAATATTTGCACTCAATTTTGAATCACCCTATATATTATGTAATAACTAAATTCTTGTGTATGTAATATTCTTACCAAAATAAATATGCCAATTCGTCCTAGCCAAACCAAGAAGTAGACTAAAATTGAGATTTGAAATAAGTCCCGTCAAGATTATTATTGACTCTGGTAATTTCAACAATTTGTGTAGAACATAAACCCCAAAGACAATGCTTAAAAGAGTTATGACTGTCTGGAATGAGTTGTATCTAGTGAAATCCGTAAAGGACCAGTGAAATTTTTCTCTAAAATATAAAAATGTGACGGCAATATTCCCGTTGAAAGATAAAACTTCCAGAGATAGTAAAGCAATGGAAAGCAATATTATTGCTTTTTTGTTGTCTTCTCTGGGTTTCAGTACCGATTTACACGTCTCAGACAAATCTGAAATCTTGATAATTTCTTTCCAGTATCTCTGAAAAAGAAGATTTAGATAATCTAAATAAAAATAAAATAACACTCTTATTTCTACCTACTCACTTGATTATCGGGGTTTTCTTCTACAGATTCTGGAATACAAAATATAACGTACATTAATGCTAAAGTAACAAGGAGAGTGCATAGTAAATACACTCCTGAATAACCCAAAGAATATAAGACTTTAGAACTAGAAATGTTCGCCACTAGAGTTGATATGTAATATGTCGCTGTGTACAAACCCATCCTGAAATTATAATTTTTTTAAAGATTTTGCATCGAAAATCGATAAGTTTTATTTTGGTATTACTCATATTGTCGAATTTACTCTCCACTATTATTCAGAAAACAGCATACACCTTATAATATACAGATAATTTCAAAACATATGCAATTTCTCTAAATATTAGTACAGTTTGTTGTGTTCAAATAAACCTGGGACAACTTTTTTGTTGTGTTGTTTGTTGTTTGTGGCTTCTTGAATATTTTGACGATACTCAACAAAAGGCAATTTATTATAATAATTGATTGACGTAACGAGAGGTAATTAAATATTAATCATAAAAACAACTTAAAAATGAGATACGAATTTTTTATTTCTTGAAGTTTATATTTTTTTGCCAAATAAAATAGACTGTCATCTTTACTGTCGCCATGGACACCAGAAGGAAACTATGGGAACATTGTTAAATTTAAAAGCCACATTTACACTAGAAAATTAAAACTGTCCCAGTTTTATTTGAACATATACTGTACTTTAATCATCACTTCATTAAAAATATTACAGACAAAAACTTCATTAATAATTATTATTTATAACATTATTGTCCGTATTCATCAAACTTCAAAATATAACTCTGGGGTTATATTTTGAATTTTCTGACAGCTGATTGGTCCAATGCTCAAACCCTACGAACGCTACGAATTTTGAACCAATGACATGTTCCAAAATATAACCCCAGGGGTTATATTTATTGATGAATACGGGCCTATATGGTCCAGATTTGAATACGCATTAATTTTGTGGTTGAGGTGATAGAGTAAAATGAGAAAAAAAGAGAGACAAAAGTTAATATTTTTCAATTTCTTCCTTTCTATAACTGCTGAATTGTCCATGGCATTCTGAAAAATATAGATACCCAATACTCCTCAAAACATGGATTCAAAACAGTTATTGACATTTAATACAATTAAGTATTAGAAAATAAACAAATAAAAAACATGAAATTCCCATAATATGCAGTTACAATAAATTTTCAAATTATGATGCAAATAAATAATGGGAATTTCTTTCCTTGTTTTGTTTTTGTTGTTTTTTTGTTAATTTGGTATTAATTATTGTATTAAACGCCAATAAAACATTTTTTTAATCAATTTACAAGAACACCTTTTTTCAGAATGCCATGGGAAATTTAGCGGTCTAATATTTTTTTCAAAAATATCCAGTGGTGTACTACATATTTCTAGAAATGGGATATGTACCCCCGTATCTGCGCCAATGGCTTTCAAAGTAGATGCAGATTTATGTATAATGACAGTGTGCAAAAATTGAAAAAGATGACTTAGTTTTTTTTTTTGAAACTGCAACATATATCTAGGGTATAGTGAATTTTTCTAAGAAAAGTCTCCTTATGTTGCCATTCTCTATCGCCTCTCAAAATTAGTGTATTAAAATCTGGACCAGCCTGTAGAATAGCATGCATAAATAAAAAATACACTAAAAGGATAAACAAAATTATACCTGAAACCCGTGGCTGATCCTGTGGTAACATCACTAATGTACGACAGTATTCCTGTACTAAATAAAACACTACTTCCTGTGCAACCATTTATTATATTGTAACTAACGAAGTACCACGGTGGTATGCTTGGGATGTGACACATCAAAGCAATCATCGAAAGGCTAACCATATAGCCTAAAATTACAAAAATTTAAATTATTTATTTGTGCTTGAATTTTTCAGTCTATTTTAAATAAATTTGGTAAGAATCCAATTTTTTACCAATAATTGCCCTTTACAATTATATATTGAATACTGAACATTTATACATAGGGGAATTTAATTGTTAAGTTATATTTCAATGAGTTATCAGTCATAGATACCTACAAAATTGTGTATTATTACAAACAATCCCATTGAAACAGTTTACCATAGCAACAGTAACCTGTGTATAAAGATTCAGTACATACTCGCACGGTATACTCATACAAACCAGTTAAAGGAAGTATTATAAGAGGCTTTCTTCCATATTTATCCGACCATGATCCCAAAAATAAGCAGACCACACCGCCTATAAACAAATCCAACATATCGTAAGTCATCACTATCACAGAGGCATGCGGCTGAATCAAATCTTCCAGAGATTGTGACGAGGAAGTTTGATTATCACTCCCCAGGAGAGAGCACTCATATTCATTGTGTCCCATGGAAAGACAAATCCGATAAGTTATCAAATTTGTGAATACTGGATCTGAAATAATTATTACAGTAATGTTATCTCGACTGATAATTTTCAAATGTCAGTTTTTTTTTGTAATTGTTTGACAATAAGTATGACTATTGTCAATAATTATTGTATAAATAATAACTATGTAGATTGAAATTTCTTTGTCATGTGAATATGACACAAATCGCCCATTCATTTCAACATTTAACTGACGATTTATCGGACGATTATTTATTTTTTAGCGCATCGCCTCTGAAAGACGACTTTTCAGTAGCTTAATAGCCGGCGGAACGACGCATATTGCAGCCTTACATGTAATAGCGGCTCGCTTCCAAGCGTACAAAATATTCCAGCCCGCAATGAACGTTTTTTCTGGCCCCAGGGCGGACAGATTTAGTCGTTACTATAACAACTACTGTTATCAGTTAGTGATTACGCTGCAGGTGAGAGCTCGCCAGCGAAATTCAAGCACATGGCTGACAACTACCGAGACCACGATACGCGCATATTTCAATCAAGTCTAAACGACCTGAAATATAATAATAACAGGTACCTATCTAATTATAACCATTAACGGGGGGTTACTAGTTTCTGAGGTTTCGTCAATAAAGCAACAAAATGAACGCTATACAGGAAAATGACACTGACAGTGAATTAATTTGTACGCCACCACATATTCGCCAACAAGCTAACAAGCGAAAGTATTCAGTGTTCTAACGCGATGCGCTAAAAAATAGCGTCTATATCTCGGCCGGACCCGAAGTCCATTTAAGCTCGTATTCAATCGACCCTCGCTCCGCTACGCTCCGCTCGGCCCGATAACTTCATACTCGCCGAAATGAACTACTTTCCGCCTTTGATATACATAGAATATACTATTAAGGTAGTGGGTAGTCCTTTGCATGACAGGTCATTTGAAAAAGCTAGTTTACGCAGTGATGTCATATTTTAGAATATTTTTGACAATTAGGTATTGTGTTTATTTTGTAGATAGATAATTTTGACTGAAATGTGACAAAATGATTATAAAACTATTTCATTTTATTATTGTTGACACATTACATAGGCTTTGTTGTCACTTTGTCAAATGTGACCGAAAATCTAAAAATGAAATGAAAAAAAATCAAAAAAATTTAACTGAAACTAAAAAATAGTCACAAATAACACACCTGCGAATTATTTATGGAGTTTTGATATGAACAAAAATGGAGTTAAATGAGTATAGAGCAGCACTGATTGTTTTTATCAATAATTTTTTGACTGACTACCCCTCATCTGACATTGACAAATGTCTCATAATTTTATGTCAATTTTCTCAAGCACCAAGCGCACCTTTGTTACGGTAGTTTATATACAAAGCAACCTGCTTTTCTTCAATTGTTCCAAAATATCTTTTGCATTATCAGTGTGGTAGGGAATAGTGAATAGGGATATCATTATAGCTGATAATAAGCTGCATATAAGTACTATACAGGTAACCCCAAAATAAGTCTCTTTTTTATAAATACTACAAGGGTAACCCCAAAAGTGGGGTTTCCTATTTTTTTTTAAGTAGAAATATTCTTATTAATCAGCATTAGATTGTGACACTTGTTCTTTTTTCCATGCTCGACCTTGAAAAATGAAGGTCACCTAATACACTGACATGATCCAACTGTACAATGAATGATACCTTCAATTTTGAATATTTTGTGATATACTTTTTGATGTGATATTATAGTGAAGAAGTGGTTATACCTACTATTAATTACGTACTTTATTTACATTACAACTACTATTACACACATCTACTTTTTTACATTGGTAAGGATCAATTAATTATAAAGGAAAATGAGCTACTGCAATAATACTTCACATAAAATAAAACTTACCAATAATACTGTACATAAAACAAAGTAAGAGTGTTGGTAATTCGGTGTAAATAGGAAATCCGAATATACATAATGCCATGGATATCAATTATTATCAATTCGTTCCAAATTATTTAAAATTTAAACACTCTTCTTAACCCACATTTAAAGCCAAGAATTTCTATTTCCGCTAGGTACGGTGTGATTATCGCTTTGGAATGGAACAAAACAAAACAGAGAGGCAAGCAATTGCATAATGCATTATATTAAAGTTATGTATTTATTATGTACTTTCGTCCGATGGAGGTCATGATGTAAGTATTGTAAGTAACGCGACTAAAGTAATTAAATACCAACTAATCGGTATGTTTAAATTATTATTATCGCCTCTCCTACACGTGCAGATGATAAAGCGGGAACGAGATATTTAAATATTTAATATAAAAAAAAGACATCAGAATCAGATGTTTTTTACTTTTTTTATATACTAACAACTAACACTGACACTGAAGGAAGACTGCTGAACTGAAATCTGACAGAAAATAAGGTACATATGTCGAGTGTCTACTTTACTATAAATCACATAATATGTACAATTTGACAGTAGGTATAGTTTGTAGTACAATTTATTTACTTCTTCGAGTACACGAGCAAGAGTCTGTTTGGAATACTTACCTCTAGTCAGAACAAGGCCACATGCGCCTTTATAATTAACTTTTTTTTATAATTATTTTTATTGATGAACCACTTATTTGATTATATAATATTCCATGAGTTTTATTGGGATTTAGGTTCTAATTTTAAGTTTGACACTAAAGGTTCTTTTACAGAACAAATTGGAAAACTTTCGTACAGCATGCGAGGAGAAGACTGAAGACATGAACGGTACCGTTTCGTCCTTATTATGAACTCATCAGGATATCATATCAGTCAGATCCACAACCACATGCACATGCCATACGAGAGTTTGGATCTGACTGATATGATATGCTGATGAGTTCATAATAAGGACTTTTTTCTCTGGGGTAATTACAAGGAGTTGGTGTATTACAAAGAATATTCCAGCTTGTAGGAATTGAGAAGGAAGTCGGCTGAAACCAAGGTAAACAGTTGAAAATAACAGGGAGGCGTTTAGAAGGTTAAAAAGATTTTTTTAAGAACATGTCGTATTGCGGCTAGGGGTGGTTATTAGAACAACTAATGTGACGAGTGCTGTTGATGTCCATTTTGTCTTTTGTTATATCAATATTTTACATTTAAAAACTGTTTACAATGCTGCGACAAGTAATTGCATCTGAACATTAAAGATCGTCTTTTTCCTTTTGTCCATTAATATTATGGAAATCTATGTATGTAAAGACTATAGCTGAATGAAATAGGTATGTAGGGTAGATTGCCAATTGAACAGAGAAGTTTTTGAAACATGTGATGCCAAAAATAAATTACCGCCAAAAATTTTTAACAGAAGCGTTGTTAGTAAAAGTAAATTTTTCTGCTTCAATAATTTTTTTATGAATTTTTTTTTTCTAATTGTGTCCTTTGCGTTGGGGAAGCTTGCACACGATGTGATATACTTATTTTTTGTCTACATCTTTGGAAAATTTCATCAAGTTAAAGCGAGCTGTTGAGCCAGCATGACACACTGTCTTTGGAAAATCAGGTTCTTCAGGAAATCGACTTAAATGATGGTAACTCCCAAAACATCAATTTTCCGATCACACATATGGGGGTTAGATCGATGCGTATTGAGGTCTGGTTCTGGTTCTGGTAGATCGGGACATCTTCCCTTTGAACAGGAATGTGTAAAAACCGCCCATGCTTCTGTTTTTCATTGGCTGGTCAGCGTTACCTCACTTAGATTCTTGCAAAAAACATATCAGCATAATGCTTAGTATGTAAATATTATCAACATAAATTACCAAAGTCATGGCCGATCGTCAGTACGTTTTTCGTTGCTCACTCCTTACATTAAAACATGTTCTTTTTTAAATTATTATTTAAGTACCTACGTAATATAATGAATGACTTAATTTGTTCGATTTAATAAACCAGAATTGAGATTAATGTATAAAACATCATTTTAAAGCTTCTGTAAATATAATATGCTTTAAAATACTTAATTGATGATTATAATGATTATTAGATACCAGAACAACTGGTAGGTACTATCCTACAATTATATTTCAATGAGGAGTTTTAATAACAGCAATAATTACGGAGTTGACATTTACATAGTTGCTAAAAATAATAAATTGTTGAGAAAACTTTTGAGTCATGAAAGGCGATTTTTTTGGTGATATTTTTTTCGACAGATTTTTTCTCGCAAAAAATGTGGAATTTAAAATTTGCGGCGAAGATATTACTATGGCCTAGGGATATTGATGGAAACTTGTAGTACTTCCGGCTATACCGCGACGACCCTTGACTACACCTTTGACATTTTAAATAGGACACCTTGTCTTATATTTTCATATTATTATGGTCTAAAAA
Organism: Malachius bipustulatus; assembly: GCA_910589415.1. NCBI lineage: Eukaryota > Metazoa > Arthropoda > Insecta > Coleoptera > Melyridae > Malachius > Malachius bipustulatus. Next base: position 45,821,959 of record OU342632.1, on the reverse strand, counting down.
ATCAAATAAGAGTATATTGTCGCTGAGGGGGGTTTTTTCCTTCCTTATACAATACATACACAGCTCATTACGGGTTTCTCGTAAATGCTAAGAGTTATACAGGGTCGGTTAAATTAGAAAGATGCCTTATTTTGTGGCCATCTCGAATCCATCAAGTAATAAATGCAAAGTAATCTGCGACGTTCCTGAAATATTCTGGAAAAACTGAAAAATCGATTTCTAAATTTCTTCATATCTTTTTTGTTATTATGGAAATTAATAAATGATTTCTAGTTCTAGCAGGCTTACATAAATCGTCAAGAGCTATCCATGTGACATTTCAAAAATTTGCAAACCCGACTAGATCCCACAGTTTTCATAGCCAGCTTTGTTTGTATAACAAAAATCATGGAAACCCAAAATTAACAAATCCAGAAAAAAAATTCAAAAATTTTATTTTTCTTTTTTCGAAAAAAAATTTAAACGAATTACGTCTCAATATGAAGTCATATTACTTACCTTATGAGTTTTAAATTTTTATATGGTATAATAATGGTATTCGGTATAAAAAATAAAAAATATAGGAAAGTCACAAATTTTCCTACATGGTGCGAACTTTTTGGCGGGAACTGTAGATCCCGGAGTTCAGTGTGATTTTTCTGGATATGCCAACTGATCTTATGCAAAGGGTAGAGGATTACACTTGCTGATGTTTCATGTCAATGAGTTTCAACAAGAGGCATGAATACATCTTCAGCTAGCAGTGCTTCCTCTAATAGCTTTGGCATGGGAACAGTGATGAATACAGTCCTAGAATCCAGCCCTACATTTTCTTTTTACTATCCATTTTTTTTAAGAAGAAGAATAATTTTTTCTAGTTTTTCTTAATGTAAAAAAAAACCACCCGACTTTTAGTTTCCATGATTTTTTTTTTGTACACTAAACTGTGACAAAATTATAATTACGGTCATTTGTATGTTTATTATACATTATTTGTATAGACGATACAAAAATTGTAATCACCTAGCGCAGGTACGTGAAGTTGACCCGAAAAAAATTCGGACTGGGTGATAAAACGTCCCAATCGATTGTCCAACGTATGACCACGTTTTAACACAAATTATTTTCGTTTCACCACCTTTGGTTTTTTTTATGCGAATTTTTTTATTTTCGGGCCAACTTCACAAGCCCGAAAAAAAAAACGCGGGCCCGGGTGGTAAAACGTACCATTCGATTGCCCATCGTAGGACCATGTCTTACCACATACTCATTTTGTTTTACCATCTCCAGAAAAAAAGTTATGGAATAAATAAGTCGTACCTTAAGCGGATACCTATGTGGTAACTCGGAGCAAGTTTAGGTGGCTGTAAAATAAAAACGATGACTAAGTGGTGGTTAAAAATCGGTGTACAGTTGTACAGCGTACTAACCCAGGAAAAAGTTTTCCCACCCCTCAGTTTTCATTTATCACCCCCACAATCACCGCCTCCGGCATTTATGTGCTTAATGAAATGCGGGCCAACTTCACAAGTGCGAAATTTCCTGAAGGGTTAATTCCAGATTATCGAAAACGTTTTACCAGTATGTATAGATACACCCGAGAAAACGTTTTACCACCCCACAGTTTTCATTTACAACCCCTAAAATCTTTTCTCGGGTGGATACATACTGGTAAAACGTTTTAGATTACCTGGAATTAACCCTTCAGGAAATTTCGCCGTTGTGAAGTTGACCCGAATTTCATAATGTACATAAAGGCCGGCGGCGGAGATATTGGGGGTTGTAAATGAAAACTGAGGGGTGGAAAAACTTTTTCCTGGGTTAGTATAAAGCTGTACAACGATTTTTAACCACCGCTTAGTCATCGTTTTTATTTTACAGCTACGTAAACTTGCTCCGAGTTACCACATAGGTATCCGCTTAAGGTACGACTTATTTATTCTATAACTTTTTTTCTGGAGGTGGTAAAACAAAATGAGTGTGTGGTAAAACGTGGTCCTACGATGGGCAATCGACTGGTACGTTTTACCACCCGGCCTGCGTTTTTTTTCGGGCTTGTGAAGTTGGCCCGAAAATAAAAAAAATCGCATAAAAAAAAACCAAAGGTGGTAAAACGAAAATAATTTGTGGTAAAACGTGGTCATACGTTGAACAATCGATTAGGACGCTTTACCACCCAGCCCGAATTTTTTTCGGGCCAACTTCACGTACCTCGCCAACGCCACTCATCTAACGGTGAGCCGCGGGTCGATTTATCATACGCAACGAATCACGTAGTGTAAGAACGCTCTTAAGAAGACATATACCTATTACGGGAGCGCAAAAATATCTTTATAATATAATAGTCAAAAATTGTTTGTTCAACCTTAAAAAAACCATAAGTCCACGTTTTTCACAGTTGAGTAGAAAATAATATGTTTACTTCAGACGACTTTACTGATTTATTTATTAACAATACTCTATTAGTTACTTTTTTAAATTAAGCCACATATCCGTGATGTTTCTAAATTTTACAATAGTCGATTGTTATGGTGCACATCCATTTCTCTGGTTGCCTACTAATCATTAAAAATTACATAAGTCACTACAACTATCGAACACCAGTTAAGACTAAATATTAGTTTCAAGATTTCGCATAAATGTGTAGTGGTTTCCTGACTGATGTGACATGCTGATGAGTCCAAATAAGGACGAAAAGGCACCGTCCATGTCTTCAGTTTCACCTCACATACTCTGCGAAAGTTTTCTAATTCGTTCTGTAAAAGGAACCTTGTAGTGGAAATTGAATTAGAACCTAAATCCCAAAAAATTTCTCAATTCTATTAGTTACTTATTCGTTTATTATTTATTTACATTTATTTATTTACACAATTCTTACTTATTCATATATTTTTATCTTCTTGTTTGGTGGATGTTTGTTATATTTCTTCGACGTCTGTGTGTTCTCTATTACTGTATCATTTTGTATTTTTCTCTATTACCTTGGCTGAGTTTCTTGTTTTGTGTCATAGCATATTATTGTTCTAAATTAGGTACATAAGGGACATCCGAGTTCCTTTTTATAAATAACCGGGCGAGGTTCCGAAGATTAAACGCGTTGCTCCACCTGGCGGCGTTTTCTTACTCTTTTCAAACTATGAAGCGATGGCATCACTGAAATTGTACATTATTTTCTAGGGTATTTCAAAGGGAGTGGATTCGAAAAAGTTTCTAAAAACTTTGAGTTGGTTACTATGGACAGAATGATATTTATTTTTATTTACAGGTTCATATTATGTACAAAATATATCATTCAGTAGACCAAGCGGGCATTGATACTTCCAAGACCATAATATCATATTCAAAGACAGAGCACCTGACATTTCCATGACGTAGGGGTACACTTCACTTTGTTGCTGTATATTATTATTCTCTCTCGTTTTTTGGAAGCTGCGGGATCTACCGGATACCGGACGATTATTGTTTGAATTCAAACGAAACGAAATTAAATTGAATTTGTTGTTCAAAAAAGTATCTTCTACCCGTCTGACAACAATCAATCTGCGAAATTATTTTGCCAGTCCCTGTAGGTGTAGGTATTTAATGAAAATTAATTCATAAATTTCAAAGCTACAAGCAACTTTCATCATCTTCTTCACACTGCAACTGGTTGTATGCAAACTGAGATTTTAATCCCTGCAGTTTGATAATAATACTGAAAATTTATAATTAAAATAGTTGGCAATAATAGTCTTTAACAACAATGTAACTTACCCTGTGAAGAGTATATTAAGAATATAAAATCCAACTCCAACGAAATGGAACATTGCAGGATTTATATGTATAGTGAAATTATAAATGGCCGTGTATAAAGGGAGTCCAAGCATACCGAAAAATGACGCAGAAATAACCATAATGAAAGTGAAGACCTTCCCAATTTCTTTACTGTTCACTGTTTTGGAAACAAGGGACTGTATCATTGAAGCTAAGATTCCACTATATCCAGACAATGTAGCGGCTGAAAAATTTAATAGCAATAAAAATGAAAGATCCAAGAATATTACATAAAAGCAGATTGATTAACGAAATTCCGATTTTGGTAAATTTTTTTAAAAGGGAACAAATTATATCCATGCAAAACATTTTTTAAGCATAGGTACCGCTAATTGGTTAGATAATTGAGAGCACTGGAGGGAAGAAGGTGGAGTGAGGACATATCCTAAAACTAGATTATGTAAGGTACTTACCAAAATAAACATGCCAATTCTTTTTAGCTAATCCCGTTAGTAGTGAATAATTCATAATTGATATGTAGCCAGTTAATATTAGAATCGATTCTGTCACTCTTAAAAACTTATGCAAAAAATAAACTCCAACAAAACATCCCATCAATGTGATTACGGTATAGAAACTGTTATACATCGTGAAGTCTCTCAGAGACCAATGAAATTTATCTCTGAAAAATAAGAACAGGACGGAATTACTGCCATGGTGGACCATCATCTGAACGGATAAAATGACGAGACACAAATTTATTATCCATTTTCCGTGGTTGTCTCTTTTTTTCGTGATCGTCTTTTGTATGTCACTGATATGACTGAATTGAAATAGTTCTTTCCAGAGTCCCTAAAACAAAATCTTACATATAGTTAGTTAGAAAAAATCACGTGAAAATTTAATAGTTGAGTATGACCGTATGAAAAGATTCTCTGAATCCACATTCGATTTTTTTTAATCCACATTATACTCTCTGTGGTGATGAGGGTTATTTATTTAACAATGACCAGTTATTGGTTTGAACTACTGCTACCAATAAGCAAATATGTACAAAATATGTGAACTACGCAGATCATTGCTATGTTAAAAACTGCGTTGTCGTCTTTGATGGATATGACGAAACACATTTTTTGACAAAGAAGGAAGCTGCCAGTAGCAAAAACTACGTTCCAAACAAGACCGTGTTGTTGATCTCATAAATTTAGATATAGCTGCTGTTCCCTGCACACAGGGAGAGTTTTTAGCAAGTAATGAAAACAATAAAAAAAATCTTTACGCTGCTAAAGAGTTTCTTTCAAAAAGCAGGAGAGAAAGTTTTTCAGACCGAAAGAGATGCCGATGTTTTAGTTTGTTTGACAGCTATTATAGACCTATGTTCCAAGCATGAGCTTGTAGCCATTGTTTCAGAAGACACTGATATAATTTTTCTGGCACTTCACCACTGTAAGAAAAGTAACTTGTACGTCCTGGAAAGTCCGGATAAAATGTTAGAGTTACAAATAAGTATATCAGAATTACAAAATTGCCTTGGTCTAGCTAAAGAAAGAATTTTGTTTTTGCATGCAATTTCGGGATGAGACACAACGTCGTTTCTCTATCTATAACAAAAGCAAGAAAGCATGTCTGTCTATTCTAAAGGAAGAATAATCAAATGTTTGAAGCACTTAGTTCATTTTATTCCAAATATATGCTTTAAAGAGAGATTTTTTAAAACTCGGTAGATACTTTTTACTTAAATTATACATTGCCAAAAACACCTCAAGCCTAAACTTCGCTGCTTTTATGTAAGTATCATAGGATCTCCTCAAGGCAGGTACTGTCCGGTTAGTTAAATTTAGCCATTCTGCTTCCCACAGAAAAAGCAGCAGAACAACATCTACTTAGAGTTTATTATCAGGTAAATTATTAATGAAATGTATTATTTAAACATTAAAAACTTGATTTGAATTTTGGTATTTTAAGGTTCAAGAATGTCTGGGTAATTAATCGCTTGGATTCTGCAGCATGGGGTTGGGTAAAAAGAGATAATGGTGACCAATTTCCAAACAAAACAACACAAGAAATAGCACCCCCCGATTTACTAAACCAAGTTTTTTGTAACTGACAAGAGAGTCTTGTGGACGAAATTGTTCAAGTAAAAAGTTGGGCATTAAATGTTTCCCAAAGTGTAAGTAAAAGAAGAGGAAACAACTGACTTTATACAAGTTTTTACCTGTTTTTTTGTTTTTAAAACGCAAAATATGTGCTTGAAGCAATTCCAAATTATTTTAAAAAAATATTTTTAGCCTACCTTTTTATCTTAAAATTATGTAACTTTTTTGTTTTTAGGCTTACAAAAAAATATTTTTTACCAAAATATGCGTCTTTTTAAATTGTATGAATAAATTCCCCACATAATTTTATGAAAACGCATTCATAAAAATGTTATTTAGAAAATATAAAAAAAGCAAAATAGCGGACACTTTTTTTACATTTGCCATAGTGGGACTGAATGGGTTTGTTTGTTTTGTTTGTTTGTTGCTAGATACGGAAATCAGTTTTTAGGTCCCTGATGCTGCAGCCATTTAGGCTTATTGTATCTTTCCGTAGCTATTGGTTCTTGGCTATTCAAATAACTCTGTACCCTTCACAAGGTTCAGAAGTTTCCTTGCCAAGGCTTTCCCCGACATCATGTCATTGGTATTGTTCCCCATGATTGAGTGTCGGGTTCCATTGAGTACTGGGCACTCAAAGATTACATGGAAAGCTGTTTCGTCTTCCTCATTGCATAGTCTGCGTGCTGGTTCTCCATTGAAGATACCCAGCTTCTTCAGGTGTTGTCTCAGGTGGCAGTGTCCTATAAGAAGTCCCACCACTGTTTTAACTTGCATTCTGTTTAAATGCAGTAGTTCATTTGCAAGTTTTAGAGATGGTTCTTTTACCAATAACTTGCTATGTTTGTTGCCTGGTATGTGGTTCCAATATGCTTTGTGTTGGTTACTTGCCCAACTAGCTATAGCGCTACGTACCATCTTTTTGGTAGTTCCAAACATTGGTTCTGGTCCAACGACTCCTCGGTGACCCGGTACCCAAACAAGTGTTACCTTGTTTTGTTTAGCCAGATCGTTGAGGTCGTTGATGCATTCCCATACCAGTTTTGATTTGGTTTTGTAGCATGTAAGAGCTTTCCGGCTGGCCTGGCTGTCGGAAAGTATGTAGATTTCCCTATTCTTATAGTTCCTTCTCATACATTCTCCGACACATTGCTGTATTGCATGTATTTCAGCTTGCATGATTGTGGTGTGCTTCCCTAATGATACAGACATGCTGTATTTGGGGGACACTCCATACAAGCCGGCTCCTGCTCCTACGTCTGTTTTGGAACCGTCTGTGTACCAGATCAGTCCTCTTTTCAGACATAGCTCTTCCATTTGTTTCCATTTTTCCCAGTCGATTAGGACTTTGAAGCTTTTCTCAAATGTGATTTTAGGGCTCATCCCATCAGAGTCAGAGTGCATCACAAGTAATGGATCACTGATGGAATGAGCTATTCTGGAGTGACCTAGTGGTCCAGGTTTACCCCAGTTGTTATTTTGTTCCAGCCTATATGCCCCTATCCTCGTCTCGCTTTTGATATACAGGGTGTCCCAGCTTATTCGAAGCGGTCTCTGTAGGCCAAACGATGAACTTTTTCAAAAAACTTTTTGAAAATTCAAGTACAGAATCACAATGGCCATAATGTAAAATTATCTTGGAGTATAGAGAGTGTCCCATATGACAGTGTCATATCAAATGTTTTTTTAAATGGAATGCTCCTATGTTATTGCATTTTTAGATTGTCTGAGAAGAGAAAATAAGATTGGCTTTTACAGTTGGTGTTTAAATTTAGAAGTTTTTGAGTTATAAACAAGTGAAAATCGTCATTTTTCAAGTTCAAGGTCCTGTACAACGAAAACGGCTAAAGATAGAGAAAAACGGCTTACATGTCCCTATTTTAACTTTTCATGTACTATCCTATGGTATAGAAACATTTGTACTTTCTTTGATTTTTTTATTTGGCGACGCGTTGAGAAATCTCAGAATTTTTCAAATTTTTTATCACCCTGTATAAACATTTCATCCACATCATAGGATAGTACGTGAAAAGTTAAAATAGGGACATGTAAGCCGTTTTTCTCTATCTTGAACCGTTTTCGTTGTACAGGGCCATGAACTTGAAAAATTACGATTTTCACTTGTTTATAACTTACAAACTTCTGAATTTAAACACCAACTGTAAAAACCAGTCTTACTTTTTCTTCTCAGATAAACTAAAAATGCAATAACATAGGAGCATTCCATTCAAAAAAACATAACTTTGATATGCCACTGTCATATGGGACACTCTGTATACCCCAAAATAATTTTAAATTTTGGCCATTGTGATCCTGTACTTGAATGTGCAAAAAATTTTTGGAAAAAATCCATCGTTTGGCCTACAGAGACCGCTTCGAATAAGCTGGGACATCCTGTATGTATACCAAGAGGAGGTAAGTTTAGGATAGCTTCTAGGGCTGCTGTTGATGTGGTGTTCATGGCTCCCGTTATGCACAGGCATGCCGCGGTCTGAACACTGGATGGGACTTTTAGTATGTTAAATAAGGGCCCTTTTTCCTACATAATAATAAAAAATAGCTTGTCACAAATTTGTTCTACCTCGAAATCCATATTTCCTGTACGATACTGCTGCATAGGGATTGTCTCATCGCCTTTCTCGAGTTATTTATTTCTATTTTTTTCCTTTGCCAAGGTATTAGCAGAAATAAGAAAAGCTCAGTGCCAGTTTTGATAAGTTTTAATAACACGGTTTCAAATATTTATGCATTCTTATTTTGGATTAATCGATATATCCGATTGAAATAATTTTTTTTTATATTCATTTGGGAAAATCTTTAAAAATATTGTTAAATCTACTTTATTGTCATAACTGTTATTTTTATTTTTTGCTTGAAACTGTGACTTCGTCGAGATTTTCAACCTTCCGTAAATAATTTCGAAGAATCTCAATAGAATATAATTAAAATGAAGAATTAATAAGTGCTCCTCGTATATGAAAAAGCTTATTTGATAACCCTACACGGCAGAAACATTCAACTAAATTTATCAACACACGTGCCATCCATGATCTGTGATAACGCTTTTAAAAGGAACCCTTTTTTCGCCAACATACGCATGAATAGCCTTGATCAGGAATTTTATTAATTAAACATCGATAATTACGCTGGAATTCCATTGATATTTATTATTTCAATATTATAAATAAACAAAGATATACTTACTATCGTGCTTAAGTTTTTATTCTGAACGGATTCGGGTATGTAAAATATAATGTACATGGTACCCATCCAGGAAATTAATGCTGATATTCCAAATACTGTAGTGTAACCCATTGCGTAAAAAACATACGAGCTGGCGAAATTGGCCAAGAAAACAGCCAAGGCTGATATTACCTGATACAGGCCCATTCTGAAAATATCAAAAATAAATTTTTTATAATTTCTGAAATTTTCGTATTATTTATATAGAGTGAGACATTATTTTATGGGAACGCTTGATTGCACCACGCCGATAATAATAGCGAAAGAAATCAAATGCTTTTAAAAAATAGAAAGCCAAGAAGCAGTTTGTATAAATCAATTTGCCCTGTAGAGGGTGCTTCATTGTTTCTTAGAAAAATTCGCTCCCAGTTAAATATATCACCACTCAGTTTTTGAAATATCGCTTTAGAGCTTTGCTTGGGCTTGAACAGCTGCTCGAGGTAGCTATTGGCTGCAAAATTGTGTTTTCTTTGTTGTGGCATCATTTTTGCCGTGACTCCCCAATTTTAGAAACTTTTTAGATTTGAAAGGTGATCTGGATTTTCTGAAAAATTAACACAAATCCCATCGACATTTACTTTAGCATGCCATGAAAAACACATTTCTGATAAACTCTGGCACACTTACGTCAAATTTACATTATTTTATTCTACGGCAATGTTTTGATTTTGACGTCTAATTTTTGAGTCATTCTGTTTCCAGTGTGTTATGATGAATGCAACGAAAAGCTTCTCTTATTTATTTCTTGTATATTGATCCCGACAGTTCGTGTATCATGATAAAAACCTCAAAGAAAAACTCCAGCTTGGTTGAGCCTGATGATTTCGAATATTCAGGCAGCAATTCCAATATTATGTGGAGGAGCACCATTATGTTGAAACCACAGAGTCTTCTAGTAAAACCAAGAGGCAAAACTTCCAGGTACAATATTAAATAATGTTTTGGAGAAAATGAACATAATTTTGTCCACTTTAGTAGAAAATCGAAAAAAAATGGTGCAACAACTTCAACAAAATGGCCATCTTCTGCAAACATTAAGGAATCATTGAAGGTTTTGGTTATTACAATGAAAGTTATATATGAGTGTTGACTTTCCAGTTTTTCCCAAATGTTGCTTCATCGGTAAACAATAACCCATTAGAAATTGATACTAATAAAGGATAAAATCGCAAAGCTTTAGGAACACAGTCGCAAGTTTTAGGTGCTCTGTATTCTGGTATGTTGTATGGACCGGTTAGGGTAGGGTGATTCCAACTCGCTGCGCACCACGCGAATAACTGCCAAATTTAGGGACTTTTTCACTTTTTGCTCTAAAAGTCATAAGCTATGGTTTTTTGAAAAACATAATTCAATTCTTTTTTAAAGGTTATTATTACATTTGTAACAATTTAAGTCCAACCCTCTATACTATAAACCCTATAGGGACCTCTGACACTTCGAAGATGGTTCTTTTTCTCGAAAATGGCAATTTTAGGTTTGCTCCTGTCCGAAGCAAAATATTGTCAAAATCGATCATTCTATGAGAAAAGTCATAAACAATAAAGTTACTCGGGTTCGTCAAACTCTTCAGGTTCGTGTTCTTCCTCAGCTTCCTCAGGATCGTCCTCGTCTTCTTACATTCGCAATCTATGATTTTGAGAAGCTGTAATGCGTCTGACTCGCGAGCTCTTTGTGCGAGTTGTTCGTGGTTGAGGCCGCAAGAGCTCATTTTCAACCCACGCTCAGTGTGGCCCTTCTCTACCCTCCCCCCCCCCCCCCCCAAGCCACTTTTACACTTGGTGGCAGATGCGGAACGCTGGAACGCATGGAAAGAGGCAGCCTAGTTGGTTGGTGGTATTGGTGGTAATCGTGCCAGAATAACCTTTGCATTGCCGCGGTCTTCACTAAGAGTCGTGCAGTGTCTGAGTGGCTGGAACACCTTCATAAAGACTGTGTGTGCTTCCGCAATACTCTCATGTTTTGCCTCTAGTAGGAGGAAGATGGCAGCCAGGTATACTAGTTCCTGCCTCTTCTGAAATTGACCCCACAGTTCCTTTTTTCTTCCAGAAAAAGGGCAGAGGTATAGTCAGATTCTGAAAAAAGTGTTGCTGTATAAAGTTTCTAGTTCAAACCTACTGAAAAATTAAACTTCCCCTCGGTTAAACACTGGTGGTATACTGAAAGAAGGTATCCTGTCTCACTTCTGCCACATATACACGTTTCTGCAAGGACAAGTTGTGTTTGGTAGAACCTAGCCCACAGAGAAGAATAAGAAGATCCACGTCCTCTCCAACCACAATCACATGATCGTAACTCGCAGTTTTTTCCAATGCCATCACAATGATATCGCGGTCTGCGTCTGCTCTCGCTGTCTTCGTTTCAATCCCTTCGAGAGAGAATGCAGAGCATAGATGTTGGTTATCATTCTTTGTTTTGGTTTTTCAACAACATTTTCTCCTAAGGTACTGTAATGATGTACTGTAAGGAGTCATAGCTTGTTCCCTATACGGTTTATATAGAGCTGTGATTGGACTTAAATTGTTACAAATTTAATTAATTTTAAAAGTAATGAATTGAGCTGTTTAGACGCAGGAAAGCCCAAAAGTGACATCTCAAAAACAAAGTGCTCTATTATGTATTAATTTTTTTATAAAGTGTCTGGAACCGATTTTTGTCAATTTTAAAACTTCTGAATTGTTGAAGCGATATGCAAAAACTAAGTGGAGTTATAAGGCCTAAAGAAGGACAAGAATATACAGGGCATGCTATTAAAAAAATAATAATTTGCAGGCGGTCCTGAAAAAGTAGGTAGTGCACCCTGTATGGGATAAAAAATTTCGAAAATGCATTTCGGCCCCTCTTTTAAAAGATCATTTGATTCATTACGGGGCGATAATTATACATATAACCATGGAAGCTTATCTTCTGAAAATAAGAGAAGAAACCCATGCTTTATTGGCCTCCAAAAGAGGACACCCATGCATCCGTCACCCTGTTGAGTATAATAAGCTTAAATTATTTTCTTATGAATGAATTTAAATGTCCAATTAATTATATTTTGTGATAATTTTTATAATAAATACCTTAATCCTCTGTCAGTTTCAGACGTGACATCACTAATATAAGATAAAACTGCAGTGGCAAAACAAGACGATCCTCCCCCTAAGCACATAATCACCGAGGGAACGAGAAAATACCAAGGTGATATGTCGTCGAAGATACTCAACACAGTCACAAAGATATGTCCAACACTTATTCCTGAAAATTTAATTTGGAAAATTTTTTCGAATATTTATTTAGAAATATTCACCTAACATAGAATACAATAACACAGGTTTCCTTCCGAATTTATCAGACCATGGCCCGACAAATAAGCATATAAAGCCACTTACTAGAATCTCCAAGAATTTTGGAGCCACGATATTAACAGTCGAGTAGGGTTCGACCAATTCCTCCAAGTATGATATGGACTCGTGTTTGATTTCACCCCCTAGTAATGCGCAGTCTGTTTTGTTGTAGCCGCACACTAAATAGCACGTCCGGTAAATAATCAAATTTGTAAGTACCGCTTCTGAAAAATAAAAAAATAATAATAAGGGATAAGGGAAACAAACAAGCTTCAGACTTACCACTGAAAACGAACGAAAAATACATAACAAAAACTGGTACTTCCATGTGAATTTTAAAGCCTTTAATTGACAATATTTTCGCCATCTTATAGCGTTGTTCTACCATTTCTTTGTATAATGAGACGAGTTTCCGATTAAAGCGTCAATCAGAACGGAAGAATTTGCAGTAAGTACATTAACCGTGGAAAATTTAGAGCGAGTAAAGAATTTTTTATGTCAACGCCATCACGAAAAGTTAGATAAAGTTCAAGATGTGCAGCTAATAAGGTTAATATAATATTGTTTCTATCTGGATTAAATATTAATAATTATTTACATTTCGGAGATATAAATTGAATAAATATATTACTTAACTACCTCAAAAATCAATTATGTTTGTGTAATTGCAAAATTTTTAATAATGTAATTATTATTGATTAATTAATTAGAATGTGTCAATTTATATCTGTATCGTCGAGGTCGCTTTTGTGATCGGAATTTTTTTAATCAGAATAATGAAGAAATCGTAGAAGAGGAGACCAGCCGTCTAATCTAGATACGAGTCATTTGGAATTTTTTTATAACTCTTATGCCCGTATTCACAAACGATAATTTCCTAAATAATTACGTAATCAATTATCCCTATCTCATTCTATTGCAAAAAAACTGCATATCTCCATCTCACTCATTTAATTAATTACGTAATTATTTAGGAAATTATCGTTTGTGAATACGGGCATTAGATTGTAATTTGTTATTCTCATCATTATTTTATGGGTAGATGATTTTTATATAAATATAAAAAAATAATATCTTATTAGTTTTTTAAGTTTATTAGGCATTTAGAAAATAATATAATTAAAAAATATAGTCGGTACCTATAATTATTGACGTGCGTGTTTGTGTCCGCTTCCACGGCTGAGTTCAATCGAAATCATAAGTGATTACGGGTTGTTTTGCCGTGGTCCTTAAAGATTAGCCCCAAACTTTGCGTCCAAAACAGCGGCAGCATCAGCGCTTACGTGTGCGTAAGCGATGATCCCACAACAGGTGGTGATGTATATGTCAGTTATGTCACATATGTCAGAATGTCTTGAGATGTAATGTCAAGATAGAACATAGAAAAAGAAGAACAGGAACTTGGGGTTCGTCCATGTTCATTATCACATTCATGTATCATGTGTATTACGTTGTAGTTTGTGCTCATATTAAATAATAAATAATAATTAAATCAAACACTAGTATTAATAAACATACATATAAAACATGGCGCTGCGTAATAACGAAAAAGTGTGAAGTAACCATAATATGGATTAAAGAAAGTGAAGTGAATCGAAAATTACAGCGTGGACTCGTGCACATAACCAATAAAGATGGATACATTCAAAGTACCAAAACCATTAGAAATTAACGAAAAATTACATTTAAATTGGAATAGGTTCCTACAGGGCTTTGATATTTTTATTAAAGCAACTGGGAAACAAAAAAGTGAGCCTGAGGTGATTGCTGCTATGTTTTTAAACTTGATAGGGGAGGATGCCCTTGAATTGGTGAATACTTTCGAACTTACAGAAACTGATAAATTGGATGTTGATAAAATAAAAGAGGCATTTGAAAAGTATATAAAACCAACAAAGAATGTAATATATGAAAGGTTCCAGTTTTACACTAGAAACCAAAGAGAAGGGGAAAGTTTTGATAATTTCCTGTTGGATGTGAAGAAGCTGGTGAAAAGCTGTGAATTTGCCAAAGAAGAAGAAATGATTCGTGATAGAATAGTTTTGGGGGTGAAAAATAGAGATATGCAGGAAAGATTATTGAGGGCTCCCGATTTAGACCTAAACAAAGCAGTAAAAGTGTGCAGAGCCGCAGAAATAAGCAAAGATCAGGTGAAAGAGCTAAGAAGTGAACTACAAACTGACAGTGTCCAATTTGGTAATCGAAATGAAAAAAGAAGCTATAATAAACCAGTTGAAAATGTAAGAAGAAATTATAATAATAATGTGGGAAGTAACAGAGATGTTGATAACTTTCCAAAACAGTATGGAGTAAATGGATCTAGTATATACTACCTTTGCAAAAAATGTAACACTAAACATGGTCCGAGAAGTTGCCCGGCATATGGGAGGATGTGCTCAAACTGTAACAGGGCTAATCATTTTAGTGTCGGATGCAGATTCAGAAAATATGAGAGACGAGGAGCGGTTCAAGCTGTCCAGGAAGTGTCATCTAACGCTGAAGCAACAGATGAGAACATTGAAGAACTTTTCACATCAGAGGTAATTAAGATTGAAGACACAAGTGAGGGTGATACCTCAAAAATTACAAATGCAGTTAGGACAAATAATAAACTTTCAGACATGTGGTTTGAAAATTTGATGGTTTGTCCAGGTGGTCAGTCCATTAAATTTAAATTAGATACAGGATCGCAAGTAAATATTTTGCCTGTAAATTGTATAAAAGCCTTAAATATTAAAGTAGATCCAATTCAGTGTAACACAAAACTTCAGGCATATGGAGGATTCAAAATTAATGTACTTTATAAAAGTTTTCTAAAAATTAAATTTAACAATCTGGAAACAATGTTAGAATTTGTAATTGTGAACCAAGATACTCAACCTTTATTGGGATTGACTGGCTGTCTTGAATTGAACCTAATTAAAAGAGTATATGAGATAATAGGAAATGATTATAAGTTGACAAAAACTGAGTTTTTATCTAAACATAAATCTAACTTTGAAGGAATAGGACTGTTTCCTGATGAATATAGTATTAAAATAGAACCGGAGGCAAAAGGGATAATCCGTCCTCCTAGGAGATTACCCGAATCACTGATGGGTAAATTACGAGTTCAACTTGATAAAATGCTTAGTGATGGAGTTGTACATTATTTGAATCGAATTAGTCCTGATATTAATAATAAAATGGAAAATCTAAAAAAAGAAACTTACGATGATCCAATTTTGAAAAAAGTTATTGAATACTATAATATAGGGTGGCCAAGTGAAAAAAAACGAGTGCCTGATAATGTTAAATTTTACTACGACCTTAAAGATGAATTAGTTATTGATGATAATGTAATTTATTATAACAACAGAATTGTAATTCCGACTAAATTGAGAGAAAAAATGCTTAGGTTAATTCATGAAAGTCACCAGGGTATAACGAAATCTAAATTAAGAGCTAAGAAACTTTTTATATGGCCCGGAATGTCAAATGAAGTGGAACAGCTAATTAAGAACTGTTCAATTTGTGAAAAATTTTTGCCTAATAATTGCAAACAACCATTAATACCACATCCAATTCCAAAATTACCGTTTGAAAAAATTGGTGCAGATGTTCTAACGTATGGTGGTGTGGATTATTTGGTTGTAGTTGATTATTTCTCCAAATGGATTGAGCTAGTAAAATTAAAATGTAAAGATTCGAATGAATTAATTAATAAATTTAAACAAATATTTATAACTCATGGCATTCCAAAAATATTAATTGCCGATAATATGCCATTTAATTCGAGAGCATTTTATGAGTTTAGCAAGAAATGGAATTTTACAATAGTTACCTCCAGTCCTGAGTATCCTCGCAGTAATGGACTTGCTGAGAAATATGTTCATATTTCGAAGCAAGTACTGAAAAAGACAATTGAAGAAGGAAAGGGGATAGATATTGCCCTTTTAGAGTATAGAACCACCCCGCTTCCAGCGTTAGGTGTATCCCCTGCTGAATTATTGATGAATAGGTTACTTCGAACAAAAATTCCCATTTCGGATAATAATTTAAAACCAACGATTCATTCAGGTGTTGCAGAGAAATTAGATCAAAATCAAACAAATTATAAAAAACAATATGACAAAGTAGCCAACAGAAAAGAAATATTGTTTAATAATAATCAAAATGTATTAGTGCGTAATAATAATCAGTGGGAATATGGCAAAATAATAAGTAAACATAAAAGTCCTAGATCTTATATTTTAAAGAACAATAAAGGTAGCATAATAAGAAGAAATGCATATCATTTAAAACCAACAAACAATAATGACATAGGTAATTCTTACAGGTTTGATGAGGAAATGGAAGAAAATGATATGTGTCAAGATATGAGGAGGAATGAAACTATTGTTAATAATCAAGATAATCCTAATAAACAAGTAGTCTGTGAAAAAATTAATAGGCCCATTCGTGTAAGACAAATGCCAAGAAAGTTTGAGGATTTTGTGATGAATTAATCATAATCTTAAGTTCATGTAGTAGAATAGAATTAGTTTAAATTAGAAATAGAATTAGGTGTCTTTTGTTTAGTAAGTAAATATATGCTATAAATAAGTTGATTATGTTTGTGGTTGATTTTGTAGTTTTTATTATTGTGTACTGTGTGTGTAACAATGATTGAAAAACCAGCTTGAAGGGAAAGGTGATGTATATGTCAGTTATGTCACATATGTCAGAATGTCTTGAGATGTAATGTCAAGATAGAACATAGAAAAAGAAGAACAGGAACTTGGGGTTCGTCCATGTTCATTATCACATTCATGTATCATGTGTATTACGTTGTAGTTTGTGCTCATATTAAATAATAAATAATAATTAAATCAAACACTAGTATTAATAAACATACATATAAAACAGGTGGTGTTTATTGATAACTGCGAAGGCTGCTCTTGGGATTTTTGGTTTCAATTGAGGTATGAATTGAAAATTATTCTTGGTACCGATTTGGTTTTTGTTTCCTGTGTCGGACCGGTGTACAAATTTTGCAGTATTTTCTTTTGTTGGAACAGTATTTTCTTGAGTTGCAAAGTGTTGTTGTGTGCCACTTGTGTGGCCGCGACTATGTGACGCCTGAGATGTGTGACTATTTTTTTTCCACACTCTGTTGACTGTTCGGCGCTGAGAATCTTTCCCCGGCTCCGGATCAGCTCTCCAACGCTGCTTCGTTTCTCCGAGGGACGGTTTCCCTGATTGAATGGACTAGGCAGCTTCTGATCGTTTAACCGATATCGGTTCGAGTTCCACTGGGATCGGTTATCCCGTATACCTAGCTTCGAATCACTTCATTCACTTTTCCTTCACCGGATTAATTCATCACTGTTCGTAGGTCACCTTTTCCGGGGAGCGGTTCTCCGATTTGGACATCCTTCCCCTCGGCTTAGTCGTCTCTCCGGCGTCGATTCAACTCTCCGTCGCTGGGAGTCCGGTCGACGTCACCCGTCGCTCTTCGCTGCTCTGTTTCGAATGGCTGGACGGTTATACAAGATCTTCAGTTTTTCTTCGAAGACTGGAGTCTCCTCTCCTTTGTTTCAGTCGGTTATGTTTCCATTGTTGGGTTTTAGTGGTTATCTGCACTGGATAGCCTCGTCGAGGGCAATTTCGATTAGCCCTCGATCGCATAGGATCGGTTATCCCGATAACCCAGCTTCGGTTGGTCTCTTCTTCACCGATTTGACTCCCCAGCTTCAGTAGCTGTTTTGGATGAGCCTGCTTCTGAGGGGGCTGGGCGGCTGGAAGAGCACTCCCTATCTATAAGCCTATGGTCGATAACATCATACCATTAATACTCCATCTACTGGCTATCTAAACTGCCTTCGCCATCAGGCTTTTCGCAGCATGTCAAGCATATGGCGTGGTTATCCTGACGCGAAGCATGCTTCACCACAGGTTACTTATCTGTTTCGTTTAGCCCATGTGGTCTCTTGGTCACGCGGGTGTTGACGTTGCGAGCCACGGCTGTACATTCCGCCACTAAAAATTCGTCGTGTTTCTATACCGCTAACGTATATGACTCCTTCGTCATCAAGAAACATGGGAAGAAGGCCCTGTAAGAATTTATTCATCGTATCAACAGTATTAACTCTCGCATAATCAACTCATGATGGAAATGGAAGAGGACGTGCAAGGATTACCGAAAACCAACACACCCAGATGGGTATTGACAGAAAAACTCCAATCATCATCCAAGACAAAACGTGCCTTATATGTTATTTGCCAACTTAACATTTGCATATAAACTCCCTATAATTTTACCCTGAGAATTTTGTCACTACATTTTTGCCAGTTTCTGCCACGACATTACCATCTGCGATAGAAGACTGATTGTATCAGATTTTGTTTTAATTTCTGACGATTTTTACCATTTTCAACAACTTGTGAAAGAGGAAAAAATCCTGCAGCGCTAATACTGACCTTTTTGCCTTCTACAAAAAATTTAATGCAATAAGTATGTAATTATTGTCGACCAAGAGATATAACGAAAAAATCTAATTGTTAAACTGTCATATTTTATGACTTCAACAATATTTCAATAATCCAAAAATTGATAAAATGACAGAAGTCGTTTCGTTATATCTCTGGTCCAACTATACCTAGATATTAAAAAAAAAAATCATAACGCGCGATCAGATACCATCTCAGGCGACTTTCTGGATGTATGATGATTATCTCTTCGATTCTTTACATTTTTAAGGTAGGTACGCGTCCTTTATCTTATCTATTCTCGTAATAACTCCCTCCCGCCCGTCATATAAAATTCTCTGTGGTATGTAGCTTTTTTACATCACGTTTTTATTGGCTACGATTTGCACCCATGCATAACCATAGCCATACATGAGTGTTGATTTTATTCCCTGTTTATTTACTTTATACTTTTTAAATACTTAAAGTTAGAAGGTCTCAAAGAACACTTGTCCTGGATCGCTATTCTGTAGGTATTCTGAAGTGTTTACTCTACATGTCACAATCCACAAGACTCCCGAGATAATTATTATTGGAACCTGTTGGAACAGGGGAACCCCTCTAATATTTGGTGTATCGTTAGATGTAACTACCTAGTGCCCGGAAAATTGTACTGCAGACATCTTGTTTTAATTTACCTAATTCTTTAAGCCCGTTTCACAGAATTCTGCATGGAGGGATTCTGCAACGAGAACTATATCACCAGCATGGAGCATTAGAGCAGCGATCATAATGGGGGATGCTTTATATCTTTTGAAATATGGTTCTTCACGAGATTGAAAAATAGTGAGTTATGTCCTTATATCAAGAGAGGGGCATAACAGTCTTGCAGAGATAATACATTTTATCGCACCAAAATCTCATTCACGCTTACGAAATTATCTGTTAAATAGTTCTAAATAGAATTATCTGAGAAAAATTGCCTGTTTGAACAACATGTTCTTCTCCCCACTTCCGGGGAACTACATATTATCCTGGGAATTTTATCTTTGGTTCACCATCAAGCATGTACCTGTATCAAGAAAGGGGCAAAACAGTATTTCAGATATAGTACCTTTTGTCGCACCAAAATCATCGCTACGCTCAGTTAATTACAGAATTCTCTGATAAAAATCACAACAAGTCTGTTTAAACCACAAGCTCTTCTCTCCATACTTCCGGGGAATTACAGATTATCCGGAGAATTCTCGTCTTTGGTTCACCATCAAATATGTACCTACCTATATTAAGCGAGGGGCATAACAGTCTTGCAGAGATGGTTTATTTTGTCGCACAAAAATCTTCTCCACTGTGAATAAATTACAGAATTTTCTGAGAAAAATGGCCTGTTTCAACAACATCCTCTTCTTTCCACTCCAGGGGAATTACAGATTATCTATAATTTTTGTCTTTGGTTCATCATCAATCATAGCAATATTAATCCTAGGGGCACACCAACTCCAACTCTGACTTCAAGTTGTCTGCCTGATCCTGTTCATCTAGTTCTACTTCTGGTTATGTCGCAGTGAAGATCCCTCAGTAGGTAAACAATTATGACATATCGTAAAAAGATGGAGTATTTTGAGACCAATCAAATCAACCAGTTCAACAGAAAGAAGACGCCATCATAGTCCTTATTTCAACCAAACAATTTCTTAAGAGTGCCAATATTAAAGAAGTTGAATTCTCAACTTCACCTCAAAAAAATTTATTTTACTCTTTTTCCTATGCTGTATAATTCATCTTACAACTTCTCATTGAGGAAATGCGCCATAAAGACTCACCCTGATATGAGCGATTATGAAGCCATTATTCACGAGATGACGATAATGCCACGAGCTTTAGCGAGTGGCATCATTGTCATCATCAAGTGAATAATGGCTTCATAATCCCGAATGCAATATTATGCTTTTTCTACTCTTTTATCTAAGAACAAATAAATTTTAATCAAAATATATTTTTTTTTTATTTTACTGCTTGGAACAACTTCCAGTACCGAGTACCGACTGCGCAAGCGTGGATTCTGAGAAATGTCAGTTATCGTTCCTATTCGCAATCGTGCTCTGTTTATCAAATTTATGGCTTTTGATTGGTACACGAGCGGGTATTATGAATTGTTATTAGCTGTGATTGGACAAGAGCCGGGTATTATGAACCATAATTCAACACCTACGAATAATAACCTTCATAATTAATCAAAAAAGCTGTAATAATTGGAATATTAATCAATAAGGGTAGAAAAAATATATTTTTTATTATAAAATTTGACACATTTATTACAAAATATTTTTAGTCAATTGTATACTCCAGCGGAGCTGAATCAACTACTTGGCTATAAGCGTATTGAGACAGTAATCCTTGTTGATTTAAAATAATCCTGAAAAATTAAAGTAGGTAACGGAAAGTTGGAACAAGAAACATCAAAATGTTTTTTACCCGGCGAGAACAATATTAAGGACTAAGAGTCCTGCACCAACAAAATTTATAATTCCTGGATCAATATGAAGAGTCAGATTATAAATGGTGGTGAACAACGGTAGTCCCAGTGTTCCTATAAAGGCAGCTGCTATCACATTGATAACAGAATATATTTTTCCTGCGTCTTCGGACTGTACGATTTTAGAAACATTAGAATACATCATTGGTAAAATAATACTGCTGTAACCAGCTACAGCGGCCGCTGGAAAAGATTACAATATGATCAAGCAATTATTGTGAGTTAGATAAGATATAAAATACTTACAAAAATAAATATGCCACTGTTTAGTGGCAAGTCCTAACATTAAACAGGAATTTGTGAGTGAAATGTATCCTGTTAACACTAATATCGATTCTGTAATTCTTAAATATTTGTGTAAGAAATAAACTCCGACAAAACAGCCGAAAAGTCCCAAGACAGTGCTGACACTGGTAAATAACGTAAAGTCTTTCAGGGACCATTGAAATTTATCTCTCAAAAATAAAAACAGAACGCCTTGATTACCTTCCAGTACTACATAGTGAATTGAGAAAATTATCAAACAGAATATTAGCTTTAATCTTCCATTGTCATCTCTTTTCTTCACAGCTGTTCTATAAATATCATGTAGATGATAACATTTAAAAATATTTCTAAATGGTTCCTGAAATTGTTTGTTGTTATTAATGTATAGAAAAATGTTACTGTTACATACATGCATGTCTTGATTTTCTACGGATTCTGGTACATATAATATCACATATAATAATGCTAAGCAACATAAAGTTGTACCAAGTCCAAATACAGCTGCATAACCAAAAGCGTCAAAAATGTACGAAGCGAAAAAATTTCCAAAAAACATTGTCGCTGAAGTTATGATTTGGTATAACCCCATTCTGAAAAAAAACAGATTTTAAGTTTGAGGATTTACTACTTTAATTATCTACCACCAATTCAGGTGTCTAATAATTACTGTAATGACACAAAACCATCATCTAAGGTCAAAAAAGCTCTGTGAAAAAGTTTTTGTTGAAGATATCTAGAAGACAATAATTATTATTATCATAGGTAGGTACCTATAATAGGTACAGGGTGTTTTCTAATTGAATGTCAATATTTGAGGGGGTGATTTTTGGGTCCATTTTAAGAAGAAGAAGGAAACTTCATAAAAACGTATGCCCTAAAAGTCTTAACTTTTGAGATACAGGGTGGTAAAGTTTTATTAAAATAAATAATTTTTTCGTAATATCTGTAATACAGCTCTGGATATTTTAATGAAATTTTTATTGTACAGGTATTACGCATCAAGGGGCTTTTTTTTTTCATATATCACGTTTCATTTTGTTTCCACTAGTGACGATGGTGCACGATCGTGCAGAATTTTACCTGCATATTTTAGCGACATTGATGGTACGCCACTGATTTCTGTTCAAGTAGAAATCATTTTTGGAATCCCCATTAATTTCCAAGCAAATTTGATTACTTGTTTTTTTTTCAGTTCGATGCACGGTTTTCGCGTAAAAAAATAAAATCTGTTTCTCTACATGTTCAACAAGATTATCGTTAAAATGACAATAAAAAAATATAAAAATATGCAGGAAAAATTCTGCAAGATGTGACTAGTGGAGATAAAACGAAATGTGGTTACATGAAAAAATGCCTCTTGATGAGTAATACCTGTAAATGAAATTTCATTAAAATATCCAGAGCGGTATACGAGATATTACGAAAAAATGATTTATTTTAATAAAACTTTACCACCCTGTATCTCAAAAGTTAAGACTTTTAGGACATACGTTCTTATGAAGTTTTCTTCTTCTTAAAATGGACCCAAAAATCACACCCTTAAATATTGACATTCAATTACAAAAAATTATAGTTAAAATTTTTATTTTTTTTTATTTAGGTAAGTAGGTATTATAATTTTTTTAGACGAGAAGACTTCCATAATTGTTTGTAGGTTAGGTTAATATAAATTTTGTTTAATCATTTTTATAATGGGGATGGCCTCGTTCTTCTTGTTAATATGTCGTAGGTATATACGATTCGAAACGCGATCGTTGTGCAATCCATAAGAAACATCCAGACGACGAAACTCGTCTTTCTGAACAGGAGCGCAGAACATGAAGACGGTCAGTTATTACAGTTCCACGAAGAGTGTTGGTCTCGGTCAGTGCGATTTGAAATGATTTTGATTATTGTAAAGTTCGCATTTCTAAGCAGGAAAGCAGAACGCGAAAATGGTCAGTTACCTTACCAGTTCCTTCCTCACCTACTCTTCTCGAAATGATTATTGTAAACTACTTTTATGTACTTCCATTAGATAGCAAATCAATTATTAGTCCAATTTTCACTAAGTAATGGGATTCATTACTATTGCCCTAACGAATAATAGTGCCAGGTCGATTGAACAGTGAGCTCATTATTCAATATCCTTAATGTCAATTGTTTAACTTTACCGTCCTATTCTGTCGTACATTATTTGTGAGATTCAAACTACTGCCTACTGTCAATGTTCCACTTGCGTTAATGTAGAGTCCCTAAACGTCCATTTTACGTTTAACAACATGTTATAAAAATATGAAAGTCACAGAATACACGCCACATGATATAATACGAGAAAAAGTAAAATTATATGGAATATTAATGACTTATGGCCTGCAAAATCAAAAGTGAAATACGATGCCGCACATAACATAACATCCCTTTATCTTCATTTTGTAGTCGTTTAAGTTATTTTTATGAATTTTAAATAGACATTAAATTAACAATTGAATATTGTTGATGTACATGCATACTATTTACTGTATTTTTTCAATATTTCAATAACCAAAATATTTACTTGAAGAGAACGATAATTTTTTATTAATAATTAAAACCGCATTTCATAAAACTTTTTCATCGTACCTAAGTAATTTTAATTCTACAGTAAGTAAAATTATTTTTATTCGAGTGTAATCGTAGATAAAGTATAGTATTTCACTCGTGCATAATGGCTATTATTATCCACTTAAATGTTACAGCACTCGCCATGCAGAGGAGGCTCGTGCTGCAATTTTCATCTTCGTGGATAATAACTACTATCATTATGCGCTTACAGTTTCTACAGTCCATTCCACTACTTACTTATAAAGTCCATTTCGTCTGATTCTGAAATCGAAAATTGTGAAGAATAAAATTCGTATCTCTAAACAGGAAAGCAGAATACGAAAGTGGTCAGTTTAACTAGCGATTCCTCTATCTATCTCGGTTATGTAAACGATTATTGTAAACATGAGTAAAATCCGTATTTCTAAGCAGGAGATCATCAGAATACCGAAAGTAAAGTGGTAGTTTAGTTTAGTGTTTACCTACCAGAGTCCTACCACCTACCCTACCACTACCACTCCTACCAGAACCAGTAAGTAGTTCCACTAAGATGGTCTCGAGTGTCCATCGGATTCTTGTTATGAGCATGAGTAAAGTTCGTATTTCTAAGTAGGAGAGCAGAACATGACAGAGGCCAGTTCCACGAAGATCTTTTTTGGTGTGCCGGAATCGAAAGGAGGATTGATTGTAAACATGGGTAACAGTAACATTCGTATTTCTAAGCAAGAGACCAGAACACGAAAGTGGTCAAGGTAAATCAGTTAACAACCTATCTACCTAGGTATTCGAAAATTGTAAGCATGAGTAAAATTCATATTTCTAAGTAGGAGAGCAGAATGCGAAAGTGGTCAGTTACAGTCAGTTATTATAATAATAGGATCGTCTGATTTTTGGCATTCCTTCCTATGATGATCATCGTGGTGAGTCCCATCGAGTATTTCTGAACAGGAGCGCAGAATACGAAAGTTGTATGGTCTCTCTACATCTCTACGTGTATGGAGGACGATAAGATTTTAAAATAAAATACGAGCTCACCATATACCTACGCGTCGCTCTCTGCTGATCAAACGGTAGATTTTTTTGGAATTTTTACAGAATCATATACAGGGTCACATTGCCTACGATTTAAAAAATTATCTTGGATTATACAGGGTGTTTCATATTAAAATTATATATCAGAGCTATGCTTTCTTTTTAATGGAATATGGAATACTCTATAATGTTATTCTCTTAAGTCCCAAGTCCCAAGTATACAATGCATTTGAATTTTTTTTCCGTCAGACAATATGAAAATGGCAGTAATAAGAGCATTCCGTTAAAAAACAAAAACAAAAAAAAAACGTAACTTTGATAGACAATTTTAATATGGTGTCATCACCCTATGAAACTCAAAACAATAATTTTAGATCGTAGGTACCTAATGGGAACCTGGGACCCAGAAATTGTTTCGTACATACAAAACATAAAAATGTAGGTGTATCATTTTAATGGCCAACAGCAGACCAACGCTTATACCGGTGGGCCATCCCTGTACCTGATAGCATGCCTATTAAAAGTTAAGTAAGTACATCAATTTGATTTAGGTGCTTATTATGATATAGGCCAAGCAACAGAGCTCTAAAATCACCAGATTCTGATAAAAATAGTAACCTAACCAAAATAGTAAAAATGGCAAATACCGCCATGCGCAGTGCCATCATACGCGGGATAGTTCCCAGATACTTACTGCACAATTTTCTACTCGAGTTTA
This sequence comes from Malachius bipustulatus, assembly GCA_910589415.1. NCBI lineage: Eukaryota > Metazoa > Arthropoda > Insecta > Coleoptera > Melyridae > Malachius > Malachius bipustulatus. The sequence continues at coordinate 45,796,018 of OU342632.1, read as the reverse complement.
CCATTTTTTTTAATGACCATTTGGTGCAAAAAATCGCTTCTTTTTTGTTTTTTTTTTGCTTGTAAAAGAAAAACTGATGGATGGAACAATGAACGAAAACTCGAAGGAATGAAAGGTAAAACACCCCGATCAATTCATTATTAAAAAAAACGAAAAAAAAATGGCGGATTTCAAAAATTTGTAACGTCGCAATTTTTTAGTTGTAGTGCAGGCCTTTACTATACAGGGTGCACCATAATATATTCTTCTCTATATTGCTATCTCCTAACGCTAACAGATACAGGATCGGTTAAACAAGTCCAAAGGAGCGCAATTTTGTGGCCATCTCGATTCCGTCGAGACATACGAGATATCTGTGACCGTTCCTGAAATATCCTGAAAAACTGAAAAATCGAGATTTCTTATTTTTTCCATATCTCTTTTATTATTGGATATTAATGAATATTTTTTTTGTGGGCTTACATAAGTCGTTAAGAGCTACCCATCTGACATTTCAAAAATTTTCAAAGCCGACTAGATCCCAGAACTTTCATAGTCAACTTTCGTTTTTCTTACGGCCACCATATTGTTTTATTATGTTGTTCGGTATAAAAAAATCATAAAAACTAAAAATTGTTCAATTTAAAAAAATAAATAAAAAAAAATTATTCTTCTTTTTTCTTTACAAAAAAGACACATTTTTAGACCGAACTTCATAGATAAATTAGAAAACCATAAGACAAGCACTATTTCGCCGTATTTGAACAATGTTGACGTTTTTCGACGATTTTTTATTAGGCTTTTCTTTGAAAAAAGAAGTTTTTTTTTTTTGAAGTTTATTAATTTTTGGTTTCCATTATTTTTTTTATATCGAACGACATAAAAAAATAATATGGCGGCCATAAGAAAAACGAAAGTTGACTGTGAAAACTCTTGGATCTAGTAGGCCTTGAAAATTTTTGAAATGTCAGATGGATAGCTCTTAACGGCTTATGTAAGCCTACAAAAAATTATTTATTAATTTCCAATAATAAAAAAAATATGACGAAAATAAGAAATCTCATTTTTCAGTTTTTTCAGGATATTTTAGGAACGGTGACGGCATGTTTTGACGAATTTGAGATGACCACACAAAGCTGCGCATCTTTTCTTTAATTTATCCGACCCTGTATCTCTTAGCGTTCAGGAGATAGCAATATAGAGAAGGATACACGGTGCACCCTGTATAGATAGTTGATATTGTGAGATACTTCCTGTTTTCAAAACCCAGACGCGCTCGGATAATTATTTTTCGCTTAATAATGCAATCTGAAGTTCTTCATACGCATATTTTACAGCGAGACTGGATACTCTGATGGCCGTCCAATTCGGATTTATCAAACGGATTTGGAAAGTAGAAGTGTTCAGCTATATATGAAACGTCAATCTTCGTTTTCCACTATTCAAAACGCTGAAAAATATAGGTAAAAATTGAGCGAAAGTATCAGCGAAAACGTCAATAATAAGCTTCATACCTGAGAAGTTATTAGGCCTTGAAATAGAGCGGTTTCAAATTTCGAAAAAAATCAATATTTCAGTTATATTTGTACTTAGAAAAACCAAATTTGGTACACGGTGTGTGCCTATGTGTGCCAACAGCATTCATTGACAGTAATAGAGTTAAATTGCAACATTTATTAAAAGGGTTAATAAGGGATGATGCACCCTTAAAATAATACATAATTTTTTAGCCTGTTTGCCGATTCAAGAAATTATTGCTTCATTTTATGGAAAATTTAATTCTAAAACTAGGATTTCTCTTATTATTTTTCAAAAAACTTTGTCGTTTTCAACGAAAATCCGAAAAACTAAACAAAAGTATGTATTGTAATTCTGTTAGTAGGTATTTGAAAATCATCGAAAATTCAAAAATTGGTTTTTAAATTAAATGTTAAAGTTGACGATCAGGGAGAAAGTTGAAAATTACAAACATTTTTTAAAAATAATAAGAAAAATAAAATTTTTAGAATTTATTAAATTCACTGTAAAACAGGGTAAAAATTTCTTAAATGGGCCAAAGGGTTAAAAAATTATGTGGTACTTTACGGGTAAATCAACCCTTAAAAATGATACAATTTAACACTAATTATTACTGTTAATGAATGCTCTTGGGATACATATACGGGTACCAAATTTGGATTTTCTAAGCACATACAAATACAACTGAAGTATTGAATTTTTTTGAAATTTGAAACCGCCCTATTTCAAGGCCTACCTATAACTTCTCATGGGTGAAACTTAGTATACAGGCTGTCCCAGCTTATTCGAATCGGTCTCTGTAGGCCAAACGATGGACTTTTTCCAAAAATTTTTTGCAAATTCAAGTACAGGATCACAATGGCCATAATTTAAAATTATTTTGGAGTATAGAGAGTGTCCCATATGACAGTGGCATATCAAAGTTATGTTTTTTTAAATGGAATGCTCCAATGTTATTGCATTTTTAGATTATCTGAGAAGAGAAAATAAGATTGACTTTTACAGTTGGTGTTTAAATTCAGAAGTTTTTGAGTTATAAACAAGTGAAAATCGTCATTTTTCAAGTTCAAAGCCCTGTACAACGAAAACGGCTGAAGATAGAGAAAAACGGCTTACATGTCCCTATTTTAACTTTTTATGTACTATTCTATGCTATAGAAAAATTTTTACTTTCTTTGATTTTTTTATTTGGCGACGCGTGGAGAAATCTCAGAATTTTTCAAATTTTTCATCACCCAAAAATTTGTCAAGAAAAGACCTATTTGCTTGGTCTAAATAAGCTTATTAGGGTTAGGTAAGTACCTACCTGAAACCTCTGTCTGCTTCAGAAGTAACGTCATTTATATAAGAAATAGTAGCGGTTACGAAACAATAACTTCCTCCTGTAAGAGCCGTCAATAATGCAGGCAACAATAAATAATAAGGGGAGATATTGTCAAGGTATGTCAAAAATGTCATACATGCTTGTCCCAAGGTTATACCTGAAATAAAGTATTAAGATATTTTTGTGTCATTAATGCAGATTTTACCGGCAATTGAAGATATCATTACAGGTGTCCTTCCAAACTTATCTGACCACGATCCAGAAAACAAACACAAAATTCCGCTCAAAACACTCTGTATAAAAGTGGGTGCCATAATCAAGAAGGTAGAATGCGGTTGGACCAACTCTTCTAATTGTTGAGTGTTCGATTGTTTATTGTCACTTCCCAGAAATGCGCAATCCGATTTATTGTAACCGCATATCATGTAGCAAGTTCGATATATTACTAAATTCTGGAACACTGTACCTTAAAATAATTAAATGTTTATGGTTATTGGTAAAAAATTTTAAAAATCTTAACAACTTACCAGAAAGGAACATACTGAAAAAAATTAAGAAAGCAGGAATTTCTATGTGTATTTTAAAACCATTTATAGATAAAAACTTCGCCATATTGTTTCATATAATTTAAAACAGTCAAAACTTAAAACAATTATTATATCAAATAACTACACCAGTTAAATTGATAAAGACATATTATTATTATCTATTACATCAAACCTCCTTAAGAAGGGAATAAAATCCTGAAAAAAATTTTATGAAATGGAACACTTTACCAGATTCAAAATGAGGAAGAAGTCCAAGTTGAGGTACTTTTTTAACGTGCCCTAAAGGTATTGGTAACATATTTTTTCGTTTTTTTTTATTAAATCAAATTGAAATACCTATACACTATTGTAATGCAGAGAGACTTTTATCTGAGTTTGCTGCGATGTAAAATAAGGAAGTTGAGGGCAATGGAAGTCAGAGTTCTGACGTCACAACTGCCTGTTGAACGTTTAGAGACTGCGCACTGTGCGGTGCGAAACTTAAAAATTATAATACTATAACAGCCAATATTATAAAGGCTCATTAGGCTAACGGGCAGATTTCTGTGCTCGTTTTTGAAGCTAATATCGACTTCAAATGACTTTTATTGACATTTTTTTAATTACTTTCATGTCAAAAATAGATAAATTTAAAAAATCCCCACTTAGACTCCATACCTTCTTCAGAAATGGCCACAGAAATCTGCCCGTTAACTTAATGAGCCTTTATAATACCCGCTGTAAGCACAGGACACGTGAATTGTGTATGTAATAGACAATGGCTTTAGACAATAATAGACATGACGCCACAAATATTTTTTCGCAGGGCTACATCTCAAGATAGGAAGTCGATATCAAAGTGCCGTTTTCACCATTGTCATCCAGAAACTCAGGAGAACTGATTAAGGAATTTTTTTTCAAGTTGCCATCAAGTATGGGAAGAGAAAAATCGGCAGAATCAAATTGTCACAACATGGCTGGAAAGTGATTCAATCAAACAATGACAATAATAATTATTGTTTCGATCATGTAGGTATTAAAATAACTACAGGCTAATTAAATCATTTAAATCGCGTAAACTAAACAATTTAGATTTTTTTTCAAAATGACCAATATATGTATAGGGTGTCCCATTTTAATTGATCACCTTGAATGAAAAAAAAGTCTCGGACAAAAAGTTGTACAGTTTGAAGGGGGAGATCCGATGCCCGAAAAACTTTGATCTTGGATGAGCGGTTCAAGGTCATTGAAGGTCAACTTTGTTTTTTAATATGGAAACCCTTCGTGGGGGCAATCGATTGCACGTAAAAACATGAATCTTTTGTCCGAAACATTTCTTGTTGAATCACCAACGTGATTGACATATTTAGCCTACAAAAGTGTAATTTTAAACTTTATAAATTTTTTACTGGAGAATTTTGGAGAGACATGCCAAGAGAAAAAACATCTCTGTTTTTCAAGAAATCAGCAAGAATTTTTCTTTTTTTTTGAGGCATTTGTAAATTTTTTGCTTCTAAAACTCTGCGGTCATTTGCAATGTTTATTTTTACCGGCGGCGGTAGCGTTACCGGATTTTCTGCAAAAATTTAGACGTATTTTTGTCTCTTATTGTTATTTGATCACAGAGTGATCACTTGAAATAGGAAACCCATTTGTTTAGAATTAGAGTAGGGACTTAATTGGCCTTTAATGAGCTTTTAATTATTGTGTAAGTGGAATTAGATACGATGTTTATTGTTTAAACAACTTTTTAGCGCATGTTCTGCTCACTTCAGTTAAAAGTTAATAGAACAATCATTTTTGAATTTTCAAGGAACCCAAAATTATACATTATTACATTTAATAGCCTTTAATAAGTCTTGTAGAAATTTTTGATTCTGCAGACATTGCTGTTCTTGCTTAAGGGACGTCTTTTTTAAGTATAAGTATAAGTAAAGCTTATTAATTCAATCAGAAGATGCTATATACGCGCATCAATAAGACTATTTACACTACGATAAATGTTACGCAGTACGAACTTTAGGGCATTCATGAATGGATAAATAATTGGAATATATAGAAACTGAAAAGCACGGATCATAAATAACGGAAGCTATTTACTTTAAGCAAAAACCTTTTAGATCATTTTAATTCCATTTTTCCAGACAATATGAAAATGTAATAATATTTTCCCATTTACAATTTTTCATATTTTATAAATTACCGTTCTTTGGAATATCTCACGAAGTCGACTTGTAATTATTGTTTTCACCGCTGTAATGTGCAACGAAGCTTCTTCGCTTTTCCTCACTTAACCGACATAAGTTATAATAATAACGCAGTTACGAACGATTAACAGAAAAAATAAAACAGAAACTCGCAAATATTTCATCACCCTGTACCTTAGGTACATATTTATTCCATGTCCATGGAGACTCTTGATCACTATACACAGTTGAATAACAATTTCAATTTCAGCAATTTTAACCGAGGCCTGATTTCCTTTTGATCCATGCGGGGCCCTTTGTACATATGTATGAGTTCAATTTCAACTTTCTTATTTTGAATGGAACCACCTGTACTTATATTATCACATTTTACATTTCATCACATTTCACATAGGTATCATAAAAATAAACTTATTAAAAATAGATCAGTTAAACAACTTTTTAGCGTATGTTCTGCTCATCACTTCAGTTAAAAGTTAATAGAACAATCATTTTTGAAAAATTTCAAAAATAAGACATATAAAACGAATTGAAAATATTAATACTTATTATAAAAATCACCACTTGGTAATCGCGACATAAAAAATTATTTAGCAGCAGGATATTTAATTGTAACAATCCCTTAAAATTCAAAACAGCTAGTTAATTTCTTTCTATTAAAAAATAAATGAATAAATAAATAAAAATAAAATAAAATTTTTCAAAAAAGTGGATTACGCGATGATGGCATAAAAGAAAAAGTAACACTGTTACGGTTTTATTTTGGAAATGAGGTGAGATGATCTTTAATAAGGGAAGAATCTGCTTATTTAATAAAAAAAACATCCTCACAATTCAATACCAATAATAATAAATTGTATACCTAATCTACACTTTTGGAATGAACATAAAATATTTAACATTATTATTATTACATAACTTATCTATGTACCAATAGAAAAAACCGATTATAAAACAAAAATAAACAAATACCTATACATACCTAGTTGTTAGACTTACCTAAGAACTATAAAAATCATCACAAATAAAATCCATTTTCCACAAAAAGCGTAATAATGAAACGGTCATATTTTTGATAAGTCAGGAAACTCGCGTTGTATGTAGGTATATAATGTAATGTTATTTGATATTTACATACTTAGATAACCTTTAAATGATCATCATTGTGTCGACGATTTCTTTTAAAACGTGTTAGTGGCTTATTGCATTAAATGACTACTATTAAATGCCATTGTTATCATTTCGTTGTTTCAGTAAGTTTCAACAGGAAGAAAATATTGAAGGTATAACGGAATGTTTCAGGACTTATTTTAGCTATCAATGGTTTGTTTTTTTTAATTTCTTTATCAATATAATAAAAACAAATTCTCTAATTTATTCGAAAATCTTATAAGATTAGAAATTCTGTGAAAGGAATGAAAGTAACTTTCCCATTTAGATAATAATTTTTCGAGTATGTAAGTACCTAATCTTTTTTTTTATTTTTTCTTTAATTTTGTAGTTTATAATTTAAAATTTAATTTATTTGTAAGTGATGGTTGCTTTTATTCTAGGTGTAATGTAAAGAAAAACCCGCTGCTAGAAATTTTATTAATTTACGAGAAATATACATACAGCCAGTGTTAAGAAAATGACGGATAAACTCTTCAGTACATTGTAGGGGACACTCTGTAGGGGACATTGTAGAGTACGGGAAAAATAATAAAAATAATAAAAAATAAAAAATAAAAAATTCTGGTCTTCAATTTGGTGAGATAAAAAATTACTATGTTTGTTTTTTGGTATTTGCAAAAACTAGATGATTTTACAGATATAAAAAACGGTACTTTAATCGTTATTAATTAAAAAAAATTGCTTAAGATGTATAATAGTGAATTAGGGAATTAGGTATTTTATGAATAAATAAATAAATAAATAAATTAAGAAACACGATTTTATTTCATCAAATTCATATTAATTTATTGGTATGATAAATCACTATCCAGCCTGATGGATAAAGGGCTGGTTGATCCGCGAATTTTGTGAGTCAGAGGGTCGAAGGAGTTCAATCCCCAAATATTAAATTATTTATAGGTAACTAATAGTTACATTATGATACTGATGGTCGCGTAATTTCAACGTCAGCAATAACTATTATAATGACACACATTACAGTAGTAGATGGTATAACTCAACTTTCTAAGGTCCAAAGAGTACTTTTTTTGAACTCGCCTAGTTTTGCTACGTTTCAATTTGTTGACATAATATGTACATATAAGTAACCAAAAATATAATTCTAGTGAAGTACGTAGGTACATCATAGGTAGTTTATATTATATTTCTTTGGACGATATAATTGACTCCACTGAGGAGTAATGATGTTGCAATCCTTGACAATACATAACAGCCCTGGAAAAATTTAGCATTAGAGAACTAAAATATTAAATCGAAAACTGCCTGATTAGTCTATCACGTGACATAAATTGACTTCCCTTTTTGACCAGCATACAAAGCATCAAATCAAGAAGAGATTTCGTTCGAAGTAATTAGTTTAAACGGGGTGTTGAAAAACTCGTGGAAAAAACGAACAACGCGCTATGATACTGTGTTGCAGTATTTCAAAAATGAAAAAATCAAACTTCATTTGTTTCCGAGATAGTTATAGCATAGCAATAATTTCTTTTTTAAGTAAGGCAACATTGCATTCAATTTTCAGGTATAAGAGAATGCAGTATGCAATCTGTTTTTGATGTTGCTATTCTATGGTTGCAGGTTGCAGTCGTACCTATCTTTTAGTGTATTTTTTAATAAAAAAATACACTATTGAGGACGACATCACTTTTCGAAAATCACCCAAACTCATCAAATGTCCACCGATCATGACCCCCAGATCACGAAAAAGTGGTTTTCCAAAATTCACCTGCCCACGATATATATATATATATTTATATATATATATATATTTATATATATATTTATATATTTATATATTTCTCCAAAATCGCGAAATTTCGATTTTAAAAACGCTCCTGTAGCTTTATCTTTCAAGATTAGTGAATGAAATTTTGGATCCTTGTAAAACCTTGGAACGACGTTAGATTTTCGTTGAAAAAAATTCCTAAAGTCGCGTTACTTCTACAGGGTGTCCTTTCAAAATTCCCCATATCCCGTTTTTGTCATCTCATTTCAGGTCGCAGTTTTCAATCTAGGAGACTGAAATTTTTGTGGGAGTAAGATATATATAAGAACTGGTCTGGTATTGTACTTGAGCAAAATCGGCCGAGCCGTTTCAAAATGGCGGCTATTTGAATTTTTGGAAAAATTGCTTTTTTTTTAACCCCTGTATGAGTAAGATGGAAAAATAACTTTGAAACTAAATCAACATGATTGGAGGAAAATTAATTGAAATTTGATTTAATGTTATAAAATTTACATTACTTTTATTAACAAGCCAGTGGCGTGGGTAGGAAAATGGTAAAAATCCCTAAATTTCTCTAACAATTTATGAGCACATTTTTGAGGGAATTAAATTGAAATTTTCACAGCAGGCAACTATATTAATAGCCTCTAGCCCTTAAAAATTTCAAGAAGTAAATAAGAAAAATGGCGGAGTTATTCGAATTTTTTTTACATGATGTTTATTTCTCTAAAATTTTAAAAACGGTCCTGTAGCTTCACCTTTCAAGATTAATGAACGAAATTTTATACTCTTGTGAAACTTAGAGATGGCGTGTGATTTTCGTAAAAAATATTTTCCTAAAGTTTTGTTACTTTTACAGGGTGTCCCTCCAAATTTTCAAAAAAAAAAACGGTCATGAGGCACGGTTTCTGGTCGCAGTTTTCAATTTAGGGGGCTGAAATTTCTTTTGTAGTAATATATATAACTGCAAGTAGTTTGAGTAAAATCGGAAGAGCCGTTCCAAAATGGCTGCCTTTTAAATTTTAGGAAAAATTGATAGATTCTGAACCTCTAAGTTAGAAACAAAAACTTTTAAACAAAATTAGCATTATTGGAAGAATAGTTATTGAAATTTTAGTTATTGCAATAAAATTTGCATTTTTTTTATTATTAAGCCAGTGGCGTGGGTAGGAAAAGGATAAAAAAGTCTAAATTTCTATATAGCCGTTTATTCTATTTTTCTATTTTTGTACTAATCGAACTGAAATTTTTCCAGTAGATAACTATACTAATAACCCTTAACTCTGAAAATTTTCAAGAAGCAAATAAGAAAAATGGCGGAGATATTCGAATAATTTTTAAATTATGTTTATTCCTCTAAAATTTCAAATTTTCAGTTTTCAAAGCTCCCTTTTCACTTTTTCAGTTCTATTGAAGGTAGTGTAAAAAATAGTATTTTTTAGGTAAAGTCAGCCAGTGGCGGGCAAAGGAAAAGGGGCAAAATTGTTTAATTTTACCATTTATTTTGGTTTTGTTAAATTTAAACATCCATTCTAAGGCACGTTTTCAAACGAAGTGAAATGCAATTTTCACATGTAATACCACTAGAGGTCAAATTATTTCCGGAAATTTTTTCGAGCTCACGAATATTTTGAAAATTATCGCGAGCCGAAGGCGAGGGATAATTTTCTTAAAATATTCGTAAGCGAGAACAAAATTTCCTGGTATAATTTGATTTCGAGTGGTATTTGGAAAGAAAATTTCACAACAAAATTAGTTTTGAATAGAAAAATTACAATTTTATTGTGAAATAAAAATATGACATGGAGGCGTAACATAATCACGTGACAACGCCAAACTGACGTTTAATAACTGCGCCGCCATTATTAGCGCTGTCAAACACAAATTTTAGTTTCTAAACTTCACCAGCCGAATGTGTTTTTTGATAATGATAAGTCGACAATTGCGGTATAATAGTAATTATGATTAGTATTGATTAGATGCCATTCTTTCCAAAGCGCAAGGATTTACCAGGCAGATGGATTCTACCAACAAAAAGTGCCATATAATTAATTATAAAGATAAAGTGGTCGAACCCCCATGAATTCGCCGTGTGTTAATCCGAAAAATTATGTAAGTACCTACCTATTTCAAATAGAATTACTAAATTGGGTAAATTAGGTTTATTCAGATCATTTTTTCGATAGTGAATCCGTGATTTCATACGTGGTAATACGCGAAAACATCACTTTAATATTAAATTATAATAGAAACTTTAACAAAACGCATTGGTTGATAAATAACATTAATATTAATAACAGCAACAGTCAACAGTTGACGTTTATAAAGTTCCTAGTTGTCACTTTTAAACGTCAAAAAATTTCCACTATAATACTCTCCAGCTTACCCCTGGAGGAGAAAATTTCCGATATAATACACAAATAACCATGGCAACGGTAAGCAATGCTCGTACTTTATTGGCTGAAAATTGATGGCGTGAAATTTTCACAGTAAACCACTACGCTAATATGACCTGACTAGGGAAATTTTCAGAAAGCCAATTTAAAAAGCGGTGAAAATATTCATAAATTGGATCGCATAAAAATACACTATTTCTGCGATTGATGCGCAAGAAGGTTTTTTGTTAATATACCAAACTTAGCTGTCTTGAAAATTTGAAATTGGTGCGAGGTTATCAAATGTCTAACTTTGCAATAAAGATGAGAAATGTTTCTTTTTTCTGAATAAACTTACCTGTAGTTTCTTGCATGCTATTAAAAAGTTTCAAATATGTTTATTGTTTGTAAGGAAAAACAACAGGTTGTGGGCAATAGAAATTATTATTAAATCTTCTGAAAAATTTGTCTTAAGTTATCTCGCAAGACCAGGTGTATTGATACCAGGGTTTGCTTCTGTGTTCGTGAACTTCCAACGTCGTAACAGGCTTTTGATACCTAGTCCACTGTTTTCGCGAACAGGAATAAAATTATTGTCCTCTTTCTCAAAGAAATTGCGTGTATAGTCCTTTGAATTATCCTTCCGTCTGGATGACCGCGCTTAGAGGATATAATATTTAGGTATTCTTTATGGGTATAGGGTGTGTCCTACTTCTACTTGATGTATAGGCTGTCTCATATAATTCGTCCCTGTACCTTATTATACAGGTTGTTTCAAAACATGTGTCGGAAAATGAAAGGCTTATAATATGTTGTTAGCGGTTATGGCGCTAAGTTACTTTTTTTTTTAATACGAAGGCCTACTTATATATTTTTTGTATTTTCTAAGACTATTGAGAAATACAAATACAAAAAGGTCTGTCATATGGGTCTCCAATCTCTTGTTTCGAATTTATTAGACCTCTTCAGCAAAAATATCTCAACTTTGAAGCATCACGTATAGGTGGCTATCTGACATTTTTGAACTCCGTTTTCACTAAAAGATTTTCAAATTAGTCGTCCGAAATATTTTGGAAATAAAAATGTAAAATGTTTAATCAGGGTTGCCACGTTTTGAAAAGTGCCAATTTTCTTCATTTTTTCAAATGGTAGTATATATTACATGGGCTCATTCGAAAGTACTAACTACCAATAAGTCAAATTGTGGTGACGTTATTTTGTACCGTCATATAAAAACCAAAATCTTAGATAAAGATTAAAAAAACATTGAAAGACTATTGCCAAAATCAACTTTCCTGGACTCGCAGATACCAATGTTGTCCAGTTGTACATTTTTCCAGTTTTGAGAATGAATTTATTTGTGTATAACCACCACTGTCCTAATAATTTCGATTTGTCCACGGGAAATTAGTACTTTAAGTTGTCTGAGGGAAATTGTATATCTATATTTTTTTCTTCTTCAATGCTGAGTAACGTGTCATTCACTTCTTCCACGTGTTTTTCACACTCTGTATATTTAAATTTTTATGTCTATAATAATTGCCCCTCAACTTTTTTCAGGTGGTTTTTTTATCGAATATACCATGCAGCCTCTTGTGTCAGGGATGTTTTATGTACATTTCCCACGTACCTACACACAGAGAAGTATTTATTAGATATGAACAAAATATTCTTAATTCAAATAAATCTTAGTTTTCCATATACGCAAACAAATATTTTCTTGGCATAATTAAATTATTTATTTGCATTCCTTTTTTTGATTAAAATAACTGCTGCATCAATTCAAACATACAGTATTTTTAAGTTTCTAGTGAACATAGTTTTAAGATTAATCTATGATATATTTGAATTCAAGAATATTGATATTTGAAATGAAATAGAATATATTTTGAATAATTCATCGATACTTTTGCATTTGATATACAATATATTTGATCCAAATAAATGGATTGTTTGGAATAAGAAAGGGTTTATTTCTATTGAAATATGTATGAGCTCTTTTGAAATTGTTAGCTGATATATTTGATTTGAACACATTTATTGCTTAAAATGAAAAATGTGTTATTAATAATGAAACAATTTATATATTATTCTGATTCTGAAAATGATACATTTTTGACTATAGCATATGATTTGTTTTTATTGTTTCAAGCAAACAAATTTGTATTCTATACAATATTTTAATTTGTTAAAATTAAGAGGAAGGATTCTTAAATGAAATGGCGTAAATTTTTAATAAAAAACTATATATTCCATTAGAACTGCTTAAAAAACAAAAATATAACATCAAATATGTAATTTGATTACTTAACTTAACAAAACTTCAAAACATATAAAATTAACTATTATTTATTATACACAATGAGTTTCACATAAGCAGAAAGTATAAGAAAGACGCATAAATAATATGGTGACAAAATATTTTAACATTTTGTATAATAGGTAGTAAATTATAATAAGATATACGAACCATATCCATTCCCTGGACGGATTTGTAGATTTTTAATTTGTTTATAAATTGTAGTCTCTTGCCAATTATTATTGATGGTATCAGTTCCTTAATCATGGAACTTGTTATAGGTGTGAAATATTGTCCAATGTAATGTCGTTATCTGTAATAATTCGGTTATAGAATAAGTAATTTAAGAAAATGGCTACCTACACTAAAGGAAGACGTAGCCTTCAATAATAAATTATTGAATTCAATGAAAATAAAAAAAGCTTGATAACATGACATAATAGTGAACGAGATACTTAGGTATGTAGGTAATTAATGATGCTGCCTAATGTCTCAACTCTAATCTACGTTAAGCGATTTACTATAAAATTGTACCTCACTTACCTTTGAAGACTTCTACTAACGTGTAGGGAGATCCCACGACTCGAGTAACTCTTCCATACTAAAAATAGCTGCCGGTCGAATGGCAAAAAACATACACACATCTAACCACATCACATCGCAATACAATATAAGTACAATATTATTTGAACTAGATTTGGCCAAACTGCCCGTTACCTATTACGATGGTCACTCGTCGTTAGCAAGCAGCACAGGGCACATAACAGGCGGGACGCGGGTCCAATCCGTATAACTATACTGCGTATGCCGGTTAGCTCGATTACTCGACTGAAGAAAATGTATATTTGACACAAAACGTCCTCGTTTCAAAATAAAAATGCGTGGGCTAAATTTTAAATTTCGATATCTTTGACCCAACAAAAAAACATTTTTCTTCCATCAAATAAACCATAGATTTAAATGAAAATAAGTGCGCTTACTTCGATAATATAGCGTTGTTTCTTACTAAAACTTGAGCATTTTCTTCAATTGATCATTAAGGATTGGTTTAATCAAAAAAGGTTTTTTTGACTAAAATAAATAAGTCGAGAATATTTTTTTCTTCCCCAGAATAAATCAATCTGTTCATAATAAAAATAAATGCTTTATACAAAAAAATATACTCTTTACTGAAATAAAAGAATTCAAAACAATAATTATTCTTGATATAAAATATCATTTTTCTGTGTGTACGTGAATTTGACCGGAAAATCCGAGGTTGAGAGGGGACATCGCAATCAAAGGCCTTCGTTAGTTCGCGTGTTTCCGAAATTTAATTTTGCCCACCCCCTTCCAAGAAATTTATTTAGGAACAAGAGTTTCTTTTCTCAAAAATAGCATTAATCGCCGTAGTATGACGAAAGAAAGATTTCAAGGGTTCATACAGTTAAAGTATGATCGACCTTTGATCGAGATTCGGTAAATTTTAATTCCCCTAGAAGATTCAACCCCTCCTCCCACCATAATCACTAACCCCTAGCAAATTTCCCATTCACGTGATTTCGTTTTTCCACTCCCTATAAGAATTAACCCATACAAATTAATCATTTTTCGAAACCGGGACTAACTTCATAACGGGAGGAAAGAGGATTGATTTTTGAGCCGGCGGTGGCTCGTCGGCGAGCTCGTCGGGTTAGAAGTGGAGACTACTAAACCGTTGAACTGCCTCGGATTGGGTTCGAATCCCAGTCTTACTCTGGATGTTGGTGGCGTCTATTTTACTATTTATTGGTTTACTTGACGCTGGGTAAATGAGCATAATATCTCGCAGCCCATAATTACTGGAGTAGAGCGACTTTGTTTAAGACCGATGTTCCCTCCTTTTTTTAAGAATTGATCTTTGGGGGCTAAAATCGCTTCACCAATTTTCGTTCGACTGGGAGAAGATTTTACCCCGCACAGTGTTTGAAAAAAAATACTTAAGGGTACAAGTAAATTATTTGTGAATCAATTCTCATGAGGTGGAAATAGGAATTATTATGGGGATGATTTCAGAGTGGGTAAATCGTTTTTATCTGCTAAAGATCAACAACTTTTATTATACTCACTTTGTGTATAGTTATAGTTTGTATTTTATAATAATTATTGTCAATATTTTGATCTGCCTTAGGGGTTTTAAAATTTACCGCGAAGGGGTAGTAAAAATAGTTTTTCGTCGAAAAGATTGTACTTCAACTAATGTTTTAAATTAAAAGCTTACCTTCGTGGTACTCGATTCACAGAGCGCCTTACGGTGTTTTTTGGTACGAAATTTGGGTACTAATTAACTTTTTTTGAAGACGTAAAACGAAATGAATTGTGAAAAAAGCATAGATTAAAATTTCTTTCTATTGCGGTCTTTTACCCTCCTTCCCAATCCCTAATATCTCCGGACTAGTGAAGATGACCCGGAAATTTTATTATTCGAAAAAAGAAAATTTAAGGGGGGTAAAATACAATCTGTTGAGGGTGAAATGTGATCTAACAATAGACTACGTATGCTATGTATTTGATACTTATTATAAAAATGATTTCTTACGTGGTACATTTGTTAGATATCGAGAGAAATTTTACAAAAATATCGTCTACTTAGTACTTATTAAAAAATTAAGTTACCTACCCAGCCAGTATTATATTGACAGATGTAAATCCTGCGGCAACAAAATTGATAAATCCTGGATCAACAGTAAGTGTTAAATTATAAATTGAAGTAAAAATAGGCAGTCCTAGGCTTCCTATAAAGGCAACTGTCATCACATTCAGAAGTGAAAATATTTTACCCAAATCTTCCGCTTGCACAATTTTTGACACAAGAGAACATGTCATAGGTAAAATAATACTACTATAACCAGCTAATATCAAAGCTGCAAAGAATTCAAATTAAGTATAGGTATTATTTTTTGATTGATTAGCTAGGTATACATTTAGTATAAATATGGAATATTTACTTACAAAAATAAACGTGCCACTTATCACTAGCAAGTCCTAAGACTAAAATTGAATTTGCCTTTAAAATAAATCCTGTAAATATCAATATCGATTCTGTCATTTTTAAGTAGTTCGATAAGAAATAAACTCCAATAACACAACCAAGAAATCCCACGACAGTATTCAGACTAGAAAAAAGTGTATACTCTTGCAAGGAAAATTGAAATTTGTCTCTAAGGAATAGGAACTGTACGCCACTATTTCCCAGAGTCACCACTGAATCCAAAGAGAGGATTACCAAACAGAAGATTATGATCAATCTTCCATTATTGTCTCTTTTCGCGACAGTTGTTTTGTACATATCGTAGAGATGACGAAGTTTAAAAATACTTTTGAATGGTTGCTAAAAAAATTATGATTGTTGTAACTACTCGTACTATGAATTTCTGTTAAAATAATACTCACAGGTCTATTTTGGTTTTCTGTAGATTCTGGTACGAAAAAAAATATGAAAAGTAATGCTAGACAAGTTAGTGCTAAACAAATTTCATGTGCTGCTGCATATCCGACAGCATGGAATATATACGACGAGGAAGCGGTTCCTAGACATACTGCTGCTGTGTATATTATTTGATACAATCCCATTCTGAAAAAATCACTATAATGTACTATGAAAATAATTTATAATTAAAATATTGCATAATTTAATTTCAAAATTAACGTGTTCGTCCTTAAATGTCCTTAAATCCCTGAAAATTGGCATTACTGTGAATAAGATTTTGCTTTTGTTACTTCAAATTTGACACTAACTAGCTGCATCCGCAAGGTTCATATACAAGTTATACCTAATACGTTTTTTAACGTTCCATTAAAATCTCTTTCTGTTTACCCAGTTCCATCTCTATTTCAGAATAATTTTCTAAGAAATTAGGCTACTGCCGTTTTCATTTAATCGTCCATACAACTGGCTTTTCGCCACAATTTCATCCTTGTTCGAAAAAGATGCAAAGAAATAATAGACCAAATCAAGGAAGCTCACAACCAAAGAGTTAGGAACAAACTTCTCTCCGGTTCGAAATCATTTTGGTCGGTCACTAAGGCCGTCAGTCGGAACTTCACCAGATCCACAATTCCGCCAATTACACGGAGAGACGGGGGTGTTGCACCCACGGTAGTTTTTTTTTAAATATTCTTCCATCGATTTTTAAGGAAGAACCCCTCCAATGACCGTTCCGTAGAATCCAAAACGTCAAACATTGTTTTCCGACAGCGTGTCATAAAGCGCATTATGATAGCATTAGGCCCAAACAGAGTTTTTGGACCCGATGACGTACCTGTTATCGTACTTAGAAAATGCGCCACTGAGCTGTCATCCGTTTTCTGTCGACTTTTCAATCTGTCGTATAAAAAGAAAATATTTCCTTCCTACTGGAAATGTGCAAGGATCCAGCCTATTCCCAAGAAAGGCAAGAAGACCTTACCAAATAACTATCGACAAGTGGCACTGCTTTGGGGAGTATCGAGGGGTTGCGCTGATATTTCTAGAGCTTTCGACAGGCTTATGGCTTATGACATGTGGCAGTCGATGGAGTTCTTTCTGAGACCTTTTGCATAAATACCGGTGTGTCTCGGTGATCCATTTTATCTCCCATATTTCCCATATTTATCAAGGATTTTCTTGAAACAAAAGAAATACCCTATATGTATACAGTTTTGGCGATCACAGGAGGTACACTACTTATATCTTCTTATACCTTAAATGCGCGAACATCTGCCATCGACGCACATACTCGCGGAGAGCAAGAAGTTGCCATACTTAACAATGACATACAAGAAATTCTAACTTGGGGCGATAGAAATCAAGTTCAATTTAATGCTGAAAAAAACCAGGCAGTCATCTTCTCTCCAACTTCTATCCAAAAAGGCTAACGATTTGGAGCCAGATATGGTGATGGCGGGACACTTTCTTACTCCATCATCATCTCTTCGCTTAATACTTTAAGTGAACCTCGCAGCGAACATGTCTTGGCATGACCATGTTGCAGGTCTGGTACTTCTCAAAAACACTCTTCCGCACAAAATATTTTAAATTCCTGAACAGCTTCTCCTCATATACAAGGCTCAAATCCGACCATCCTTTGAGTACTGTTCACATGTTTGGAGCTCAGCTTCTAAACATACACTGAGATTATTTGACTCCATTCAGAAAAGAATCATCCACTTGATTGGGGACCCAGATTTTACAAAAAATTTTGATACTCTCGAAGATCGAAGAAAAGTAGCTGATCAGAGCCTGTTTTACAGAAATTTTAATAGGAAGTGTTTAAAAGACGTGGCCCGTTTGATCCCACCTAGAACAAGACCGGGCCGAAATACACATCGTTACAACTCGCACCACCTTATTTCAGACTTCTTTCATGAATAGAATCGAATCAATTTGGAATAGCATTGCAAAGGGTATGTTTCCTGACTAAAACAACGAATTGATATCTGAACAGTGAACAATGAACATATCTCTGCTCATGCACCGCTCCCAGAGCATCATAAGCATTAACCTGAAGTGCATGTGCATTTTCAATAACAAAAGTTGCATCACGATGAGATAGCGGAAGGATATTTCCACCATGACGGTTAGTACGACTTCACTGTAAGTATTATTGAAACGTTCGATTTAGTGTTACTGTACCAAAGCGATCACGCAATAGTAACTTATTGTCACATTTTTAAAGTAACTTTTCACATAATATGACTAATCTAATTATTTATAATTTTTTGCCAACCACTTTTGAAACCAAATGATGCTTTTGCTGCCTAGACATCAAAACTGATTTTTTTTATTATTTATTTACGTAATTTTCCAAGTGATTAAGGTAACACGAAAGAAAACTCAAAATTTAACGTTAAGTAACTATTGTTATATGATATAGTTAAAGAAATAATTTTTTATGTTACATTACATTATTACTGAAGTTATATTTTTTATTTTATACCTGAAACTCCTTCCTGCTTCGGACGTGACGTCACTCAAATAAGAAAACGCGGCTGTTATAAAACAATAAGGTCCTCCTGAAAAGCTCTCTAAAAAGGCAGGTAACAGGAAATAAACAGGAGAAACGTTTTCCAAATAAATTAGTAATATCATAGATGCTTGGCCCAACATTCTTCCTGCAATAATTATTAGGAACTTTAATAAATTCTTTGTAAATAATTCCAAATGAATGAATTTAGGGAGTTATAATTGAATATATTTTCTGTTTGTTTAGCCCCATAAATTTTACAATGAACTTAAAAACTAACTGATAGAAGCTTAGTCTGGAATAGTCCTCTCAAAATTCTCTTTCAGTGACTCAAAGGACCTCTTTAGATTTATAGCTTGAATTTAAAAAAAAAACGATCGTGGACTTTCGGAGGATTGTATTTTTCAACTTCTTCTATCTTTTTTGTTTTGCTGATCATTTTTGCAGATAAATTGTGATCTGTATTTATGGGAAGAAGACATTTAAAACGTTTCTAATGCTAATAAAATTAGAAAAAAAAATCAAATAACAAAACAGAACAATCTTGCACAAAGAATGTTACAAAGAATAATTAAATAGGTATGTAAGAATTAAAAGTAGTATAATTATTATATTATACAGGGTGAGTCATGAGGAACTTTAAAAACGTATACCATATTATGTGGAATATCATGTGACCCTTAAAAAGTGTCAACTCTCCTTCACTGTTAATATACAGGATGATTTGTGAATTAGAATTGTTCATTTGGCTAACTATACTATCTCAACGGATCATTAGAATTTTCTAATTTTTTGGTGCAACTCTTTACTGTTATCTAGTATTCGATTGGTGTTCTGTAAACTTAGAAATTCCAGGACTGGTTTAAGAAAAATGGATTTCGAAGTATGAGTAGAGTTTGTATTAAGAAGTTACCATGTATTACGATTAAAAAAAGAAATTATGGATTTTCAAAGTGCACAAATAGACAATGAAAACTATATATATGTGACATAACGAACAGTCAAAAGAAATAAAAAATAATAGAATTAAGTACATAAGAATGTAAACATACAAAATTTGAACAAATAAGTTCACAAGAAAAAAAAATAATTCATTGACATGAATTCTTAAAGTATAAAACATTTCAAAATTTTTTTTTTGACCTTCTGCTTAATTTAATTGACTAGTTAATTTAGCCCGGTCCTGAAAATAATACAAAGTGACAGTAACGATTTAATTAAAGAAATGTTAACTTATATTTCAGTTAAAATATCTGCAGTTTATAACATTTATTTTAAATTATGACAATATTATGTGATACGACATAGTGGCTGAACTTCTTGGTACGAACTCTCCCAATCAATTTTTCTTAAGCCGTTTCTGGAATTTCTAAGTTTAGAGAACGCTGATCTAATGCTGAATAACAGTGTACAGTTGCACCAAAAAATTAGAAAATTCTAATGATCCGTTGAGATATTAGCTAGCAAAATTAATGTTTTTAATAATTCACAAATCATCCTGTATATTAACATAGTAGTGGAGTTGACACTTTTTAAGGTTCATATATGATATTCCCTTTAAGTATAACTCTACATACTACACATGGTGGAAGTTTGTCAATAAAGATACAAATACTCGGTTTAAATTTGAAAAAGGTTGGGCTATTAATACCTATTGAACATGCTCAACAAAATTTAGAATCAGTAACTTCAACCGTTACTGAAAAAAAAAAATTAAAATTCGAAATTTCTTATTGTAAGTGCGAAATTCTTGCAAGATATTAAATGGACAGCAAAAGGGAAATTAGTGGTTTCTAGGGGTGATGCTCATCACTGCTTTCTACTTTCATTCCGAAAGTAGAGGAAACACTGCTGAAGATGCGTGAATATTTCGCTCTTGTTGGAGCTCATCGACATGAAACATCAGCAAGTGTACTTCTCTGCTATTTTCATAAGATTAGTTGACATAAAAGAATAGAGAAAATAGAGAAAATATAGAAGAATAACACTCCGGGATTTACAGGGTCCGCCAAAAAGTTCGCACCATATACAAAAATTTGTGATTTGCATCTTTTTTGAAAAATTTTTTTGTCATAAGTTTGCTTTTTAAAAGATTAAATTTGAGCACACTAGATCCATGGTGTGAATTTTAGTTCCAGAGAAAATAGCGTTTTTCTAGACTTCAAGATTACAAAAAAAACATGATATTTCGAACTAAAAGTGTTTCGGGGGAAATTTCGGAAAATGCGATGTCAGGTATGAAAGAAATTTCAGTTTTTTTTTATAAAGGTGGCCAAAAATTGGTAACTTGTGAAATTTCAACTTTTTACTAATTTTTCTCAGTGAAATTTTGGATTTGATAATAATAATTACCAAAGTCTGCAGGAGTAATACCTACCGAAAGCGAAATTTTCATTTTTTTTACATTATGTTTCTTTTCAAGTTCATAAAAAACGAATGTAAATTAAGGTTATAAATCAATTAAACTTCAAAGGTATTAATTTTTAAATTGTGATAAGTATGTTTTCAAGTTGTCACAATCTCCTATTTATTTGAATACAGTTTTATCAAATTATCATTTATATAAGGGAATGAAAATGATAAGTAAACATTTTTTGTGACCTTATCAAATTTAAATGATGATTTATGTTTTTTTCTTATAAAATAGAAAATACATTTCAACTTCTTATTAGACGGTTTCTTCGTATCGAATACACTTTGTATCAAAACATAGAAAAATGTGACAGAACTTAATTAGTTTTTATATTACTTTTGTGAATTTTTTCTAATTATCATAAACGATACCTATTAACTAATATCGCCGTCAAAATATTTCAAATTCAAAATTACATTGAGAAAAATGAGAAAATAGTTGAAATTTCAAAAGTTATCAATTCTTGGCCACCTGTATAAAAAAAGTTCATTTTTTTCATTATGGTGAATATCTAACGAATTTTTCCAAAATTTCCCGCTAAACACGTTTTTGAAATATCGTGTTTTTTGTATTTTTGAAGTTTAAAAAAACGCCATTTTCTCTGGAACTAAAATTCACATCATGGTGCTCAAATTTAATCTTTTGGCAAGCACAAACTTACGATAATTTTTTTTTTTCAAAAAAGACGGAAAACAAAAAATTTTTAAAGATCAGTGATAAGATAAATTGATTTGACAATGAAGAGCTCGAACCCTGAACCCACGAATTTTCTTTTTTCTTATTTTAGCCTTATCTGTTTTATTATTGAAAATAAGTGCTTTTTAATAGGTTTACATAAGTAATCTTCCACATCACATCTTATCTCGGACACCGTGTTTGTAAAGTTTTACCTGCAACCGACAATAGTAAAAGAGGTTTCCTCCCAAACTTATCCGACCATGGTCCCGAAAATAAACACACAATTCCACTTAGAATACTTTGTATAAAAGTAGGAGCAATTATTATGTAGGTTGCATGCGGTTGAACTAATTCTTCTAATTTCTGGATGTAATTTTCCTTACTATCACTTCCTAAATATGCACAATCTGATTTATTGTAACCACATGTAAAGTAACATGTACGATATATTATTAAATTTTGAAAAAGTGAACCTGAAAATTATTTTTTAGAGAATTACATCAATATGGATTAAAATATGAAAATACTTACCAGCAATTAAATCGGCAAAAAAATATAAAAAAACAGGAATTTCTATATGAATTTTGAACCCTTTTATCGATAAAGCTTTTTCCATTGTGTTCGAATATTGAAACCACTGGACACATGGACCAAACAATCAAACGAACGAACGAAAACCGACAAAAAATTAATGTATTTTTTTTACTGTGAATGCAATTATTGGAAGGTGGTGGGTGTTACATCTAACATCTAAACCATACGTTACACGTCTATCGATGAAAATTTGTTCATCATAATATTATGTAAAATTAATTTTTGAAACAATCAAATTTGTTATATCATAGTAGTTAATAATCCTTAAATTATTATAAGTTCTCGTTATCCCGTTGTTTATATTTCTTCTACCACGTGTCTTACGTCACAAATATAGGCATCATTTATATATGGATATTTTCACTGACAAGTTCCTGATAATCAAATCGTTTAATTTTTTAACAATGATAAGTATTATTTTAAGATAGAAATTTAATCGCGTGGTTCGCCCTTTTAAATTTTTTGCCAATTATTACGGAACATAATATGTCATATAAATACGAGCTTAATTGACATATTATACATATTATTATTAGATTACTATACCTATACACTGTGTCAGAGATAAGATTAAACAGCATGATGGGGATCTCGGAAACCTTGGGATATTCAGGGTCGGTTAAAGGGGAAAAAAGTTCAAAATAGAATTATTTTGAAAAAAAAAAAAAATTTCAATTACTTCTTATTTATTGACGTTATTATTGAAGATCGGGAAAAACTGATATCACATTTTCATTGAATTTATTGACCAGATTTATGTTTGCGATTTCAGTTATTTATGTACGATTAATATTTGCAGGGCCGGACTGAATTAAGATTTTTTTAATACGACCCTGGATTTTTTATTGGACAAATTGAAAGATTTTTTAATTCTGAATTCAATGACATGGCTCACAAAGTAATTCAAACGTGTTTGGGACTATAGCTATACTGACATCATCACTTAAAATTTCACCTTAATATGGTCTGCCCTCTTATTAAACTTCTTGGACTTACCTTAGTCCAAGAAGTTTACCTAATAAGAGCGCAGATCCGTATTAAGGTGAAATTACACTGATGATGTCAATAACTACAGTCCAAAACACATTTTAACCATGTATAACTTTTTCCCTACTTAACCCCTCTTCTCATACAAGGTGTTTTACTACCTCACCATCAAATTTTGACAAATGAAAGATGAAGTAGTTCTTAAAAAAACTTTAATATAAATAAACATAAATGTCCGATTTTAATTATTTAAGGAGACAAGACCTCAAAATTTTCTACATAAAAAGCCGATTTACCAATTTACGAATATTTACTTAAGTTTACCTTTAAAAAAATTATATAAACTCACTCCTCTTTATTTATTTATTTTTAAACTTTTTTTAATAGGTAAAACCAAATGTAAAATTATCCAAGTTAAATAAATATTAATAAATTGTCTTCTTATGCGGAAAACTCTGAGGTCCTGTAACTCCTTAACTAATTATAATCGGACATAATGTCTATGTGTGTGAAGTTTTTTTTTAATACTATGTACCTTACTTTCATTTGTCACAAATTTATGGTGAGCTAAAAAATCACCCTTCACACACAGACAAAAATGTCATTTGTGTATTTTTAATTTTTAGGTAATAATAATGATTTAATTAAATTTCAAAAAAAATAATTTTTTGAATCTATTTCTACATTGTAATATTTCTACATTAAGGTCTTTAAAACACGCACGAGTTTTCCACCACGATGGCGAAGCCGGAGAGCTCGAAAAAAAGTCGCGGAACTATTTGCGAAAATGTACAGGAACTCTTTATCACCTCATTTTTTTAAAGGGCTTTGCTCCGCGGAACTATTTAAAGTGTTCTACTCAGAACTCGAAAAAAATTGTGGTTTTTGACAATTCGGGGGCTAACTTCACATAAGTCCAATAGTTTCTGGAGGAGGATGCTCTGTATACTCGGAGTAATTTCTGAACGTAGTCCTGATCAATTTCACCTGCACAATCTAGAGGAGTAACCTCGTATTTCTAAGCAGGAGATCAGAATACAAAAGTGGTCTGTCAACAGTTCCACAGTCTCCGTAATGTCGTAGAATAATAATTATTGATAACGGAAACAGCTATAACTAAAATTCGATTTCTAAACAGGAGAGCAGAATGCACTCCCGGTTTGTCGGATTCGAATAGTCATGAGCAAAATTCGTATTTCCAAGTAGGAGAGCAGAACGTGCAAGTGGTCAGTTATCAGTAGTTATCACTAGTTGTTCTTGTAAGTTCCAGGATCTTTTTTGGTTTGCCGGAATCGAAACGATGATGCAAAATGAGTAAAATCCGTATTTCTAATCAGGAGAGCAGATTGGGAAAGTGGTCAGTTGTCGAGTTCCACTAAGGATCGTGTAATAAGCAAAAATCCTTTTACAAAGAGGTCACGAGGTCAGTATCATCGAAAACGAAGCATGAGTAAAATTCATTTTTCTAAGCAGGAGAGCAGAACATGAAAGTGGTCAGTGATGAGTTCCACAAAGAATTGTGTTTTATAGTTGGTATAATCGAATACTGTAACGACTAACATTATTTTATATTTATAAGCAGGAGAGCAGAACACGAAGGTGGCCAGTTACAGTCAGTCACAAAAATTAGTTAGAAATGTAATTTTCTTCAAAAAGTGACTCAGTTTTCTGGCCACTCGACCCTACATCCGAAATTAACACAAAATTTTTACTTGTAAGGGATCGAATGTATCTCTCATACCTATGATCACCTATGTACTCTTTCACTCTTTGGATAAGATGCACCCTCCTGCAACATATCCAAGTTTCTCTCAGTGTCAGGCTCCAGTGTCACTCAGCTTAAGTAGCCGTGCTCGCATAAACCATAATAGACCATCACCTATCATCATCTCAGAGCTCTTGCCAGTTGTGAATGAAACTTAGGAGCAGGGATTTTTCTTTTCTGGTCTAAAAAAGAAACGTTCATCCACCTTGTTCCTGTACAACGATAATAATAGGAAAATATCAATGGAAGTTCGAAGGGGGGAAACTCTGAGAAAAAGGGGGAAATACGATCTTCAAGAAACGGTGCTTCAAGTTTCAACATCCAACTCAAGAATGTCTTTCCGTAACAGACAATGATGGACACTACTTATACTAATACTATCGAAAATTGCTTGTAATTTTTTGCGTTCATATAAAGACAATATACCTACGAAAATTATTAACTGGAGGAGATGACCCATCAGCTACTTGCTTCAACTTAGTGGTGAACTTAGGCATAAAAAAGTTTGTTGTGTTGTTACACTGAGAAAAATGTCAGCGTGGAATAGCATTAAATCATGTTCTTCCTGACTTGTTTAATGGTGAAACTGGGACTAAATTCCACAAGTACGTTTTGCCATGCCTAGTAATGTATAACGCATAAGGCTATATGGACAGTATAAGCACGCGTATCGTGACGTCTAAGGGCAGCAAGGAATACCATGATATCCCTGGCCTTCCTACTTGTATCATGCAAAATGCTAGAAGAACGTTTCGCCATGCACAGAACGTAAAACGCATAAGGCTGCTGGTACAGTATAAGCAGGCTAATGGTAATGTCTAATGGCATTTCAAACAGTCTGTAAATCTAGCTGTTCAGCAATGGATTCACAACAGTAAGGATAATACACACTGCCGGTCATGGAGAATTAAATAGAAATTTCTGCGTAAGACTCTTTCCTTTGGCATGGCAGAACTCCATGTGATGAATTTTTTAGCAGTTACCATTTCACTGAAAGGCAGTGTACAACATTTTTTCAAGCAGAGCGTATTGCTGGTATCACCAGATGCAGCACTTTGATATTAAAAAGGTCACTCAAGTATTTAAATAATAGACAGTCACTATTTGACTGCAAGATAAATTATTTCCTGGCATATTTAAAGGGAGGCGCAAGATAAAAATCCCTTGCAAGCCTTTGGATACTCACTGAAACGATACTTACTTTACACTCAGCACTGAACTGGCATTAGGTCTGTTTGCTGTAAGTAGTTGCCAATTTAATTCTATCGGTATTTTTTTCAAGTTGATAACATAATAATTAATTAATTAACTCAAATTACTTATAAATCATAATTATATCCACATCATCCTTCTAATTTAAAATGTAATAATTCATACGAAATTATAATTAACTCAAAGCTTAAAACATACATTTGATTTTAGAGAAAATTCTAAGTAGATGTCAAATAAGTATTTTAACTGAAATTGTGTAATTTAACTCTCAGTAATTTTTAAAAAGAATTAGAATTTATTAGAACTAGAATTAGGATAGGAATGTTGCAAATAAAACTTAGGTTTTAATGCATAAAATTTTTATTGAAAAACATTAAAACAACATATTTAATTAATCATTATAAGAGAAAAAAAACTAATTATTTAACTCAAAATAAATATACAGGGTGATCCCGAAATGGTGGACACTGATAGCATCACAGCATTCATTGTGGATTTTACGGAGTAATCAATTAACTTTTTCTCAAGAATGGTTTCTTTAAAAATATATGATCAACCTTTCTTCAGGAAAAAAATAGTGTGCAGGTCTAAAATACCCAGACAGATATTACCTACCATGGAAACAGATGAAGTGGCAAGTTCAGCAAAGTTTCAAAAAATTTTCGTTGCGGGGATACCATAGACGATAATATTATTCAAAATATATTTCCAATCCGTTGTTTTAAGTTCGAATTCGAATAACGATGCCATATTGGCAAATTTTATTCGACTCTCCAGGAATTGGTAGAGTTTGAATGCCTCTAATTCCGTTACCGTTAATAAAAAAAAAAAAAAAACAAACGCTTTCGTAATATAGTTATGGGAGATAATGTGTTTTGTCAGTGGAAGTTATTTAAATTTGACTGTCATTTTTATTTAAATTTTAGAAAAAGCACACCCTATATGTCGGTAACGAAGCCGAGGAAACCATTTTTGTTTTAAATTTACAGTCTTTCTAAACAACCTCTACAACACCCTGTATACCTACCATGTTCACCATTTATCACACTGTATAGGCATTCTCAATAAATTAAATTAATTTAAAGGCATTAAGTATAACGTACATTTCAAGGTTCACCATGACTGCATGTTAACATATTTGACACATAAGAAAATAAGGAAGCTGCATCAAGGTAGTAGGACATATACATTGTGAGCAAAATAATGTAAATTGAACTCGACAGTTTTTAACATTTTGCAGAAAAAATCACACTGTCACTGTGACTCACATGTACTTCTCTAATTTTTCCAAAGAACGGTTGAAATGTTTCATCACACAAATCTACAGTAACGTTTTCATTTTGCTCACACTATAATACTTGCAACAAGACACACACTAAATTATTACGTATATCTATGGTAAAATTTGTATAGGTATTATACTCGGGGAAACACAGTCGAACAATGCAATAATAACACGGAAATCATCGATTATAAGTATGTTCGCGTAGGTACCTACCACTTGAAATAAAAAATGTCAAAAACGCATCCGCGTCCATGTACCACGCACAACTTGCGAACAACTACTAACACTAAGTCAAGCAACGCTAAATTATTATTATAAACAGGACCAAAGATTCCATCGCGCAATCGCACCCGTACACTTTTCACGCCTCCCGGTACTTCACACGGCTTTCCACAGTATTTCACATAACTTACCGAACTTGCTTACTGCTCAGATTTACCAAGAACGCAGATATACCTTTGTTAACGTTTTTACTGATTTTACTATCAGAATAATAGTGCAGCAGCGGCAGTTTAACTGCACGAAATATAATATTATGAATTCCCATGTGTATAATGGAGTTCCTTACTGCGTTGCAGGACAAGAATCTAACATCATTTATTCTGCAGAAACGTTACACACAATTAAAATCAGGGAGGACGCTAGGTGACGGTAATGGTATTACGGCCGTACCTTTTCTCGAAATTGTGTCTCTACAAACCTCAATATTTGTTATTACCAGGCAAGAATGACCATGAACAATTATTTTCCGGCATATTTTCACGTAAGAGAAAAATAGCGATCACTCTGCTTAGCAGCACCAGATTGTAACGCCAATAATTCTGCAGAAACGTTACACAGTTAAAATCAGGGAGGATGCTACGTACCGTTTATGATAATGGTGTTTTAGAAAGACAACGTGAGCGACATCCAGGTAATGGTATTACGGTAATACCATTTCTCGAAATTGTGTCTCTACAAAACTCAATATCTGCTATACGGTTGTCTTATTCGTATTAAATGTATTTCAGCCAGATTTAATGATGCTGCATACGTAGTACTGCAAATACCGTTCTACCATTCTGGCTGGACAGAAAATTTTTCTTAGTGTATTATTCAATTATGAACAATATAATGCAATCATTGATTAAGAAATTCGCTCCTAATCAGAATTTTTTTCCATAATTTTTGGAATTTGTCATAAGTTTGTGGTTTTCAAAAAATTTAATTTGAGCACACTAGATCATTAGTACACCATTCACACCATGATTAATACATGGTGTGAATTTAGTTATAGAGAAAATCACGTTAAGGCAGGTTATAAATAAGCTTAAAAAAATTAAATTTCGAAAACTAAAAGTGTTCATTTGAGGAAATTTGCGCAACATTCGTGAGATGCACACCAATTGTAATATCAGAGACGAAAGAAATGATTTTCTCATACAGCGATGGCCAAAAAGAAGGTAACTTTTGAAATTTTGACTTTTTTGAAAACGGTTTGCTCGGTTTTCTCAGCGTAATTTTGATTTTGAAATATTTTGACTGCAATATTAGCTTATATTGTTTATTTTACTTGGGGGATGGAGAAGGCGAGCAAACTGATTGACGTCGTGAGTTTCCCATCAAAAGTGGGAATTTCAAAAGTTACCATCTTTTAAAGGCCGCACTTTTACATGCCACTGTATAAAAATTATTTCTTCCATTACATTTGCTAGATATACATATAACGAATGTTGCCGGAATTTCCCTCAATTTTCCCTCAATTTCTCTCAATTATGTTTTTTTTTTGTAATTTGGAAGTATAAAAAAATTCACAATATGGATGTGCTCATGCAAATTTAATCTTTTAAAAAGCACAATCACAAAAAAAATTTCAAAAAACATGGAAAATATGTAGTTATTTAAAGACTGTTAGGATCTTACGAAATTAAATAATGATTGCTTCCAGGAAAATATTATAATGCAGGTAGGTACTCTGAAAATGGGGATACGCCTCACAATGAAACAAAGAATTTATTTATTTTACAATTAATAATTTCAGTTTCCTGGTAATGCAGCAAGAGTTGAATTTGCATACAATTCCGTTTGTACTTCTTGACTTTGTTGTGATTGATCAAATTGAATAAATATTACCAAATATGTCGTAACCGCTCCTAGAATCTAAAATATAAAATCAGACAATATCAGTTTTAAGTTGTTATAAATTAATAATTAATCTTGTTTGACGAAACTCACTGAATAAATGAGAGAGTAATCAATTGCGAAAAATCCAAGCACTGAAAATTCCATTTTTTGATGTAGCATCTGCAGCGAGTACGTTTGAATCTGAAACAAGAATGATTTATTTATCAAAAAAATTCTGAAAATTGTTTTGAAACTATATTTTACAATTTGTCAAACTATTTTCGCATTTATCAAATGTTACCGAGTTGAAAAATAATATCATTGGCACACTTGTGAATAACAATTATTGACTTTTCAACCTGTCTTACAAGAAAGGAATATTTCCTTCCTGCGGGAAATGCGCACGGGTCCATGCAGCCTATTTTCAAGAAAGGCAAAAAGACCTTAGCAAAAAACTGGTGACCTCCGCACCTAATACGTTACCGAGCTGTGGAACAGCTGTCATACAGTCAAGATGATATAGGATGCGGACAAGGATGGCAGAATTGACTGTAATAATTGCAGCCCAGTTATTGGCACGACTGCGCACTTTCTTAAAAACGCGCGAACAATTTTTTCTGCCACGCTCACGGTTCATTATAGCCCGGCTTCCGCCTGGGGCGCGATTGACCGAAATATTTTCATTTTACTTTACTTATCCTACCTTGATACACAATGTAGGTAACCTTCTTATCTTAATAACTATTGTCAAGAGAACTCTTGTTTTATATTTATATTTATTTAATAACAATCATTCCACTGTATAAGATCAATAATTACTAAAATGAGTACAAAACAAATTTATAAATAGAAAACAAAAAAAATATACACACCAAAAAAAAAACAATTCAGTAATATCCACATCAAAGTCCTTAATTAGCCTCATAGTCCAGTACACAGCGGTCAAAAACGGCGAAACCTGATAGAAAAACTTCAGAACATCTCCGATTTGCATGAAAATTTGTATTTAGAATGTGCTCGACCTAAACTTAAAAGTCTCCCCGTTAGTTGCTTATTATTTTTAAGGGTGAAAACTACCCCTATTTGCGAAAAAATATAATACAATAGATTATGTTTGAACGTGTTTAGTGAAGGTTACTCAATGTAATTAAATGTAAAAACGCCAGTAACTATTATTTTTAGGGGTGAAAACCACCCCCGATAGCGAGAAAAATAATAAAAAATTACGTTAAAGCATTAAAATGTTTGGATTTTGTTTAAATAATTTAAGTAAAGATTACTTTATATTATTTAATGCTATTTCGTTTATTGTTGAATATTTTCAGGGGTAAAAACTACCCCTGCTACGATAGAAATATTATAAACAAGATTCAATCTTTTATTTGCTTCAATTTTTGTTGTAATTAATAATTTCAGTGAAGATAACTTGATGTTATTTAATATTTTTCGTGAGCTAGAACCTCTACCAACCCTTACCATAAACCACCCCTATTGGATATAAATGTTGAAATAAGCATTTAATTTTTTTTTATTGAACTTTATTTAAACTTTTAAAAATTGCAAAAAACGGTTTTTTAACTATAACTTCCTCAATTTTGATGCTAGAAAAATTTTCAAAAGAGCATTTTAAAGGTTAATGCAAAATCTATACAAACTCATGTAGGACTGATATTTTTTCCACCCTTATTCTGGAAAGTGGCAAGGGTTGAAGAATTGGAAAAATGGTACTAGTCAACCACTAGTCACAACTTTTGAGAGCCATATCTCCCTCAGTTTTACACTTAAGAAAAGAAAACTTTAAATGAAAATTTTCAGCGAAAAAAACAAACTTTTTGGTATCTTGTAATTTTAACATATATCTGCCT
This sequence comes from Malachius bipustulatus, assembly GCA_910589415.1. Taxonomy (NCBI): domain Eukaryota; kingdom Metazoa; phylum Arthropoda; class Insecta; order Coleoptera; family Melyridae; genus Malachius; species Malachius bipustulatus. The sequence continues at coordinate 45,764,025 of OU342632.1, read as the reverse complement.
TATTTTTTGACTTATATTGAAAAAAACTAACTTTTTTATAGAAATTAAAAAAAATGATTTGACACACCAAACTCACCCATGGGTTCTTGATGGCGGCAGAAAATCCACCGCTCTGTGAGCACTGTAGCAACAGCCTTACTGTCAAACACATCCTCACAGGATGCTTAAAATTAACTAGGAGCCGAAGCAAACATAACATAGAAGGAAATATAAAAGAACTCCTCAGTTCCACTGAACGACTCTCTCAAGTTATCAACTACCTACAAGACATCAATTTGTTTTCAAAATTATAATTATACTGTCACTGCTATTTAAAACACCTGTCTTTAACAATTAACTAAATTTCTGATATCATAATTATGTAATTGTATTGTAACTGTGTCAATGACCTCCAGCTGTCGAGACACTTAAAGCTTAAAAAAAAAAAAAAAAATCTGACTTGAAATTGTTATCTTTTCAAAATTTAGACTTGTTCATCGTTCAAAATCACAGAATTTACTAATGGTATATATTATGGAAATGAATTGTATATCTAAGGGCTAACGAATATTTTCAATTGGGGTGGTTTTGAAGGGGTTGTTTTGACTGTTTTTTCTACGAAAAAACTCGGCTTCTATCTTATTGTCGTCATAACTCGGTCAGTTTTTATGCTAGGACCTTTCATAAAAAATAAAAATGAAGGTCTTTTTAGGCACTATCATAAACTTTTCATCAGTTTTGATCAAAAAATCAATAATTTTTTTATAATTTGAGGTTGAAAGTTTCGATTTTTACTCCAAAAGCAAAAGTTGGCTTTTAATAAGTCATTTCTCCATGAATAATAGGTTTGAAGCAACCATCAATAAAAGCATTCTCTTTGTTTTTTTATTAGCTAGAACTTTGTTTATTATGGTCTTAGTGATAAAGCTAAAACTTTTTGAGATATTCGTGAAAAACCGTTCACAAACGTAGTAAAAAATCGAAATTTTAATCGCAAATAACTCAAAAAGTATTGGCTGTAGGAAAAAAGTTTATAGAAAAAAAAAACTTAAAATTAGTAGATATATTATATATTCTACAGGAATTTTTAACAACCGATTTTTCACTCCCGAGAAGGGGTGGTTTTCACCCCCTTGGTAAAAGCAACCAACTCTGGTTGCGGTCAAAAAACCCGCTCTGTTTATCAAAATTGCAGCTTTTGATTGGTCCAAGAGCGGGTGTATTATGAGCTATAATGTAATACGAATAATAATCTTCGTAATTCATCCAAAAAGCTCCAATAATTGGAATATTATTTAATGAGAGTAGAAAAAAAGATTGTATCGTTCTCGTTACTTCTGTTTCGATCAGATTCGAAATTATTTTTGATCAATTTCACCTGAACAATCTAGAGGAATAAACTCATATTTCTAAGCAGGAGAGCAGAATACGAAAGTGGTCACAGACTAGTCACAGTCACCAGTCTCTGTATGTCGTAGAATTGATAACGTAAGAAAATAACTAACGAAAATTCTATTTCTAAACAATAATGAGAGAGCAAAAATTACACTCAGGTTTGTCGGATTCGAATAAAGTAAACATTAGCAGAACACGGAAGTGATAGCACCAGTCCTATTCTAAGTTCGAAGATCAATGCCGAATAGAAACCGAAACCCACGATGATGCAAAATGAGTAAAATCTGTATTTCTACGCAGGAGAGCAGAATAGGAAAGTGGTCAGTTGGTTGCCAGTATTATGATCTTGTACAATTCAAAAATTGTAATGATGAGTTGAATACGTCTTTTTAAGCAGGAGTACAGAACACGAAAGTGGTTATAGTGCTGAGTTCCACTACGGATCCGTGTTTAGTTTGTTGTTGTTGTTGTAAATATTATTGTAAACATGAGTAACATTTATATTTATAAGTAGGAGAGCAGAACACGAAACTGGTCAGTTGTCGAGTCCCACCAAAGATCGTTTTGTCTGAATAGGCAAAATACTTTTACAAAGAGGTCATGAGGTCAGCAGTATCAACGAAAACTGAGTAAAATTCATCTTTCTAAGCAGGAGAGCAGAACACGAAAGTGGTCCGTTCTGAGTTACACTAAGGTTCGTGTTGTTAGTTGGTATCTACAGGGTGTTCCTAGTTCCTAAATACCAGGGACATACGAAATGAGATCATTCTTTGGATACGAAAGGAGATCATTCTTTGGCTTATTTTACGCCCAAATGTTTAACAGACACAGGTCCGCAACCGCTTCGTTACCGATATACAGGGTATTGAAATAAAAAATAAAAAAAATGTTTTTTCTTTATAGCTCCCACAATTTTTGAGACATTTAGCTCAAATTTGGAATGTGGATTACGCTATAGGGTTTGCATCATCAGCATGCCAAATTGTTGTGAGAATATACAGGGATATATTTTTTATTATTTTTCAGGGGACATGTGTCATTTTCTACCCCTAAAAATTTTTGCGGCGTGCCACTGGTGGACTGTAAAATATAAAGAGTGTTTTTTGTTTTGTTTAGAATTTTTTGCTTCTTTTATAATGTATCTGCGACCGCTTTCGATAAAAAATGATTTTCTGTCATTGTTTGGACCCAATTAAAAAAATTTTAATGGTAAAGCAGGCTCGGGCTTCATCTCTCGTTTCCATTAATTTTTACAGTTTGGTCGGCATTACCTGTTAAAAAGTAAAGCTGAGATGACCATGTTTGACTAAAGTTAGACAACTGCAGGAAGTATAATGAAAAAAAAATAACAAATCTTCAAATCTCATAACGAAGCGGTTGCGGACCTATGTTTATATGAACTTTTCGGCCTAAAATAAGCTAAAGACTTACCACCTTTCGTATGTACCTGGTATTTAGGAACACTCTGTATAATCGAATATTGTAAACATGAGTAAAATTTATATTTATATACAGGGTGTCCCGTAATTAGCGTGCAATACTGAAACAGCAGATTCTATTTTAAAAAATATGAAAAAAAGTTTCTATAAAAATAGGTCGAGAAATGCTTCCTAAGGGGGCTACAGCCCCCGAAAGGGGAGCCCATGAAGATGGTTTTTACTTAATACCTCCGAAACCGTTCAAGATATAAAAGTAAAATTTTGGGAATTTATCAAACTTTTTATGGCCAATAAGATGTAATTACAACAATTTTAAAATATCTATTAGGGGGGGTCAGATAGATGAAGAGTGAGGTTAAAACCACCATAACTTTTTTTGTACGTACCTCGTGCCAGGATTTGATTTTAGATTATGAAATGTTGAAGTTTTTTACACAAAAAAGGTCGTCTTGCTGAATTTCGATAACATGCACCGTTTTCGCTTAAAATCGATTTGAAAATTACCTTACATGACATAAAAATGTAAAAATCGAGCTAAAAATGTAGCTGCCAATGAAATTAAAAGGAACCGATTCCAAATTTTGGGAGCTTCTAGAGCTCTGAGTCGTCGGGCCCGATTATGCGTTGAACAAAATGGATATCATTTTGAGCAGTTGCTCAGTAAAAAAAAAACTGACCTGAAACTTTTTCTCTAGTTGTGTTTCATTATGAATTTTTATGCCAAGTAAGGTAATTTTCAAATCGATTTTAAGCGAAAACGGTGCACGTTATCGAAATTCATAAAGACGACCTTTTTGGTGTAAAAAACTTCAACATTTCACAATCTGATCTCAAATCCTAGCACTAGGTACATACAACAAAAGTTAGGGTGATTTTAACCTCACTCTTCACCTATCTGACCCCCCCTGCTGGAAATTTTAAAATTTTTGTAATTGCATCTTATTGGCCATAAAAAGGTTGATAAATTCTCAAAATTTCACTTTTCTATCTTGAACGGGTTCGGAGGTATTAAATAAAAACCATCTTCATGGGCTCCCCTTTCGGGGGCTGTAGCCCCCTTAGGAAGCATTTCTCGACCTATTTTTATGGGAACTTTTTTTCATATTTTTGAAAATAGAATCTGCTGTTTCAGTATTTCAGTATAAGCAGGAGCGCAGAACACTAAAGTGGTCAGTTATAAATAGTCAGGCACAAACATAAGTAGAAATTACATTTTTTGTTTCAAAAAATTGTCATTATGTCACCCCAATTTTTTACTTGTGTTTCGCCACTCTAAGTATCCCTTAATTAGAGAAACAAAACTACTTGAGAAATCAAATCTCTGAAGTTTTGACACAAGAAGCCCGTTATGTAAACTATCAAAGGCTTTACTTAAGTCGGTGTAATTCACGTCAACCTGGTCCGCCTAATCCAACGACTCAGCAAGGAACTGATTCATAAGCATAACTGACAAATTAGTTTCCATAGACCTGTCCATGATATAAAGTCGTCCTGGTCGGTGGAGGGTGGAGAGCTATTATATAGCTCCCCTTTTTATACACCCAGGTATTTTACATTACTTGTTTCGAGTCAATACACAAATATCATGAACTAAATGCGTTATTTATACAAACACTCCACGAAGTCCAAGTTCGGGCAGTGTGTAGATCTTTCTCTATCAACCAACAAGAAGAAAAGAGTTGGTGTTCAAGCCTATTCCTCACAGGTCAACTCTCAACTCATCTCTTCACGCTGGACCATCGCATCGACCCTATCTCACTCCAATCATCGTTGGAGCTTAGCTCTCATTTTGTCTCGATTATCCGAATCCTGGAAACTAGAATAGGACGGATGATCTATAGGTAGGTACTTCCCAGAGCTATTGAGTAAATTCATCACAATTTTCTCAAATAATTATGTGTTTTTCTGTGGGCTCAATCAATGCAATATAACCGTGGAATCGAGACCGAGACTTCATCGTCATGCTTTTTCCCTCGGTAAGTTCCAGGTCGAGTTCCGCCCTGAAAAGGTTGCTAGGAATTTAAAATAATGTAAAATAATGTAGGTGTACTCAACTCTCTCACCCAAACAACAAAACACAACGTAGGTCCTAAGGGTTTTATTTCAACTACTCAAACTTTCAAAGAGATGAAGAATGGGGAGGAAATAGGACATAAAATCTAGACGTTCATGGCAGAGAAGTTGTTATTTCAAATGTCAGAGGTTTATTCTTTTTCAAATAGACGACGTATCGCTAATAATAGAAAAGAATACTCAATAATTTTTTGATGTTTTAAAAAATGGGATGTAGTATTACTAAAAGGATTCTAAAAATATATGCAGTTCTACTATGTACATAAATAAACTTATACAAAGAAACAATACCTGTTGTTCAAGTTCTGGATTGAACATGTTATTTCTCAGTTCATGTAAGACGACAGGAACTTGATTAGCCTGAAACAATTTACAATAATTTATAGGCGAAATTAATTATTGCATACTCACAAAGTCGCAGGTCTCTTCGCAGGTATATATCAAGGAGTATATTTCAATTGCCTCATTGAATATCGCTACAATGCTAATTCCTATCAACGGTTCAAGTACTCGTTCTGGATTTCCTTGTAGGATAAAATATAAATAAAAGGAATAGAAGAGAATATCGGAGAGAGAAATAAAAGTTGATAGTAACAGAGGAATCGAGAAGGCTCTATTCCAACTTCTTAGAACGTTGCTGAGTTTATAGTGGAGTCTGCATAAAGTGTAAAGTCTACTAGGAATTACTCCAGTAAATTCGACTTCGTTGTTTATAACTGATTTCTTGGACCTGTTCTGGTAAAAATCTTGTATAGTAACGGTAATCCTCTCATATCGAATTTTCGTTAAATGAACGAATGTTACAAATGTGTATTTTGCCATTGATTTGATGACTTCAGACAAACAGAATGCCAATCGCGATATTACATTTAAGTCCACTGTAATAACCATCAAAGTGCTTCTGAAAACTATGGACACCAGCATCAGGGCTACTGTATTGCTAGAAAAGTTCCTCGTGGATTTATAATTAAGTGTATATCCATATTTCTGGAAAACTGTATCGATTTCTGCAAGCTGTTTCAGACCACTGTTTAGTAAATGACGAGTTAGAAAAGAGACAATCACCGAAGCCAACACAAATATTATTAACAAAGTACATTTACATAGCACGAGAGTGTTACTAATGTGAAATACTTCTTCTTCCTCCAGAACGATCGATTTCATTGTGGTATACCATAAGAGAATGTAGAACAATGTGTAAAGGAAAAAATAGAGCCAATCATATTTTGTGCTATCTATCACTGCTCGTTTATTTTTTTGCGTAACTTTGATAAAAAGCGGCAATACACCCAAATATTTTGAAATCCTGCATGTAGGCCGGATAGAATGGATAATTTTAAAAAGCGTTTCTCTGGGTGAAACACAATTTGCAAAAGGCCAAGCCTGTACTTTCATCCTTGCAATTAGATCTGAGACTGGCGACAACAATACGACGTAACATTTCTGGATTGAAATTATGATTCAAGTCATCAATGATTTATTTATTAGTGCTATTTACTAATAGATCTGATATTGGATCTAATTTATCATTACAATGACTAGATTTCATACGATACGTAAATTTCATATCGCTTTCATGTATTCCTAAGTATGTATATCTAAATCATATTATTCTAATCGCATGTATGGGTATTAGGGACGAAGAATAATATAAAGTATAAGCTTGGCAGAAGAAGAGATTATAGCGTCCTAAATGATTACCAATTTACAAACTACGTCATCGAAGTATCTGAGATTTGGAGTCCAACTATGACATTTATGAGCTATGTGTATTGGATCTTTTTATCTAAAAATTGGCTGAGGGATGATGCAACACTAGGAACTTTAATGTGCCGTCAGCTAGTAATTAAACTAATGCTCGTTTGTGTGGATGCGGGTGCGCATGAGGTGGAATGGTGTTTTGCTAGTGAGGTGGTATGGTCAGAGAAAATAATTCAAGGAAAGGTTTTGTATTGTGGTGAATTTGTGTAATTCTGGAGATGAAATTGTATTCCAAGCTGGGGCGGCGTATGTGAGTGATGGTCTTACGATTCGGGTGTAGATGAGCGCTTTGTTTTTTATGTTAAGTGGGCTCTTTTTGTTCAGCAGTGGCTTTGACGTTTGTATGGGTCTTCCACAGACGTTTCTTGTAATTGGTCAGTCCCAAAAGGATGTAACCTTAGGCGGCCATGAAAGAATTCTTTCTTGAAACTCCACCCTGTGGATTTCGTATTTGCTTAGTCTATCAAACAGGATGGCCTGGTTTTTAACAGGTTACTGTGGATCTTCCACTGCTGGGCCCACTGTGTGATGTCTTATACTCGTATATGTGTTTTTTGATGTGATTTGTTATGTTATATGTCATATTATGCAAGTGATTGCAGTGACATTTGCGTACATGTATGAATGTGTGTTTCTGTTTTTTTGAATGTCTGCCGTGTAGATGTTCAACAGTCGCGGAGAGAGGGGGAACCTTGAGGAACCGCTGCCTTTTGCAACACATTCTATGGGGAAGTGTTTGCTTATGCGTGCTTGGAATGTTCTGTTTGTGAAAAAAGAGTGAGTGAGTTTGATCAGGTGTGTGAGCAGGTTATGTGCTGTTTCATGACCACAAAGAAGGTGGTCGTGCCAGACTTTGTCAAAAGTTTTGGAAACGTCCAGTATACCCGCTCCTGTTTAATGTTTGAGCTTGAGTCCTTGTTATGATCTGTGTAGTGACTAGTGAGGCGTGTTGTTTGGTCTGTGGTAAAGTGTCCCTCGTGAAAGCCGAATTGTTCCAGAGGAAGGATATTTGCATCGTGTATTATGTCTTTAAGACGTGGGAGAATTATAGACTCCAACCGCTTGCCGATGCTGGGCAGCAGACTGATGGGTCTACTAAACTACTACAAAGGAAAACAAACATGATAACAAGGGGATGCGAGAAATGGTGTATCAATATCAACGTATCAAAATGCGAATCCAAAATATTTACATTAAAACGTATTAGAGAATAGTCAACCCTAAGCGTCAGCGAAACAAACATTCCCTCGAAAGCACGAAATATTTCTGTTGGACAATAAGCTCATATCAATAGAAAATTAAACGAATCTCACGTCAGACTAGCTCGGATGTAACCACTACACAATCGCAAGTCAAACCTGAGAACCAAATGTAGCCTAATGCTGCATACATCCCTTATACGACCAATAGCAACTTATACGCATGTGGAGTTGGAGTATGGTGCAAGACATCAAAAACTAATTATCAAAAAATACATCGTCTACAGAACAATGTATTACGAGTAACTGTTACCCCACCGTGGTTTGTCAGGAACACACACACAAGTCCACAACGGACTAGACGCGTCACACCAATCAAAGATTTCATTACAAAACTGGCTCAAAAATTTCATAAAAGCATAAACTCTTCTGCCACTAAGCACCGACTAGGTCGAAAAACATGCACAGAAAACTAAAACGCAAGCTACCCCAAGATATCTGCAATTATCAAGTGGTAGAGATTTTTATGTTACGTAATGTTAGATTAACAAAAATCATGGTAGATAAAAAAGCTGTATTTTTAATGAAAAAAATACAGGGTGATCCCGAAATGGCGGACACGGAATACAGGGTGTTGTAGAGGATGTTCAGAAACACTGTAAATTTAAAACAAAAATGGGTTCCTCAGCTTCGTTACCGAGATATAGGGTGTCCTTTTTCTAAAATTTAAATCGAAATGGCGGTCAAATTTAAACAACCTCCACTGGCAAAGCACATGGTTTCACAAAACTATAACGATAGTGTTTGCTTTTTATTTTTTTTATTATCGGGAACGGATTTACAGGCATTCAAAGTTTACCTATTCCCTGTGTTCAACAAAATTTTTCAATGTGGCATCGTTGTTCAAATTTCAGATTTTGAATAATATTATCGAATTTGTATCCGCGCAACGATTATTGTTTTAGCTTTGTTGTGTTTCCATTTCATATGTTTCCATGGTAACATCTATCTGGGTATTGTAGACTTACACATTATTTTTCTGCCTGAAGAATGGTATCCAGTGCAGTGTTGTGACTTTATTTTCCACAAAAGTGGTCATATCTTCTTAAGGGAGCCATACTTTAGAAAACAGTAAATAAAACTTAGAATATTTAATCCACAATAGATGCTGTGGTGCTGTCCGTGTCCGCCATTTCGGGATCACCCTGTATACAAAAAACACAACGTAGGGCCATGCAAGGTTAAAATAAATATAAGATTAATGATTTGATTAGTTCCTCCTGATCGTTGCCTGGTTATACCAGTAAATTTGTTGGGTAGGTCCTCATGGTAAGGATCAGGAAAGTCTTTTCGAGCTAGTTTCTGGTAAAGATGCACTTCTAGCAGTGTTTGATTTAGCACCAAACAATTTAACACGTGCAATTTCAAAGCAAAAGAGATATCGTTACAGAAGAATCTTTCTTGTCTGTTTATTCGGCCTTGGTAACGGCCTCTTCCACGCAAGTGATCCCTTTCCGATCCGGAAGGACGGAATGCTCAAATAACAAAAGTGGGAAAGCATTTTAAAAAGAATTAAATAACACTACCCAATACGGAGGGTTAGGTACTATTCCGTTGGATTTTGCTCATCGCGATGAAGAATGCGAATATAAAATTTAACCGTTGATTGAAAGAGTAGGTTTCAACTTTAGAGTACCAACTGCAGGAAAACCTCGAAGTAACTGAGAATCAATTCAATGGGCAAACGCTAAGCGAAAATATTTTTCTAGGGGGGGGGGAGGGGAGTAACAGTGATGGCTGTCAGGACATTATTATATAAGGCGAAGCGATCTTATAAAAGATGCGAATGTAAAAAAGGAGGGACCTTCCCAAAACAGCGAAGCTGCCGAATTTTTTTTTTATTATGAAATAAGAAATAAAACAAACAAAATCAGGCATGCGAAATGGTGATAACAATAATTATTATCATCAAAAAAATAATAATAAAATGGCTTTGAACGCACCACATCCACAACCATATTGGGTGAGCCAGATTTTTACCGGGCAGCAGATTGACCGCTGCGGATAAAGGCAGCAAAAAGCAAACGTTGTAATGGGTACCCCTCCCCCTCAGCCCCGATAAAGCGCCCCAGGAATTTTTTTCAATATTAACGGTCATACAATTACCCAGCATTAGAAAAAAATATTCTTCGAAAATTTGCCCCCGTAGTAGGCTATATAGCGCCTACTTAGCCTGTTTAGAAATCCTCCACTAGGTAAGTACAATAAGTTGGCCATACCTAGTTACACAATCAGTAATCCCATAATCGGAGTTCGACTTAAATCGACTTAAGAATCGGAGTTTCGACTTAAAATTTTATCTGGGGTGGGCCGGGCCTACCTGCCCCCCCCCCCCCCTTTGCCACTCCCTTGACAATGGGCAACTTTAAAGTATGCAAAGGTTACTACACGTTTTAATTTTTTATATAGATAATCTCATGATTTGTTTTGAATAAACGTAAGTAGGTACATGAAGATTTGAATGCTGAAGATGTAAATGTAAGAATGCGTAAGATTTGACTATGACTATGCCAAAATTCAAAATGCAGCAAGATTCCTGCGTATCACATGTCTCCCATCAGGAGTAGGATTAGCAAATAGATCATTTTAGCTTGGACTAGAGAATAGAATTTTTGAAGACAGCTGATCTAATTCAGTTGTTGATGAATTTTTCAAAACTGATACCACAACCTACTTATTGGATTGAAATGAATTTGCAAGCTTTTCAGAAATATAATTATGTTGACCACAGACAATGAGCAGTTTGATTGATTTAAGGGGAAAAACTTCCAAATTCAATTTAACTTACAAAATTAAGAGTCTTTACGGGATTCCTTCCCTAGTAAGCATGAAATCAATAATGTTAATTAATACGCCGATACACTCAAATTAATTTACCAATTTGAATAATGAGGCGCCCTGAGTAAACTAATAAAGTTTATTCAGCTTGGAGTAATAATTTAGATTAAATTAAAATTCATTGCTTGTACCTTGCATGAATCAATTAACATTAAAATTATGAAGTTGAAGTTTTTTTTTCATTAGCAGGAATGCAGTAAAGTTGTTTTAAATTTTCGGGACCAAAGACTCTATGCTCTAATATCGAGAACTCAATCACTTATTATTACTTGCTTGGGCTATACAATATACCTAATAAAAATTACGCTGCTTACACAACTTTTGTATTCATTATTGAATTTATTGAAAATATCACCTGCAGATCTCTTTCTTTTTGCAAAAGCAATAAGTCTGTGTTATTATGAATTTTACTAGGAACTAAGACGAAAATTTTAGGATATAAATAAAGCAAAAGAAATTGTTTCACAATTTATTTATTCAAGTTAATTAAGTAACAATCCAAATATAAAATAACAAATTCATTGTTCACAACTAAAACAATCAAATACTTAATTCTTACACTTACAACAATGAAGTAAGAGTAGACCATCAGATTCAAGACTGATACAAAATTCTTCACAATTCACAAAAAAATACTGTACATACAACAAAGAGGTACAAACAAGTACCTATAAAATCAATCCAATGAACATACAAAATTCATTAACAAATCTTCAACAGTTTTTTCAATACATCTCTTTTTCTCTTAATTCTAGAAATCATGCAATCTGCACATCGATTTCAGCCATTTGCTATCATAGCAACATGCAGATATTATAAGCAGGTAGAAGTACGCCATAATAATTGTATACCAACTATGTAGCAACATTATTTTTTCGTATTTTTTCAAATCATTGGTTCTGTTCATGACCATTTTCTTAATCTAATATTCATATAGGTAATTCAATAATTGGTCTTGGAGATTCTTCCAAGGTGCATTCATAAAAATGCGTTAGAGTTTCTTCTGCAGGAGACAATGCCGGTTCATCTTCTTGATCAGACTGGCCGTCTGAACCATCTTTGGACCACGTAATTATGGCACACTGGCACTCTTTTCTGTTTTTGTCTTTCTTCATGTCGCAATAACTTGCTAATTTTTCACTACTATCCACCTGAAACAATTAAGAAATTTATTAGTTTTAATTGTCTTTTAAATAAATCTTGAATCAAAATTTGAATCAATCAGTGGTCGTATGCTTAAATATGAATAAAATTTATTTCAACATGACTGTGTAGACTACTCTAAAGAGGACAATAATTATAATGCCTGTGTGTATATAATTATATACAAATTACACTCACTCAAAGTTCCCTGCACTAATTACCTGGCTGGAAGTCAACCATAACTTTATAATTTAAAAGTGAGTAAGTACCTATGTATTTTATTTTTCGGAAGTAATTTGAATGTTTATCATTGCAAAGTGAGTCATGCTGTGAACTGTTTTTAAATAACAATAGGCACTAATAGAGAAGCACTTATATCTTAATATTCGAACTAATTGATTAATTATTTCAATTGGAGAAATTCTCGAAAATGTCAACTTCTCCCGAATCCCGAATCAAGTCTGGGATCGATTAATTGGTTACCAGAAACTCTTTATTCCTGGAAATATTCTAGGTCAATAACAAAGGAAAGGGAACAGTTTTAAGGCTTCTGAGTACCACCTACGCCCGACTACAACAGAATCAAGTCACGAGGCGACAAAATCGATGAGGGCTGCAACGATAACCCACGCGACTATGATTATTGTTGATTGGTGCAGCAAGTAGCAATATTATTGTTTACGTTCGTGTAATTCCTTCACGGTATTATGAAACATTCCTGGCATAGATACGTTCATTAAAATTGAAATTCTCAAACATAAACCATTAATTAATAATTATCATTAAATTTGAGCAAAGGTTGAAAGAAAGTGGCAACAACTATTACAGATGTCTGCACTTAATTTGTTCTGGTATTTCCTATTGAAGGTAAAACTCCTCCTTTAATTTCCAGGTCAAGTTGATATTTTGCAATAGAACTGGATCGGGTTTTTACTGAAGTATTATTGCACCTTGCACTGATTGATCTGATTTTTGTAATATGTATTTGGGTATAGTGGAATTATTTCTTACCTGTATAACTGGTATGTAGTTTTCGTAGCAATATGCTTGCAGCAGGACTGTTTGCATGTGATTGGCGGCATCTCCTGGTCTGGTTTGCGGGAGGAAGCATATGAGGACATCGTCCGGGGCTTTTTCCAGGTAAGATATGGCCGGAAGGAGTCCGCATATCAGACGGTTTTCTGCGTTGGCCTTGGAGACCACGCCGCGGACAGCACGGCCCAATTTACTCCTATAAGCAGAAGACGAATATGTTGACATTGCGTTGTTTGTTGTCGCTTCAATATTATAAATTCGACCTGAGATCTTGCAAGTCATAATGACAATAGAAATTTAACATGTCTTTAGCCTTTAATGAATATTTGAAAAACGGTTCAAATTTTGCTTGGTAAGAGACCATGCCAGGATGATCAGCAGTTTCGTAGGTATAATATCTCCTTTCATAATGAAGCTTGATAATGTCATCATCCAATTACATAGTATAAATTGTATTATGATAGCACTTAAGATTTGTGTAAATTAGATAATGATTACATGTGATTACTATTATTTACTATAGAGATTAAGTTGGTAGGAATAGAATAAATTTAATTTTCTACTGAATATGCTTAATATTGCACAATATTAGGATGAATTTTTTTAGTTATTTTTAACGCTTATTTCTGGTTCTAACTGATTAGGAAATTACAAAAGTATAATAATTTTGGAAAGTTCTTTCGTTTCTATTCGAATCCAGGGCTAATACCTACAGAATAATAATTATTTTTTGTCACCTGGTCTTCTATATATTCTTCAAATTTTACGTTCCGCAAAATAGCCACGAAAAATATGAATGCTATTTCAACAAAATTCAAAATATGGTTTAAAGACGAAAAGAGTAACTATTGTTCCATTTTAAAAATGCATCCAATTCAAACAAAAAAAAAATTAAACTCAAGGGAAAACAGACTTGAAAGATCTCTGAAGATGAATTTAAAATTAGCACGTTTTCAAAAATTTTCGACGTACCTGTTGAGCATTTTGCACTTCTCCTCGTTAATCTCGTTAATGGTGATTTTGGTCATCTTTGAAATACTCCTTTGAATTTCTTCACAAATTACACAAATCTTCGAGCTCACTTTGGCACTTGTCACAAATATTTTGAAAAATCCTCAGATCACCAACAATAAACAAATCACAATATTGTGTAACCGTTTTATACACCAACACCACTCAGGTTATTCACACCACACGACTAGAAATAATTGGCTCGGCGCTTAGCTTAGCTGATTCTCTCACGACAGCGTACTTGGGAGGAATATTGACGTAACTTGCGCGAGCATGCTTAAATACTCCGCGCTCTAGTGGGGGAAGGGAATTACACGCGGTCCGGTTAATGTAACGTTCGAGGAATACCCTCGGTTCTCAGATTAGTCATTCTTCAAACTCTTAGTAAATAATGGATTGAGGCCAACGGTTTCGCATAGCGACGTCTGACTTGCCAGGACCTGCCGGTTCCTGCTGCGGCGACTCCGGCTGGTCCGAGCCGGCATTCCCGGATTCATCCGGTGATTGAGATCTGAGAATCTCGCCTGACGACCGAAGGTTGTTGGATGATAATAATGATATCGATAATACTGAAAATTACCGGTTTGATTATTATTGTTTTAGAATGTGAAGTTTCTAAGTCGCAGGAGTTTTGTACTTTACACTATTACACCGTGAAAGATGTTCCATTTTATTTTCTTTAGTACGGGGAATTTATAAGGTCGAAGATATATTTTTGATGAAGAAATTTTTTATTTACTAGGGCATAAGAGTGAAGGTCGCAGGATTTTTTGATTCCTCATACCTATTTGTTAATTCTGAACAATTCGGTTGTCTGCGAGTCTGCGAGCACCTAACTGGAAAAAAATAAAGGATGGAAAATCACAAAGTGTTATACCGTATTTTCCCAGTCTGCATTATTCACAAATTACAATCGGGATATTCTTAATCGTGGGTTTTATAAATATATTTTGCAGAAACAATAATAATTATTCTGCGTAGATAATGATGTAAAATTTTGATTGAAGAATTTTTTAAATAACATAAAAAAAATTCAAAAACTTTATTATTCTTTTTTCTAAAAACGACAACTTTTCGTACGTTTTCGTACCGAATAAAATAAATTAAAAAACCATAAGGCAAGTCAAATAACATCATATTAATATAAGAATGAATTAATTTTTTCAACTTTCCATGATTTTTTTAATACCGAATGACATGAAAAACCAATATGGTGGCCATAGGAAAAACACAAATTGACTATGAAAATTCTGGGATCTATAGTTAGCTTTCAAAATTTTTGAAATGTCAAATGGATAAGCTTTTAACGACTTGTAGGTAAACCTAAGAAAAATCATTTTTCATCACAAATCTCAATTTTTCTCAATTTTTTCATCATAGGTATGTCAATAATGGGTCAATTTTTCAAAAAATTATTCCCAATAAGCATCAAATTGTGCCCAACTTTGTCTCTTTAACCGACTCTGTATCTGGCGAAATAAGAAAGTTGCCCATCCCATATTGGGAACCCTGATGTATAGTCCTTACTCCGAGTCCTTACTCCAACGGTCATTCACATTTAGCCCAAAAAATACTAAAAGCAACACTTTTTACATAAATTGATTTGAAAAATCAATTTCATAGTCTGCTGCAGAAAGCCCGGTCAGTGACTTTCCTGATAAAAAAACGATTTTCTGGTAAACTATGCGCTGACCTTCAATGTTTTCAAACGCGTATTTCACCAAAACGATTCAAGTTATTGGAACAAATTTTTGTAAGATTGTAATAATAATTAGGAACCCTTCTAATCGAAACCAGTCTAACGATTTTCCGCGAAGGGCGACCTTATTTTCCACGAAAGGCGGCGACCTATCTCGTTTCTGTGGAAGGTTAACCTTTTCCCGGACAATCACCTTGAACTGTTATTGTTATGTCTGAAAATGCTCATTGCCTTATTATGTTGTATTAGGACTTGGATTGTTTTTATTTTCTCGTATTAAACAATTTTAATATTTAGTAATTTTTTTTGAGTAGTGTCTAAGGTATTAAGGTAATTTAAAATTTGGGAAATATATTTTTTAGGAAACGAAAAATATAATTTCCCATAAAACTCAGTATGGTCTATTCCGTATTTCCATATTCCCAGTATTTTGACACCGTTTTTCTGTTTGTGCTTTCCTTCTGACTCTAGAATACCTATAAAATTCATAACTCATATTTTCTTATCGAGTTTTTGATGAAAAAATTCAGGGTAACAGTGGATATTTTGTGAGGTTGCTGGATTGCATTGACCATGGTGTATCTGACAAGACAAGTTCTCAGGGGTGCATGGATTGCATTACTACATATCTGCATAATAACTCTTCGGTTGCGAGAAAGGCGGTGTAATATTATTGAGGCCAAAATGAGTCAGAGGGCGTTCTTACTCAGAAAACTGTCTTGTACTCTGGTATAAGTGGTAAATCACGTATGCCCAGGGGCAAAATGGAGGTTAACTTTGAAGATTAAAATTGCAGGATACCTATAGGTATTACTTACGTTTAATTGATATAGGACCATAAAATGGTTTATAGGTACCTATAATCAGTTTTTTTTTTAACTAATCCCGAAGAAATGGTGCTTTCTTTAATAAACTCAGGATTACGACATACGACTTTTTTTGCAATTTCGGTTATCATCGCAAAAATTCCACAAATTTTTAGTAAAATGTAAATATTGTCACTTTTGTTGAAATATGTCCTTATAAAATGTCACTTTTTCTCATACAAGTGACTAAGGTACACTTTGCTCAAGCAACTAAGTCGGTAACAGACCAGCCAAAATCAAACGTCTTGTAAAAAATCATACTTAAAATAGAAAAAAAATAGACTTTTTTTGCTAATTGGACAATCAAAATAAAACGCCATGTATAAAATCGTATTTTGAAGAGAAAAGTAAGAATAACTTTTTTCAAAATCAAGCCTCCTTTAGGAAATATTTTTCAAAATATAAAACAAGGACTGCTATGAAAAAGTATTTTATTTTTTTAGTAACTGTAGGTATACAGCCAAAATCAAACACCATGTATAAAATCGTATTTTAAGCATTAAAGAGAGAATAGGTAACTTTTTTCAAGATCAGGCCTCATTTAGGAAATATTTCCAAAATTGTTCAGTTACTGAATAAAACATCTCTATAGTGAGACCTTAGTTTTACATTTTTGAAAATATTTCCTACATGAGGCCTGATCTTGAAAAAAGTTATTCCCTCTTTTACGCTTAAAATACGATTTTATACATGACGTTTGATTTTGGCTGGCCCGTTTAACCCTGCGTAGAGTAATAAGTGTTGTTTTTACAACGTAGAGTTACCTAGTTGAGTTTTTTTGTCCCTAAATTTCTATAACAATGAGAAAATTTGAATTTTGAAAGAGCATTTTAAACCGCCAATAGTTTACACTTTATAACTTGGCAACTGTATCTACTCTTGGTACTCTTTTTAGTTGCAATTTTTCCTAGAATGAGCCCAGGAATCACACCTTTGAGTTTTTTACGCATGTTTTGAAACATACACTGCATGTAGATTGTTGGTGCAGTTTGAAATATCGATTCAGTTTATTTTTAAGGTAAAATCCTAGCATACCTAATCTCTATAAATGCGGAAAAATTAATATTCATTATTGAAGAATTTTCTTCTTTTAGTCCATATCAAATATAAATCAATTGCTTTTTAAGTTTCAGTTTGACATTTGACACAATTTTCTACTTTTTAGTTTTGATGGTGATTAAAATGGTCGAAATAGACAGGGTGAGGCGCGGGAACCTTAGGGCATTTTTATATGGAGAAGTGTTAGGAGTAGAAGTCTAAAAGTTTGTACATTTATGATTTCAATTTGGACGAGCTAAACTAAAATATTTACAACCCTCCGGTTATACCGGAAGTTGCCATCTTTTTCTTTTTTTAAATGGTACACCCTGTATATTATTATAGTTTCAGATTGCCTGAAAAAAAGTATGAAAAATGATGTTTACAGTTCAAATTTGTAACGACCAATTAATGAGTTATAAACAAATGAAAATTGCAATTTTCCATTTTCAAAGCAACTTAGCTTGAAAACGAGTCAAGATATCGGAAAACGGCTTACATGTCCCTATCCTAACTTTTTATATACTACGCTAGAGTACTTATAAAAAAAATATTTTTTTATTATTATTTTTTGAAAATCGCTGATTTTTCATCACTTTGTATATAAATTTCATCAGCACCATAAGATACTACGTGAAAAGTTAAAATAGGGACATGTAAGCCGTTTTCATCTATCTTGACCCGTTTTCGACCTAAAGCTGCTTTGAAAATGGAAAATTGCGATTTTCATTTGTTTATAACTCATAAACCACTCGTTCCAATTTTGAACTACGTACAAACACCATTTTTATTACATTTTTTCAGGCAATCTGAGAATGTAATAATATACAGGGTGTCCCATTTAAGATAAGAAAGTTGATGGCAACTTTCGGTATAACCTGAAATGG
This sequence comes from Malachius bipustulatus, assembly GCA_910589415.1. NCBI lineage: Eukaryota > Metazoa > Arthropoda > Insecta > Coleoptera > Melyridae > Malachius > Malachius bipustulatus. The sequence goes on along the minus strand of OU342632.1, from coordinate 45,745,602 downwards.
TGAGGGGTTGTAAATATTTTAGTTCAGCTCGTCAAAATCGAAATTATACGCGTACAAATTTTTAGACTTCTACTCCCAGGACTTCTCCATATAAAAATGCCCTAAGGTTCTCGCGCCTCACCCTATACATAATTATAATCAACATCAAATTAAGTAAAATTAAAAAAAAAAACTTAAATTGTGACATATTAAAAAAATTCTTCAACTATATAGTATCAGTTTATTAAAGTTTAGTATGTAGGACGTACATAATATAATACGATTTGTCAAGAAATTTAAAATTCTAATAATTATTGTAGGTACCAGCGAAATATTGTGAAAACGAGAGAATTCAGATGATTCTAATTCTAAAAAAATCTATTAAACTCTAATGAGAATTCATTATAGGCACTTCTGAAAATCGCTGCATGTGTTTTAAGTTTACCGAGTAGCTGTTTACACATTATAAGAGATCCAATAAAGCGACAAAATCAGAATTAATTGAGTAACTTTCTTATTTATAACTTCAATTTAAAGCTTCATCGGGTTTGTATGTATTTCATTCAATAATAATTACAAATTCATGGGCCTGAAATAAATTCAAAATTTATTTCAGGCCGCCTAATTATGAAATTTAATGAGAAAATTTTAGTTGATCTTGAAATTTGTCTTCTAGTAATTTTTTCAAGCTAAGACTGACTAAAACAACGATAGGCTCAAAAAATCAGATGAAAATTACGTTTGGGCATTAAAAATAATTTTTTTTATTTCACTAGACTGATCCACTCACGGGATACTGTGATCAAAACTGTGCTATGTGTTGGTAGATACATTGTACTGGTGAATCCCAAAAGGACGAAACACGTGTCTACAATTTCCGCCCCTTCTCACAGCACAGCATCAATGTCTACCATCTTTTGTCTATTAAAAAGAAAGATGTAGAAACATTTTTCCGAGCACCACTATTACGCTACGTGAGAATTTTCCGAAAAATTGAAATAATTTGAAATTTCTCATAAGTATAGGTATAGACAGGGTTGCTCATTAGTGCGTCAAAGTAGATTTACTACTAGAATTCGAAATTATAAAAAAAAACTCACTAAGTACGACTCGCCCTATTTAATTTTTTTTTTAATTATACAGGCTGATCTTTTTATAAAATCACAACATCAACTTTTTTATTAACTCAGACGGTACATTTTTTTTTTCAAGTTTTGAATATAGCTCGAATTTCTGAGTAAAATTACATCTGTTATGTTGCCTATGCCAACTGTCCCGGTTTATGAGCTTAATCATTTTTTTTTTTTTAATTCAAATGTAGTCGTTCAGGAAATTAAAAAAATCGTTTTCCTTTTTCATTATTAAAAATTATCATATAATGCACCAACAAGGACACATGAAGGCATTTAAATATTTATTGGAACGGTAATTTTTTATACAGGTCCTCCTTCAATCTATTGGGGTTTCCTATATCTAACTCACATAGTTTAGAAGTTACAGTATTTTCTTTGGAAAATATTGGTTGAAAAAAATATGACTAAAATAATCAACAACGAACAAAAAACATTAAAATCCTGCCAATCTAATCCTATACAATACATTATAATTTACAAGACAAACATTTATAATAAATGTTCAAACTGTCCAATATCCTGCTCAACACACATTTGAGGTCTTCTTCAAAAATCCTATTCACTTCCTGTTCCGTCATCATAATTGATTTATTTAGTCGTTAGAAATTGATAGCGTAATCCTGATGGACGATATTATGCTAGTTTCATTCAGCAACAATTGTTCGTCATCGCAAAGTTCGTGGTTCGAAGAACAAACAACACCTACCGCTTCCTTCCCTTTATCCACGCATGCAGATACAGAAGTCAAGAAGGTCAGTAACTTTATTCGATTTTATTTACTCAAAATTACCATTAGTAAAAGATTGGTCCAAACACTTCCATTAACGTCTCAATTGTAACCCCACTAAAAGCTTCTTGTATTCTCCATCTCGAGTCTTCTGGTGTAGTAGCAGGCATCTGATAGACAATATCCTCAACATGTCCCCCAAAAAAGAAATCCATCTTAGTCAGATCTGGTGATCTGACTAAGCTGGCCAGTTGATGTGGCTCCCCCTCCCTATCCGTAAATTTTCGTACTTTTGGTTTTAAAAATTTCTCACGGCAAGAAAATGATGTGCAGGAGCACCATCGTGTTGAAACCACAAATTTTGTAGAACATTTTGTGGGACATTTTGCATCAGTCGAGGCAAGGTATTTTCACGGTACGTAATTTTACATTGTTGGTAATGAAAAATTACCTGTTCTGTAATAAGTTTTACATAGGTACCTAGATGCGAAATTACTTAAATAGAGTAAAATTATTGCATTTTTATATACAAAATGGTCACAAAATGCCAGCGTAAGTATAATATTATGTAAATTTACAGAAATATTTTTACAGTTTACAATTATTTTTACATTTTTACAATACTTTTTTCGTTATTCGGGTTTTTGTTGAAGATTACAATTTTTTTTCGAAAAATAATCGAAGAAATAAAAGTTTAAGCATTAAATTCCTCATAAGCAAAGATAATTTCTTAAATCGGCCAACAGGTTGGAAAATTGTGTACCTAACATTTTAAGGGTTCATCATCCCTTATCTACTCTTTAAAATGCTACAATTTAACTCTGCTTACGGCCAAATTTGTTTTTTCTAAGTTCAAATACAACATATTGGCTTTATTCGAAATTTGGAAGCCTTATTTCGAAGCATATAACTTTTTCAGGGGTGCAACTTAATTTAGAAATAAGTTGAGTTAAATCACCATATTTTAGATTCCCCTAACCTATATGCCCCTGCTGCTCTGTGTCAGTTCAACATGCACCAAATTTGGTTTTTCCAAGTTCAAGTATGGCTGAGATATTGATTTTTTCGCAACTTGAAGCCCTTATTTCAAGGCCTCTAACTTCTCAGGGGTGCAACTTAGGATATAGATAAGTTGAGTTAAATAATCATATTTTGGGTTTCGCGTCGGGGTTCTTATATGCGAAACACCCTGTATCTGCATTATAAAATTAAAGCTTTCATCTGTCGTATAAACATTGTGGTAAATGTGCTTATATTCAGTTCAATTTTGAAACACTAATAAATCTATGATAATAAGAGCAACCCCGTTGAGGATGGAAGCTCTCAATAATGATAAAATTTTGGCCACTCCAGTGCAGCTTATGCAAGAAAAATGTTAATTAATAATTATTCAACTTATAAAGAGTATTTTTGCCTGTTGGCCTGTTTAAAACCATTTACCTGCATGGAAAATAAAATTTACAATCATGTTTTTTTATTAACGAAGACTTCAAAGTCAATAACAATAATAAATAAACCTGTTTTAATAATTGTTACACAGGAAATTACATTTCGTGCAATGCATAATATTTTATATTCTAAGATCGGTAAAACAGAACTTTGAGGGAAGTCCCATAGCTATAATTGCTTTGTATTTTCAAATTACCTACCAATTTTGCAATAATTAAGATTTTTTACTATAATAAAGGCAATCAATTTTTTAGTTATTTACCACCGTAATTATTATTTTATTATCTATTTTTTTGGTTCATATTTATACAGTTTTTTGACCTTTTTAATAAAGGTAATTATTCCCATTTGCTTTTCCAAACAACCACAGGCTTTTCAGAATATTCATAATACACATACTAATAATAATCAAATTTCTCGATAAACAAGTCATTGTCTCGTATTTTCAACTCTTGGCAAAGGAACAGCAATGACCTATCTGAAAGTTTCTAGTATCACTAGACTGAATCAAGAAAATCGGAAAACGAAAACAGGAATACATTTCAAGGAATTTTCCTGACACCTGCCCGTGTTATTGGAATATCGGAGTGAACCAGATTTAAGATTTTTTACGTAAAACGATTCACACAAAATATTACTTACAGGAAAAACAGTGTTTGTATTATAAATAGAAACGGATGAGTGTGAGGAAAACTTAAAATGCTATTTTTAGAACACCGAGAAAATATCGTCAATGAAAATCATATAGACTCATGAATGAATTGATGTTTGGATAACAAATTAAATGTGAAGTCACCGTTTACTCGTTGCATTACAAAACCTAGGATCACACTAATAATTGATAAGCACGTGCTTTGTAAATGAGTCAGATATTATAAAATAATATTTTGCTTATCGCTGTTTTATTACTTATTTGTAATCACGATCAACTATCTATCTATCATCTGATTCTGCGGTAGTTTTCGTATTTTGCATTTCATGTAAATCTCTTTTGGGGTCATTACCTACCTACCTGTATTTATTTATAACTAAGCCGCATGTAAATAATATAATCTAACTATTATTAAGTATTATTTGCGGTTAGTTTAGTTACCATATGCAATCAGGGGAATTATTGCAAATTTAATTGGAATTTACACAGCCCCATAGTAACCTTCAACCGGTCACTCATCTTCGAACGTTTGCATTCGTTCGCATTGCCCAGCAAATTTTGCCACGTGTGGGAGTGAGAACTCGCACACGTGCGAGTTTCTACAGCAACACGAACGAATGCAAACGTTCGTCAGATGAGTGATCGGTTTTAAGGTAAAGTATGTATGTAGGTACACTTGCAAGCTTTTTATGGCTTAAATTCAAGTATAACAGAAATCTATACCCAAGTCAAGTTAGTCAGGGAGAGGGACTTCGAATGATTTTCAGCGTTTATTTTTTGCGTTATTTACGGTTTTATTGAAAAATATTTGATTTGCTATAAAATATCGTAAACTGGAAAAAACTTCGTAATTGAAACACCACAGCCTGCCTTCTTCCACTTTCGAAAATCATTTTTGCTGAAATTTTTCACGCTTTCGGCCACGAACTTAATAAACTGAAAAAATCTATTTTGCTGAATTTGGCAAAAATTTGCTGAAAATCATAATTAAGGCCAGTCACGCTTTATTTAAATTGAAAAAAATATTTTTGATGTAATTTTGCTCAAAAAAGGAGGTCACAAAATCATAATAATGACCAGCCGTGTTTTTGGCCACGAACTGAATAAACTGAAAAAATCATTTTTGCTGAATATATCCAGAAAAGGACCCGACATATTATAATAATGGCAAGCCACGTTTTCGGCCACGACTTGATAGACTAAAAAAATCATTTTTTTCAATAATTTGGCTCGAAAAAGTCCAAAAATTCATCATAAAGACCAGCCACGGACTTAATAATCTAAAAAAAAAATCATTTAAGCTGAAATTTTGTTGAAAAAAGTATAACAATGTATAATAATGGCCAGCCACGACTTATGAAATTGAAAAAATAAATTTTGCTGTAATTTTGCTCAAAAAATTCATAAATGGCCAGCCGCACGCTTTCGGCCACGGACTCAAGAAACTGAAATAAAATTCTGGCAGAAATCTTGATGAAAGAAGCCAAAAATTTTAAAATAATGGTCATCTCGATTTTGGCCACTACTTAATAAACTGAAAAATTGTCATTTTTGTTGTAATTTTGCTCAAAAAGTCGAAAAATTCATTATAATGGCCAGCCACGCTTTCAGCCACGGACTTAAGACACTGAAATAAAATTCTAGCAGAAATCTCGCCGAAAAAGTCTGAAATTTTTACATAATGGCCAATTTCGCTTTCGGCCACGACTTAATAAACTGAAAAATGTAATTTTTGCTGTAATTTTGCTCAAAAAAGTAAAAAACTTCATTATAATGGTCAACCACGTTTTCGGCCACTAACTTCAGAAATTGAAGAAAAAATGTGGCAGAAATCTAGCCGAAAAAAGCCCGGAATTTTAACATTGGCCAACCTCGCTTTCGGCCATAACTTAATAAACTAAAAATGTAATTTTTGCTGAAATTCATAAATGGCCAGCCACGCTTTCGGCCACGGACTTGAGAAACTGAAATACTCGTAACAAAATCTTATACTGAAAATTTGCCGAAAAAGGTCCTAAATGTTATATTTTCCATTCAAGCCGTCAATAATAATAATAAAAAAAAAATTGCTGGACATTAAACAAAGCTCAACTTCCTGGCTGAAACTGTGGCTGGCCGAACCGTGGCTAACTTGACCTGGGTAAATCTATTTTTTAGTCTTTTACTCATTATAAAAAAAAACTTTTTAAAGAGCATCTTTTAATGTACAAATAAAAGTTAATCTTCTGTAAGATAATTTATAATTTCTGTAAAGTACTTGTGGCTTTGTTACTATTAAGATCGTTGTAATTTGGAAAGTCATTGATTAAATGGATCTGATATCTCATTAACGGTTTGCGGTCAAGCTGAAAGTCAAGTCGAGGCTATTGAAAATTCTTGGGAGTCACTTAATTACACTTTTGATAACTCGCAGTTATGGTAAATGCGACTAGCGACGATGAGGGTAAATTATCGATAATGTTTTAATAATAATGTCATTTGCTGTATTACTTGATAACCAGTATCGTCTCATGTAAGTCTGGCGAAATTATATTATCTTTATCAGGAAATGTCCCATACTACTGTTGAAATGAACAAGCGCTTACTCTTCAAACTTTTTGAGAAAGTTTTTTTGGAGGCGCATTTTTCTGGGTATAGTTTCCAATTTTCTTTTATGCAGATATGTTATTAGAGATTTTGTACTGGGTATTAGGTAGATACCTAATTCTCCTAAAAAATTATATTTTTTGCGGCTTATGTCATTATTCGCGTTTGATAAAAATTACGAAAACAGAAAATAAAGTTTTGATTATTCAATTTTTTACAATGAAAAAAGACGATTATCTTCTTTGGATATGGAAGAGTATTTATGAATATATTAAAGTAAGATTATAATAGATATGAAGAAAGAGTACGTTTCCTGGATTCAGTAAGATTGTGAAATTAAATTAGATGAAATCAATAAATTCACTATAAGAGTCAAAGATAAGTAAATTAGTGTCATAAAAACTCAACTGTTTTCAAAATGTTGAATTTTCCATTAATAAGCTGATCAATCTTAAATTATTCATAACTTGTAATTTGTAACACTCTCTCTAATCCTATAATAATTTTACAAACCTTGACCTTGAGTTTTTAATCATAACGTTACCTCTTATTTACAGTCATATCTTCATATCTCATGACTCAGTAAGTCTGGCAATTTTTTGACTATAAATGTACGTCAAATTTGTGGCTAGAAAAACTTTAGCTGCTCTTATTGGTCGTTTTGGTCTTTACAATTAAAAAGATATCTCAACGAATTAGGTCGCTTATTTAAGATTTAATTTTTTTAACAAAGTTCAATGCATTCATTGGTACCCAATCACTCGAGACGTAGGTACGGCAGGTTATCAGTATCACTCAGTGGTGATATTGGTTCGTGAACTTCGTATTGGCAACACTTTAACATCAGATGATTTACCTACTTCTGTCAGCCTAGTAGCAGAGAGTTGCACGAGATACAAAGAAGTGCGGGCTATTACTATCACATGTCAACCTGAATCGAGCTGAATTAATGGTTATGGAATGGATATGAAATGGATAATGAAAATTAAACTGTAGGGTTCCGTGCATGCGATTAAGGACGTTTTTTTTTCTATCTAGTGCCGCTATGCAACGGAATAAATGATATTTATAGGTTACCGGGGTCCTGTGTATTTTTTTAAATCTTTCCAGTTTCGGTAGTGTCTAGTGTCATGTTTGTGTTTTCCTAACAGTACCCATAAACGCACGATAAACGAAGTAGATACCTGAATTTCATAACTAAAATGAAAGCATACATACCTTACATGTGGTTTCTTCATTTGCTGTCCTGCAATGAGACAATCCTTCAAAGTTATCCTTAAAACAGGAAGAACAGCACTATAAAGATCAAGAGCAGATGCAACAGGTGACGGTGATGTTATGTTGGAAAGATTGTGTCATTTTGTGCTTAAGTAATGAAATAGAGTCAGTTTGTCATTATTTTATCTTCAAAAAAGTGGTTTTAAAAAGTAGACGAGATAAGTAAGGAAATAGGAACAACCGCTTTAGCATCTTGAGAGGCTATAACGAATTTATGGATATAGTTATTGGTTTTCTGAACATTTACCTACAATTTTATTGAAATTAACTAAAATTATAGGGCATATAAGGAAAATTAAATGGTCGAGAAAATAGGGTTGTAAGGTAATAAAATATTTGATTATTTGTGAATTTTTTGAAATGATACGAGCCAAAAAAATCATTGAATCCAAAATTTAACACTCAAAATTTTTTTTTTATTATTCTTTTTTCGAAAAAATAACAAATTTTTTGTTCATCCAATTACATACGTCAATATGAAATGTATACCGTGTGTGTCCCCGGTGGATGAAACGACTCTTATAAAAAACAAAACATTTTCGATTTTAATTTTAATTTTTTTGGGTTCAGCCCTGCTTGGTTAGAGACCAGTTTCGAACAAAATAATAAATAAGTTTTGAAAAATCTAGCATGCCTTGGTAATTTCCAAAAACCCGGTTTTTCTTTGTTGTAAAGTGCCTTTAATGCGACAAATACGACAAAATGTTATTTGAAAAAGTTGTTCAGAATTAACATTTTAAATTTGCGCATTTTTTAAGACGGCTCCGAAATTCTCCAAAAACTGCCTGTACACGTTCTCTATTAATTAAGTGAACTGCTTGTGTTATTTTGTTTTTCAATACTTCAATATCTTGGTAAACTATTTGTTTTAACCTTTCCCAAACAAAAAAAATCCATTATTGTAAGGTCTGATGGGGATCTAGCAGGCCAAGATGTCACGCTCAGCCTTCCAAACCATCTTTCACCAAACTGATTATTAAGCTAATCTGTTATCATTTGTGTGGAATGGGCAGGGCAGCCGTAATGTTGAAACTTGAAAGAAATGCGATCGTCGAATATTTAAAGGAAGCTCGTCAACGTTAATAAATCTGAGAAGAATTTGCAAGTAAGTATGTTGATTTTATCTTCCTTCAATGAAGAAAGGTCCGATGATTCCTAGTAAAATATGCCTTCTTGCTTTAATAAAATAATGGGAATTGCCTTCACTCCAATATCGACAGTTTTGGGAAGACGGAACACCGTTTGTGGTGAAAGTACTTTCATCAGAAAAAATTATTAGTCTATTTCTGTTTTCCGAAATTGGCTTCCCCAAAGACAAACAGTAGTGTAGTCGCCTTGCTTCGTCACCTTCCTCCAAAGTTTGGCAAAATTCTGTGTGCTTTATAAATTCTTTGTAAATGTGTTTTACTTATGTTTGCACTTATGCTTCGATTCCTGAGTGACTTTTTGGAATCTGCATGTAATGAATTTAAAGCAATTAAAGTACCTGCGTCGGTTTCATCATAAGCTTTTTTTCTTTCTTCTATAGTAATGAATGCTTCCTGTTGTGAGAAATCTCTTGATTAAACGAAAAACAGTACTTTTGTGATTGCAGTATTTGGATATTATTCTCTAAACAAATCAATAACCACATTTATCGATCTATCGCCGGTTCCATAACATTGAATCACTTAAACTTTTTCTTCTAATGTTAACATTATACATATAAAAAAAACAGTTTACGTTTAGTAAAGTAGTTGACTGGTTAATTTTGACAGATTCATATTGCTATGGATACAATTTGGTTTTTCCATTGCAGTATTTTTTATTCAAATGAAATTCTTTGATTTGTGAAACAAACATTAAAGTAAATGTAAAAGATCAAAGTTGGCCTTTGATTTTTAAATTTGGTAGGTATACGGGCCTAAATGTTGATTCTAAACAACTTTTTCAAATAACCAGATTCCTAATAAGCATCAAATTTTGCAATTTTTCTCTAATTTAACCGACCTCATGTCTCTTCCCGTTTCCATGATCCCCATATACTGCTGCCACTTTAACTGGACTTCCCGTATAGCCAATCCAAAGTTTTGAAATTGACACATTGTATATAAAACAGGTAGGTATTGATGTAAATACAATCAATAAAATGTATTATCAAATTTACTAATATCATCAGAATAATCTAATTACGTAACTGTTACTACATTGTCGTAGTCATGCTAAACATTCATGTCATAAGCATGGCTTGCATTAAACGCATTTTATTGAGCGGTATATTAGGTAGGTACTTAAAGATTATGCGTAATATACCTAGTGATAAAATATTGACAGTAATAAAAAGCAATTCTGAAGTTATGTATTAATCTCTTGTTTATGAAAGTCGTAATGAATATTGAAATTCACATGCCACAATTATTGTTTTTGTTTATACACCTATAAGCACCTTGGGCGCGAGTCCAAACAATTTGATGAAGAATGCAATAAATATGGAAACATCATGGGATACTCGTGATTTTTAGATTCCAATAAAATGCACATTATCTAATATCTAAGCTTAACCTTTGTTATGTTATGACAGGTTAGCTGGGATCAACCTTTAACATAATATGGATACATTTATTTTTTAAGTATTTGTTTGTTTGGTGTATGACGTATGAGCCTCTCATTTAGACATAGACTAAATAGCACCCAAATAAGTGTATATATAGCTTTTTGTAACACAATAAAAATGAAATAAAAAGTATAATATTAATTACCACGCTGTTAAAAGAATTAGATTTTCTCGAATTATTGTCAACTAGCAACATACATTGTTATTTCCATTTATACAGTTTAATTTGACAAAATTATCATTTGACAAAATTTGTCAATTTTCAAGAAATTTGCAAGAAATTTAAATTTAATTTAAATTTCTCCAAATTTAAATTTCTCCTGGAAACAGGATTTGGAAGTAAAATTGATTGAAAATCAAGTTGTCTACGAACAAACCTTCATTTGGGAACACTTTAAGAACTCTTTTGCTAACATGAGATAAAAAATGTTGATAAATACTGCAAAACTACATCTCCACGTTTTCAGGGGGAATCAGTATTCTCTCTTACCTGGGTAAGATTCCTAACCATCGTTACGAAAATTCTAACAATCGCTAGCTCGTTTCAGTCAAGTAGTGATTGTTAAAATTTTGTAACGATGGTTATACGAATCTTTCTCAGATAAGAAGGAATACTGATTCCCCCTGAAAACGTGGAGATGTAATTTTGTTGTACTTATCAACATTATTATTATTTTCATTATTATCAGAAAAAAATAGAAAAAATCTTTAAAAAAATGCCAATAAAAGCTTAAACCAAATCCAAAACTGACACACAAAATTAAAACGCAAAATTCCTCTGCAAAAAAAGACCCATATAGTATACAAAATCCCATGTGACAACAACTACTGTGAAGGAAAATACATAGCGCTCACCGGCTGCAATAGTGGCACAACTCAAAAATCCTTAAAATCGCACTAACTGTTGCAACAAAAATGTTAAATTTAATACCCTTCCTTGCAACAAGACTGGCACAAAATTAGGTATCATAGATTTCCCGATTTGGCGAATTTTGTCACTAAAGCATTTTAACAATTTGTGCTTATAAGTCGGACCAACGCACATTTTCAGTATGCCACTGACTTTGTAGGAGGATGTCTACTTGTGTATGTACAATAGTGACACTTTTGATTTGTGCCGGTATAGTACGAGTTTTATTATTTGATATAAATTTATTTATTTATAAATCTTTAAAGTCAAATATCTCCAATATTACTATTTTTGAGTTGTGTCACTATTGCAGCCGGTGAGCGATAGGGCAAACACTACAACACCTACAACAAAGAATTAACGTCAACGCAATTACAAAAATGATAACTCAAAATGAAAACTGTTTCCCGTTTTTCTCGAAAATGGCTCGACAGATCTACAATGTAGCTACTGCAACAGAAGGCGCTTTTTAATCTTAACAAAAAATTATCTAAGATTTCTCTTTATAAAACAATTAGAGGGGCCAACATTAAAAAATAAATGCGCGACTGTCATGAGAGAAAAAATCCATCATAAAATTTTTCCATATCTCAACAACGAAGAACGGTAGGTGAAAAATGTCAATGACCTAAATTGTAAGGCATAAAAAAAAGTAACGGTCATTATTTAAATCCGCGACTCCTACAGTTTCACTATGGCACCTATATAGGGGTGGAGAACATACCTAGAAAGGTATTCATATGCTTTGCAAATGAAAGGGAAAGCCACAAAACGGCCTAAAAACACGGTTTTGAGAGTGCAAGGAAAGTAGGTACATACTGACCTGGCAGATGCGATGATTTTTTACGTCGAGTCTACGGGAAATAACCACTTGAGAACAAAGCAAGCGCTTCGAAACGAATACAGGCACGTATACACGCAATTATATTCGCTTTTTCATATCGTGAAAAGACCACAGGGATTGATGTTACGATTTTTGGAATATAAATTCAAAATAAATGCAAAATTCAAAATAAAAATCGTGCTACTGTTAATATCGAAGATTTTTCTTGCCCTGAAAGTGAAAAAAAATAGAAATTTGACCGTAGTGTCAAAGAGGCCTTAGTTGTGACCTTGATATTAGTTTGTAATGGCTGTTTTTAGCTTCTTACCCACCCAGCACCCCTATTTCGCTCCTCGGTCCCGAAAAAATTGATGGAACTTAGGAGCCGCGGATGTAAATAATTACCAAAGTAACAAAAAAGTATCCCATCGCAATTTTCATACCTCGACGGAGAGCCTAGTTATCGCAAAAAATAAAAATTTAACACTTTTTTCAAGATGGCAGAGAATGCATATAGGAAATCTTGGTCGACAATTTGAAGTTAAGGTTTTCTAAGCCCTCCCCACATAATATCCAAAAATCAGCTTTCTCGGTTCACTTGCATTTCCAACCCATTTTTTTTTTTTTTTTGATGACTGGACTAAAAAGCGTTACCTATATACTTTTCTGTAAAATATTTGCTCAAATACCTGCCTATTAATACTTAGTACTCCTATAACGTTTGACATTGTAAGATTTGACATTGTAACTATGCATGTATTCCCTAGGTAGGTAGACCCATTAACATAAGTTTTACAGCTTAAAAAACAATAGAATTAGAATAATATGTGTATTGTATTATCATAAACTTGGAATTAAATTTAGAGTCAGGCGGCGAGTAAATCAAGATTAATAGGATGTCGTTTTCAGAACTATTTCATGCTAAATTTGAGCATCTTTTGTAACCTTCAGGGTCATTATCATTTCAGATTAAGGTTAAATTACATAACTTTCTGTCTGCGAAAATTCACATCATAATAAATAACAAATGCAGTGCATGTTACAGAATACAGAAAAAAATATCAAATCAAATTTGTTTTCCAGATTATTTAGTTTCAATGTATTAACGCGTTCTTCTTATATCGCATTAAAAAGAAATCCAGCTGTTCAATTGGCCCTTACAAAATCTGAAAAAGTGAAAAAAAATTATAAATATATTTGTGAGTCGCAAAGTCACGCGCCAAGAAATGAGAAGGCTTGGAGGCTCCGTCTGTGGCTCGCTCGTTCCATATATTGGATTGTAGGTGCTCAGCTTGTAAGTTACAATCGCAACCAAATGCACGAACTTGTGGTTTGGCGAGCTCGCGATGGCTCGCAAAATTACGCGTCGTCGGAAGCCACTGCCACAAGAGAATGTTATTTTACATTTGACATTCTTATCAGCTCGAAAACAAATCTATGGGTTTTAATTTTTTCCCGGTTAGTATTCAAGGCAGAAAGAGATATCAACAAGTGATGAGGTATTGCTTGTCCATTATGGCGCAGTTTAAAATTTTAGGGGCTGTAGTACAGCACGAGAAGGGGAAGGGTTGAAGTGCTTTAGAGGCGAATTTTATGAGCCTTGTTTGCAAAAAAGTAGACTTTCCTGAGCGTTTTTTTTTTTTTGAGAACCAGAACGAACAAAGCTAAATAATCGCAAATCATTTTACTGACTTTGGCATGTTGAATAAAGTACAAACGTTTTCATAAACGGTTTTGTTTATTGTTGCAATCAGCGTTTTTAAGCGCTGAAAATTGAAATATTACAGCCGAGTACGACAATTCCACGAGTGTGAAATGACACTTTCCAAACAAGTAATGTACACTAATAATTGAATTAGAAAAAGTTAAAATAACAACTTAGAGTTGTAGAAATTGAAAGTAGGTCAGGTACTATAATTATATTATTATTAGGTAACTACAATTTTAATTGTATAATGGAGTTTTCAACCAATCAATAGAGAGTGTTATTCTATTTGCTATTTACTTGTACATTTTGTATAACAATAAGATTGGTACCAATATGAATGAAAGTGTGCTTTAACTGAAATTAATATTTCGAAAACGTCAGACTTTTGGATTTTACTGTTTTGAGTCTACATCGTTAAACTTATTTCATAGAAATACGTAAAACAATGTAGTATTTATAAAAAAATTCCTAAGGGGGTATGATAAACTAAGCTAATGACATTGATACTTAATATCTTAGACTATATTAATAAATATGGACCGCGCCTTCCCTATCTTAGCTTGAAGTCAGTTTTGGTTTGTTGATATTCTCTCTCGCACTCAAATGCTGTTTCTGGCGGGGTAAGGGGAACGACGTAAAACGTAAACAAACAGAACACAATGGCAGTGGCGCGCTCGAGTTCAGTTATAGGAAATGTAATAATTACATAAATTATAATAATGATCATAATATTCATAATATTATTATTTTATTTGCAGTTTTTGTTACAAAAAACATAAATTATGGGAATACTAATAGATATTAAATTAAAAAATATATACTTATACCTACCTATACAAAATAAAAGGTACAAAAAGGTAATAACAATTTAGCAAATAAAAACGAACCTAATTGAAAATATGTCAGATACCTAATCACCAATTTTAAAATGCCCTGTATTACTAAAGTTTTGTTCTGATATTGCTGGGAGTGAATTCGTCTCAATTTTAGAAGAATTAATTGCCGATAAAAAATGAAAGATCATGGAAAAAGTTCACCACATTTTAAAAACTTGCAACTTAAAATTTTTTTTAACTTAATTGAAAAATTAATTATTAAAGCTTAAAACGAGTGAAAGCTAGAGCTGAAAATATAAATAACAAGGAACTTACAACTGTTTGAAAAACACGAACTCTTATTATGGTATTTATGTAAACAAACGGTCTGACAGGATGTAAACATTCATGTTGCCAGATGTAGCAAAGTAAAACGAGTATCAGGGATCCATCGATGTTTATTGCCCACCAATAACACTGAAGAGGTTGCGCTCTTTCATTGTAAGTGCCAGTTTCATTATTGATCTGGCATTCATTGTTTTGAACAGTCTTGTTTGGAGAGAGAGAGGGATGTCGGAACACTTTTTCAGTGTTTATGACTTGGTCCATATTTATTAATATAGTCTAAGCTTAATATACATATTCATTCTCGTGTGATATTCTACTTTTCAGCTCTAGAGTGATATTTGCCATTTTCGATAATAAGTAGTGTGCTATTTGTCATTTCCGCTGGTGGTCGTCGGAAAATGGTTTTAAAACATTCTACACAAGTCTCTGTTAATTTATGTCATAATTCATGACATTTTTAAACTAAACAGCGCTAGGTAATTTCAGAAAACTTCCTAGATTTTATAAATAATTGAATAATGTCAAGTTCGTGTAATTTGGCTGCAATGTTTTGGACTTATCTTATCAATAATCAATGGGTACTGAGTAGTAGTAATCTATTATTTAGTTTCAAAGCAGTTGTGGAAAATATAATGGGGTCGAAATTTTAGAAGTTCGCCAAAGTGATCATAATTAGTTCTTTTTAACTTTTCTTTACTGGTTAAATATTTGTAATGGTTATCGATCAGATACCGCGAAGGCGAAGCTTATAAAATAGTACTTTGGTAGTGGGAGTGGGTCATGGGTCTGGTAATTCCAAAAATTGTAGACAAATAGGTAAATAATATAATGTACCTACAATATAAAATAAATATATTTGCAAAACTAAAAAATACAAGATTGTAAACTTGCATCAAGTTGGGAATTACCAGTTTACTGCTTTCTTCCGGCGTGCTATTCATTAGATTATAACAACTGAAATTCCATCGTGTTTTACCTTTACCAGACGATTATATAACAGCAGCGAAAGTATTTCATTCCGATTAACTGCGGAGCTATTCCATCTATAATAAGTGGTATTTAATTATTTAATGTGTGCCACATTTCGGTTGCCCGGATCCGGATAAAGTTCAAATTAACGTCTGGGAAAATGTATATTACTTGTTTACATTACCAGTTGAATTGATCAATTAGCTTAGGAGGAAGCAAGGTATTTTTAGTGCTTAAAAAAACTTCCCATATCAAATTTGGTAAAAATGTAGCAAATTACGGCAATAATAATAGATAGGTGAGAATACAAAGTTAATTTACCAATAATAAAATTGTTTCATTAGTTTCACCGGCAGGACTTTAAAAGGAAAATCTATTAATTCGAAAATAAACCGACTCAATGCTGAGTTTCCCTCGCAACAGGCAACAGGAATTATACCCTATCTATGTGCTAATTATGTGTGCGATTAATAATTTTTATGCTTCTGTTTCTAAAAAAATATATAAAATCTTCAATGTTTTGCTTGCGTGACGTCATACTAACAGCGTGGCCTAAATATGCAATAATCTTAAAAATTAAAAAATACCGGAATTATGTGCTATAGCTTTCTCAAATGCTAGATAGTGTGATATCACGCTAGCAGAGCATCGCCAAAATATGTGAAAAAAATATGAAAATTCTAATACATACTGGCATTATAAAGGATGTTTAATAATATGTGCGTAGGACTTCAGTGGATGTGATAGCACCGATTGCTCGTTCAAAAATATGACACCGGAATTAATTATTTTCAGTTTTTTGACGATAAGACAGAACCCAGCTTTTGTATACATCTTTGTAATTAATAGGTATTATCTACGTTAAGAGAATAAATTAAAAAAATATACATATGTGAACAATGTGAACAAATAGGTGATGTTTTTGTCGTTTTTATATGTTTTTCATTATAAAATGCTGTTTTTCTCGAAAACAGTTCACATTAGAGTACCTACCTATTTGACCAAGAGTACCTTTTTTTATGTAGAAAACATTGACAGTTTAAAATGTGCTTAAAAAATTTCAAGCAATTCCAAGATTTCCGCCACTGCATGCCGTGCGAAATAAATTTGGTAATTGTATACTTTGGAATTACAGTTATGGGTGTACTGAAACAAAGACCGCGGCAATATGATTTTATTTATTTATACATTTAACAAGTCAGTGTTCTCGCTAAGGAGACTAGCTGAAGAATGAATCAAGATAATATTTCTAAAACAGAAGTTCAACCTTACATAAGTGGTTCCTTCCTTACATCACATCCTGTCCTATATAGTCTTATAAAGAGCATTCACTGAAATCCCATTTTAGCATGATCGGAAATGAGTTGGATGACCCGATGACCGCTTAATTTCCTCATATACATCCGCGGCTCCTACGTTTCATCAATTTTTTCGGGACCGAGGAGCGAAATAGCGGTGCTGGGTGGGTAAGAAGCTAAAATCAGCCATTGCAAACTAATATCAAGGTCACCACTAAGGCCTCTTTGGCACTACGGTCGAATTTCTATTTTTTTCACTGTTAGGGCAAGGAATATCTTCGAAATTAACAATAGCACAGTTTTTATTTTGAATTTTGCATTTATTTTTCATTTATATTCCAAAATACGTGACATCGCTCGCTGTTATGGTCCGACTACGTTTGAATGCGGTTCGTATGTTGCGTATGTTACCAGACCGGCTCTGGTGTTGATATTACGAGTTTCCGCCGTCCACTCGACACTCTGACCTTGCATGTTTATTGTGATTTTCGCTGTTCTAAACAGGCCCGCACTCAGGAAGACCTTCTTTTGATGCCCTTTTGTTCGCTTATCTTTCATTTGCAAAGCAAATTAATTATTCCTGGTGTTACTATAGATATGTCCTCCACCCCTATACAGGGTGTATTATAACGTCCGCATAATATTAGCACCACGCGATTCTACATCAAAAACAGAACATAAAGTTTTAATACCGTTTAGCTCTTAGACCTCAAATAACGATGTTATCGACCATTGTAGTTTAAATTTGAAGTTTTTTAATACTCAAAAATATTGCTTAATATTATTAAAAAATTCTTAAGTAAGATGTAAAATAGCCAAATTATCCAAAATTTTAGAGTTTTTTTTGGTAAAAATGGTTTTAATTAACATTTCAAAACTAGGAATTATTTGATTTCCTGAGTTCCAATACTTCCAATCAATATTGCAACTGCGCGTTTTAATTGTTGAATAAAAAATTGAAAAAATAAAAAATCTGAAAAAAATTGCATCATTGAGTGACACGTCGCAGCATGACATTTGTCTTGCTGCACCTTTTTTCGATTACATAGCAACGGTACACTATACCACTTAGGTGGCTTCACGTCTAAGTTATCTTAATTTTTATACCAGCGCCAGTGTTGCAAACATTTAAGAACATTAAATTGTCCATATCTTAAAATCTGTGTACATCAAGTAAAAACTGTTAAGGACTTTTTTGTTCTGTTTTTGATGTAGAATCGCGTGGTGCTAATATTATGCGGACGTTATAATACACCCTGTATAGGTGCCATAGTGAAACTGTAGGAGCCGCGGATGTAAATAATGACCATAAAGGTTTTAGTTTGGACTATTATACCTACCTAAAGATTTTCGTTTCTCGAATATTCTCGCCTTAATAATGGAGACATTTCATCCAGTTTAGACATGTTTCCAAATAGCCAACAGTGCCAACACGAGTCCCGTCTAACAAGAAACTTCAGAGCAGAGAGTGGCAGAGACTTCAGGAGTTCAGGAGTGAATACTTATCTTGTATTGTATCTAATCTAGTTCCGTTTACGTGTTGCTACACGAACAAATACGCGATAAAGGTGCTTTCATACTGTACATAATGATTTATCATACATAATAATATTATGAGCTTTTATTTTCTGCTCAGTATTATTTTTTTTTTTAAAGTGCAACAAGACTAACAGTAAAGAGAAATTTTGGAAATTCTTAGTGCGATTCTTAATTGATTTACTCTTACTGCCTACCATAAAAGTTAAATTCCTAAATATCACACTATTTAAATTTCAAGCAATTTGTTAAATAATTATCAAAACTTTCCGGTCAATGCTGTATAATAGGGTATAAGATAAGATAGTCCTGGCACTAATAGATCCCGGATCCCGGATCATGCAATTTCCTTGAAACCTGGGAAAAACCTACTGTAAGGGTGTGTATAATCAATTAATTTGGAAGTAGGTTATAAGTTTCTTTCCGGAGCGGACGGTAGATCAGCGGGTTAGAAGAGCAGTCTACTAATCCGTTGACGCTGTCACCGCAGGGGTTCAAATCCCACTCGTGCCTTGGGTATTGTGTTCGTCTATAAAACTATTTATATTTGTATTTAAAAATCTGTCTATGGCTGTATGAGTTCGTTCTCGGAGCCAAATTACCAGAGTGACTGTGTTTTACCTACATAGTTAAGATCGATGTTCCATCTTTTTATTAAAAAAGTTATTTTTCAAAATTCAGAAGTGGGATATATTTATGGAGGCGTTATTGATCAGATATTAGTTCATATTCTCAGTAGAAAAATTCAATTTACACTAGCAATCACGAAATTACTTATTCACTAGGTTCTTATCAGTTTCAGGTCACCATGACACTTTTAAATTTCAAAGTCACTATTGATCGACGCCCGAAAGGTCCACGAAAACCTAATTGATGAAGAAAAAATTTTGACCAGCAGAATTTCATTATATGGTAGATTCTATACAGGGGATTCTTCTGAATAAATCGTTCTGAATTATCGTTAAGGGTAGGACCGAAAAATTTTTAAAGAAGCAATTTTGTATTTTCTTTATAGAGAAAAAGAGAACAGTAATGCGAGAGCACCTTAACTCCGACAACCTTCAAAGGAGTCCGAACAATCAAAACAATAAAACATTCAAAACAAACAAAGACGGTTAGGTTTGAAATATTTGAACGTTTCAAATCGTCTACACGGCAAGTAGTAACATGAGTTTTTTGGCAGCTCTCTAAAACAGCAACGCAGCTATACCTATTATAGAACAATTTAACAGATTTCAAAAAGATTTTCTTTATTTTATTGAAACGTGATGAAAAGATTTACCAACTTTACACCTAAGTAGGTGTATGAAGATAAATATTATGAAGGTATATCTACCTATTATAATTATTATGGCAGCCTAATCTAAAACAATGGAATGGTAAAATATAAGCAAAATTTAATGGTCCCAAACTTATGTAAAGACTTGGATATGCAATAAATTATCATACCGTAGAAGGTCGTCATATGGCAAAAGCAAATTAAATCTATACATCAGTTGACCATGAACTTGACTCCAATTTCTCCATGTGCTGCACATGTTTTATTGTCTCAGTTGAGAACATAATATAGGCTAAGAAGAACGATTTATAATTTTTTTATAGTTGTCATTTATATGCCAAAATTATAACATACGTCAGCAAGTACGTACGTTCATTTACGCTGCCAGCTACAGATGTTTTACTTTGGATAGTTCCATGGACGTGGTTCATCTACATAAAGGAAAAGCTAGGTTTTTTCAATTAAGGATGTGACGCCAAATTTGCCTTATATTATTGTTTTCTTGATACTCCTTCAAAATAACATGATAATAATGCAAACCAGGTTCGTAGAAACGTAGAAATGAAATTAAAATTCGCTACTACAATAATAATAATTACTGAATCATAACTTTGGTAGGTAGGTACTTAAGATAGGTAGGTACTTAATTATATCTATAATAGGTTAGTAGGTAGATAGGTACTTACCTAACATGTTTGTTTCTATAGTTTTCATGTAGGTATAGTTATAAGTTTTTCAATTTCCTTTTCCTGTAGCTATTTCCCTTTCATAATCAATCGTTATCAATAACAAATCAATTTATTACTCAATAAGGATTGTTATTAAACAAAAATATTTCTCATATCAATCATAATTTGCGTGGTTCTAATATGTTTAATTACAAAATTATATTATTCTTGAAATGAAATGATATGGATAGCCTTCCAAAATATTTACTCAGCTGGCATTGCATTGTTTATACTCGTAAAAGAAATGAAGGCTACCTACCTACATTTTTATATTCAAAAGATTTTTTTCTAAAACCCAAAATTAAGATGAACCTCGGGTTGTCAGGTAGATTTTTTACAATGCGATGATTTAAATATATAAATGGAAATAACCTGGGCTGCAAGGTTTTTCGATGAAGAGTAAATATTATAAAATAAATGTAGCTTATCTATAAAAGTAGTTAGAATTTAATACGTATTCATATAGATATACTTATAGGTACATGTTTAAAACAAATCCTGAAATACGTAAGTACCTAAGACCTATTTAAAACATATTTATTCAAGTATTATGGAAATACGATTTTCTATAGAATTCTTTTAATTGAAAAAGTTTACACAACGAAATGACGGTAATGTTCATTTCGAGATATTCAAATTGAAGTGACCGTAGAAGAAATATAAGTAATCACCGAAATTCATCCATAGTGCAGTTAAAGATCGATTTTGATTAATATGAAAAGTTTACTAAAAGTTATACGCTCTTTAATTTTAAATGTCAAACTATAGTAAACATTTTTTCGCTATGAGATATAGCTTTCAAAAAATCGGAAGGTAGAGGATCTCGTGATCGACATGCTAACTGTCATTTCTTATTCTTATTTTTTACTATATCCTTATCTACTGCTTTCCTAGCAGTGTGGTGTGTGAGATATCGCCCAGTGTTTCTGGAACCATGTGTGGATTCTTAGACAATATAATAAATATCTCATCAACTCATCAATAGAAAATAATTTTTTAGGTTTTTCCCGATGTCATTTGCAAAAAATTTAGCTCTTTAAGAATTTTTTTTATCATAGTTAGGTACAAATCTACTAGGTAATTTTTCATTTTGTGAAGATGGTTCGCTAAATTTACATGTGATAATTTGTGTCAGTTATAAACAGAGAGGTACCTAATCGAAACATTTTGATGAAACATGATGAACGACGCAGCTGAATTCATCAGCAAAAATTAAGGCTTGTTAGTCTAAAAAACTAAAAACTAAAGATTTGTCTACCCCGCGGTGTAAACATATCTAGGTCTGGGTATCATGCTTACACCATGGTCTACCATAATAAGTGACTGAAAAATTCGCAAAAAAGAAAAAGGCAATATAATATAAGGTGGTTGAGGTTCTTTAGAATTAGATACAATTGAAGTATTAAAAACGGACTATTAAAAAAATAAAAAATTAAAAACTACTGTTATTTACAGTTAAGTTACAGTTTACAGTTAAGCTTACAGCAGTTTGGGTTAAATTTGAAAAAAAGTTGCCGAGTTTTATGGTGTATTACACTAGAAAATCAGATTGGAGTTAGCTCACTTGGCTCCTTATATATAAATATCCTAAAAAAAACGTAAAAATCGTAAAGTACCTCCTAATTTCTCGGAAGCATAGAGGGGAGGTCAAAATAAACCAAAGCTGTCATAAAAAATTTCCTAAAGTGTCTCTAAACAGAGATACAGTACCCCAAAATAAAATGGTACCTTACGATTTACTTTTTTGGCTCTAACTTTTGAACCGACCTGTATAATTCGATGAATCTAGTCTAGACTCTATATATAGGATCTAGTCGACTTTGAAAATTATTTAAATGTCAAATGGATAGGCTCTTGAATAACTTATGTAGGCCTACAAAAAATTATTTATTAATTTCCAATTATAAGAAAGATATGAAAAAAATAAGAAATCTCGAGCTTTTAGGGTTTTCAGGATATTTCAGGAACGGTCATAGATATCTTGTATGTCTTGACGGATTCGAGGTGGCAACGAGAAATAGGGCATCTTTTCTCTATTTTCACCGACCCTGTATCTCTTAGCGTTTACGAGATATCCTTTGTTATATATGAGTATTATCACGATACACGATATCGTTATTTATTTATTTATTTATTTGTTTATTAATTTATTTATTTATTCATTTATATGTGATACAAAGCCCAACAGAATTTCCCCATTAGCAAAGTTGGTATAAATAACAACTCTTTACTATACTTCATCGTTATTAGAATATCTAAAAAAAAAAAATAAGGAAAAAAGATAAAACAAAATAACGAGATAAATACAATAATTTGTTTCCGAGGATGCTGAACGCGATGCTGACGTCGAGGTCGGTCCTCGACGCCCCCCAACACTTCTACGCGGCCAAGAACAAGCCCCGGAAGGGGTGAAAAATTAACATGAGAACTTTTTATAAAAATAAAACAATCATGAGTAAGGGTGTCAAATACAGGGTGTTTTTATTAACAAATAAAATATAAAGAGGGGTGGACAGAGCGTGCTCTGATTTACGTGCGACCGAGGGGTTGGCCGGCGTCGAGGACCGACCTCGACGTCAGCATCGCGTTCATCGACCTCGAAAACGGGGGGTGACACAAGTTTGGCCGCCAAGAGAAAGAAGTTCCGTGATTTATCCTTCATAGCTAGGGGTGGTTTTTGACCGTTTTAGGGGGTGCGGTCAACTCGAGAAGAGTTTAAACCATGCACCACCATCGTATTCAGCATCCTCGAAAATTATTAATTGTGAACATTGTTCAAAAGTAATTTATTCATCATCAAAACTTCAAGTAGCAAAGTATTACTTTTTAAAGAAAAACTTGTTTATAAAAATGAATTATTATACCATTGAAGAAAAAAGTAATTTTTATTGAATGGCATTACTCTGGCAATTCACTTAGAAAGATCAGAGATTTGTACTCGGTTAGAATATCTGTCAAAAGCAAAGCAAACTTGGAAAACTACGAAAACCATTAAGTTTTTCCTGATTTTCTCGAAAACGGATGAACGAAATGAAAATGCAATTGTATCATAAGAAGCAGCTTTTTTCTTTAAGAAGTTTTTACATTTGACATTTGACTGTAAAATAACTAGGGGAGCCAAAATATTTAAAATAGTTTATTTTAGCATGGGAATTCCATATGTCAGAAAATTCAAGAGACACGGTGTAAGCAGATACTCCTAATAGTCCACTCAAAAAATCATTGACCTAAAAATTAACATGCACCTAACATTGAAAAGATAAAAACTCATAAACTTATATACCAAAATAACCCCCCCCCCCCTCGCTTGTGACGTGCACGACAATAACAAAACAAAATTCAGTCTTCGTAAACTTTCTCCATATTGTGTACTTCCCTACTTTTATATCCCTTGCGTACCTACCTACTTATTTCAGTTTTATGTTTTATCATTTAGTTCGAATAGATTTCGGATATCGCTGTTGTTTTTCACACATTCTTATCACCGTTGTTATTGCCTCTTGCTCTTACCAAATAATGGAAAGTAAATCTCTGCGTATTTTATGTACAAGAAACATTATACATATAGGTATAGGTACATAGGTATAACTATTTATATTTAACATAAAAAGCATGAATAAATAACCAATAAGTAGGTAATTTGTTAATTTTTAGTTAAATGATAAAAAATAACCCTTAAAGAGTCCGAAACAAATTGACCATAAATGTGATTAAAATGATAAATTTTAAGTGTTAATGACCTATAATATGAAAATGACTAGCAAATATTGATGTATAATTTCTTAATTTTATTACGACACCGTAAATTCCATGATATGCTAATATTTAATGAAAATAGATTATAAATTAATCAGTCGATGAATGGAAATTAATTAATTAAATATGGAATTATACTCATTAACTACTAAGCCACTGCATGTACACGTTACTTGAATATAATAATATGACTTAGGATTTAACCAGTTACTTAGAATATCATCATGTTTTTGTTTGGTATTTTTGTTTGTGGAAATCCAATTTATACGTAAATAACTCTGCCCATATAAATATAAATTATTTATAAATAAATATAAATATGGTTTTCCACTACAGGTACTGCATCGAAATTGCTTTTCTTCATCGGTGCGCGTATTTCCCCACTTCCCAGTTAATACCTACTTAATTGTTATTTTCTTATACCTATCAGCTGTAAATATTATTGATGATAACTCAAAAAGCAACAGTAAATGAATTTCTACACATCTTCTTTTTTTTTGTTCAGATTCTACAGGATTATTCACGGTATATGGATGGGTATGTAATCGTAAGAAAATTTGAGTGGATGGTGACCTGTTAAAGGTAGAGGTCAAAATTATATTCGTAATGTAGGGTCCCAAAAAAATATGAAACATATCAAAGTTAAGTTTTTTTTTAAATGATATGCTCCTATTATATTACATTTTTAGATTATCTGAGAAGAAAAAATAAGAATGATTTTTAGTGTTTTTACAGTTGATGATGTTTAAATTGAGAATTTTTTGAGTTACATTTAAGTGTAAATCGCATTTTATACTGCAAAATAATTATTATAGTGCGAAGAAATGTTGTTGTGAAACTGCTTTCTGAGTTTTCTTCAAAAAATAAACGTTAAACAATTTTAATTTTATAAATAGTTAAAAGATTACCGGTTTTTATATTGTTAATGATGGTATTATATTTTCATTTAATTAATCAATAATTTGTTTAATTACAATCATTATTTAAAAGGTCATTATATACATCCGCGGCTCCTACAGTTTCACTATGACACCTATATAGGGGTGGAGAACATACCTATAGTAACACCAGGAAGGTATTCATTAGCTTTGCAAATAAAAGGGAAGGCCACAAAACGACTTTAAAAATTGATTTTGGGAGTGCAACGAAAGTACGGTCCTGACACAAGCTCTCCGATCTAACTACAGATGATGATGAAACCACTTATACAACAATGGGAACCGCTCCCAAACGTATACAGGCACGTATTTTGCAATATATCCGCTTATTCATATCGTGAAAAGACCACAGGATTGATGTTACGATTTTTGGAATATAAATGCAAAATAAATGCAAATTTGAAAATAAAAATCGTGCTACCGTTATTCTCGAAGATTTTCCTTGCCCTGAAAGTGAAGAAAAAAATAGAAATTCCACCGTAGTGTCAAAGAGGCCTTAGTTGTGACCTTAATATTAGTTTGCAATGGCTATTTTTAGCGTCTTACCCACCCAGCACCCCTAATTCGCTCCTCGGTCCCGAAAAAATTGATGAAACTTAGGAGCCGCGGATGTATACATTACCATTTAAAATAACGCTTATTACTTAATTTGGTAAATTATCACAAAATTAAAGGAGTAAGTATAATCTACTTATTACAAATCTAATAAAATTTGGTTGAGAATTATTTCAACTGTGTATTTGATTCCCTAAATTAAAACTTGATAAATAATAATTACTATAATAATTATATCCACCTACCTATACATATATGTCCGTTTTTCAAGGCTAACCATGGGTATCTCGCTTATATCATAGTAGAGATACGAGGTCGGTTAAATTGGGGCAAAGTTGCGTATTTTTATGCCGAGTAATAATCTGAAAAAAAATCAGGATATTTTCAGTCGTTGCTGAAATATCCTGAAAAAAACTGAAAAATCGAGATCTCTTATTTTCATCATATCTTTTTTGTTATTGGAGATTAATAAATGATTTTTTGTAGGCTTATATAAGTCGACAAGAGCTACCCATCTGTCGTTACAAAAGTTTTCAAGGCCGACTAGATGCGAGAGTTTTCACAGTCACCTTTCGTTTTTCTTATGGCCGCCATATTGGATTTTCATGTCATTCTGTATTAAAAAAATTAAGGAAACCAAAAATCAATCACATTCAAAAAAAATTTCTAAATTTTTTTTCTTGTTTAACACGTTCACTGCCGACCACGCGCTGGCGCGTGGTCGCATTCTCGCATTACTTGAGCCAGGTGCCGTCCACGCTCTGCCGCGTGATTTTTTCAAAAACATTTTTTCGTTTGGAAATTTGTATTTTACGACTAGTATGATCAAAATAAAGCAGACTAGCATACTAGCTCATTGAAGTAATCAAAAAGTACTGCTGGCTCCTGGGGCTATTTATTGGATAGTGCAGCGGCAGCGAACGTGTTAAAAAAAAAAGACAATTTTATCACCGTCGGGTGACGTCGCAATATGACGTGACATTGCTTGACTTATATGTTTATTTCTGACATTCGGTTGAAAAAAGGTTAGGTACCTATTTTTTTCGAAAAAAGAAAAATTAAATTTTGAAAATTTTCTTTGATTGTGATAGATTTTTGCTTTCCTTAATTTATTTAATACAGAACGACATGAAAATCCAATATGGCGGCCATAAGAAAAACGAAAATTGACTGAAAACTCCCGGATCTAGGTGGCTTTGTAAGTTTTTGAAATGTCAGATGGATAGCTCTTAGCGGCTTACGTAAGCCTACAAAAAATTATTTATTAATTTTCAAAAATAAGAAAGATATGGCAAAAATAAGAAAATAAGATTTGTCAGTTTTTCCAGGATATTTCAGCAACGACTGAAAATATCCTGAATTATTTTTCCGATTATTACTCAGCATAAAAATACGCAACTTTGCCCCAATTCGACCGACTTCGTATCTCTCAAGATAACCGAGATACCCGTGCTTAATCTCGAAAAACGGACACCCTGTATAATGTGCACTTGCAAATCAAATGATTAATTAAATAGTGTTATGCGATGAACGAAGATTTGTAAGATTTTTAAAGAAAAGACAAGACAATCGTCTTTCAATTGAAAATAATATTTTTCCTATTAAAAGAGACGTTATTCTTGATAACAACTGAGGAAATTTTTTAGGTCTTTATGGATCAGTGTTAGTTAGGGACAGAGCTGGCCATGTACTCGAGTACTTTACTCGTATTTTTGTTACGAGTAAAAAAACTACTCGTAATTTTTTACTCACAAGTACTTTCCATCCAAAATACTTACTACTCGTACGGATAAGTACAATTACAACTACTCGAGAAATTTTACTCGTGAAATACGGATATTTTTACGGATAGTAATGATGTCATGCCGTCAGCAGGGAACCGATCTAAAAACGAGTTCACCGTCACCGTCCTGCGCAATTGCACTGTCACTGTCACTAGTAATGCCGCATTTTATATTTTACATATTTTTATACAGGGTGTCCCGTATCGTTATGTTCAAATCTTGTGAGCATATAGTAGGCTTATTCCTAAGCCTAAAAAACCCAAAAGTGGCAGGTCTATCTGCATTCATTACGAAGTTAGAGGCCTAAGAAAATAATGTCTAGTAAATATCAGATTTAACTTTGAAAACCTCATAAAGCTTATTTTATTGACCACATCTTTAATTTATCATGTGTTAAAAATGTCCTATTCCTTGCTGAATACAAACTTGTGCTCGGAGGCCTATTGCAGAAGTAACAGTTCTAATTTCTCGTTTTTTTTTGCGACCGATCCTTGACCAGCATGCTGAATACGATCCAATAATAATTGCTTTTTGGAATTTAGTTACAAACGCCAATTCCGAAATATGCTGGTGCCCCATTTATTTGAATCCAAATGCCATTTTATTGAGCAGGAGAAACTCTTTTAATGTTTATTTTGGTGACATTTACTCATGTCGCCACCATAACAATAAATTATTAGTCTAAAACACAACACATGTGGCTGTGTAGTTTTCAAAGTTGAATCTTTGTTATTTACTAGTCATAATTTTCTTAGGCCTGTAACTTCGTAACGAGTAAAGATAGACCTGCCACTTTTGGATTTTTTGGGCTCAAAATTAAGCCTACTATATGCTCAAAAAATTTGAACATAACGATACGGGACACCCTGTATAACATATCAAATATGCGCTATGTAAGAAGTTTATTATTTCTTTACAATAAAATTTCTTTCATTGAAAAAATTCTTTCACTGGGTGCATCCGTGCATCGGGCGTCATGAAGCACTCTCGAACAGGGCGCCATTATCACAGGAGCCGGCACTGCTTAGATTAGAATATGATACGATCTACGGAACGGATATTACCTTATGCTCTCACTCGTATTTAGCTATCACAAGCCTGACGTCATAGGCTGGTTGCGCCTTGGTATTTATTGGTATCATGATGGATCATGCGCACGACACGAATAAAACTACTCGTACTTGTTACTCGTGTTTTCACGAGTATTACTCGTACTCGTCCACCTGTTTGTGCCAAAATACTTACGAGTAAATACTTACGAGTACATTTTCCAAGTACTCGTACTCGAATTATTTACGAGTACTCTTTTCAGTACTCGTGCCCAGCTCTGGTTAGGGATTGCTAGTCACCTAACCAAATACAAAAGAAAGGTAAGGTCATTACATTAACTTAAGAAGACTGGATTCGTCAAGTCAACTGTAAACTATTTCCTACATTTAAACAACGTGTATGTCAGCGCGCAGCCTGTGACGTCAGTCAGGTGATATCTACACATGACTTGGCAGTAGTAATGACGTATAGTAGTGATTTAGTAGCTTATCTCGATGTTTGAAGATTTATTAAATTAGTTCGACTTGAGTATATAACTGTCTGATAGCAAAAATGGTTCATTTTGCGGCAAATGCTGGTGTGAGAATCACGTAAGAAAAACGAAAGACAGAGATATCTTTTTTAGTTTGCTAGCATAGGTTAAGGAAATTATGCAAAAATAATTTGTATTGTATCACAGTAAGCACCAGCACTTTTCATTACACTCCACAAATGTTGACTTCCACCTTCAAATACAGGGTGTCCCAATATTCCATGGACATGGAGCAACCACAGATTACTGAGGTAAAAAAAAGTCGCTCGGACCAAACGTATCTCTATACCAAAGTGCTTCGTTTGTCCGTTAGAGGGCTTCAAAGTCTTTTGAAAATTTTAGTTTTTTTTAAATAGCTCAAAGTCGGCTCATTCCAATTCGATCTAATTTGGTAGGTCAATTTCTTATTAAAAGTACTAACTTCTGATGTACATGATAATTTGACGAAAACCCGGAAAGGGGTGAAACTACCCCTACCCTCCACTAAAATCGATCGTAATTGTTGATAGGGTAGCAGGAACGCTGTTCATGTTTTTTTGTTTGAAAGATACATCGTTTTAGCCCATTTTTTGTTTCTTACAAAAATCTGTATCTTTCCGAGGTGCTATGTGATAAAATAAATTATTAGTCGATGATACCTAACCAAAATTTTATTTCATTCTTTTAATTTGAAATCAAATTTTCAATTGTCGAGGTGTTCATCTGATTTGATCTCATAGAAGATGTTTAGTATGGTTCGGTTTTTTTTTTCAGGTGTTTGCAAACGGTTTTTTCAAACGCAGTAAACAGTTTGCAAAACGACGAGGTTCCAAGAAAAGTTAAAATCATTTTTTTGCGCAGGATGGAACTTTCTAGGGTCCAAACCGGCGCTCACATCGAGCATCTTTTATGAGATTAGATCAAATAATCACCTGACAATTGAAAATTTGATTTCAAATTAAAGGAATGAAATAAAAATTTAGTTATTATCGACTAATTTATTTTATCACATAGTACCTCATAAAGATACAGATTTTTGTAGGAGACCAAAAATGGGCTAAAACGATGTATCTTTCAAACAAAAAAACATGAACAGCGTTCCTGCTACCCTATCAACAATTACGATCGATTTTAATGGAGGGTAGGGGTAGTTTCACCCCTTCCCGGGTTTCCGTCAAATTATCATGTACATCAGAAATTAGTACTTTTAATAAGAAATTTACCTACCAAATTTCATCGAATTGGAATCAGCCGACTTTGAGCTATTTAAAAAAAAACTAAAATTTTCAAAAGACTTTGAAGCCCTCTAACGGACAAACGAAGCACTTTGGTATAGAAATAAGTTTGGTCCGAGCGACTTTTTTTTTACCTCAGTAATCTGTGGTTGCTCCATGTCCATGGAATATTGGGACAGCCTGTATTTTCAATTCTTCCGTTAGAGCTTGGAATACAATCACCACAGTGACGTCATGCGCAGCGCGTACGAGTTTTCAGTTTCAGGCTGATATAACTTTTTAGTTGTATCAGGATATAGGCAATATATTATACAGATTTGTTCTAATGGTCTAATTCTCTAGGGGCCGGTTGTACATTCGGGGTTCAGCAGCGGCTTAACTCTGAGCTCGTGTTAAACCTCGCTTGGCCTCAAATATGGGTTGTACAATAGAAGTTTAACTGTCAGTGCGTGGTTTAAGGACGGTTCAGGTTAAACCGTCAATATCCGGCGCTTAAGCCGAGCTCAACGTCAACATAACCTGTATATGAGACATGTGGGCCGGTTGTTCAAACGTAAATTGAAAATTTTGAGATAATTACTGATTTTAATTATCTTGTATTTTTAATCAGTAATTATTTCTTCTTAAAGGAAGCAGAATTTATTTTCGACAACATCAGACTAATATTCTCATAATACAGGGCATTTTAAAATCAGTAATTACCTACCTATCTGAAAATTTTTTATTTACGTTTGAACAACCCGGGCCTGTGAGTCTTGGCTTGCGCGACCCATGCCATTTCAGTTTCACTATTCAGTTCACGCGTGTTGATTATCACGGTTTTTGATCCTTTTCTAATTCATTATTGATATCAAAATCTCGGATAAGTTTCTGTTTATTTATTTAATTTATTATTTTATATTATATATCAGCCTGTAGCACGATCCTCATCATCGCTGATTATGACACCCATGATCTCTTATATCCATATTAGGTCAGTTTACTCAGTTACGTTACGAACTAAGATCTTATAATACTACCTATATGAAAATGAGGAGTTCGCGAACGCGAATTTAAAATTTTGCGGCTATAGGTATAAAGTATCAAATGTCAGTTTGTCGACGCTCTGAGCATGTGCGTGTGCTAAGTTCTACTACTACCTCGTTAAAAACGTTGTTGTCTCTGGCTTAGCTAAGCTTAGCACCACGGTGTAAGATATATACACCGTGCTTAGCACCAATTGCACTTGTACAACGCGGCTCGAAGATAAGCCCGAGTTTAGTTAAGCTTCGGTTCAACTAAGCCTCGGCTTAGCTCGCGATTGAACAACCGGCCCCTAGATAAGGCAATAAATTTTAATGCGTCATGCGTCACTGAGTCAGTTGACACTCGACTCTCGACAGTCAGATTTCTGTCAGAGTCAGAACTCAAGAACTCGGAATCGGAAATGACAAATGAAGTAAGTCAGATCCAGAACCAGAAGCTACAAAATAAAAAAATTGTTAAATTTAAAAAAGTTCATTCCTTGTCCTTTGACTCCTTTGTCCTTGACCTTTGACCTTGTTCAAAAATCAAAACAGAAGAGTGATGAGATGAGTTTCTCCTCTCCTCATCCTCATCCTCATCCTCATAGTTCATACTTCAACTTTATCCTTTATCATAGTGTTTAGTGTACCACAAATCAAGTACTATAAGATCAACGAATGAGTTCGATAAACAGGGCAATAATTCAAAGTTTAGTGATAATTTTCTGTTGTACAAGTAAGTCAATGCCTTTTTAAATTCAAACTTAATAACTGTGCTTATAGGTACTTGCCTAAGTATACTTACTTAAGCCTCCTTAATAAGTAATACAGCTGCGGCATTAAATAAATAAAAAAACAACAATTTACTAATCCTGGTAAAACCCTTTTTTAACAGTGTCATCTAAAGCGGATATTTCTACAGACTTCTTATCTGGCTGGTGTGTACCAGACAAGGGCCAGCCCCCATTATGGAAAACAAGCAAACCTGCATATGATTTAATTACAAAAGACCTTCAACCTGTGAAGAACATTACCCTTGGAGAACTTACAAAAAATACTGATAATTTTCCAATAAACTTCCCCATTGACACTGTAAAATCTGCAATACTACAAAACTACATACCAAGAGACAAATTGGAAAGTTTTGCTAACTCGGCTTATCCAGTGATCCATGAAAAGGTTCTCGAATTGTGTGCAAAGTTTATTCTGGATAAAGCCGGACCTGGAGGATCTGTGATTGAAAATGAAGTTTATAAAAATATGGGTATTCCCGAATTGATTGACAGATTGTTACTAAAACGAGCTGTTACCTTTCTTGACTCCTCTGATCATTACTTGCTTTTGAATGGGATTAGGGGTTCTGGAATGTGGGAAAAAATAGGAACACCTGATGAACAACCACCTTTAACAATCGATAACTGCATTAGTTACGATGAAATTAAATTATCAGCCTTTTTGTCTGTGACATCCTTCACCCATTTTTTGAATGATGGTAATAGAAGAAACGAGGGTGTCTATTCTACAAACAGAACTAACTTGGAAGATGAAGGTAAACATTAAAAAACTTGCAATGCAATTTTATTTATTTATACTTTTCCATCGATCATCAACTCCAGAAACATGATTAATTTTGCAGGTATAATTGTTGGACTGATAGGACCTCGCTTTGAGAAGAGATACGCTATGGACTCTCAAGAAATCTTGAGATTTAAAACACAAGACACAACAAAGAATAAACTATTTTTTGATATGTACGATGAACAAAACTATACATATGAAGAAATCGCATCAAATGATAATGTAAGACTGAACAGATACACGACTCTGTCACAGAATCGATATTTTGATGACGTTATTTATGGAAAAAGAATTTCGTTATCTTTTGATACTCTCATGTACGAAGCTAATCAAAGGGCGAAAGAAAAAAATACTTCGGCATATATACATCTAGTGGGTCTTGGACTCGGTGTTTGGAAATTGTCCCCTCATCAAAACAATGTCTTCATGGAAACCTGTTATCAAAGACTTCGGTATAGTCATTATACACCCTTAGCTTTATTATTTTTATTAATCATCATGCTAATTTCAGAGACCTGGGATCCTATTTACACAGCGTTAGCGATATCTGCTTTGCCTACATCCGGTTTGATGGTAATAAATTTAATAATGGCGACTTCATTGAAATTCCAAATCATCCCAATAATGGCATACAAGTTCATATATTTAACAGGGAGCCTCATACAAAACTTACAGGGGTCGATTCAGGTATACGTACATTTTCCTTTTCGTTCCATGTTTAATATCGGTTGTCGTTGTTGTAGGGAAGCTATTAGTAGTTTCATATGCCTGGGATGGAAACGCTCTACCAGGAAATGAATTCTGGCTGGACTCGTTATCAGGAAGTGGAGATCCTGCAGCTGCATGTTCGACTCAAGTAGCTGAGCTTCACAACGCCCATATAAACACCAAAGTTAGGGGTGATAACCTTCATATCGTTACACCTAAAGGGGTTGTTGCATTTAAGGAGTATAGGGAGGCAATTATAAAAGAAGGATATCCAGAAAATAAGTAAATCTACTTGTTCTTGTTAATTGATATATTTGACTGTGATTGGTAGTTGCTCTTATAATTTTTAATATTTTTATAACTACGATTATTATTGTAAGTTGAGTAATGTTATATTTTAATAAATTTAATATCAATTATTTTAGAATGCAGTGTAATGTTTATCTTTATAATAATATGACCAAATATTTTTTTAGATCCAGTAGAATCGGGGTAATTAAAAATATTCAAATGCTTTCTACATAAAAAATTTAGTTGGGACTTTTGGTGACTAAGGACACTCTCAGACAAAGAATAAGCACTAGAATTTAGAGATGTAATTCATATACTGTTATAGCTACTTTTGGGACACCAACCAGCGTTTGATAGTTTTTAAAATTGAGTTTCAGCTTCATCTCCAAATTTTTACATATGTTTTCTACTCGGTTTTCTATCTCTGTTATTAAATTGCAAGAGGGGTATGTAAGTGCAGTATGTGAGAGAGGGTTTAATGCACACTGTTGCACACAGGACTGATTTTTGTGTGCTATTTATGTTCTATTAACCTCTTCACTAACAATTATTGAAGAAAAATCTTCTTAAGATGTACCAATTTTTGCTACTTTATCCACTGGACTATAAATAAGTGACCAGGAGAAATTCAATGAACATATTTTCAAGATAGCTACACTTCCGTAAATACAGGAAGTTGATACCTGCTTTGGTATTTTTTATATTTGGGGTTTAGGTAGGTAAATGCAAATTTGAGAATGGATAAGAAAATGACATTATTACCTAATTGTGCTTATGCATTTTTTATTACTTGAACAATACAACATATAGTTGCCCCTGTGTAGGTATTTATTATACAGGCTGTCCGGGAAAATGTGGAAAATCTCTCGGAATCAGATAGAATAGAACATTAAAAAAAAAGCTGACAAGTTCCCATAATTTTTTTTCCCTAGCTACCCTCCCTCCGGAGATACAGCCTCGCTAAAGGACGCCATTGGAATTCAATTTTTCTTGAATAACTTTTAAAATACTTGAATAAATTTAATGAAAATTTAATATGTTAAACAGTAGTAGGGACCTCTTAAAATACTGCGTCTAAAACATAAATATTAGCTTGTTATTTAGTTTACCAGGGGCGGACTATGTTGTACATTTTAATGCTTAAATTTTTAACACCCTGCATGCATGATAAGTAGTTAAAAAAAACACAAATTTGGATACCTTGAACATTAAGCTACAGAAAAGGTACTCTTATTGTTCCTTGTCGATAATGAACCGTTTTCGAGAAAAAAATAGCCCCAAAAAAAGTAATCCCCAGGGGATTCAGATCTGGCGATCTGGGCTATAATGTGCCGGTGCACCATCATGCTGAAACCAACAGTTTGATCGGAATATCAATGGTAGTGGTAAATTCTCATGCAAATAATTTTTTTTTGTTGAAATGTTACATTTTTACGAATGCGTAGGTAGAAATCCCCACACCAGTTTTATTTTTTTAAATTCCGAAATTAAACTCGGAATTATCTGAGTTCAAACTAAGAATTCCGTCTTTAAACTCGGAATTCCGAGTTTAAACTAAGAATTCCGGGGCCGGGCCCTGTCTATTTGCCGCATGCGTGCCGATACAAAAATCCCCCCCCCCCTCCCTCTTAAGAATAAATGTCAACCTAAGGGTGGGCAAAAAGCAATCTCTTGTGGGTTAAAAGTTAAACACCAATAGAAACGTGGATTATTTATTAGATTAGGTAAATTCTGTTGCGCCGGGGGGGTTTGGGGGGTACTGAATATATCCTCCAAGAATGATGAGGGTTCGGGAGAAAATTTTGGAAAAAACAAGTGCGATAATGTTAATCACACTAAGCAGTAACTGCATTTATATTGGTACATTTTTGCATTACGTTTGAAGGACCACGGGCCGCCTCAATAATTATATGGTAAAAGCCTTCTTACCTACTTTTATTATAAAACAAGCTGAATCGGGTTCGGCGTTCCGCGGGTAGTTCGTACAGGTCATCCTAAAGATATTCGGCGCCCATCCATGGGCCACTGAAAATAGCTTACGCCGCCGGGAACAAGCCATTGACGACTGATGGATAACTAAGTTGCAGTATGGATTCTGAACTTAATACTAAAGTAGGTAATCTTATGAGTCAGACTTCAAAGAAAATGCGCCGAATGCGAAATTATTTTCAATGTTCAAATAAGTCACGCAAAACTTCCCAATAATTGAAAATTTACTCGGATGTGAAAACTATACTAAATGACTAATAAATACCCATGAAAAAAATTACTTCAATAAAAAAATTGGGTAATTATACAGGGTGTTCTACAAGCTCTATGACAAACTTTGACAGATGGTAGGTTGCTTGATTTTAAACATATTTTTTTTAATAAACATGGGTCCGATTCGTTTTTGTTTAGAAGTTACAAGCATTTAACCTTTATTAACAATCAACAATAAAAATTTAAATTAAATGATAATCACAAAACTTAAGACTATAAAAAATTGTTCGAAATGTCCACCCTCAGCTTGAAATGCTTGAATGCAAGCCTCACATCGACGAACTAAAGATTCGGTCACTCGAAGAATGAGATTTGGATCATTTCTTATTTGGTTAGCTGCATCTTGAATTCTTTCAAGTAACTGCTGATGGGTAGCGATTTCAACATGGTAGACCAGCTGCTTCATGTGTCCCCATAAATAAAAATCCAGAGGATTCAGATCGGGAGAACGAGGTGGCCATGATATTGGACCTCCTTGACCTATCCATTTATTCGTGTGGGCAGGTTGATGTCTATTTGGATACCTGCGTCGGTATTTATAACTTTCACACGAAATATCTAATAAATAATTAAAATGACACTAACAATTATTATTGTCATAACAACCGATATTTCTATTTATCAGCCTACGTTTTTCATTGAAGTAAGTGTATATTTTATAAGTGTACATTGGTTGACACAGTGTCTTAGTGACATAGCGACTTAGTGTCACTTCCTGGTTGACTGAAAAAATTACGATTCTTTAAATGCTTGTAACTTCTAAACAAAAACGAATCGGACCCATGTTTATTAAAAAAAATATGTTTAAAATCAAGCAACCTACCATCTGTCAAAGTTTGTCATAGAGCTTGTAGAACACCCTGTATATTACATCCGCGGCTCCTAAGTTTTATCAATTTTGCGGGACCGAGGAGCGAAATAGGGGCGCTGGGTGGGTAAGAAGCTAAAAACAGCCATTGCAAACTAATATTAAGATCACAACTAAGGCCTCTTTGGCACTACGGTCGAATTTCTATCTTTTTCTTTTTTTATTCACTTTCAGGGCAAGGAAAATCTTCGAGATTAACAGTAGCACGATTTTTATTATTAATTTTGCATTAATTTTGCATTTATGTTCCAAAAATCATTACACCAATCCCTATGTGGACTGGACACGATATGTGAAAGCGGATATAGCGCCGGTCCGCCTCTGTAAGCTTAGAAGCGCTTGGCATTGTCGTGAAGTGGTTACATCCGTGATTCGCAGTATGTCAGGACCGCACTCTCAAAACCGATTTTTTAGACCGTTTTTTTGCTTTCCCTTTCATGTGCAAAGCAAATGAATACCTTCCTGCTGGTGTTACTATAGAGGTTTGTTCTCCACCCCTATAGGAACCATAGTGAAACTGTAGGAGCCGCGGATGTATATAATGACCAAAAATTGCGCCCCAAAAGGATTGAGCCTCTGGGCTACAGCCCTCTATATTTAACCCTGTGGCTAGAAAAAGCCCTCGATCTGTATATTATGGGAAAATGCTCAGGATGCTGCACGCTCCCCCCTCCTAACTCGGCTATACTTATAACTAGGTAATTCTATCATGATATTTTGATATATTTTGTTTTTTGTTGCTTCCGCCCGACGCCCCTAGGAAGTTTTGCCGCCTCGATCGTGCGGGCACGCTCAGAACAACTGCTATAAGGCTCGACCCTGATTCCGAGTTTAAAGTCGGAATTCTTAGTTTCAACTCGAAATTTTTAAAATAAAACTGGTGTGCATGGCGCTTTTACGCATTCGTACATTTTTGCTCTTTTCAACAATAACTTTTTAACGAAGCGCAAACGGATAATTTTTCACTCCCTATTTTCAATTTTTTTTTAGCTCCATTAATCGAATCTCAAGAGCACGGGCGTCAATTTTGAGACATCCTGTATAGTTTATATTAGGATTTCCAGACCCAGACGGTTAATTTTTTAATAAGTTAATTAATTTATCAGACATTGAATTAACTCGAAGCAGATTTGACCTGTGGATTGAAAGAATTTTTTTTCAATATGTTGTGCAATCTTTGCTAAGATGTCAGACGAGGGCAATAGGTATATTGCGTATAATACATATACTTAAAGGAGTGTGCCCCCACCCTAAAAGGAAAACAAAATTAAAAAAAATTAATTTGCGTCATATGTGAGGCTTTTCACGAGTGGATTATTGTTTTATCTGCGATTTGATGTGAGTATAACACAAGTGAAGGTACTTATACCCAAATAAACAATGTATTATATTATTACTTTAAATATAGAGGTAACTGAAGTGACTGAACATTGCCAATCATGGGGAATTCCATGTTCATGATGTGCGGTTAGTTTGGTGGTTTGTGTAAGAAAATAATTCAGTTCAGATCAAACTTCAGTCTTCAGTTAGTTCATTTCATTCCAGTTCGACATTCAGTTTCATCAGTCAAGTGTTCAGTGTGCAAAAAAGAAACATTAATTGCAGGTAGGCAAATACCTAACACCATTTAATAAACAAGTACTGAAGATGTTTTTATTAGCACATTTTCATTTTATTAAATTTTTTAAACAGTAAAAATAGTTTTTACATTTTATATTTGGTTTGTTAATAATTAAAATGTCTATAATACCATGAAAAATAAATAAATAAAATAAAATTTTCAAAAAACCGGTATCAGGTGTTCACAATATAGACGTAAAACATTCGACTGGGAGCGTGGCGTCTCCTGTAATCCAGCGACTTGGAGGTCAGATTCAGTGGATGATATGAGTTCGGGAGTCCTGGTTCAGGGCAACCACGTCGACCGGGTGTCCACACTAAGCTTGGCATCGATAAGGCCTACCTGGGGGAGCCTGGGAAGGCCTGGTCGGCTAAGGAGGGGCGAACCGGGCCAGGGGGGAAACCCAGCAGCCAAAAGTCCCCGTGTCGAGCAGTAGTGGGATCGCGCCTGGGAGTGGGAACTCTGTATCAGCCCGTTCAATACGGTCAGACCTGAATCTTTTTGTCACTTTTTTTCGAATAATGCAAATTTAAAAATCGGTTTGCGGAGGAAAAAAATCATAATTTTTAAGCGTGTCTTGGGAAATATTAAAAGTTTTTTTATTAAATCGCACAAAAACAAAATGGTGGATTTGTTTTATATAGGAATCTGTCGCCGTATTGAAAGTGCTGCTAGCTGCTGTCCCCCCCAGTAAAACGTGTTGCCATCGCCAAGCTAGACGATATAGGTAACTAGCCAAGAGATGGCGCGGTGCATATTACCAATATTGGCTGGCTAATACACTAAAGGTAGCTCACACGCAGCGGTATTCTTGGCATACATGTCCGCTTTAAGCTCACTTTGGATATATCTCGTAAACGCTAAGAAATGAGTCGTGAAGAATGAAGAAAGACCATTCGACATTTCAAAAATTTTCAATCCCAGAGTTTTCATCGTCAACTTTTGTTTTTCTTTCGGCCGGCGTAGTTATTATTTTTTTATATCGTTCGTTATAAAAAAATAAATATGTTATTGTATTAAAAAACATCTGTTCGCTTATTTCTAAAAAAAGGAAGTAGGTAATTATGAAGTAGACCTTTTTTATCGGCTCGCCCGCGAATCCCAAAAAAGAGACATATCGTTGTAAAAAGGATGATAAGCAAAAGGGGTTTCCCCTGCCAAAGGGTGAACTGGGATGGTTAAATTTGTTATCTAAAGATATCCCCCTCAATAACAAAATTGACCAGTTTCGGCGTTTTTCACGCACATCTTCAGTTTCCAAGTTATTTGGTATGTTTCATCCTGTATT
This sequence comes from Malachius bipustulatus, assembly GCA_910589415.1. Lineage (NCBI taxonomy): Eukaryota > Metazoa > Arthropoda > Insecta > Coleoptera > Melyridae > Malachius > Malachius bipustulatus. The sequence goes on along the minus strand of OU342632.1, from coordinate 45,705,342 downwards.
AATCGAAATCCAAAAAGTGAGATATCGTCGTAAAGAGAATTTAAGTTGCTTTTAAATGATGTATGTGTTCCCATAACTATAGGATGACAAGCAAACGGTTAGCTACCTCTGCCAAGAAGAGGATGAATATGGGTAGTTAAGTTAATTTGCCACCAATAAGATACCCTGAATAACAAAATTGATTAGTTTCGGCTTTTTTGAGCTCATCTTCAGTTTTCAAGTTATTAGGCCTGCTGCGCGCGTTTTCATTGGGCTACCCCCATTAGAGCATTAAAAAAAACACAACTTTGATAGGTGTAAAGAAACTTCTTACTGCTGATGAGTGCCACCAATTTAGGATTGTTTTACTGAATAATAAATATCAATTATCGAAGTAATCGTAGATTGTTTATTGATTATATCTACGAGTAATTCATAAAATGCACTTTTATACACGTTTCTTAGTTCATAGACTGTATGATTATCATGAAGAGTGCATAAAGTAAAAACGAGTGAAATAAAGTGTCGTAGCGGTTCATTATTTAACGCTTGACATAATCTGACAGGTCATTGCAAGCCTGCGCCTGCTAAAGAAGTACAGTACAAGTTCTAGTGAGCGGCCTGAGCGTAAGTGTAGTGAGTTATCCACGAGACGCTGAACTAGGCCGACCGCTCCCTAAAGCTTGTTAACACCATGCACCTACTAGAGAAACGTCATTCGCAGAGCGGCTGATCTATGTATAGGTACAATTATTATTTTGTGTTTTGTGTCGTTTAGTTACCTAAAATGGATACCGTTATTGTAGATGATTCAATGAAGTGTATATTAAGCAATATTCACCTTTATGAACTGCGATGACGTGATGAAATAGGCGTTATATAGCTTCACAGAAACATTAACACTTAATTAAGTATATGAATACATTAAAAGTGTTTTTTTATTATTACAAATAATAACTTTTCGTTATAGTTCAAGTCACTTGTAGATAAAATTTTGTATGCAATATATTATGCATAAAGTGCCTTTTTTCACTTCTGGGATTGATGCACTCGCCTGCGGCTCGTGCGGTCAAACTTTCCCAGTCGTGAAAAAGTACCATTTTCTGCACTTGTTGCATAAATAACTATTATTATCAATATGCTTAATGGTCAATAGATTCTCTTCAATTCCAGATTAAACTTTTTTCTGTGAATATGTTGGTTCTCTTTGAGAACTTTCTTCATTGAGGAGAAAAATGGACTCTTTGTTGGAGTGGTGTGTTGATGACACAAACTTGATTAAATTCTGGAAAAGGAATAAGAACGCCCTGAAACTCTTAACGAAAAGCTTCGAACCAATTAAGGATGATGTACCTTTGAAAACAATCGTAGAAAAAAGCGAAAATTTTTCCATAAAAATTCCACTTGACTCTGTGAAAGTGAAAACATTAACTGCAAAAATCGATTCAAATGTGCTGGAAAAATACATAAACTCTGCTTATCCTGTTATCCATGAAAAGGTGTTGCAGTTATGCGCTTTATTTATTTTGGAAAAATCTGGCTCCGGAGGTTCCAAGATAGAGAAAGAGCTATATAAGGACATGACAATTTGTGGTTTAATCAACAGATTATTATTAAAAAGAGCCGTTATGTTTGTGGGACGTCGAGATTTATACCAGCTTTACGACGGAGAGAAAGGTTTTGGGAATTGGGAAAACATCGGAACTGCAAATGAAAAACCTCCACTTGTTCTGAGTAACTACATCAGTTATGATGAAATAAAAATATCAGCTCTCTTATCTATAACCTCTTACACTCATTTTCTAAATGACGGAAATCGTCGCAACCAAGGAGTGTATGATACTGATAGAAAGAATATCGAGGATGAAGGTAACTAATTTAGTAAATGTTTGGGTAAATTAATAATAATTTGTAATATTTCAGGTGTAATTGTTGGGTTGATAGGGCCACGATTTCAGAAACTGAAAGTGATGGATTCTCAAGAAATCATAAAATCTCCTCTAGAGGGAGATGAACAAAAGCCTGGAATATTCTTCGATATGTACGAGGAAAGTTTCTGTAGCTATAAAGACATCAGAAAACACCCAGGAAGATTCACTGATATTTCGGCAGAAAGATTTTTTGATGATGCTGTTTATTGCAAACGAATCGCCTTAAGTTTCGACACTTTAATACACGAAGCCAACCATAGAGCAAAAATAAACAATAAATTCGCATATGTCCATGTTGTTGGAATAGGACTTGGAGTCTGGAGAGTTGGAAAACACCAAAATAAGCTATTTGTGGAAACTTGTTTCAAACGACTGGAGTAAGCTTCTAATTCTCATTCTATTCTATTTTTATACATCTTCAAATGAAAGCCCCTTCTCAACTTTTTATTTTTTGGTGAATTTCAAAAAGTTTTTTTTCTGTATGTGAAGCTTCCGAAGCTTCCTTGAATGCGGATAACCTTCATTTCAACCGTTGTAAAGAACTAGTCTATTGATGTGATCTAGTATAGTAGGCTAGTTCTTTGCTACGGCTAAAATGAAGCTTATCCATTTAAGAAAGCTGTGGGAAGCTTTACATACAGAAAAAGGTTCTTTGAAATTCGCGAAAAAGTGAAAAAGTTATTGAGGTGCTTTCATTTGAAGTGAAACACACTATATGCAATGTATATGTCATACAGGGTGATTCATCATGAGTTCCCTTTACATACACCAACGGTAAATAGCCGACTTTAAGCGATTGGAAAAAAACGATCTTTTTTTGTAATTTGTTACGAAGTTACAGAGTGTTTTATCTCTTAAGTACAAAACTTTGATAAGCGATATTTCTGAAATAAACGGTTGAAGATGTTTGGTCAATGTTTCACTCCGGCCACTAGTCAAAATGGCATTGTGAATTTATTAAAAATCCAGAGCCGGACTGATGGAAAATTTATGTCCAAATGCTTGTTGTTGAAAAAATTAAGGTTCTGACAATTTTTCTGAAAAATTGCCATCGAATTTGAAAAGTTGAGGAAAAACTGCATGTAATTAGTCATTTTTAAATTTGATCGGCACACCTAAACCGTTTCGATACAAAATTGTCTACTTGTTGTTGGATGTTGAAGTGTTGGACAAAATTTTGTATGGCATCAATTGTAATATTATCCACTTGAAATCATGTAGATTACTCTGCTCAAAGGGCCCCTTTACTAACCCATCTGCGTCGATAATATACAACTTTGCTCACTTGAATCATACCATAAAAAAATAGCTGTTCCTTTCCTTACAGACAGTTGGGTTGCTATTTGAACAACATAAGTGATGTTTGTTTCTCATACATGAAGCTTGAAGAATCTGGCAGATATGAAAACGGTGATATGATCCCTATCAAAGATCATCCAAAGGGTGGGTTTAAAATACACATTTATGACAGACAACCTCATGAAAAATTGGAAACTAATGAAAGTAAGTAGAAAAAATCTATCAATTTTGTAATTTTATTTTTTCTTAATATGTATGATTCAACAGGTAAACTGTTGGTGGTGTCTTTCGCTTGGGATGGTAATGCCCTACCAGGGAACGAGTTCTGGCATGGATCTCTGGATTCTAGCGGCGATCCTGCTGCTGCCTGCTCCACTCAAATTGCTGAGCTTCATAATGCTCACATTAATCCCAAAATTAGAGCAGAAAATTTACGAATAGTTTCTTACAAAGGCGTCATGACATTAAAGGAATATCAGGAATATGTATTGAAAGAAATTGAGTGAAATTGTTTTATTTTAATTTAACATCAGTATTATTGTTATTAAGCATATTATTAATGGATGTTTGTAATAATTCTTATTTTCGTACACCTATAAACAATTATTGTTAATCTTTCAATGTTTTTATTTTTTTCATTTTTCTTGTAAGTGAAGCGATATGATGATGGTGGAGGTCCTATGAACGATATCCCTTATAGATAATTTGAACAATTTATTTATCTCGTTAAAGAAGTTTTTGATACAAAGATTTCGATATTTTGCATCGAACTTGATCAGACTTTAAGGGTATCATTTGATCGCCCTAAAATTCATCGCCAAAACAACCGTGTAGATTTGTTATAAAGGATATCGCGCTAGCCAAAATATGCAGCTACTGGATACAACGGACTCCTGACTGGGTGGAGGTTATTCCAAGTCTCTGGTAGAGGTAGCGAAAACTATTTGCTATGGGCCGAATTCCCATTTTTGTATGTGACGAGTTCTATGGTAGTTTTTCTCGGTTTAAAAGCTGCTCTCAATTTAGGATGTATTCAACATTGTTATAAGAGATTCGTATCGTAACTGAAAGTTCCTCCTTAAATATCTGCCATCATCTTTTTGCACGCACGATATAGGATCATCTCGAAGTATGTATTATACAATACCTAATACCTTGTTTAGAAAAGGTCACAGAATTCTGCCCAGCTTTTATAATTTCTACTATTAGAATAAAAAAAAAGTTTTTTTTTTTGTATAATGTTAAACAATTTTATTTTTGAAATAAAATTTTGTAGAATAATAATTATTAAATGAATTTTACTACCAAAAACGTGATAATTATTGTGCGACGTTAGTATACAACAAGATACGAAGATACGATACACCGGTTGGTTATTTAAATTTGAATTGGTTGGTACCTTTTACTGTACGGGTGATGACGTTCATGTTAGGTTCGAGTGCGATACCGCTAACTCTGCTTAACGCTAATTATATGCACTCTCAAAGAGATGGCGTCGCTTGGTAGGAATAAAAATATAAGTAGGTAACATTCAGATTAAAATAAAAGATGTGATTGAAAACGAAGAGGATGAAAATGGGACCAAAGGGAAGAGGAATAATAATTATTGTGAAGCTTTAATTGTCTTTGGTTGTGGGCTCAAACACAGCTATTAACCCGGCTCTTAAGAAGGTAGAGTCACCTTTTCTCTCATTCCCAATATTGGGTAATACCTGTCCGACGCGTCCAAGTCCCGGGAGTGGCCATCCATTGCTCCAGTAGATCGGGGAAAATGGGTGGCGAAGTAGGTATGCACGGACAGGGATCCAATCCAATCCTCGTGGGTATAACACCTTCCCTTGCCCAGGGTTACGGGTGAAGACTTCAACGTCTCCGAAAGCGGAGATAATGGTTGTCACCACGGCAGAGCAGGTGGAAGAAGCTAATACCAAGGATATGAAAACTCCGTTTCAAACCCTGGCTGCGAGCTTTTTCGGCAGCCTTGAAGTAGAGGTTGTAGGCATGCTGTGTGTTTGGGCTGGAGCACATAGAAGGGATGGCGGCGGATGAACCCGGTCAACGGCGCGTCCATACCTGGTACAGATGAAGGCCTAGGCGTCAGGTGTCAACCGGCCGTAAAACTTAGGTCAAACAAAGGATAAATCTTCTTGTGCAAGTATGACAGTGAAACAACTTAATAATATAGAGACTCGCGTAGCCTAGTGGTTCAGTCCGCTGCCTACCGAGCCTAAGGTCGCGAGTTCGGAACTCACCGGCTCGTGTTATTTTTCGGATGCATTTTCGAATGTATGTGAAAAATAAAACAAGCGACCGAACGTTTAAATTTATAAATGGCATACTTGAGGCTGGGTGAATGAGTAAGATGCTCGAAATCCCGTGTTACCGGAGTGGAGCGACTTTGTCTTACCTACATAGTTAAGACCGATGCTCCCTCCTTTAAAAAAAAAAAAAAAAACTTAATAATATATACGATAGCTGCTAGAGCGTCCCCCTCAGGTGACGGAGTCAAGTGGAATGGGAATAAATACAAATATAAGACTTGGGCATACCCCCGAAGCGACGATGCCGACAAGAATAGGTAGATATTCGTGAATAAAATTTACATACAAATTTAATATTTAAAGAGATTGCGATTAGGGACATGGAACCTGGTAATTATGACTGGAGACAGTGCAGATCAGCTAAGGAAATTAAGTGGAGTTCGAAGTCGCGCGAATGGTCATAGATACCAACTCATTTATCACGGAGTAGACCCAAAACGTATTAGGGGAGCAGTTGTATTAGAGAGAGACCTTAAACAGAGAATTATAAACATTGAAAGAAAAAGAGGGACATTAAGCGTTGAAATTTACACTACAGCGCTGACTGCAGGAGATTGGCACACTCGAATACCTCACACCCGGTTTCCATTTTCGTGGTCAATATACGACCGGGAAATAAAAGTTCAAGCGGCAACACTTCGGGGAAAAGTTCAATTCCGAAACCCGAGCAAGAGGAGTTGACTTGGAAAAAGTTAAGGAACAGAGTCAGTGGTGTTTCGGGGACCGAATAGAACGGTCAGGATTCGGCGGTTCGCGTGGGAATAAGCAAAAAATAAGGCTGCAATTCAAGTGAGTGATTTTTTTAATTTTTGAAGAAGAAGGATAGCAGCTGCAATCAGTGTTTAATTAGTAAATTACTAACTGTTTCATTAGTAAGGTTGTACCAGAACTTGGATAGTGTTTCGTTCAAATAAAAAATATATTCCTTTTTTTTTTTTCATTTTAAATTAGGGATCAGACTTTGAGTTAACTTTGTAGGTTGGTATAGTGTAAGTTAGTTACATAATGACATACATATTTAAGAAAATTATTATTCTTTATCTCAGTGCTGTGTATGTTTCTAATTTTTCTTTCAGTAAATTCTTTTTTTATTTTGATGTTTATATTTACCACCCTTGACCAGCTTAGTCATTGATTTATCAACCAACAACGCTCTACAATTAGCAGCCCCCGAATCTACGTGTCTCACACCTCTCTGATCACTATCTTTTGGAAAACCGCTCGGCACACTTGATAGAGGTCTACCCCCTTAACAACCAGAAAGAAGGTGAGTCTACAAAAACTGGTGCCAAAAGGGTAGGCGACCGTCGCAGTACTTATATCATTTTTATCCTCCGAGGATTACTATAGCAGACTACTAGAGAGTGGGAAACTAGCAATCTGCAAGTTTGTAGTTTTCAATGCATTTTCCCTATGGTCAGTCTTTAATCCATATATCTATAATATAATAGAAGTGCTTGATTAGATTCTTCTATACATTCTATTTTGCAATCATATAAGCATATAAGGGTGTCTGCTAAATTAGAACAGAGCACGCTAAGTAAGAACAATAATTTAATGAAGGATTCTGAAATGATAGAATACCTACCAATAATACTTACCTTTAAAACTAGGACATCCTGTGGATATTTCATGTTTTATTCCAATGAAATATATTGGCACATATCATTAATATGGGTAATACAATGCAGGATTGCATTTAACTGTTACAAGAAAAAATTTCAAGGCATTCTTTAGATACGGTCCAAGAATGGTAAAGACCATAAATTTGAACCTAATGAATAAATGCATGTTGCTTACGTACTTAAAAGTCGTACGCTGATGAAAATACATGATTTCCTTTACCTTACTTATTGATTCTTACAATGATATGCGAGTCGCAATAATAAATACCCTAAGCCTTCTTTAGTAAGTTCATTATAACTCTTTTATGTCCGTGTGTACATATAAGGAGACCATATTATATACATGGTCACCAAGCACTTCCAAGACTTGCAACAGGGCTGATGCATGGAAAAAAATGGGGAAAAATTAAGCTGCAGATTTGCTTCCACTTCTGACCCAGAGGGAAAAAATGATACCAAATAAAATAAGATAAAATAATTTAGCATTACCTAAAATTCGAATTTTCGACCTTTCTGAATTAGCAAATTTTCATGTATTTGACGTGGAACTAAAAAAATAGTATCTATGTAGGGACATGTACCTAAACCGTTTTGCGCCACCTTCGATCGTTTTCAATAAGTGATTACATACTTATTTGATTGCCAGGCTCTGGTTGTTATTATTATCCTTTTAAAAGGATCCCGATGGATATCCGACAATCATATACAATGCCCGCCAAAAAGTTCGCACCAAGTATATGGGGAAATTTTTTGTTTTCCATGTTTTGTGAAGCTTATTAAGATTTTTAAAAGATTAAATCTTAGCACACTAGATCTATGGTGTGAATTTTAGTTTCAGGCCATTTTCTTAAGCTCAAAATCACAAAATACATGATATTTCGAAAACTAAAAGTGTTTTGTATGAACACTTTGTATGAAAGGTAATACATTTTGTAGAGGTAGATAATTTTTCTCTCACCACCTCAATATAGAGATCAAATTAGGTGCCAAATTTCTACGCTAATCTCTCTCCCCACTTCATTAGAAAAGGAAAAAGGTAAAGGGAAATTTTTGGGATGCCAGTTGTCTTTTTAGTTTAGAAAATAATAATTAGAAAATAATTTGATGTAATTAATAAAATATTTGTTTCCTAAGTAGGTAATAAAAAGAACAACAAAGACTCACTTAGGCTGTTTAACTTATTGCTTTTCTGATTAATATTTTAAGGTAAATATTGTCCCTATCTTTAAGAAACGTTGAGTCTGTTTAGCAAAGTATTTACATATAAAAATGTTCACTTTTATAATATTTTAATGGAAATTACACTCAAAATAATAATTTATTAATAAATATTTCAAAGGGCTTTAATAAAGTCGACCACACCTCAGCTGTACATTTAGGACATAGTTTAAAAATAATTGAACAAATCATTTTGAAAAACAATGTCTCATGAGATCACTCTCATTGATTGTCTTATTTTAACCATTTGGAACTTGCAAAGGACACAGGCGATGGGTAGGTACTAATATGGTCGATCGAACTGTCTTATCCGATGGAAACTTCATTTTTCCCAGAGATTGTTTAAGAATGAAAGATAGTTCTACGTACAGATGAAGTTGTAGCAGTGCACACGAATTTACCATTTGCCAAAGAGGGATGTACTTGCAATGGATTAAAACAGCAGCTTAGTTGTTTCTCTTCCACGATTTAAAGAAATAGATACTGCATTAATTATAAATGATGCTGTCGGGTGAAGTGCTGACGTCATAGAAACACTTGTGTTTATTTAGTCGTTAGAAGCCGAAAGTCTCGTGGCTTTCGTTGCTTTATTTAATCGCGTTTCTGGAAATTAAAAATTTTCAGAAACACCTTAGATTAATCGCGTGTTTGTAATTCACGAAACGAAGATAATAACTCAGTGCTTTCGGTCGCAGGCCCAACTGTTCCGAAGGTCATTATGTAGAAATAATTTAACTTCTAGATATGTAGATGAAAGCAAAAGATATTAGATTAGATAATTAAATTGAGGTAAGGTACAGGTGAGGCTTGCCTCGTTTGTCCGTCCTCGTTCATTTTACGCGACTTACCATCATGGCAGTCTAACCTCATCTCCCCGTTCTCGCTTGTCGGCCGATCTGAATAGCTTCGCCACCCTTATGTCACCTGTACTCTTTTACATTCGCTACTTCACGCGTGTCTCATTTCCTCTACTTCTAGTTATACCAGGGTGTCCCTGAATTGGTGTTACAAACTTAAAGGGGGGATAGTACGTCCAAAAAAATTAAAAATTTATATTTTAAACATACCCTTCAAAATGCACCGTTTATGAGATACAGGGTGTTTAAGTTGAAAAAATTAATTCGTTTTTTGCGGATAACTTGGGAACCGCTAGCCGCACGAATACCAGATTTTGTACAAATAGGAACCTTAAAAAAGTAATAATTTCTAATGCCCAATGATTGGCTTTGCATAAAGCAGTGGCGGAGATTTTGAGGTTGACAAGGTTTTTTCGTCCCTATTTTCTACGCCACTGGGAAGATAGCTGCGTTGGAAACATTTTATAAAATTTTGGAGTTTTTTACGCAAAAAATTATTCTTTGTAATTTTTTGTGAAACTAACCATTTTTGAAAAAAGGGCATTTTATGATCAAAAAATTAAACTCAAAGACACAAAATTTTAATGAATTGGAAAACCATTGACACCATAGCGAAAGATAAATTGAATTTTAATGATTGTTATTAACAAGATTCAATTTAACAAAACTCCAAGTATTAACAATTTCAAAATTTTTAATATTGTTTAGTGGTTAATTTGTTTTCAAAAGATGTTCGAAGTGTCCACCTTGTGCACTGATGCAAGCGCGCAGTCTTTTTATAAAATTTGCTCTAGTTTTTTGAAAAACTTAGGGAGAGTTTCGAATTGTCCCAAATGCTTCCGTTATGCGCTGCCGAAGTTGTTCTTCAGAGTTCATGGAATTAGCATAAACCATAATACGTCCCCCCAAAAAAAAATCGGCTGCATTTAAATCGGGTGACCGCGGCGCCCAAAATATTGGAGCATCGGCTCCTCTGCCAATCCATCTACCAGGAAATTGCTGATGTAGAAAGTGCCTGACTGCAAGACTGAAGTGGGTTGGTGCACCGTCATGCTGGTACCACACATTTGTCGCCGAAGTTACAAATTAACAACCTCCAAAAGTTCGGGCAGATCATTTTGAAGAAAGTTCAAATATTCATCACCTCCTAATCTTCGAGGTAAAAAAAATGGCCCAAGCAAATAATTCCCCACAATCCCAGCCCAGACGTTTACCGAAAACTTTTCTTGGAATTTGGTTTGAATAATGGCATGGGGATTTTCATCATTGTCAGCGTATACATGTAAATTGTGCAAATTTAGTATCCCATCTTTTGTAAGCGTTGCTTCGTCAGTAAACAAAATCGTTCTAATAAAATTTACATTCCTCACATGAAGATCTATCAATCGCCGGCAAAATTCTAATCGAGGCTGATGGTCTTCTGGCTTTAACGCCTGTACTTTTTGGTAGTGAAATGGACGAAGGCCGTTTTCTTTAACAATTCGGTTAACTGTTGTTTTTGGTAATCGTACTCGACTAGCAACTTTACGCACGCTAGTTTGGGGATTATTTTCGATTTGTTGCAAAGCTTGGGCTTCCAAATTAGGGGTTCTTTCTAAGTGTCTGCCACGAGTACGGTTATTTGGAATAGCAGTACCGGTTTCAGCAATTCTTCCATGAATCTTTATGAACGTTCTAACAGAAGGAATTCGTCTTTCCGGGTATAACTGCATGTACCTTCTTCGAGCTGCATTTGCATTGCCACGACAGTATAGCCTTATGTAAAGTGAATATCTGCGTATTCTTGATTGGTAAAATTTATAACGTTGTGATTATTCATTATTAAAAATCATTCAATAATTTAGACTACGTTAAACTGCACTGCATGCAACTACAAAATTTAAACATTATTTTTACTGTCAAGAAAAATATCATTTTAATGTCATTTTATGCAAGGCGGACATTTCGAACATCTTTTGAAAACAAATTAACCACTAAGCAATGTTATAAATTTTGAAATTGTTAATACTTGGAGTTTTGTTAAATTGAATCTTGTTAATAACAATCATTAAAATTCAATTTATCTTTCGCTATGGTGTCAATGGTTTTCCAATTCATTAAAATTTTGTGTCTTTGAGTTTAATTTTTTGATCATAAAATGCCCTTTTTTTCAAACATGGTTAGTTTCACAAAAAATTACAAAGAATAATTTTTTGCGTAAAAAACTCCAAAATTTTATAAAATGTTTCCAAAGCAGCTATCTTCCCAGTGGCGTAGAAAATAGGGGCGAAAAAAACCTTGTCAACCCCAAAATCTCCGCCACTGCTTTATGCAAAGCCAATCATTTGGCATTAGAAATTATTACTTTTTTAAGGTTCCTATTTGTACAAAATCTGGTATCCGTGCGGCAAGCGGTTCCCAAGTTATCCGCAAAAAACGAATTAATTTTTTCAACTTAAACACCCTGTATCTCATAAACGGTGCATTTTAAAGGGTACGTTTAAAATAAAATTTTTGCATTTTTTTGGACGTACTATCCCCCCTTTAAGTTTGTAACACCAATTCAGGGACACCCTGTATTACTTTAGGTTACGTACGATACCCATCAGATGATATCGCAGTCGCAAACTCACGATTGGCCTAAAAGGTCCGTGATTTTAAACACGCTATCGTTTAGAGAAAGGTTGTTAACAATTTTTTCTCGTAAAGTAATCTTTATTTTGATGTTGAAATGCGAGTAGATAGACTTTAACGCCGCTAATGCTTTACAGCTCATTTTTCTCAGTGAAATTTTGAATTTGGAATATTTTGACTGCGATATTAGTTATTAGTTAATATTGTTTATAAAAATTAGAAAAATCAACAAGAGTAGGTAATAGGATTTAATTTTCGAATAATAAAAAAATCTGTTATATTTTTCTATGAAAATCTCGCTCCTGGTATTAGTTTTTAGTTATTACTTTTGTTCTTTTTTCAAATTATTCTAAACACTATTAACTAATAACGCAGCCAAGATATTTCAAATTAAAAATTAAACTGAGAAAAATTAGCAAAAAGTTTAAATTTCAAAAGTTACCAATTGTTTTGCCACCTGTAGATATACAAAAATTGTTTCTCAACTGACACTACATTTGGTGAATATCTAACGAATTTTGCCAGAATTTCCCCCAAAAACACTTTTAGTTTTCGATCCATTTCCTCTGGAATTAAAAGTTACACCATGGATCTAGTGTACTCAAATTTAATCTTTTAAAAAACACCAACTTAGACAACAATTTTTTTTTTCAAAAAACATGGAAAACAAAATATTTTCCTATATGGTGCAAACTTTTTGGGAGGCACTGCAAAAAATCGTACACATTCACAAAGGTAGAATAATTCACTATGTTAAATGTAAAAAAAATAAAAAGTTCTTTGAACTTCGCAAAGGTAATTAAATTTTTATATGGACATACACAGGGATGTGTCTAGCAAATATAATAGGAAGTGAAGAAACAAGTTTGCCGAACGGGATTTCCTTGAAGCGTGTTAGGAATTAATCATAATTATGTCATAATTTGTTCAGTTATTTGCTTTCACATCAAGCAGTTCCGATACGTTGGTTCAACTAGTAGTCACTGATCTTATTATTGTTATTTATTAAATCAGTCACCGTTATTGCACGCGAACAATGTGGCTTTTTTCTTAACTGTACATGCGAATGGGTGTAATTACTGAATATTTGCATATCACATAACAATTCATTGTGCACCTGCACTTTTTAATGGGATGCCTGATTTTAATTTAGTTGTTTATGTTTTACAACTATTGCAACAATTTAATTAAATTTTAATTTACCTTCATTTAAACTTTCTTCACAATTAATTCGAATTTGTCCCATTCTTGATCACTACTATAATAATAAGAGGAATCTTCTCAGGGATTGTTTTCTTTTTCCGTCCTTATTAGAGTTTAAGGTGAAACTATAGCCAGTTAAGCCGAGTAAATCAGTAACATTAATGTGGTGATACCATTTTTTAAAGAAGAAACGACAGAAATCTACTCAAGTAGCTGAAGAAAAAAACTGTTATAAGGTACCTATAGGGTGACATTTTTAAAAGTTGTCATTGGTGATTTCTTTAAAACAGAAAAAAAGGATATCAAAAATCACAAAAAACCTTTTGGGTAATAGGGAGGGGGAACAAAAATAACGCAACTTTTGAAAATGTCACCCTGTATAACATTAAACATTAAGAAATATACTTCTAGAGTTTGGAACTTACTGGAAAGAGGAATTGAAAAAAAAAACACGAGAACAGATGAGTAACAGCTTCGGTGCATCGACTACGCGTTGCCGAACGTCTGTTTCTTCCTTGTAGTTATTTTATCTCTCTCTGCTCTTATTTCCTGTCAAATCCCAATATTCATTTAAGTGCTACGTGAATTCGTTGCGTGGTTGGCTTTCACGCAATCACTTTCCAGACCGAAATATATGCCATAGAGCTCTGTGCGCAGTTGCAGGAAGAGATATGTACTGCCAACTCAGATCCATAAAGATTTTTTCAGACAGCCAAGCGGCTCTAAAAGCCCTTGGATCCAGCCATTGCAAGTCCAAGTTGATCTAGAACTGTCAACTTACCTTGAATGATCTATAAAAAGCAAGAAAGTCATTCTGCTCTGGATTCCGGGCCATGCTGGATATGGAGAGAGCGAAACTTGTCGACTCTATATGGCCAGGAAGAGCACCGAATACGAATTTATTGGACGAGAACCAGCATTTGACATATCACCGGATATTGCCAAAACAACAATACGCTCCAGCACTGTTAAAACTTACCAAGATTGGACCATTCGAAGACCTTTCTTCAGGGCACGTCGAAAAAAAGGACCAAAAGAACTATTGGAGCTTAACAGAAAAGAACTGAAAGTATTGTTAGGCCTAGATATTGGGCACTGCAATCTGAAGCATTATCTGTATAGGATTGGCTTAGCGATCAGCACTAAATGTTGCCTATGCTTAAAGGACGAGGAAACAGCAAAACACATCATATGTGTGAGTGTCCCGCTTTCGGAAAGACCAGATTACAAACCTTTTGTTGCTGAAGCTGACCAATCAAGATGGTCAGCTTCTTCAAAGTGGCTGATCTGATGGGGGATGGGGTTAATTTAGCACGACTAGATGATGTGGGCCACAATAGACATTTGGTCCCAGTGCAGGTGTCACAATGACCCACTCGCGATGAATCTAAATATAAATCTAACCCTTTAAATAAGAAAGTTAGCCATGATACGATCGTAGATTATTGTCACTCTGTATATGTGTAGGTATTCCACCTGATAATAAACCGTGATAAAATTTTACTGCAAGAAGTACTTAAGTACCGAACGTTTAAATGTTCGAAGTACCTTTGCGAATAATAAGTAATTGCACCAAAAGCTTTGGCATTTGAGTTCTGAATCTAGTCCGGTTTGGTTAGTAAATCGATCACGCATCTTTAGCCGGAGGTCGCGGCATTCAAAAGGTGTGTGAACATGCAGCAATAATAAAACCTGAGTGAACTTCATTTAAGAGTGTTCGATCTCAGTATTCTCGAGCTAATATGCTCAACGCTAGTGAAAGTCATTCAGGAAATCCAGAGACGTACTTACTTTATTTGAAAAATCGTTATTATGAGAAGGATGTTCAAAGTGGGTCAGTATTTATTTTATTCGCTATTTATCTATCGCATGCACTAGGTACATGGATTACTCCCTCATTCAAAATAAATCTATCATCTACCAAAAAAATTTTTAGTGGCCTAAAGGGAAGAAAGTAGGTAATTCGGAAATAAGCAACTAAACTTGGTGCATGTACATACAGGGTGTTTTCTAATTGAATGTCAATATTTAATGGGGTGACTTTTGGGTCCATTTTAAGAAACAAGCTCCCTAAGAACATATGTCCTAAAAGTCTTAACTTTTGAGATACAGGGTGGTAGAGTTTTATTAAAATAAATAATGTTTTCGTAATAAATTTGAGATTTATTGGGATTTAGGTTCTAATTTTAATTTGCCACACTACCTATATGTTCTTTGCAGAACAGTAGATTAGAAATCCTTTGCACAGCATGCGAGGTGAAGACCGTTTCGTCCTTATTATGGACTCATCAGCATATCGTATCAGTCAGACCCATATGCTACACATACTGTAATAAAGTTGGAAGTTATTCTTATTGTTGAAAGTTATAAATTTATAAATTAACACTGTATAAAATGAGATTATTCTGAGATAATACTAGAATGTCAAACTTGATACAATTGCCTATTTCACGTGAAGGTAACAAACTTTGACTTTGAATTATTTTTCAATTTGAGGTATCACGTTGTAATAATATTTAATAAAAGCTAATTCGGCCCTGTTATTACATTCGATAAAATAACATGCAAACAGGTACCGGTGCATCTGTAATAGAGATGGTACTATCCGTAGGTACTTAATTTCAAAAGCAAGTATGCGGAAATAGTATTATGCCATTTAAACGAACGTATTATGTTATCTAATATCATCAGCTATATAATACTCATCAGGTCAGGAATGAAAATTTATGAATTATTTCTTATGGCACAAAATATACCTACCTCTACTTATGTGTGCGAGTAATTCTTGATGTGATATTATGTAATTTATTGAGAAAACTGATTGGTAATTTGTAATTTATAATTTGATTACAAATTATTGTTAGTGTGTAAATTGTACGATTCTTTTTAGATTATATAAAATAAATAAATTGATTCTCACATTGAAAGTAAACAAACAGTTTTACTGACATTACAATAAAAATATATTTCGGAGAAGGAGCATGCAAGCAGAAAATTTTCCTCGAAACATAAGTTTCTGCTTGCCACTTCTGTGGCAATCTCGAATCAGTCAAGACATACAAGATATCTGTGACCGTTCCTGAAATATCCTGAAAAAACTGAAAAATCGAGATTTCTTATTTTTGCGATATCTTTTTTATTATTGGAAATGGGGTCGCTTATTAAGGCCCTGCAAACATTTTAAAATGTGTGTAACTCCCTTCTGATTTTTTTTTTTAATTTTTCCATCTCGTTAAGGGAGATTGTTGCGCTTATCATTGGAAACGGTTTTGGAAATAAGCACCCATCCTTCTCAACTATACAGAGAAGTCACAAAAAACAACTTGTTGATCGGCTGTAACTTTTTTTTCTTTGTTGACCGATTTTTAAAATTATGAAGTATTATGAAGTAAAAATTTAAAAGTAATCGTTGATAAGAACAACGCAAAAATTCCTCATTGGTTTGGTAGTTCGAAAAAAACATCGAATTGTAAGGGATGATTCCTGAAAGCCGTCTTTACGGCGCCAAGTAAGCTCCGACTACGATAAGGTAAAATAAATCTGTCATAAAACATTGATATTAGTATGCTTGGAGATGCTTTCAAGCTTTCAAGACTTTCAATCTTACACACAACAACCTGTCGAGTACTATACGTACCCCAGATCTCTTTGAAAGAGACTCGCACTCACGTCCTTTTCACCGGGGGTTGAATTTTACCAGTCACTTGCCCCGATGTCGAGCGTGAATTCGGGCAGGCCTTATTGGGCAGGTCTGTTATTGATAGGGAATTTGTTTATTAATTGTGAAATTCGGTATTGTGTGTGACTGACTAACGGATTAATTATACACTAATTAAGGTTGAGCTTTCTCACTGAGTAGGTACATTATCAATTATTATTTATGAAGAAATAGTATATTCTATATCAAGGGTGGAAAGAAGTTCATTTCGGCGAGTATGAAGTTATCGGGCCGAGCGGAGCGTAGAGGAGCGAGGGTTTATTGAATACGAACTGAAATGGACTTCGGATCCGGCCGAGATATAGACGCTATTTTTTAGCGCATCGCGTTAGAACACTGAATACTATGGCTTGTTATCTTGTTGGCGAATATGTGGTGGCGTACAAATTAATTCACTGTCAGTGTAATTTTCCTGTCGAGCGTTAATTTTGTTGCTTTATTAACGAAACCTCAGAAACTAGTAACCCCCGTTAATCGTTATAATTAGATAGGTACCTACCTGTTATTATTATATTTCCAGCTCGTTTAGACTTGATTGAAATATGCGCGTAGGTACCGTTGTCTCGGTAGTTATCAGCTGTGTGCTTGAATTTCGCTGCCCAGCTCTCACCTACCGCGTAATCACTAACTGATAACAGTAGTTGTTATAGTAACGACTAAATCTGTCCGCCCTAGGGCCAGAAAAAACGTTCGTTTCGGGCTGGAATATTTTGTACGCTTGGAAGCGAGCCGCTATTGCATGTAGGGCTGCAATATGCGTCGTTCCGCCGCGGCTATTAAGCTACTGAAAAGTCGTCTTTCAGAGGCGATGCGCTAAAACTTATGATAGTGGCCTTGCTAGAATTTACCACTAATTAATAATAAAACCAGAATGATTATTTCGCATTATCCAGCCATCTTTGATATGAGATAAAAGCTATTTGATGCAATGTGCAGTAAAGTATAAAATTATTATAAGTCTTCCTTGTATTAATTTTCCTGGGAACTATGGGGTAGGTTTATCTTTCATAGACTTCTCCCTTGAAATGGATGGTATAATGTATCTGGCCGCATTTTTCTACATCCAAGGGGAGAGATTACTGAAAAGGACCGTTCTGCAAGTCAAACGTCCTCATTGGAAAACTGTGGTGATTTTCTTCCAGTTATTTTGTCACAGTCTCCGCCGTGCGAAATAATTTTATGGCTTGTTTATTTATTGATTGATTTATTTTCCATCCGTACCCCTTTAATTTTTTTTTAATTCTTACAATTTGGGAAAAGTAAACCGGAAAGCACTACTTCGAACCAGTTAATTGATTTTGGAGACAATTGATGGAACAGTCGAATATCTAAAGTTTTGGTTTCAAAGTGAACGTCGGATTTGAAAAACTGTCAACAAAGAAAAAATTATCACCAAAGACCAATTAATTGTTTTTTGTGAATACTGACTACTCTGCTGTTGAAGGTACGTCTATCAGAAACCGTTTCCAGGGATAAGTGCAGAAATCTCCCCGGCTCCCTTGGCAAAATTCTAACTTTTTATCAGAACAAATGGGAGTAACTATCTCGACCTTAATTTTTGTGAAATTTTGAAAAAAGTCTTCCTCCAGGACTTACAACATCATAATAAATTATTCAATACTTATTCAAGTATAGAATTATATGTAAGTAAGTAGTATAGGTACTTGAATTATTCATCTAGGTATAATTATAGGTATTTCTTCAACAATCATTATAATCCCCAATTTGAGTAAAGGTCATGAACGTTGTATAATTGAAATTTTGTACTTGGAACAAAAAAATGTGAACTCAAGATCGTATTTTAAAAATTATTTCATATCTAGCTCAGCCAAGTGTATCCTAATTTTTTATTGAACCATAATTGATTAGAGAGTCGCGCTTTTCCATACCTAAATGCATATTAAACCGTTAATAATACGTGATCATAGTTTAGTTATATGCTGTCGGTTCTCTTTCATTTTGTAAACCTATTATATCCACCTAGTATCTTCGGGTTATTTAAACAGGTTCTTTTTTAAATATTAAATGTGAAGATATAATGTTTTGTAATATTCCTAAGCAACCTGAGCAATAAATTCAAATCAGATACTCGTGCAGATCAAGAAAATTATGACAGTTCGTTTAAATTTTAACAGTTTTCTACTACTTTTAGTGAATGCTTGTTTGTCCTTGCTATGATTATTGTGATTCCTAATTGACAGGAAAATTATCCTTAACAACCTTCTTCTTGCAAGTGCCAAGGATAAGTATCATCTTAAATAAATGAACTTAAGTATGTTTAATATCTTGCGCACTTGAAGAAAGTAATGACACCACACAAGAAAGTGTAAATCTTTAGAATGCTTTACCCACTTTAATAACTGCATATCGCAAATTCCTTCCGTGATTTCTTTTAGGTACTTAAATTATTCTTATGAAGCGTATTGCTTCTATTGACATATCCAATTGTAAACCTATTGTTTAATGGATAAACTAATAGTAGTAGTTTCTAATCATTTACATTCTAGAGATTGATTTCACCAAAGGAAAACACTCCTAGCCTCAATATGGTACTTACCTTAATATTTATTAGTGAATTTTAATAAAACTATTGACGAAATCAATTTACAAAAATCACGCAAACTTATCAAATGTCCACCGATCCTGACCTCCAGATCACGAAAAAGTGGTTTTCCAAAATTCACCTGCCCACGATATACAGGGTGTCCCAGCTTATTCGAAGCGGTCTCTGTAGGCCAAACGATGGACTTTTTCAGATTTTTGTGAAATGTCAAATACAGGATCACAATAGCCATAAAAAATTTGCCATAAATAAAATAAAATGGCCATAAATTTAAAATTACTTTGGACTGTATAGAGTGTCCCATATTAGTAATTTACAAAATTATTTGTTATCACAAAAATATAAATAGAAAAATCTACCTCTGAGCTCTCTGATTATCAAATATTAAAACTATACTATAATAATTTACAATTACATAATGACATTAATATGTTAAGGTCTCACAATATCCTTTTTTAAAATCTCAATCTCTCGCTTATTCTCTTCACCCTTTCAAACAATTACTTACCTTTTTTCACTTTCCTCTTACACCTTCTCTCAAATTTCTTTTCCCGATCTTCTAATTCTTTTTCGCTCTCTCGGTTTGGCACATAATAGCACAAAAGATCAAAAGTCAAAATACATCAAACCTAAATGAATGTATATTAGATCGGAGCTAGAGCACAAGAGTATTTTCGTTTTCTTTTATTTATTTAACTTCGATGATGAAACTTCATTGGTCAAAATTGAAATTCACAGAAAATTTAGATAAAAATCTTCTTGTCAGCCTGTAGGTAGATGATGGAATGTAAACACCGCTGGTTCGATGCCGCCGATAAACCTCCTAAAAATCGCCGCTGCTCTCCCAGCATGACTTGCAAACCTCTAATAATTTGATTTTTAAATCTTCATCTTTGAAACTTGAATTGGGGCGGATTATTTCTCCATAGCTGGTCCTAGAAACTTGAATTTCAGGTAGAAGGAAAAAAATCCAAAGGAACCGAAGAGCAACTTATAAAAGAGAAAATTCCTGAATCCTGAAATTGAAATCCTGAAACTGAAATCCTGAAACTGAAATCCTGAAACTGAAACCCTGTCTGAATGACAGGAGACAAAGAAATTTTACTAAACTAAAATTATCTCAGTTTAATTTTATACAAGGAAAAACGTCTTCCGCGAGTGCTTCATTTCGACACTACATTATGTAACACAGAATAACTCACAAAGTCATGAAACTAACATAGGGATACGTGTTGATTCTTGTCTGAACGTTCAGATCGAAATTAAATTCTCTTTTCTAGTACGATCTGAAGTCGTTCGTTTATACTCGCTGTCTCTTTCTCAACTCAGCTTTTCGCCAATCAAAAGGCCGCCTGCGAAAAGTCTTCGGCCAATTCTTCGCGTCTCTAACAGCTAACATTTAACGTATGATGGACAGCTTTAAATCGCTTTTTCGTTTCCTTATGACTATTGAAATTCATTTATTCAATTCATCGTATTCATCGATACCATAAATCAAATACTGGACAAAACTAAATGAGCTACATATCAAAAATGATCTTCCTAATTTTTGTCCTGTTAAGTAAGGTTTACGTAGCTAAATGTTTTATAGGAATAGGATAAGTGTTTTTGAAGTGTCTTGAGCCGTGAACTCCGAATTTAGAAGGCGGTACATGCTGAGTAAGAAAACTACCAGGATTTGTGATCAATTCAGTTAGGGATAGACTTTAATAATAGGCTTAGGAGTATGGAAGAATGGACAGGCTATTTTACCAACTTTGAAGATATTAATAAGCGCTTTTTCAAGGGATGTTACCAGGTGAATTACAGGTGAATGTTGTATTTCTTATTCTAGTTGCTTCCTTTTTTCTTTAAGTTTCCCTGATAGAAACTAACTCAATAATTTTTTGATAATCTCTCATTTTTTTCGTCCACTGTGGAATTGGTTCTTCATTTTGCCCTATTTTGTAGCCATCTTGGATCCGTCAGATACAAGATATCTGTGACCATTGCTGAAATTAATAAATTTCTGGAACGCGAGCGCACATTTCACCGCAACATTATACATTATACTCTTTTCGGAAACGATTTGCTCATTTAAAAATAATTTTTGGTAAATATTTTATTTTCGTACGTTTCACGTTATTTTTTAACTAGCACATCCTGTATAATATGATTTAATAAATTTATTATTGAAAAATGAAATACCTACCCAAGTAATAAACATTATTCTCTAACTGTATGACCTGCCATTTCTAAAAGGCTTACCTACTATACCATCTAACCTGCTGGCTTTAAAATAATGTGAAGTAGAAAGAGCTGTTGAGATTTTCTTAAGAGGGCTTACAACCATTATAAATTATAATATATGGGCAGTACCTTACATTTTCTGCTGAGTCTCGCCTCATTATCTATTGAATAGACGATATAAGTGCTGAGTAACAGCTGGTCTATCAGGTTGTAGGTAATCATCTAGTTTTAATTCATTCATTCAGCAGGTTCTGTTACTTGTTACTTGTGCTTGTGGTACAGGCCGAAGAAGTTATGAAAATAGCTTGCCAGACCAGAAGCAAGTTCATGCAGAGAATTCCTAGGTCTGATTGTATCTACATTCCTGCCATGGTACATGCAACCATTTTCATCCTTTGATAATAATAATTACAGCTATCATCGGCATAGACGTAGATGTAGAATGTTTCAGGAAAAGGGTTAAATGTTGGGACATTCCTTTGATCTTCTCGATCTTCTCGAGGAAAAGTAAATGATCAACGGAGCGTTAACAACGTAACACTTCAGATAAATTGTATCGAAGAAGAGATCTCAGAAAGAATCATAATGATGAAATTTCGATCTTATTATTACTCTCTGGTCTGTTTCCTCCTATGAAAAACTTAATACATCATTTTAAATGGTATCGTGATTGCATTAATTTTGCATCAGCAAATCTCTCATTGTATTCGTAAAACAGGTTTCTAAAAAACTATAGTCATCATTATTATTGTAATCATCATTACTTTTAACTATTGTTTTTTACAGTTCAATTAGGTGGGTATATGGATAATTTGGTTATTTTGCAATTATTTTTGATTTGACATTGAAACTCTTATCATTGCAGTCGTTGAGAAAAATCAAACTAAACTTGGGAGTATATTAAAACTTGTTTTCAACTCTACAAGGATTAATGAATTTATTTATTTATTTTTTATTTTATTGAAATGGCACATGTCAGGATGGGTGTCCCTGTGACGCTCTGGAAGCATGAGCGGAGTTAACGATTCACGTTAACTTCGAATCGTTGCAGGTTGTATTCTTCAGGAAACTTCTATACAGAAAAAAAGTCTGAAATAAGGTGGTACACATAAGTTGAATCACACGGGTCACGCCTTTTGAACATATCCCATAAAAATATCAGTAAAAATGGCTCAGGTCATTACTTGTCTACGATGTTCAACATTACTTGTCTACGCTACGATGTTCAAAACTATCTAAATTTTTCGTCTAAACCAGGTCCCCGATAAAGTTTCTTCTCTTTCCTGAATGGAGTCAAGTTATCTCAGCGGATATGTCGAGTATACTGAGCTCAAAACATGTGAGCAGTTCTCCAAGGATGGTCGGATTTGAGCCTTGTATAAGAGGTGAAGCTGTTGAGGTGTATAAAATTTCTTCGTGCGGAAGAGTGTTCCAAGTTTTTGAGAAGCACTCTTCGTCAAACCTGCAAGATGGCCATGCCAAGACATGCTCGCTCAGAGGCTCACACCAAGCAAACGATGAGGACGACAATGGAGAAAGAGAGTGTCTCGCCATCATGTACCTTGATGGCTCCAAAACGTTGACCTTTTTCGAGACGATAACTGCTTAGGTTTTCTCAGCATTAAATTGAACTTGATTTCTATCGCTTTAAGCTAGAATCTCTTTGTTAAGCATTGAAACTTCTTGCTCTCTGCGAAGATATGCGTCGATGGCGTAGTTGTTATACAAGGTGGTCCAACAAAAACCAGGCCTAATAACTTGTCAAAAGCCGAAGCAGGCCAACTTTGTTATTGAAGGGGATCTTTAGGTAAAAAAAAAAGGTTTCGGCGTTTTCCGAGCACATCTTCAGTTTTCAAGTTTTCTGGCCTGTTAAGTTTTCGTTGGACCACCCAGATAAGTGCCTATTGACATCGGCAAAACTGTATAGTGGGTTTTTGTTGTTTCAAGTAGATCTTTGATAAATATGAGAAGGAGAGTCGGAGATAAAACTCCATTGACGGCCATCCGGCAAGGAGCGATATCCGATATGTAACTCGCAAGCCACAAGCAGAACTTCCCAGGCACTTGGTGCTCAACTACACACTGTTTCACAGTTTGGTAACGTAGGTGTAAGTAGGTCTCCTGTTGATATTTGTTTGCAGAAGCCCATAACTACTAAGCGGTGCCACACTGGTGGTTTTTAGTGTCGTCTTTTTGCTTTTCTTGAGAATAATCTGGACTTGTGCGCATTTCCAACAGGATAGAAATATTCCTTATTTTTAAGACATGTTGAAAAAGCTGAAATAATTCGCTATATGACGCGCTTCGGAAAACAATACCTGACGTTTTAGACCCTACGAAAGGAATAATTGGCAGCGTTCTTCCTTGAAAATTTACTGGAGAGTATGAAGAAAATAATCTCGCCAATGAAATATAGTCCAGTCGATCCGCGCAAGTGATGAAAGGTGGATCTGGTGAAATTTTGTCTGACTGCCTTAGTGACCAACCAAAAAGATTTCGAACCATTAGGCATTAGGCCAGGAGAGAAGTTTGTTCCTAATTCTTTGGTAATGAGTTTCCTTGGTTTGTTCTACTATTTCTTTGCATCTGTTTCGAGCAAGGATGAAATTGCGATGATTTCTGCCGCCGGGGCTTCCTTGCATTTTTCGTTGAATCAAGAGTTTGAGGGCCGTTTTTTTTTAAAGGAAATGAAGGCTTCCAGGCCTGTTAAGATGACCTGAGAAACTTCCCCAGCAGAAACAGATGGATCATTAGAGCCGAAACAAACGCCATGGGAAAGATCGATAATGTATCCTTATAGTTCTCCCACTTAATTAGTCGATCTAGAGCCAGACGGTACGCAAATATTTACTTTTTTGACACTATAATAATTGGTAGGACACACAACTTTCTATAATTTGAAAGTTAAATAGGATCTTATTGTTATTTTAAGCTTAGTTCAACTTCTTTATCCGCGTCCCGCAACTAATGTAATGAAAGGTATAGATCTGCAACCGCATATGTATGCCGATAACGTCGTGTACGCCGATAATCGAGTGTATCATAATACTTTTATGATGCGAGTAACTATCCTCCGAGTTACTACCTATTGGAGTTTAGTAACTCTCTTAATGCGGAATTAGTTTAGGTACATTTTCAGTAATACTCGTTCCAGTGAGCCCTTCTAGTCGAGCTTGCTTTTCCATCCATATACTTACTAATGTATAGTTTTTTTTTTTTTAGATAATTTAGATTTACATTTCATGAAATTATATTTTGACCACGGTTACGAAATAGTGAGTACCATTAATTCTTATCCTCATATTAATGTGATAAGATCTTAAAAAATATTCTCACAATAATTATTATCACAATCAATGAGTTGAAGATTACATCTATTAATATGCAGGTATCAGTTCTTTTGATATATGTAGCTATAAATTAGGTATTGCGTAATAAGTTTTGAATCTTCATAGAGAAACATTTCTCACACTGACATACATTTAAGATTATAATGAGTTTATGTTTACTATAAAGTATGTCATAATTACGAATAATTGCACTCTATTAAACGGAGTATATTTCTCACATGACAAAAAGTGTAACAAGATTTAGCAAACTCAGTCATGGTTTGCGAAATATTCAGCTTTTGCAACAGTTGCAAATTAGATGCAATAGGAAATATAAATAGCTTCTTCTGTAAACATAAACGTAAATTACTGTTTAAAATTCTTTGTTATCAAATATGACAATGAAGAGTTATTCTCATGGTAAGTTAAGGTTGGTAATAAGTTTTTACAGCTGGTTAAACACGGATTCGCCCCTTTCCTGGAAAAGAGTCATTTAAAAAATTTAGAAAGCTTTTAACAATACCTATAGATACTTATTTAAAAATCGTACTTTTATTTAAGGTAAAATTGTAGCCTCTGTGTGACATAAAGAAAAAAAAAGATGAAAATGTCACTTAAAAAAAAATTATATATTTTTTCTTAAATTACCTATTAAATAAAATGTATAGAAATCCAGTAAATCCTTGTAGCACAGCAGTAAGATCCCAGGCAGCAGAGTCACGTTATACTGACGTAATTTTGTAGTTATTTTTGGTCCCCGACGTCATATTACCAAAAAATCACGTGAATATGTCGTCATTTCTCAGACGTGATTCAGACGTCATGTTTATGACGTCAATCTAACGCCGTTTTGCGTCATTTTCAGACAAACTAACTATTTGAATCTGGTGCTATAAGTTCTACCCTACTATAAATAATTATTGTTATATAAAGAAGTCAATTTTATAGTTTTCTTCTCCCTCTTGCTTGTACAAGTGCTCCTGTCAATTTCTCATTGGACTTAGTCTTGTTTCTTCTTAGAAGTGCTGTCTATAGTCTAATATCCTAGTCTTTGTCCAAGGGTGTAAAGTTATAACATTTCTGCTAACTATAAACAGTCTAATCAATAATTATTTATGTTATAATCACTAATCTAAACTCTGCTAAACTACAAACTACTAAGTTGCAATATACAGAAGGTTAGTTCATAATAATTAGTATGTTTAGAGATAGATAATTGTGAATTGTTTATTT
The DNA here is from genome assembly GCA_910589415.1 of Malachius bipustulatus. Lineage (NCBI taxonomy): Eukaryota > Metazoa > Arthropoda > Insecta > Coleoptera > Melyridae > Malachius > Malachius bipustulatus. The sequence goes on along the minus strand of OU342632.1, from coordinate 45,679,224 downwards.
TTATTTATAGAAAATACACAGCAACCAGAAAATGCATCATTTAATTCAGTAATAAATTTTACATCGCATGAAAAAAGGCCTCCTAACCAGCCATATAGATTTTATTTCATCATCCTGTAGCAGTCATTGTCCACTGCTGAACATAGACCTCCTCCAAGTCCCCCATGTCTCTCTGTTCTTGGCCGCCATTATCCGGTTCCCAGCAATTCTCCTTACTCCTTACCTATATCATCGTTCCAGCGTGTAAATGGTCTACCTCTATTACGTTTGTCTTCTCGTGGTCGCCATTCTGATATTCGTTTAGTCCACCTATCGTCTGATGTCCTCGCCACATGAACTGCCCATTCCCATTTTTCATCCTTGCTATGTGCTCAACTAAGGACGACGGTTAAAAGAAATAGTTGAACAAAACGTATTTAATAAATATTATTTACGAATCTTTACGACGCCAATAATACTACGTCAAATTATGTACGTCCGTATGACGTCTAAAAATAACCTCGACGAGCTGTAACGTAATCTTGTCATCCTCTCGTCATTTTTTGCCCTTCATTTCTAAAGTCATAATGACGTTAGGATGACTAAAAAATCACGTTGCAGGGACGTGACTCTGCTGCCTGGGATCTAGTACTTTAACACATAAATCCTATTGTAAAAATTAAGACGAAATCAAAATATCCATGCATGATCTTTCAATGCCAGGAAATGGGGGATGTACAGGAGAAATTATTTTACTCCAGCAACGTGCTCGCCAAAATGATAATAATATGAGTATTTCATCGTAGAATCGCTTAGACTTTTTAAAATTCTGGTATTAGATGAAAGTCTTGAAAAAAATCAGTGAAAATTGAAGATTTTCAGTTATTTATAAAATTTGGTAATGATTTCAATGACTTCAGAATATTCTACAGACCCACGTTATATGTAATTTCTTCGTGGTCTCTCAAGCTTGATCTTATCGTGAGTAGGAGGGTGGACGACCTCATGCTGTAGTCCCTCATGCTGTAGTCATGATTCCCTTCCTGTTTACGAGTAAATCACAGATTCGTTTAAGTTTCGGAAGATAATGACAAACATAAAGATGTGGTGAGATCAAAATCCTATACTCAATGAAAATGTCGCGGCAATGAGTTCTCCGAGTGACACCTGCATAATAATCGTTCTCAGGGCTCATTTCTGAAGTTAATATCCTGATCGACGCCGGTGTATTATGTACCTCGAAAACAAAGAAAATAGAATGAGAGACCATTGTCAGTCAGAGATCTAGACAGGTGTTCATTACAATATTATATTATAATGTATCTATATTATCTTATCAAGCCTCCCCGATAAGTATCCTACGCCCACGTTAAGACCCCACGAAAGAGTGTCATCCAGAACGATACCAAGCAGTTTCCCAAATGATCCAGTTCACCAGTCGGTGAGAAGCTGAACCCTCAGTCTTATTAGGATTAATTTTCATACGATTGCTAGTGAACCATCATCGTCATCTGTAGATTCGAAACTTCATCCATCATGTTTATGACAGTAGAATTTTTCAGAGCATACTAGTAGGTATGTTTACTGGGCTGGGGGGATGGCAACTCATCTTTCGGGTCAGCCAGGAGGACGCCAGGCGCATAGAAAGCGGCGGCTGGGAGCTCAACTACGAGTTGACCACCCTGACAGTGCGTCGGGTGACACTCTGGGGTCCCGCCGCCGTTGAAAATGCACCAGGCACCTCCAAGCAGGCCTAAGATAAGCCACCGGGAAGAGCAAGCCACCCATGGAGGAAATAAATGTAAGCTAGATCAATCTGTAACACAGCCGGGATGCCACAGCAGAAACGCTAAGCAGCCTGGTAAAAAAACCTGCAGATGTGATACTAATTCAGGAACCATATGTCTTTAGGAATCAAATTAAAGGACTGTCAGGCCTGGGCTTCAAGCTTCTGGTGGGAGCCAAGGCAGGAGAGACACCCAGAAGCTGCATACTGGTGTCCAAGAGGCTAAGCTCGGTACCCTTATAGCAGCTGGGAACCAGGGACGCCAAGACACCTACAAGTGATGGAGATCACTCGGGACCCGGTCTGCCCTAAATGCGGAATGGATGACGAGGACTCCCACCATTATGTAGGCGTATGCGAGGTATATAGCAGCCTCAGGCTCAACATCTTTGGGTCTGAGGAGCTACAAGAGGAAGAAATGGAGCTCCTCTCATACAACAACCTTCTGGCCTTTATTAAAAGGTCGGGGAGGTTGTTTACTACTACTAGGTATGTTTACACTTCCCATTCACACTGTTCGGGATATCAGTTTTAAACACTGATTGTTGAATTAAGTTGAAAAACAGAAAAAAGGGACTGTGTTGGACGATATAATGATGGTAAGATGGAACCTTTTTAAAAATTAATTAATACAAATTAGATCATGTTCGATATTCGAAGCACATGTCTACATTATTTCCCTTTCCAATTGGTTGATAAAAAAGTGGTACTAATCTGTATTTAAAATGAGATTTCATCAGATAAAATTGTCAACTGTGTCAAGATATATTGAGGAATACTATTGTTTGAATTCCAATCGTTCTAATCATCGAGCCTTGTGAAGGTTGCAAGCTTGGCCAAACACTTCACCTACTAAAACCAACATTAAAAGAAGTGAAGGTGAACTGGCTTAAGCACGGATTGGAAGAGTAGCAGTACACCAGGTGATCACCATCGACAGTTATTCAATGTATGCGATACATCTCAGCATTTGCTTAGAATAATTTTTACTGGGAAAACAGGTTGATGGTAATAATTATTATAAACAACGATAGATATATTTCACAAGCAAGGAATTACATAACATAATAATAATTTATTACATAAATATATTCAATTGTTTTCTTGTTTTCCTATGTCTTGTACCTGCACCTCATATTCAAACAAGATAACATCTATATGTGACAATGACAACTATCGAAGATGAATGGTTTAAAAAAAATATATTCCTTCCGAATCTACACGATATTTCATGAAAATGTTCAACTTTTACTTCTATTCCTGCATGTATTTGATTTTTATTAATAAATTAATATGCATGTTTTACAATTCCTAGATCCTATACATGAATAATGTTAATTAATTCATGCTCAGAGTAAATATTTACAATTATTATTCATAGCAAGACACATTCCTTTTAAATCGTCACAAAAGATGTGAATTATGAATTTTAAAATAGTTATACCAGTTAATGACAAAAAATCATACCAATAATAATTCATTTGTCGTTTTTCATTTAGTTTTTTATTATTATTCATTAAAAATTGTATAAATTTCTATACTTCTTTCAAAAAGATCCATTAGGTACCTACCATTCCTCATTCATGAAGACGTGAATCAATTTTAATGATATTGTGTGTGGGTAGGTTCTTCAGAGATTTTCGGGAATAGGTCATTTTTAAAAGTATAATTTTTGTCGATAATTCGTAATTTTTTTACGAATTTCAAATCTCTGAAAGTTCCAAATGAAAAATCAAATTAGGATTTACCATCGCAGATTTACAGATTTAACTTCGCTAATGTGATATTCTCTTACTATCCAAATAAAAATTGGGATGCCAAGCATTTCTTAATTTTGGAAAATTTTGAGCTTTAATTTAGGTATAAAAGTGACAGTCGTTAGATCTAAAGAATATCAAAAACAGTCTTAGATTTATTTCTCCTTATTTTGAGTCTTACCTCCTCTTTTACAAGGGAATAGAAAGGCATTTGAATAATTAGATAAACATGAAATAAATTATCACTTAATCAATTTCAGTTTTTTCATTTTAATTAAAACAATTCATAAAACTTCGAATTAAGATACTGGAGGTAGGCTCTTCTTGTTAGTGAATTTTCAAGCTGCATATTTCGCCCTTTTGCAAAAGTTCTTTGTAAGGCAGAATAATAGGAACTTTACTTATAGTTTGCTGAGATACTTTTTCAAATTAAAATGATGCAATAGGTGAACTTGTAGTTGTATGGTAATTAGTTTTTCCTCAATTAACTAATTAAATTAAATTAAACCAATTAAAAAACGGGCATTCACAAGATTTTAGAATTAATTAAAAAAGTCTTGAAATTAACATTAAACATCTGATGTTGAAAATCTAAAAACTCCGAAAGTTGATATTAATCTGGTGATTATTAACGGTAAAACTATTTCATATAATTGACCTGTTATTAGTTGTAGATATTTTACTTAGGCAATTGCCTCTAAAACAACTATCGCGTAGTTAATTTATTCCGTAGCATAGTTCAGGCGAGAACAACAAGATGTCAAGTTTATTAATTGGCGAGGAAAACGCAGATGCTTCGTATTAACTTCTTTAAAATGGCAATAGCTGCAGGTTGTGGTAAATATTAGGTACGGAAGTGAGAAAATAACATGTGGTTTTCCTCCATATTTAATTACCTTCTTGCGACCTCTCCCGAACGATTCTTGCTTCTTTACCATGTGGCCTTCTAAAGCCTTCTACTCCATACAGCTTCTCGCTTTTCAGCCTCCGCGTTCTAGCCATCCAGCCAAACCGCAGAGGCTTACGTCATGTTTCTTGCTTTCTATTGTTGAAGAAGCTCGCGTCACCGGTGCGTGACACTTTCCAGTCACTTCTGACCTCCACTTATCACTTCCACGTTGGCGTGATTCTTGAAGAAAGCTGATCACTGCTTAAAACTGACGTGGTAACCCGAGGATCTCCCTCAGGTTTCTTTCCAAGCAGCATATTTAGTACACTCTAGAAGAATACGTTCTATAGTGAGAGGTGCTTGATTGCAATGTTGGCAGGTGGGGGTGGTGCTGGATGCCATAAGATGTCCGTTCATGGGTTAGACGGGTATGACCGATTCTTAATCTTCGTATCTATAATCTCGTCTCTTCTGGTCATCTGTTCTAGTTTCGGTGGGTTTATCACTGGTTGAATCGGTTTAAGCGTGGTGCTGGACCTGCCACATTCGATTTGCCATTTAGAGGAGGATTCCTTATTGAATTTCCCCTAGAGATCTTTGGGAAGCTGAATGCTGCTAACTGATGGTAAATTGACTGATGTTGTCTCTTTGACGGCTTGGTCATCTAATTCGTAACCCAGTATACCAGTATGCGATGGAACCACAACGGAAATTCGTTTGATAGAAAGCAGGTGAGATTTCCGTGTATTTTTTGGACTGTGAGGTGGTTATTATGTAATATACAGGGTGTCCCATAATATGTGGGCAATCTCCCGGATTTGGGTAAATTTCGTAAAAATAAATGAAAAAATATCTATAAAATTAATTCCTCAGAGACACCCCTGCAAAGATATTAGCTGTTGAAGTTGAGAGTTGAAAATCAATTTTTTGCAATAACTTTTTTATTTCTTGACCGATTTTGATAATTTTTGGTTTTATTTTGTATTATTTTGGACTGTTTAGAATAGTGTTTCATAATCTTTGGTAGCACATAGATAGACCTCGGGATGGCATAACCACTTCATTCACTTGAAAGAAAACAATAAAAATAATAATTTTACAGTTTTTTAAGGTTAATTTTCTTTTTATTTGACATTTTTTACATAAAAAATGTCTCCTTATTTATTTCGATAGAGCGAACCTTTATCGAGATAAACGTCCTTCTAATAGGTGATGCACCGCAGGAACTTTCCAAATTTCAAGTAAATTTTAACAAGATGGCTGACCTATGACAGTAAATTGAGCAGGAAACAAAACAAAAACTTAATTAAATACACGTCAAATAGTGTCAAAGATTTCATTTCATGCAGATTCTAACTGATTTTAAAACGAGTTACAAAAACGCTGAAAATCAGTTAGAATTGAATCTGCATGAAATGAAATCTTTGACACTGACGTGTATTTAATTAAGTTTTTGTTTTGTTTCCTGCTCAATTTACTGTCATAGGTCAGCCATCTTGTTAAAATTTACTTGAAATTTAGAAAGTTCCTGCGGCGCATCACCTATTAGAATAAGGACGTTTATCTCGATAACGGTTCGCTCTATCGAAATAAATAAAGAGACATTTTTTATGTAAAAAATGTCAAATAAAAAGAAAATTAACCTTAAAAAACTGTAAAATTATTATTTTTCATGTTTTCTTTCAAGTGAATGAGGGGGTTATGCCATCCCGAGGTCTATGTATGTGCTATCAAAGATTATGAAACACTATTCTAAGCAGTCCAAAATAATACAAAATAAAACCAAAAATTATCAAAATCGGTGAAGAAATAAAAAAGTTATTGCAAAAAATCGATTTTCAACCCTCAACTTCAACAGCTAATATCTTTGTAGGGGTGTCTCTGAGGAATTAATTTTATAGCTATTTTTTCATTTATTTTTATGAAATTTACCCAAATCCGAGAGATTGCCCACATATTATGGGACACCCTGTATATAATTTATCACCTGAACCGCGCTTATTGAATCTGTCCTACATACTACCAATCGCTGATTATCTTGAGTAGGGATCTTTCTGGTGATAGCTTAAACTTCTTCAGGATTTCTGGCGAGGTGGTAACGGAGCAGAATATAAACGAATCATAAGACTTCGAGGATATGACCTAAATAGGACGTCCTGGCGACGTCTATATACGTCAGCTTGCTACATTAGTAAGCTACAACCGATTTCTTTGAATAATACCTCAATTTTTCTAAAAAGTCGCAAGTTGAAAGAAGAGGAACTCTCAACCCAAAAGAGCTGTAGTTTTTCATTACCATCAGGTAAGTGGACGGTTATTTATTCGAAGATCCAAAGTATTTCATTTACACCTCACTGCTGTTCTTTTAAGCTGCCGATTTAGTTAAGAAACTTCTGATAATATGCGAAGAAAATTTATTTTGGACTCAAGAAAAATCGATCACATTCCGACTCTGAAATCTTAGAGGGTGAAGGTGGGTAAAATGGAGTCCTGTATAAGACTACTGACTGACAGAAAACACTGTAAGAGATCTTATAAAATAAGCCATCTGTCTTACTTAGTATTTATCTTTTTTTTATTCGTAAGTGGAATAAGAAATACAAGAAGGCATTATTAATTATATTATTATTCATAAATAATTTCTTCCTATATAGTTGTCCGTATTCTTTGATATTTTTGCGTTCCAGGTTGTCTCTGCATTCTCCACAGAGTGAATATTCTATTATTCTTCTTAATGGCCACTTGTTCACATTGTATAATAAAAAGTATATTACAGGTGATGTAAAAAATATAATCTACTTTTAAAGATATGAAAGCAATAGCTTGTGCTATTAGTAAACATGTGTATCCAGGTAAACAATGGAACTGAACTGACAGTAGTAAAACGTTCCTGGTAGATTTCAGTTCAGTAAAAATAATATAACATCTGTGAAAGATATTAAATTATATTGTCACTTTCAGCTCCGGTAATTTCTATTCTTTAATTAATCAGAGAGAAATCACTGAATAATGGAATCAAGTGGTCGTTACCTACCACGATTGATGACATAAAAGCGTTTATTTCTACAAACGACAGCTTTCCCAGTAAACGGTGTTTTGTTTTGTTTGATTTTATTTATTTTTCCTTTCATTTACTGATCTACACATTAATCTAGATCAACTTTAAGATACGTACTGAATACTGCTTTTGATTAAAGAGGAAAACTTAACGTCTGATAATGATCTTTCCATTGAGCAAATCTTTTTAAGAGAATAAAATAAAATTACAGTACCATGTAGGTAGGTAATTATTTTTATACACAACCGAATATATAGGTATCTACTTCGTACACCTACAATTATTATTTATTAGGCATTCTCTCAAACAAACACAGTAACTGCTACCTAGAACTTAAGAATAACCATGACATGATTTGGTAAGATGAGCAAATGTAATTATATTGTTCATAAAGATTTCAAGTGCATCATGTTAGTTACAATCTCCTCTTTGAGATCATCAGCGGTAAATATAATGTGTTTCACATTAATCAAATTAATTACTATCATTATCTTCCCCTATGTTTCTTCTTAAATATTTTTAGTCAAGACGCCAAAAAAGTTATATTATATATAATGAAGATGCGAAGATTTTAACCATTACGAGTGTCATCATTCGGTATAAAAAAATCAAGGAAACCATAAATCCTTCATGCACATTTGAAAAAAATTATTAAATTAATTCGCTTTTTTCCACAAAAAAACTCGTACAGAATGACTTCAATATGACGTCATTGGTTCACTTTATATTTTTTAAATAATTCGCCGAATGAAAACATTAATAAATTGAAACCTGAAATGGCAAGCACTAATTTTTTTAGACTGAATGACATGATCATAATCCATTCTCCTATAAAGGGAGGTACGTGTAATATTATAAATAGAAACCTCCATTTTCTATCGTAGATTCAGGATAAGGTTAGAAAATATTGAACTCATGTTTGATTTTTTCCTGCAGGCTCATTTTCGTTAAGTTATTTGAGAAGTGAAATTTTTCGTTGATCATCCCTCTCACTGATGAATGCGTTCTCAGCAGAAAAATATCCGAGAAAAGTTGTATAGTTCCCAGGAGGACATTGTTTGAAGTGAAATCAACCCACTCCCTCAACTCACCTGTACCCCGTGGCTGAGGTTGAGAGTAATTCTTCAGAAAGGAAATAGTTGCTTCTATGACTCGGAAAAAACCGAAATTTCCGAATTTTTTCAGACGCAACGAAACCGCTTTCCTCCCCCGTTTTCGAGGATGCTGAACACGATCGCGTAGGGCAAATTTCTTTTTCGGGTTGTGTTCACCCCCTATTGGCCAAAAACCATCCCCTTTTTTAAAAAATCCGTTCTAATGCCCCCGGGTCGAAAAAAACGCGTGCAACTCGCTTCTGGGGATGCCTTGTATCTAATGACAACTGCCCGTCACCGTATCTAATGACAACTGCCCGTCACCCTACGCCCTTCTCCTTGGCCAAGAACCACCCTCGAAGGGGATTGAAAATGTTTTTTTTTCTTATTCTTCTTAACAGCACCATTTAAAACGGGGAAATGCGGCAGGTTATTGCCCAATTAATAAAAAAAACACATTTTCAACCCCCTTGGAGGGTGTTTTACTCGATTTGGGGGGATGAAAACGGTTCGTAGAGGTGTAAAATGGTTACCATCGTGTTTAGCATCCTTGAAAACGGGAGAATGCAGAAACATTCAGGATTCAGGACATTCAGGAAAAAAAAACATTTTCAATCCCCTTCGAGGGTGGTTCTTGGCCAAGGGGGTGGGCGTAGGGTGACGGGCAGTTGTCATTAGATACAAGACTTCCCCAGAAGCGAGTTGCACGCGTTTTTTCCGACCCGGGACCATTAGAACGGAGATTTTAAAAAAAGGGGTTGTTTTTGACATATGAAAAAATTCGGGTGTTTTCCGACTCATAGACGCCACACAAACTCCTTTTTAATTTCAGATTCATTTCTGATAAATCTAAGAAAATATCCAACTTTTGTCTAAAGTTTCCTTTTCTCAACGCCCTTTTTCATTTCCAATTCATTTTCCAGGCGGGGGAGAAGTGAGTTTGGGAAGGGGGATGATATTGCCGCCAAACGATTTTCGCCCGGAACTCACAACGCTTGTGTAAAGCACCAATAAATTCTGATTCAAATTATTGTTTTGAAAAGATTTGGAATAATTTAAGGAGCACCACAATCTGAACTGAATGAACTGATCTATTTATTTGGTAGATCCTGATGAAATTGGTAAATGCATACAGATAAGGTAAGATTGATTCACATCGTCATAAAGGAGATTTTGATTTTATAGTTTTTGAAATGGCCTTAAACATGGTTGGGTTCTAAATTTGATGAAGAAAAAATAGTTAAAAGGAAGTCTTATGAGGTTAAAAGGTTTTGAAAAAAAATCATGATCAAAGAGTTGAAAATAGAGTTTTATACAATAAATTGGTGTGCACCTATGTAAATTATAAAGGAGGAATAATTTTTCGACATTTTGTTACCTGTACTTACAACACCTGTCCGTGATTATGTGTTTGTAAAACATTTTAGCAAAACTCAATTATTGTACTTCATCGTTTCCACACACCATTAATTACTGCATAATTCATACTTCCATCGCGCAAATCTATAATATTTCATAAGATGAACCAATGAAGTAATTGAGAAACTTATATACACGTGCATGTGCGCCTTTCTCTCCATACGATAATTCGTTTCGCAATTTTCATGGCTCACACCCAGGAATCTGCCAGTGATTTTTAGTTTTAGTCGGAACAATTAATTTCACTTGCTGGATACCCTCCTTACGCTGTTTTGCAAACTCGTCGAGTATCACAAACCTTGATTAATGATTGAAGGTAAGCAAAAGCAAATAATTAATTAATTTGATCAATCAACCGAGGTTGTGAAATAGGCAAATAATTGATATTACTGCAGGCGTGCGTGCACTGGTCTTGGAGAGTGAATGAATTGAATTTAATAGGATTTGATTCCAAAATGAATTTAGCACATTTTGATGCTAATTAATGACACTTCAAGTAATTCACATTTTCGCTTTTTATTTAATAAAGTATAGAATTTATCAACATATTTGAAAAATTTACTTTCATTTCTCTTTTTCATGTCTGGAAAATTAATTGTTGGTTTAAAAGTATAATTGCATAGATACTAAAATGACTACTTATGTGAGGTGTTTGTATAAAAAAATTATATTACTTGTATAAATAATAAAAAAAAGAAATTCTGAGAGCTTTAATAAATGTTGAGAAAGAACTCAAGTACATAGGTTTGAAAGTGCAATGAACTCCTTAGCTTTTTGCAATTTACCCAGACCCAGATAGTGGAGATTAAAGAATACGCACGTTTTACAATGATAACATGTTGCAATATGGTTAAAAGTAAACAATGCTACGCCATATAACGCACCATTAAAGTTTGTGATCTTTGTGGTAATTATGGAACAAAAGTGCAACCGAGGAAGTCGTCATATACAATGGATTGTGTTCTAATTACACACTAAACTGGGGAAAGTACTCCTCTGAAAGAATTATGATCAGAATGCATGACCATGCACTGAAATCGTACGAGTAAGTAGGTAAGCACACTAAAAACTTATTTTTGTTGACTTATTGCTAAGAATTTATTTATTAAAAGTCATGTCTGAGACGTGTTGTATTCCAAAGTAATCCATTCCATCAATTTAAATATTTCTGGAGGCAAGTGTTTTCTAAATAAATCAATTTACCTAATAAGAGTTTGCGCTGACATTCAAAATTTTCGTGACCGTTTATAGGCAAATCAAACGAAAAGTTCAACAAAATTAATTTAATCTACCCTTGTTTTCGAATCTAAATTGTTACGACTGCTCGTGGATAGATTTCAGAACACATTCTTGCAAAAGTCATTGATATTCATGACGGCTTCATCAAAATCGTCAGAAGTCTCTCTCTAGCGTTCCGTTTATAAATTGGACTATAAATTGTTTTTGTTGTATCAGTGTGACATTTAACGAGATCATAGAAGCTCCTATTGAGATCTCGACATCTGGACTGGCCTATAGATGTCTTGGGAGAACGCGCAAAGCAAACGCAAGTCGGGCGAAAGTTGGTTTCATAATGATAATGAATCGAATCAACATTCCGAGCGGTCTCATGCGGTCCACCTCTCAGGTGCGTGTGAGATTTCGCAACCTGACCGATTATTATTGTGCACGTCTGTCTTTACACCTTGCCGGATGAAAGTGAAGATGGTTTCATTCAGTTTTAATTCTATATCGTAGGTATTTGTAGCCGAAATTTTGCCCAATTTAAACAAAAATTGGGGAGAGGAGTGCAGAAAGAAAAAAACCTTCTTGCGCATCAATCGCAGAAATAGTGTATTTTTATGCGATTCAATTATGAATATTTTCACCGCTTTTTAAATTATTGGCTTTCTGAAATTTTCCATAGTCATGTCATGTTAGCGTAGCAGTGCTTTAATGTGAAAAATTTTCTGTGATAATTTCATTTCATTTCGTTTCAACACGTGCCTTAGAATGGATTTTTAAATTTAAAAATCAAAAAAATTGGCAAAATTTTACAATTTTGTCCCTTTTCCTATGCCCGCCACTGGCTAACTTTACTTGAAAAATACTATTTTTTACACTACCTTTAATAAATTCGGAAAAAACTGAAAGGAGAGTTTTGAAAACCGAAAGTTTGAAATTTTAGAGGAATAAACATCATTTAAAAATATTCGAATATATCTCCGCCATTTTTATATTTGCTTCTTGAAATTTTTGAAGGTTAAATGCTATTAGTATAGTTGTCTACTATCAAAATTTCCGTTCTATTCCTTCAAAAATAAGCTCATGAATGTTTATAGAAATGTAGACATTTTTACCCTTTTCCTACCCACGCCTCTGGCTTATTAATAGAAATGATGCAAATTGTATTGCATTAGCTCAAATTTCAAATAAGTTTATTCCAATCTTGTTAGATTTGTTTAAAAGTTTTTGATCTTGCCTATTTAGGGGTTCAAAATCTAGCCATTTTCCAAAAATTGAAAAGGCCGCCATTTTGGAATGTCTTTACCTATTTTACTCAAATACAGTACCAGACGACTACTTGAGGGTATCTTACTACCAAAAAAATTTCAGCGCTCTAGATTGAAAACTTCGACCAGAAACCGTGCCTCACGGACGGTTTTTTTTCTGAAATTCGGAGGGACATCCTGTAGAAGTAACACAACTCTAGGAAAATGTTTTTTACGAAAATCAAACGTCAGCCCTAAGGTTTATAAGAGTAAAAAATTTCGTTCATTAATCTTGAAAGATGAAGCTACAGGAGCGTTTTTAAAAATTTAGAGAAATTAATTTAAAAAAAACATCATGTAAAAAAAAATCGAATATCTCCGCCATTTTTCTTATTTACTTTTTGAAATTCTCAAGGGTTGAAGTCTATTAGTATAGTTGTCTACTGTAAAAATTTCAGTTTAATTACTTCAAAAATGTACTCATAAATTGTTGGAGAAATTTAGCCATTTTTACCCTTTTCCTACCCACGCCACTGGCTTATTAATAGAAAAAATGCAAATTTTGTTGCATGAAATTAAATTTCAAGTCATTTACTTCCAATATTGTGAATTTGATATAAAACTCTTTTTCTATCTAGCTTATACAGGGGTTCAAAAAATAGTCCTTTTTCCAAAAATTAAAATGGCCGCCATTTTGAAACGGCTCGATCGATTTTGCTCAAGTGCAATACCAGACCACTCCTTGTGGATATCTTACTTCCACAAAAATTTCAGTCTCCTAGATTGAAAACTGCGACCTGAAATGAGGTGACAAAAACCGGATGTCTGGAACTTTGAAAGGACACCCTGTAGAAGTGATGGGACTTTTGGAAATTTTTTCAACGAAAATCTAACGTCATTCCAAAAATTTGCAAGAATCCAAAATTTCGTTCACTAATCTTGAAAGATAAAGCCACAGGAGCGTTTTTAAAATCGAAATTTCGCGATTTTGGAGAAATATATATATAAATATATATATATATAAATATATATATATATATCGTGGGCAGGTGAATTTTGGAAAACCACTTTTTCGTGATCTGGGGGTCATGATCGGTGGACATTTGATGAGTTTGGGTGATTTTCGAAAAGTGATGTCGTCCTCAATAGTGTATTTTTTTGTTAAAAAAATACACTAAAAGGACAACGTTTTTCTTTCCAATATAGATCATCGACGGAAGATCTTCCTGAAATTTTTCATTGTGAAAGTTTTATTTTAAGAAAGTCCTGCTGGATAATTATTATTATCGCAGCCTGAGTTAATCGGGATGGATATGGATGAATATTGGATGTATAAAGGATAAATTGGTCCCCAGTTAACCCGAAAACCGGAGGTAGATAAAGAACCGGCCGGATTTAAGACATCGAGACCAATAAACCATCGTGAGTTTTACTCTCAGAATTGAATTATGCATTTTAATCTCTTGTTCTTTTAATTTTAATTGACGTAGAATATCGAGTTGTCATAAAACGTCTTAAAAAACATACAAAAAGCCAAGAAAATAAGCCAATTTATTGACCATTTACAGGAAATATTTTCTTTGCAAGTTGAACATTTTCTAATGGTCAAAATTATTTAATCTGATGATTCCCATCAAGGTCGCCCTATTGAAGCGATCACTTCAGACGTTGTTAACAAAACGAAGTGCTTGGTATTTGAGGTTGCAATTTTCAAGAAGCAGCATCATTGGGAGTTTCAAAAGCTCCAGTTTTTATGTGAGTACGGAGTACTCTAGCATGAGAAAAGTTAGTAGGTACAATATGGGTCCCCAACTCCCCTAACTTCTTTCATGATTACAAAGGAAATTTTGAGTAGACTAGTGAATGGGCATGCAGCTTTTGACGCTTTGTGGGTACGAACCAGATGTGATTATCAACTTATCTGCTACTTGAGAAGAAGCTTGGGTTGATTCTACACCTAAAGAGGGCTATGCAGTTTCATTTTATATGGCTGGGCCTTCCAAAAAGTCACAGTCTTCTGTAGAATATATCATTGTAATAAGTAGTAAGAGGTCGGTATCAAAATTTTGCGTAAAATCTATTGAGTCGCTTCAAATAGGCAGCCATTTGAATTTTTGTAAAAATTGGTAGCTATTTTTGAACCACTGTGTATGCAAGATGGTAAAAATTTTATAATTAAATTATTAAAGAAGAAAAAATGTATCGAAGAACTGTAGAACATTTTATAGGGTTATTATCAAGAAATTATCAAAAAATGTTTGTTTCTTCCTGCGAATGAGTACCTATTTGATCTTCCTGTCTAGTTAGTGGTGATTTTATTGCTATGGTATTGTAGGTAAGAAATTTTAAGTTGAAAGGTCGTCTTTAATAAAGGAAATCCAGACTCCACCAATTATTTATTACAGAAATTATAGTTTATATACAAACGGTTCAAACTAGTAATTATTAATTTAACACGAAGTAAATATGTACTAATATTTATCTGTAAACCCCCCAGTTACTATTTATCTAATACATTTACTTTCAATTCAACTGAGTATAAAGTTCTTCATAGTAAATTATGTTTTTATTTACGTGAATATTCCTCCGTAGAACCTTTCTAGATAACTTCAAAAGAATCGGGGACGTTCAGAACCTTTCCAGCGCATCGCCGTCTCAGAGTAACAATATGGGTCACCGCTTCTAGTAATACTTCCAACTTTTGTTTATCTCTTAGACGATATTAGATTAAATATAAATTTAGTGGATATAATCCATTATAAAAATTATCATTCTCAAATATCGCACAAATTTTAGACTCTATTTATTGAAAATGTGCTACTAAACAATTCCAGGGTAAATGCCAGGACGCTTAAAAAGCATCCAAATACAAACAATAAAAAAACAGGATAAATATCCTTAATAGTAAGTGCTCTTGAAGTAATGCTAATTCCTCTATGTGCAATAGAAAAAGCCAATTGAGATTTTAAATAAAAGGCAGTCAAAGTGATAATTCTCTTTTTAATACCCGACTCAGAGTATCGCGTCAATACTTTATCAACGGCCTTCAAAACTGGATGTCCTTTTGAAAAGATCATGTGATATTGCAAATTTTTTACTACAGTTTCTGTTGGATAAATCATGGAACGACCATCCTGGTTTATGTAATAAAAAGGTAAGAGGTATTTTACTCCTTCACGTTGAAAAGGCGTTACCATACCCCCTTCATAAGCTGTTCTATTGATGCAAGTTAAACTAATGGTGCATGTAATGTAATTTTTGACAATAAATTGATCCATTTTGTCAGGTGAAAATAAGTAATGCGATTCAAATTCTTTCTGCATACCAATTTGATAACCCGCTTGTATGGCTTCTCCAATTGTTGTCACTTGCTTTTCATATAACGATCCCGACTGTGCGCTTATGATGTTAGATTTGTACAAAGTTGTGATTATTAAGGAAAAAAACATAAACGTTGCGAACAAGAGTCTGGCAGAAAATGACTTTGAACAACGATCGGAAGGATACCCTAGAAATATCAAATATGAAAAAAGGGCAGCGTCACTCTTACTTAAGTGAGCATCGTTATCGTTTATATGAACCAAATATAACATGGCACCAAGGATTATGACAAATGCAGTTATAATGCACCACATTTTAAAAGGTAATATAGCTATCATGCATTTCCAAGGAGGTAATTTCTTAGAAATTGGCACTATCCATACCACTTTATCTTCCAAATAATCCTGTGTTACGTCAAAGTCGTAGAAGTAATTAGGGTGCCTGATAGCACTAAAACCTATCAATATATCCATTTTTTTTTCTAACAGATGATTAAAAGCGGTTACGTAAGTAGTGTAATTCTGGAGATTTATTATGTCCCGAGATGCTGGGAACTCATTTAGTTTAAATTCAAACCCCAAATCTTTTTTCAGTTCCCTCAGTAACAATACTTGCAAACCATTAGGATGCTCAGAACCATCATGCATTATGGTATTCCTTGTACTTGTCATTCATCCAACGGTGACAGTGGTATTTGTAAACGATTTAGGCATTTTTCTTTCCGATAAATTCAAATTTCGTAAGCTGATCTCATTATTACAGAAGCGTTCAAAATGTAGTCTATTGTTTATGACGGAAATATTACCGTGCACAAATGTATGATATGAAATGATTTTTATCCCTTCATTTCCGTTTTCCAGAAAAACAACGTGTTTAATATAACGCTTCCCTATTTGTGTTAAGACATTCTCATCAATATGATCGATAGATATGAGAAACTCAGCATCAGGGTTGAAACTTCCAGTCCTCCCAAGACTACCAATAGTTTCACTGAAATATTTGTTTTTAACTTTAATTATATATCCATCAACGAATTTGATCATATTTAACATAATAGTTATACAATTATTATTGTTATAAAAATTACATTGAATAACCGGGAGATTTAAATTAAAGTCAATATTAACAGCCACAGTGACTCTCACATCTTTGAAAAAATTATCAAGAACAGCGTTTGTACACATCTGCTGTGCATTGTTAGTTTCAAGTTCCGGTGATATCATCCCCAACGTGCAGTGATTTTCGAAGTTATAAAAAATAGCTGTATTAATAATTAGAATATATTGGAATAATTTATTCATATTATGATTGGTCAAATCTAAAATGCGATGGTATTAAAATTTTTATTTTTTTACTTGACTCGAACCGAATGAGCTTTTCGGGCCAATGACTAAATGGAACATAATTTGGCATATCCCAAACATTTTCTACGTAAAATTTTTTGTTCGCTTAGTAAAACATATTAGAGGTATGTACCTATAATTAACATGTCATAGCAACAGTCTCCTTATTTCACGCGAAGAGTGAAAACAAATTTTGGTACAGAAAAATGTTAAACACACAGGAACTTTAGTTAGAATACCTAATTAATAGCTCATAGTAGAAAAAGTGAAATTTTGAGCCTGGGCCTTTATTAATAACGCTTCGAACATTAGCAGTTAATGCTTGTTAAATTGTACGTCGTTAGATTGCTTCATTCAATAGTTTGTGTTTTCATCTGAACTCATAGGCGTCGGGTGAAGAAATCAGAAAACGAGAAAAAGTTCTACCAACCCTCGTGAACAAAAATTATATTCATGTGAGTTTATTCACGTCCCACCTCCAAAAGCCTACCACTTTGACGGGAAAAGCCTGTGGAAAAACTGAATTGATTCCACTTTACAAACTCACGCATGACATAGGTAGTAGAGCCTTGTAAAAACTTCCTGGTAACGCCCATGTCTGTATAGTTAGTTATTAACTTAAAGGCGATGAAGCAAATTAGTTTTTGAGTAATAAAGGGAACGATTTCATTTGATGGACTAGGTATTTTAATAAATATTCCATTAATAAAGTGGCTCATTTTTTGAAGCATAATAATTAATAAGCATTCTTAACATACCCTAACATTACATTATTTTATGAAAATGGAATGAATAGGTATATACAAATTCATGACATATAAATTTTTTATATTAAACCTTTCTTATTACGCATTATTAATGTATTTGGATGCGTTGATTCGATATGAATATTTCCACCATTTTTTAAGTTGGCTTTCTGAAATTTTTCATCCTCATATCATTAAAATAGTATTACATATTATAGTTGTCTATACTGTGAAATTTCCATACCTACGCAGCGAACGGTAAGTAATCTACTTACCGTTCGCGAGACGCAAAGTTTAAGAAGTGTAGGTACTTGAAAAATTCACAAATTGAGTTTTTTGAATTAACGTTACGTTTAACAAATTAATCATTCAACAGTTTATAATAATAATTGTTGTAGGGGTTACCGATTTCAGAGCATAGCTGGAGTCGTGGCAGCACACCTCCTTTCAATAACTACTGTTTTCGATCTGAGAATAGCCCCAACACCGTTCTTCATACTTAAAAAATACAGGTGATCAGTTAAGGGTAAGGAACGGCCATATCTCAGGAATTTTACAGACATAAGTGACTACAAGAAATTCAATGAAAATATTTTCAAGATGCCCGAACTTCCGTAAATACCGGAAGTTAGGACATACTTGGTTATTTTAACTGGTACATATTATATTTTAAAATTTTCTGAGAAAAACGAATACAGGTGGTTTAATAGTTGGCGTTTAAATTGCGAGTGCTTTATGAGTTATAAACATGTGAAAATCGCATTTTTACATTTTCAAAACGGTGTACATCGGAACCTGCTCAAGATATGGGAAAAAGGCTTACATGCCTGCTGCATACATCAATCTTTTATATTTTTACTCTTCTTATTATTTTTCTTTATACCATACCCTTAGGATAAAAAAAATTGATGAGAATAATAGCTAGGTACATTTTTATCCAAACCTCCTGTATTTTTTTTTCTTTGTTTGTCTCCCTTTAGATGATCATACGAGCATTAAGTGGAATTTTTTGTACGAAAATGGGTATACTTATGTGTTCGATAATAATTTACTATTCATTAAGTCATAATTACAAATAATATGACAAATATACTTTCAAAAACTTTCAAAAACAAGCTGTTTTTATTTCCACGTATAATTTGTATAGCTACCTACCCAAGTACCGCTAATTTTGTGTTACTGTCTATATAATTTTCAGGTAATATAATTCAGTTTAATCGCATGTGAAAGTGTCGAAGAAGTGAAATTACAGTTTCAATTAAATATGTAGCAACTAGGTGATACGCATCGTTTTTATCGATTTGATGTAAGTATAGTGTTATAGATTTGTATGTACATATTTTTGGTATGGCAGCACTTCTACACAGAGAAAAGTATTTCTTTGAATTTAACAATATTTGCTTGCCTCAAATAAATAATTTCTTTGTATACGGCGAACCCAATGATTTGTTTACTTCAAAATACCCAATTCTTTGAATATCCAACACAATAAAAGTTTTGCTGAACACAATGTGTCCTTAGTTCAATTTGTTGCAGCTTTGAAATAAAGAAGTGAAATTTTTTAACACAAATTAATACTTGGTTGCTTGAAATAAACAAAACTTCTTACGAAACATCATGAAAGTTTTCATTTGAAGGAATATTTTCTCAATTCAAAAACCTTCTTGCGCATCAATCGCAGAAACAGTGTATTTTTATGCGATTCAACTATGAAAATTTTTGCCGCCTTTTAAATTGGCTTTCTGAATTTTTCAATAGTCAGGTCGAATTTGCGTAGTGGTTTACTGTGAAAATTTCATTTCATTTCGTTTGAAAGCGTGCCATAAAATAGATTTTTACATATAATAAACCAAAAAAAAATTGGCAAAATTTAACAATTTCGTCTCTTGTCCTATATACCCGCCACTGACTAACTTTAAAAAGTTACAGGCGAGTTCTGAAAACCGAACATTTGAAATTTTAGAGAAATAAACATCATGTAAAAAAATTCGAATAACTCCGCCATTTCTCTTATTTGCTTCTTTAAATTTTGGAGAGTTACAAGCTATTAGTGTAGTTGTCTACTCCGAAAATTTCAGGTAAATTCCCTCAAAAATGTGCTCATAATCAATTAAAGAAATTTAGCAATTTTTACCATTTTCTTACCCACGCCACTAGCTTACTAATGAAAATAATAAAAATTTTATTGCATTAATTCAAATTTCAAATCATTTTAATCCAATCTTGTTAATACAGGTTTGTAGGAGTTTTTATTTTCTGCAATTGGGGTTGGCAGGAGCAGTCATATCTGCATGGGTGGTCCCGCCCGAGCCGAGCGCGATGAAAACGGTGCGCTGGTCTGGTGCTGGTGCTGGTTTTAAATCAAGCAGTCCCGGGTCTGAATATTACATTCAATCGTTAAGTTATTAAACAAGCCTTTAATTGTCATCCTCACTATTTTGTTGTGAAAAGTTTTCTTTCTATATTGCTTATACAGGGACTAAAAAATAGCCTTTTTCCCTAAAATTCAAAAAGCCGCCATTTTGAAACGGCTCGATCGATTTTGCTCAAAAAATGCAATACCAGACCACTACTTGTGGATAATATCTTCCTCCCATAAAAATTTCAGCCTCCTAGATTGAAAACTGCTACCAGAAAACCGTGCCACAGGACCGGATGTTTCGAAATTTTAAAGGACACCCTGTAGAAGTAACGCGACTTTTGAAAAATTTTTCAACGAAAATTTACCGTCATCCCAAAGTTTCACAAGAGTAAAAAAAATTCTTTCACTAATCTTGAAAGATGAAGCTACTAGAGCGTTTTTAAAATTTTAGAGAAATTTACATCATGTAAAATAAATTTGAATATCTCCGCCATTTGTTTTTATTTGATCCTTGAAATTTTTGAAGAATAAAGAGTATTAGTATAGTTGTCTACTGTAAAAATTTTAGTTCAATTCCTTCAAAAATGTGCTCAAAAACTGTTATAGAAATTGAGCCATTTTCACTCGTTTCCTACCCACGCCACTGGCTTATTAATGGAAAAAATTCAAATTTTTTTGCATTAACTCAAATTTCAATTAATTTTCTTTCAATCCTGTTAACTTGATGTGAAAGTTTTTTTGCCATCTTGCTCATACAGGGGTTCAAAAAATAGTAAATTTTCCGAAAATTCAAATGGTCGCCATTTTGAAACGGTTTGGCCGATTTTGCTCAAGTGCAATAATACCAGACCACTCCTTGTAGACATCTTACTCTCACAAAAATTTCAGCCCCCTAGATTGAAAACTGCGGCCAGAAACCGTGCCTCAAGGACCGGATTCTTGGAACTTTGAAAGGACACCCTGTAGAAGTAACGTGACTTTTGGAAATTTTTTCAACGAAAATCTAAATTCATTCCTCAGCTTTACAAGAATCCAAAATTTCGTTCACTAATCTTGAAAGATAAAGCTACAGGAGCGTTTTGAAAATCGAAAAATCTTGATTTTGGAGAAATAAATATATATATTATATAAATATATATATAAATATATATATATATATCGTGGGCAGGTGAATTTTGGAAAACCACTCTTTCGTAATCTGGGGGTCATGATCGGTGGACATTTGATGAGTTTGGGTGATTTTTGGAAAGTGATGTCGTCCTCAATAGTGTATTTTTTTGTTAAAAAATACACTAACAGTAGTCGATTTTCACTCAAACATGGATTTGTTTGATTTATGTGCTGACAAAACAGCTTCCAAATAGATATTTATTTGAATTAAATCTCTTGGATTCTTGGATTAAATAAATATATTTTTCGATCAAAATGGTATCCTCTTAACTGAACTAAATATGATGTTGGTTTCAAAGGTGAGATATGTTGAATAAAATAAAATTCAAGTACAGATTTATTTGGATAAAAACTATTTTTAAATTTTTTTTAAATTAATAATAATAACATACATTATATCCATATTATGCACTTATCATCTTTCACAAGGATGACATGTAATGTTTTTTTACTTAAAAAAATCACATTAACAAAAAATAAGTAAAACATTTTTGATTTCATTCTGAGTGTCAGTCGTAGTCGATGGTAACTGAATAATCTGCATAACATCTGAAGAAGGCGGTATCATCCTATGGGTATAGACAGTTCAAGTGAAGGCAGTTGTTCCACAACTTGGGTGTCTTCCGGAAATTCTGGATTTCTTGTTTTTTTTTTTTTTTGTTGGAGGTGGTTCCGCGGGGTCACTCACGAATCCAGCAGTAGCCTGTAAATAATTATATAATTCAACCTCAACTAAATAACAGAGGTTTCAAATTTTCCAGTAAATTAGAAGTTAGATTAGGTAGGTACTTATGTTTTTTATAATAATTATAGATAGGTACCTAGTCAAGCAGTTTCAATTTCACATATTATTTGACTGTGGCAATGAGTTAGAATTATGCAAGCCAAGTAACGACAAATGAAAATACAAAAGATGAAAAATTCACTTTACTTGAATTAATCTACGAATTTCGTAAATTTTCGGAAACCTGTAAGTAAGAGCATAAGCACAGCAGGCTAAACATAATGAAGCAGGCTAACATAATGCAGAAAATAGGGCAAAAATGACATGTCGAAACTCGATTAAAAATAAAAAAATTCCGGAACTTCACATTTAACTATCCAGTATACCTACTGGTTTAGGTAAAGTTTTTATACCATACCTTACTTTACAAAATGGATTGACATCGGCAAGGTATGAAATGTAATTATGCACTATTTTGTTCAATAATTAAATAATTAGGTATACTAAATTCCAAACAATGTGGATCGCCATTTTAACATATCACAGTGCGTTACTTACCTACTTGTAAAATCAGTAATGAGATGCTGCAATCCAGTTTCTAGGTATAAAGGACTCCTCCATTGTACCATGGATACCATAAACACAACTACATATATATTTAACATGAGTATCAAAAAACTGGAAAAACGGCGAATTAGGACGGGTCACAAGAGGGCACAAGCACAAGACAAAATCAACGAGACGCCAACGCGACAGGTGCCGTAGTTCTAGTTGTGTTTCACTGTTTCCCGATCGATAGAGTTGTAGGTAACGCAAAAAGCAAATACGCAAGCTCAAGTTTGAATTCCAGTGTTTCCATTCGTGGAAAACCTCACGTGACTTATAGTATTATTCTGATTGGATGCATTCAGCCAACGAAAATTTTCTTTTAAATTTGCTGTAGTTTTCAAACAAATAAATGATTTGTTTGGAATTCATGTATTAAGTCCTTTTGACCGTATGCCATACCAACTAAATATTTGTTTCACCCAAACCTTCCTAATTTACAGCAATGAAATATCAGATGTTTTCAAAATTATGGATGTTTACAACAAAAATACAACAAAGTCGAGAGTAAGAAAATGGGTTTATTTAATGCAAATAAATATTATAGTTGGATTTAACTATAATTTTTTTCGGTCGAACAACACGTGCATTGAAGTAACCATTCGGATTGTTTGATAATGTTAAATTAATGTTTTGTTGAAAATAGATTATAATTTGTTACTTTAAAAAAATCTGGTTGCATAAATTTAAAGAAACCGCACTCTTACATCAAAAAACCGCATATTTTTAAGCCAAAAATATCTTGTTCAGATTAAACAAAATTTGTTGGTTTCAAACAAATTAAAGTCAAAGAAATTGAAATTCTTAAATCAAAGAATCTGTTTTTTCTGTGTATGGATATCTGCGGGAAGAAAAATACTTTAGTGGTCATTTTATTCCACAGATTTCACCATCTTAGTTCATTCAATAACCATTCATAGCTCTGCTAGCTATGAAATACAGTAGCTATACTGAAAATGGCTAAAGCAAAGCTAAAGACCTTGCCGTCTCTGACGAGCCACCACTGCACCGAAAGATTTCAACAGCGGTAATTCTATGAGAGAGCAATTGAATTGTTAGTAGACTTCAGTAGAATCAGTTGAATTAAATCGAATTGAAAAATTTTGGAAGTGACAAACGGTGGCTCGAAGAAGAGAGTCTTCTCGAGCCTGGGCTTTCACGCAACCACCTTCCAGACTGAAATCGATGCCATAGAGCTCTGTGATTAGATGTAGGAAAAGATGCAGTGCCAGCCCAGATTAAATGTCAAGCTGCTCTAAAAGCCCTTGACTGCAAGTCCAAGTTAGTCTGGAATTGTCAATTAACTCTGAATGGACAATAACCATAAGACAAGAAGCAACGAAGTAACTCTGTTATGGATCCCGGGCCATGCTGGATATGAAAAAGATGAACTTGTTGACTCTCTGGCCAGGAAAGATGTCAAATCCGAATTTATCGGACCAGAACCAGCATTATTTTGGCATACCACCGGATATTGCCAAAACAACAATACAAAACTAGGCTGAGAGGAAAGTCCTACAGCACCTGCAAAACTTACCAAGATTGAGCCATTCGAACGCCTTTATACAGGGTACGTCAAAATAAATGACCAAAGAACTATTGGAACTTAACAGGACAGAACCGAAAGCATTAATAGGGCCATATACTGGGCACTGCAAGCGGATCCATCGTCTGCACAGGATGGGTTTAGCGATCAGCGCTGAATGTTGCCTATGCTTGGAGGATGACAAAACACATCCTATGTGAGTGGCCCGGTTTGAGAAGAACTAGACTGCAAACCTTTGGGAGAGACTTCCTCGCACCGGAGACTTCCTCAGCTTCCTCACAATAAACCTCCGGTCGCAGTGGAGGTGTTACAATGACCCGCTCGCGATAAATCGAATCTAATCAAAGTAATATTAGCGTTTATGGAAAAAGCTGTTAATATGATTTCGATAATATTTGATACAACCAATAATTTTTCACCAGGGTGACCCATTAGTTTTATATTGTTTGCACCTTAGCCCTCTCCCCCACCCTCCCAATGTTTTCATAATCAACTTATATTATTCTTATATGTACTGTCGCCATATTGTTTTTCATTCCATTCGGTATAAAAAAGCAAGTATGCTATATTATTCGAAATGCAAAGAAACTTTTTCATCGAATGTAATCAAGAAAAAAATCATAAAAAGAAAAAGAAAATTTTGAAACTGAGGTTATCCTAAATTTCGTTTCAGATTCTGAGTAAGAATAAAATTCTGCACTATACTTGCAACATTTAACTATTTCTCTAACTGTTAGTTTCCGAGATCCCCATTAGAAAAATTTAAAAAACTCACCCTGTATATAGGTATATCTACCTAGAGTAACGTGGTGCACAATTAAACGATTTCTTTAAAAAGCTTGCCTAAAAGCTTGAAAGACACATGGAGTTTATTTCTATCTCCTATAAACCTATCTCATCAAATTTTGGAATTTTCGAGAGTGTTTATACATAACAATAATAATTATTACCTATTATAATAAAAGTATGCATATTTATACCATATACTTACGAAGAAATAGTTCTCTTTCTTCGTAGATTTGTAAGTATTACATACTTGAGGAGTCTTGAGGAAGCTTACGCCGGAAGAATTCAGGACGATTTCTCTTTGCGGCTCTTTTGCCGACCCAGGAACTATAACAACAAGTACCGAGTATTGCACGGGCTCGAGTTGATCGAATATTACATAATTTGACTCGACCAATTAACCGTCCATCATTGGTAACAGGTTGTACAAAAGGGATATTAATACCTATGTCTAGTTCTAAAGAGATTGAAATAGGCAATTTCATACTTGTACACCTGTGCTTGTAATAATTATGGGCATGCATGTGTAACTATTATATTATGTATAGAAAAATATTATTTTTTTGGGTCATAATTTTTAATCACTTAATTGATTTTTATTCGCACTTCTACGATGGCGAGCCTATAAGCATTGCCATTGTAGGAATGGTACTGTGCTCCAACCTACCTAGGTTGATGTGTAGTAAATGCTCATTTACCCTTGATTTAAACAACTGATAAAGGGAGTAGACCAGAGGGATGACATGTTCGGAAAGCGAATTTCAAGGCCAATTTATATTGATGGGCACCCAGTGCTTAACGCGTCCAGCGTCGAAAAAAAGTTCTTTGCGGAATTTAGGGGCAGAACCCATGAGAACATATGAGAACAGTATTGGATGGTTAGTCGAATTCGAGCCTTATACATTTTCAGAAGCTGTCTAGGTGTTAAGTATTTTTTTGATCTTTTGAGAAATCCCAGTTTTTGGCAGCTGCTTTGACAAGATCAGTAACATTAGTCCCCCAAGACAAGCCTCCACTAAAGTTAGCTTTTGAGAAAATATACATTTCTTTGTTTTAAGGGCATTGAATTGGACATTACGGGCACAGAATTATTACTGTCCACGCTATGTTGTCTCATGGTTGGAATATCCGTGGAGTTGGCAGCTTTCGAGAATGTAAAGTCCGTGTGGAGAAGATTGTTATCGACGAAACTATGAATATGGTTTAATGTTATGCTGAGCAGGTCCTTTCTATAAATAAATAATACATTGGATAATAGCACTAAGGCCTGTGGCACTCCTCAGTTGGTGGTATGAGAGTTAGATGATAATCCGTCAACAACGACATGTAAACTTTTATTGTAAAAGAAGCTGGAGATCCACTTAAAGCGCAGAAGAAAAGGAGAGCCCATAGAATCGAAGCTGACTTAGCAGGCCCTCATGCCAGATTTTATGAAACAAACGCCTATAAGGCTAGAGCCAGCATTTCCCAAATTTTTCAATGAATGAACCCCAGAGACGATCAGATAATTCATCAAATAAGCGGTAGATCGTTTAAGCCGCTAACCATATCGGTGATCCGGAGGTCCATCTTGCTCCAGGTGAGAGACAGTTTCTGAGTTAATGACCTTCTCCATCACGTTAAAGATCTGGGGGAGCAGAGCATTAGGTAGATAGTTACTCGACTTGCCCTTTTTTCTTTGAAACAAGATGTATATGCAGAACTGGTAAAACATATATCACAATCAATAGCCGACAAAGTACAGGTGTCAGTTTGTGGAGCATTTTTTCAGGACTGTTGTCATGTCTCACTGCCTTGTTGGAGTCTAGCGATGAGAGTATTCGCCCGACAATCTTCTGCCTAAATTGCCAAAATTCTATTACCCTCATACACTCGGTTGGATTGAGAGAGGGGTTTCCCGAGAGTCTAGAGTTCAGTTTTTGGGGATTTTTTTGCAAAGACGTTGGCCTTGTCTTCAGGAGATGTTACATGCTGCCGTCAGGACATATTAGAGGAGTAAAGGAACGCAAAATTCTGACCCACTGTCTGTACCAGGGATCAAAAAGCTCTGCTACCTGATGGAACGGAATCTAGTTTGTTCGCTTTCCGCTTAATAAAATTTTAATAAAATATTTTTGGCCTGATCGATAACATTCTTGCACCTTCCTGTGGCCACCAAAATGCGCCTTGAATCTGATCTCCGGGATGACTGTGCGAAGCGGGATATGATTTGTTCTTGAATTCGACTGACAAATCATTTCAGCTTGCAGACCCGTAATGCCAAATGTTATCACGTAATGCCCTGAGATTGCGGTGGTGGCGTTTTGTTAGACCTGGAGGCCAATATAACGTAGTTAAGTGGTCCGATCGATCTATAGATGCAGTGCTCAAAATATAAGACTTCTTTGGATTGTTTGTAAGAAGGAAAGGATCCAGATTGTTGGCAACGTGGCTGCTAATTTGGGGAATTCTGATGGTGAGAAAATCAACCATTTGATGCAATTCATGGGTGGTAGCGATTCTCCTTCCTGCAGTATCCGTAAAGCTTGAGACTTCATTCTTTATATAGTGGACATTAAAGTAGCCAGCTATTACTATGTCAGCGGGATTCTAAAGATTTGAAGAGAGTACTGAATGGATGCTCTGTCATTTTGGGAGACCTGTAGAGGAAGCAAAAATATACTCGGTGATACCTATCTGACTTAATATGTACCTACTTTAATTAACATAATTTCTGCTTTGCGAGAAAACTTAAATAAGGAAAACAGTGTGCAGATGGTTGAACGTGTCATATAGACGAATAAGACGACTAAATTATACAGGGCAATTCGTAAGTCTAAATCTAAAATTTTTTTTGTCAACAGATATAAAGATACGAAGTTTCTATGTTTGGGCTTAAATTTTAAACGGCGATATCTTTGCAACAATTTGATGAAATTCAACTAAATTTAGCAGAAACGCTCTTTCACCGAGGCACTTTCCGATGTCTTATCGGTAAATTGAACGTCCAGGACCGTAGGTACTTGAAAAGCACTTTTTCCGATCGAATTTCGAAAAAACGGCAATGGATTTGAAGTGTACAGTAAAAATGTCATGAAATGAGCTTCTTAAATCGCATGTCACACTTCGACCAGCTTCACAAACACAGATTCTAAAATGCAGCTTCATACTTTGATCTGTTTTTGTGAAGCTGGTCGAAGTGTCGAAGTGTGGCGTTCGATTTAAGAACCTCAAAGTCGATCGGAAAATATGCTTTTTTATCAAAAAGTGCAAACCATTTCGCTTCAAGTACGGTCCTGGATTTTCAATTTTGCCGATATGTCATCTTGCAGTGCCTCATTAGAAGAGTATTTCTGCTAAATTTTGTTGCATTTCAATAAACCGTTGTAAAGATATCGCCGTGTGAAATTTAAGTCCAAACATAGAAAACACCCTGTATATTCGTACCTATTGGCAAAAGTCTTTTTCCCATAAATTTAGAGTTGCCACGACGTCCGCTACCTGGCATTTAACTACGTCGCATTACTGCCCTGTAAAGCGAAAAGGTCGTAACTGTATCATGAAATTTTGAGTTAAAGTTACTAATATTCCCAGGACCTAGTTCTATCTTATTGTATAACTAAAAAGTGGAGTCTGCAAATAGTTTGGCAGAAATTCATCAAAATCAAAAAGTCGTATCTGACAATATTAATAAGCAAAGTCATATACTATGGAATAGCTTGCATTTGCGGCTTTTAATTCTAATAAAGTTGTTAGTTTCAAAAGTCGTACCTATCTGAAAACGTTAGAAGAAGGAGTCGTA
Organism: Malachius bipustulatus; assembly: GCA_910589415.1. Taxonomy (NCBI): domain Eukaryota; kingdom Metazoa; phylum Arthropoda; class Insecta; order Coleoptera; family Melyridae; genus Malachius; species Malachius bipustulatus. Next base: position 45,650,386 of record OU342632.1, on the reverse strand, counting down.
TCGTATCTATTAATTTACCATTTCTTGAAGAATGAAGTCATTTTTAATAATAAAGTGTAAAGTTACCTACAGTATAAAATACCCTACTAAACCAATTATATTTAAGCATTTAATCACTTATTTTTGTATGATTTAAGTATTGCAGATCGTCTTTTTTACTACTTTTTCACTTAATCAATTGTTAGTCGAAAAAGTCGTAATATGTATCAAATGTCATATTTCGAGTGTAGCTAGAACAAAATCGAATGAGAGATCCATATTGCACTTAAACCTTAACGATATGTAGTAAAGTCACATGTTCTGAACTTAATAGCTTTCATTGCAAATTCCATTAGGGAAAATCCTAATTGCCTCAAAGTCAATTTTTAACAGTTATGACGTTTTATTTTAAAAGGACAGAGAAAGAAGCTATTTTCTGAAAATAAACATTTGGAACCATTTATAGGAAATTGTAAGTACCTACTTAATTATCGCGTCAGACCGTTGAATAATAATTATTGCGTGCAATAGTTAGGCCATTTAACTACCAGAACCCGTGATTTAAATAGCAAGGTGTAATAAAAGTAACGTTACGTCCCGTGGAAGCCATTTCTTCACTAATGCTAATTTTTCTTTGTTCTTAAATGATAATTAGGAGATGCAAGTAACTACGTGCAATGCTTGTTGAGATATGTAATTGTGAGCTTTGAATTAACTGCGAAATGCTTCTTTCGCGACTTACGACACTCTTCATGGGAATATTCGTTAGTTAGCTTGAGTTAATTTACTTCCTCAGTAAAGAGGTTTACACTGGCTCACGTTTATTTGTATTATTTTTTTGCTCAGTTAACAATCTTCGAGACAGACGTACTGTTGAATCCGTACGCACAAATAATGATAATGTCACTTTCTCCAATTTCGATAATGTTCATTACCTGTTGTAAAGGTGCGGTATAGTGTATTACAGCGACGGCTTATGTGTAGGTACACATAAATCCCTATATAAGCATCAATCAATATGATCAATAATAATTGTAATTAATTTTGAAGTAAATTGAAGCTATTACAGCATAAACTAATTTGTTTATAAAATTTGTGAGTTTATTGAGTTTTTACACAGTTTTGAAAGTGTGTTAAAGTCGTATTCTCTAATATAGGTACCTATACCTACTAATAAAATCTATTACGTAAATATTAATTACCTCTTACGTTATAGCCAGGCAGGTATCTATACTTATAAGTAGTTATTGCCCATCTCAATATTACCGTTACATTAATTGTTAAAGAGAAATTTATAAGCAAAATTAAAAAATTAAATGAAATAACAGCAATCAAACTGATTAATAATAAGAGTCCTAGGTTTAAAAGACGGGGTCCGAGGTCCGTTAGATCTTCAGCAGGAACAGAAATAAATCCAAGCGAAGAACACGTTATTTCGTTTCGCTCCGTGATTATACAAATCTATTTCTACGTTTTTCACTAGAAGCATAGTTTTTGTAACAAAAACTAATATTAATTAAATCACACATTCCCATACCTACCTCAGGTTCGAATCGAAACTGGTAGAAAGTTGCCAAAATTTACTAATAACATACTTACTTAGGTAAGTACTTTATTTCAGGTGTATTCTCGTCTTCCATGCTCAGGTGATCTTCGAGGTTCTTTAAATTCAACACTCTTGGTTTAATAATTATGTTGTTGCCAAACTGAGGGAAATGTACCTAAATGATATTACTCTGGGTACTTCCCTTTGCCAAATGCGGTCATTTAACACTATGGCTATTTTTTACAATTTCTTGTCAGGTTAGAAGTTTTAAACGAAATGAACACTGAAAATGATTTTATTTTTCTAGAAGTTTATTAAGAAACTGCAATATTACATTATAACGAGTCTTTCTTTCTGTTATTTAGGTTCGTCCAAAAAACAATAAATAAAACGATCCATCAAGTCCAGGTCATGATCTATGATCAGATTCAGGTAAGTTTTCAGGTGTTTTCAGGTAGGTAAAGCTTTTACAAGAGCCACAATAGAGCTACGGTCGCAGTGGAGGTGTCACAATGGCCCACTCAAAAGAACTCTAATCTAAAAATTCAATAACGGACCCCAAATCGCTGGACACATATAAAATTTTGGTAATTTTATTTATTTTCATCCTCAATAAAACACATCTCGTCTCCTTCATCTACCATAATTTCTCCCCCACTTTAGCTATACCCTGGGATGTGCATACAATAATAGCCTATGCGCGATTGTGCCTGTGCTTGGGAAAGGAAAAACCACATCAGATCCATCCGGTTGCAACTTAAATCCTGTCCTATTTAGGGAAGCAAAAAGTTATAAGTAGGTTAAGTTTAAGTTAGGGATAGAACCATATTTAAGGATACCAGGATACCACTTTGAGAGAAAGAAAAGGGGTCTGAAATGTTGAAGTTTATTCATGAAAAGAAAATGTGGTTTAATCCCGCAATTGACTGGTTGTCACAACCGCTTATATCGGTGTTAGCTACTCTAGTCTAATGAAGGTAATAGGGAACGTTTTGCCTTGATTTAGTTTTAATCTGGTTATTACATAAGGAAAGGATAATTATCCCTTTCGGCAGTTTTATACAAAAACCTCGTTATCTAACCAAAACACCTGGAAGATGGTAGGTTAACCTAAACCCTTCTTGTGATACACTCAACGGTGGATCTGGAGTACTATGGTGATAATCAAGGCGTTAGCATTATGGAGTATTTTGAATATAAGACACTTCAAGACGTGCTCAATTGCAAGGGAGTTCTGAAGAGAGTAAATGATATATCCTGTCCCAAGAATTATTCTGGAGCGTTGGTATAGCGATAGAATCCGGCATAGCAGTCTATGATGGAGCGGCGAGATTCCAATTATTGAAGGAAGGCATATCCGAATACGATAATATAATTGCAGTAACTCGAACATAAGAGCAAGAAAGTTAAGGTCACAAATTTCCAGCTTATCTCGATGAGGAAGAAGGTTAAGCAGGGGTGAAAATTTTATTAATACCTCTGCAAGAATAATGAGTGTTCTCTTAATCCTCAATTTATCAGTAAGATTTTTTTCTATTTTTTTCCCCAAAGTTCAAGGAGGTAATAATTATTAAAGAATAGGGTTTTTTGATGGTCAAGGATAATCAGGGAGTGCATACTCTCAAGGAGTTGAACTTAATCTTGTCCATTTTTTGAGAGAGGAGTTCACTGACGGCTGATCAATGGCATAAAAGGGCTTCAATGGACCCCTTAAAAGGACCGGTTGTTTTCCTGGAAAACATTTTCAACATTTCTGATTCTTATCTTTTCAGGAATAGATTGTCTAGAGTCTTGTCTTGTGAAGAGAATTATTGCAGATTTTTCTGGTGAGATTATGAAGCCTTTTTGACCAAAAGTCATAAGCTATGCGTTTTTCCACAAACAAAATTCAGTACTCTTTTAAACTTATACAGGGTGTACCAGCTCGATTTAGACAACGGTAAGGGCCGTGTAGGTCTCATCAAGACGAAACGTTTTTTTATTTGAAGTTTTTGGATTTGGACCTTCATTGCGGAAATATGGCCGACTTCCGGTTTTTAGTTTTTTGGCTCCAGTTTCGGCATTTTTAGGTTCTCGACCAAACTGAAACTAGTTTTGGAAACTTCTTAGCTTCAGTTACAACTTTCATATTGAAGTCAAGGTTCTATCTCTGTTGGATTCAAAATCTTAAGTTTTCAATTTGATTCAATTTGAATTGATTCAAAGACTTATTAGAATTTAAAGTCTTGGGCATGTCGCCATTTTGAATCCAACAGAGTGTATAACCATCGAGGGACTAACGTTTGTGTTTCATCACAATGGTTTCAAGTAAGAGTTGTAAAGATTTTAGAGCAGAATCCGTTTTTTTCAAATAATGGACCGATGGAGGATATTCAGTTGTGTCATATACTCTTGGACGAATGTCCTGTAATATTATCTCTGCTGCGCTCATCATATTCATGGGTTCGTCTTCAGGATTGTTCTTTCGGTCATTATACCAATTGTCATACAGAATCTTTCGTCTAACATCTGTGAAACAGATGTCTACCCAATGACTGCAGCCACGACGAATCTCTGCAAAAGTAATCATATCGTTAAAGTGAGTCTGGAGGGGGATTTTGACTCTCATTCATTCCTGTTGTCAGCATGGTAAGAATATAATGCAATCCATGCACTCTGGGATATTTTTTGGTTCTGGGTATTTCTTCTGTCTTTGCTGGATGTCAGGCTGTACAACTTCTTGTGGCATAATTTATGGTCCTGGCATCAACTGCAACTTAGTCAAAAGTAGGTACAAGGCGATCTGTCCCCATTTATTATCTCGACGACTGGCTGCTTCGAGCATTAATGCCCTCGCGTTCATTGATTCAATTTTGTGCACCTCGTTTCTGCGTGACTTGGGAAGCTACTTTTGGAGACGGAGAAACTCCCCAATGATTTCCTCCCCACAAAGGAAGCAAGTGCTCTGAATACTCATGTGGTCTGATGCTCTTGAGGTCGATGGGTGGGGTTGTAAAATTTGTTGACCTCCACGATGAGTACCTACATGAGTCAGCATTATGCGGAGTGGCGTATCTCTTTCTACAAGCATCATGAACGCTGACTTCGTGCAGCTTTTTCAAAAACTTTTCATTCTTCCTGAGGCCAAGTTCCAACACACTCGCAAGTAATAGCATTTGGATACCGCGTTTTTTACGACTTTTTTTTACATACATCTAGTGTCATTTTTTTTGAGTGCCAGCCGACACACAAAACAGACTCACGGCTGAACTGACATTGTTTCATTCGCTGCACCAGTTTCTAGTACCTGGGAACATAGAAACAATAAAATGTGTATAAGTTTTAATTTCAAACCTGATTTATTCTACTTTTCCGATTTTTTATGCTTTTTTGCATGATTTTTATGCCTTTTGTCTCAATGATTCAAAACTCCATTGTTACCTTCTTTTCGTTTGTTCGAGATTGTCAGTGAACTAAAAGTCTCATAGACTTCGTTCTATGCTTTGATGAAAGTACTAATGTAAAGAACTTAATTTTTGAAAAATTTTCTCGTAGGACGATCAATTTTTGCCAATATTTTGTTCCAGACGGGAGCAAAAGCAAAACTGGACGAAAGTTGTCCCTATAGGGTTTATAAAGCTACGGTTGAGCTTGAATTGTTACAAATTTAATTAACTTTAAAAAAGTAGTGAATTTTGTTTTTAGAACAACGGACTTAATGACTTGCTTTTGACTTTAGAGTGAAAAGTGTAAAAAATCCCAAAATTTAGCAGTCTTTTGCCAGGTGCACATGCAATAAGCACAAGTTTCTCGAAGTTGTAAATTTTGATTTATACCACCCTAAATGATCCAAACAACATACCAAAAAACCAGAACTACATCAAGCTTTCCGATATTATTGTTAATTTTTAGTGGACTATTATCCAACCCTATAATTATTACAAAGAAATAAGACAAAAATAAAAAAATGGAAAGTAAAAAAGAGCCTCATGAAAAATTAAAAAAAAAAAAATTAAATATTGGGAGGGTTTGAAAGCGTCAAATCCAGAGACTAAACTAAAGAAAATTTTCATAACCATTTTTTACATTTTAAAATAATGTAAGTAGCCGCAAAAATGGTGTATAGTACCTACCCATAATAGTTTCTTCCTTAACTCAATAATTGAAAATTGGCACGTAAATGATTTGCAATAATAAAACATGTAAATTATTGTTCCGGTGTTACAAATATCAAAGCTCAACAAACTACTAGTTGAAGGCTATACTAACGGAAAGGCTGCCCTGACCCAAACTAAATTTTATGAAATCCAACAAACTGTTTTATTCAATTACATGTATTTTCTAATATAAATGTGGAAATATGAAGGATAATTAAACTGATTATGCCATTTTGTGTTCCTATAATAATAATAACACATATCTTCCAAGTTTAAATTTTTTATCTTCTTTTTCACCTGGAAAAAATTGATAGACCACCCTTAAATTAAGGCTGGAGCTACAATTGTTTAGGTAGCATAATATATCTTATTGGAAATATCTATGCAGAATAGGTACACCAAAAAATATAAAATGTTTATTAAATAATTTCAATATAATTGATAAACAATTATTATCGTTTATAGATAATAATTTATTGAAATAAAATAACTGCGCACTTATTGCGTTTATTTAATGAAGACACTTTCGGTAAGTAGGCAAACCAGGAAGACTCTCATAGAAAAAATCATGGTCAAGCAGGGACATAAATAATCAAACATCTCACTATAATATCATAGGTGTTTATTCCTGTTGTTCGTCCTACCTGCAACTGTTAATGGGTATATTATTTTTTATTCGCCTCAGCTTACTTGAATAAATTACACATTCCTTCGCATACCGGCAACCTCGCCAGCAGCTCCGTAAACCCCACCTGTTCTCACCTTTCCTTGGCTTCAGTCTCTTGCAAACCGTCCTCGGCGAGCATACAGCAGGAAACAGACAATAGTTATGAACCAGAGATCGGTACGCGGAAGGTAGTGATCAGCAGTGCTATGGGGCCCAAAGGGGCTTTCAGAGACGCCCTATGTGCGGTGTTTGTGTTGTGGTGTATGCATTTGTGGGTGCCTGAATGTGAGGGGCATGTTGCTCTTACCTTTCCTCCTGCCAGGAAGTACGATTTGGATTTCTTGGACAATTCCAGAACTAAGCCACCATGTGGAATGCCTAAAGGTAAGTTGGCTAATTTTGGGCTTAAGAAATCAAGTTTTCTAAACTTCCTGCGTAGTCATAGATATCTTGGTATTGCGACTTTTAAATATTTGAAGAGAATAGAATTTGTTTTTGTTGTGTTCCCTGGAAATAACTATGTAAATAATAAAGAACTGACAAGTAAGCCAAATAATTATTATTTTAAAACTAGACCATACTTAAATAAGATACTCGAGCAGGTATAAGGAATAAGAATTTACATTATAATTTATTAATAAAAAATTTTTGGAGCCATTGAAAATTTGCTGCTTGATTCTGCTTCTTTCGTAAAAAATAACCATGTAAAGAAAAAAGCTATTTTGGCTTCATTATATTCTAGATAGATATAAATAGGTATAAGATTTTGATCTAGGTTGACAGGGGATACCGCCGAATGCTCTAATATTATTCTCTTATAGCCCATCAGCTATTGCAAACTTGCGTAGAGCAATAGATAGAACAAAAAAATTCTCTTTAAACTCAAAATTATCTCAACATAACTCTATATTTTCTCTAGGGCCATTTCCTTTGATGCTTGGAGTTAGATTCTAAGCCAGTTTTTCGTCCTGTCCTAGATCTTTCTCTCCCAACGGATGTTCCTTTAGAATGTCTTCCGAAATTCAGCCGATTGTAAGCTCAAAGATTTATGCAATACCTACTTATTTGTGACTCATTATGATCGTAGATTTACACTTTCCATTAAGAGGAACTCTTATTGTGCCTCGTATCATGACATGCTTGATGCACGGTTAATAGATAATACTTAATATGTAATACGCTTAACCAATTCTACCAAACTGGGTGTGGGATAAACCACGTAGGTACTTGAAAGTCTAACCGGCTATTTCGAAAGCGAAGAATAAAATTCCGGTAACTCTCTATACATAGCCCTATCAAGGATATATTTATATTCCCATAAGACACTATTGAAAACCAATCGTTAGATAGAGCAAGTTGAAGTTCTCAGGGTCTGCCAGAAATGACAATTGACGAAGTGACACTTAGAAGCATTGCTTTTAAATACGCTGTAATTTTTTTGTAGCAAACCTTAACAAACATTAAAGGAAGCTGAATTTCCGGTTGAACCTTTTGATAGAAACTCGATCTATCAATTGGCACAGACTTGTTCCCTGTCTGCGGCCAGCCCTCCTGATACATTTGGGCCCCTCTTGGCGTTTATGCCGATAGTCATTATGCTGCCGGGCGACGGAAAAAGCCGTATGTGCAGTTTAGGTAGTTTCGATAAAGCCTCCAAAGTTTTAACATTTCTAAACGCCAGCCGTTTCAAAATTAATGAATCAATTTTGTTCTGATCTTTTTTATTCACTTACTAATGTACCGTAGGATTTGATATGGATTTCTTTGTAAGCGTACAAAATGCCGTTGTATTTTTTTTGTCAAAAATGTTGACATAAGGAACGTAAGTGACCACCCAATGTACTTACATACACATACTATAGACATACTAGTGTTTTCATTAAACTGATTTTGAGCATAATAAAAAATTATAGTACATACAAAACAAACGCCGTATGTAACCACATACGGTGTTTATGTTTTTATGTGTTGAATTTCCAAACACTTTATCCAATTATTTCCACATGCGGTAAAAATACGAAGCAATTCCTTCACATACGTTACAATTGTGTAGTAAATTTGAGAATGTGAACTGTGAACGAAAAATTACAAACCGTCAAAATTAAAAAAATTATTTGTTCGGTCATTTTCGAACATTTTTTCTTCATTTATCTTTCATTTGATAGAACTAACCAATAAGTACCTATCCAAAACACCAAAAATCCGAATTTTGAAAAAATGCCCATACGCTCTTTTTTATGATATTATTGTGGATAATTGCGTCATGGTTTCTCTGCCTCTCTTGTCCTCTTTTATGACCAAAACTTGTCGGGTCATAGCTTGATTTTCGCTCCTGCGCATTACGTGGCTGAACCAGCGTAAACTGGCTTCTCGTTTTATTTTCTTGGATTTTGGCTGCTTTAAATGTCCCTCGGGACAAGAATTGACACAGAGACTAATAAAGGTAGATATAGTCAATGTTAATTAAGACCACCTATGCTTAAATGCTTAAAACCACCTAAAATCTTTGATTGAATTGTTTATTTTCTTAAAAATCATTGAAGTGCAGCTACTGGCAATGGTTCACGCGTAAAGGGCCGCTAGGTGTCAAACCGTTCAGTGAAGAAGACTTTTTAATCGTTTTTTGTTGGTTTTTAGGACATCTTAGGACAATTCATAAACAATCTTTTGATATTCATTCAACTGATGGCCTCGCGAACCTGTTTTGGAAAAACGACCTGATGATATGGGTCCTAATATATCATTTGTAAAACCAGTCAAGGTTTTCTTGACTGGGAAGAAAAGAAACAAATGGAACACCTATGTTTAACAAAAAGAGGACTGGTTTGGCAAATAAATGGTACAAATACAGGCATAGATACCGGAGCTGGTGTATATGGGGCTTAGAATTTTTAGTCTAAAATATGGAGCAAACCCTTGGGCCTAGGGGACATATGCCACTATTGTATATTCCAGCCTGAAGTAGGTTGTATGTACGGGAGAATATTATAAGGAACTGCAATGTTAGGTAAATCTTCATCCTCTCCAACAGTCAGGCTAGCTTTAAAGCCCCTGAAGTCTATAAAATCAAATGAAGCTTGATCAGGGAATTATTGCGAGACCTCGTTGACTTAGCCAAATGCAACAAGGTGACACTTGCTTGAGCAGCACATAGTCATCGAAGTCTGTAGATTTTTAAATTTGTAAAAATGTTGTTCCTGTGATGAAGAAGATGAGACAGGTTCTCTTGTAATATTTGAGTGTCCAGCTCGAATTTGATATTGATGATTACCAATTTTAAACTCATGTTTATTACTAATTTTTTAGTTTACAATTTTAGTTTATTACAAGTTTTTAAATTTTGCATTAAGGAGGAAACTTTGCGAGACCTTGGTTCTCTCCATTCTAAATTATGGTTTACTTTTGTACTCTCCATGCCTTTATCAAACGACTAAATACAGGCTCCAAAAAATTCAAAACTATTGTTGCAGGTTTGTATATGGTCTTCGCAAACATGACAGGGTATCCAATAAAATAAACACTCTTGGATGGCTTAAAGTGGACGACATTTTTAGGTATCACATGAGATCATTCGTCTTTAGGGTTCTGGCTACATCTTCTCCCTCTTACCTTAGGGAAAAGCTTTTATTTAGAGGCGATATGCATGGACGAACTATTAGACATGGTAGAACTTTAATGATGCCGAGATATCGCCTTGCCTCATTTAGAAAATGTTTTTCGTACAACGCCGTCTCTGTGTATAATTATTCTATACCTGATAGTTTTAAGAATGCTACTCTACATTGCTTTAAAAAGCGTTATAGGTGGGACCTCGTTCGGAGAGCAGGACAGGCTTTGCACCTGGCCGGGGGCTAATTTAATTTAATATAATTTAATTTAGTTTAATTTACTGAATTTGTTGATTGGTTGCACTCAGTTATCCCTTTGTTGTTATATCTGCTTATTGTTGACAGTGTCTCAAGCTCATATTATTTGAATGTTGTGCTTACATAATATATTTATATTAGTAATGAGGTTGAGTGGAGTAGCGATTAGCTAGACTTCGCCTCATGCCATTGTAATATAGTATTGTATAGTATTGTACAATATATCCAATAAAGGCGCTTTATTATTATTATTATTATATATTTGAAGTTGAAAATGTATAGTCTAATTTTTTTAATCATATTGGTGCTACTCACATGAGCTGCGCTCAAGAGATCACCAGTGGTTAAAATTAAATGGTAATACATTAACCAGAGGTCTAAAGTAATCAGAACTTGCGCAACCATCCCTAAGTCTGTTATCCCCGAATTTGACAACACATTATCAACATGCATACCTCAGCGTGTCCCATGACTCGATGGTCATAGTTTAAGAGAGTATTCTTTGGACAATTTTAAGTCGAAATAACCCTATACACATTTTCCCAAAACTCAAAAGTTAAGAAGTTATGAGCATTTTGAATTTAACAGTAACCAATCGGTATATGTATAATAGGCATGTAATGTTTTATCACATTGTCATGGCGACAATTCTTTTTTTGAGTTTTGGGCAAAAGTGTTTAAGGCACTTTCGACTTAAAATTTTCCGAAGAATACGTGCTTAAGCTAAGTAACCATCGAGTCACGGGACACTGTATGAAGCTTTTTTAAGTTAATTTTGAACACAACGAATTTCTTCCTGGTTATGTATTATTTTTCTTGAGTAAAGGTTGTTTTAGTAATAAATTTAACAACACTGGCGACGTTACCAGTTTAGTAATACCTTTATAAATCCGGAAGGTATCCGAAAATCTGTGGCGATGTTTTCTGTCAGACTTTTCACCGCTTGGATCATTTTGAAGGCAACCTAATTCGCGTTGCATAATTTCGCCTTGGGCAGTGATAGTGAATGATAGGCCTATAAAAGCAAAATTACTTGTTTACGAGTTTATGTATATTGTTCATAGTTTTCCTTTCAATGTGTTCGTACCCCATCTTGATGTGCATGATATTACAAGCGTCTGCTAGATCATCTCCTGTTTTTATGGTTTTGATTTCGTTAGTTGATGACCTTATTGGCCTCGCATTGTCTATTTAAGTGCATGCTACCACGCGTCTTTCTCAACAGTTTTCATATCTTTTGCTATCTCTTTTGCTCAAAGTTAATTACATTCAGGCGTCAATATGTTACGTTAATTTTGGTGTTGAATGTTTGAAATCATGCGGAATTTTCCAGTCCATCCCAGGGTATGGGCATTATTTAAACCGTTTTCTCGAATTACTCTCAGCAACTCTGAAATCAATTACATATTACAATGACAACATTGCAAAAGTTTCTGATATCGTCAGATATATATCGAAAGCCAAATTTGCAGATAAGGTTCTGGTGTGGTGCTACATTTCCTTCAAAAGTGTTAAAGTGTATCAAGACCTTATGGGGGTAGAGTAAGAAGGGGAAGACATTAATAGACAAAGCTACGACATTGGGAAATTTCATATCAAAACTGGTTCTTTTTATTGAAGAAGAGCACAATGACATTTGTTGATCACAAAATATTGTAATAGTCCGGGAGCTCCCCCTTTCTTAATTGAGAAAGATTGGTCTATAGATTCAAACTACTTTTCTATAAATTGCCGCATTAAATTTGGCTTGATGGTCGCCTAGTATAGGTTTTACATTGTATACGAAATACTAATGCGCATCGAACAAACTATCATTTACAATGCTAGCGGTCTAACCGCTAAAATTTCGGGCATCCTGGAAAATATCCACTCATTTTATTTAGCGGGAAGGTTTCTCTATTGTTCCAGGTGCAAATATAATAACCTTTCGGTAACCTTCTCCTCATTCTAGTTAGGTATATATTTACAAAAATGTTTTCGTAGCAATGTCAAGTTATGGTAAACCAGCGGGATAAAACTTTATGGGATACTGTGGGGCAACTGTACTGCAGCCCCTGTAAGACCTGATGTGTGAGTTCTGATGAACATATTTATCCACCAGTCCATACAATTAACCAATTAAATCTTTTCCCGGGCCTCCCCGAGTTACTCTTCACTCTTGTGCTCGGTTCTTAACTCACCTGGGCTACTTCATGCCTCACCGGCCCGGGGCTTTGTTTTCATTCATGTTCCCAGTTGATCTCTGGTCTCTTATCTTACCGCCCCCTGGTATGTTAATTTCTAGTCTGGATTCCTGGCTGGACGTCTTATCTTCCTATTCATATCTAATAGTATTCCTTTTGAAGTTTCACAGTTATGTTTTAATTTATTGACAACATTGTTTCTTATGTAGGGCAAGTAAATATTTTATTTAAAGTTTCATTTTATTAATAATTACTGATCGCTTGGTGCTTTCAGTTATTTTCCTGTTTGAAGAAAAAAGGCCCCACCGCTTTATTGAACCGCAGTATCATTTTGTTCAGCGAGACAGGAATCCCACTAATCTTCCTCAGACTCTTTTCATAGAAGATTTCTGAACTATTTTGCCTCCGAAAGCTTACAACGGAGACTGGACTTACAACTTGGACGCGTAATATTCCTAAAAATTAGAGAAATCGATTTAAATGCCGTGCAGAACATGGTGCGGAAGACCTGCAAAAAACTGCGACTTGTTGTAGAAGAACATGGTTCACCTAATCAATCTAATATCAAGAGCGGAACGAACCCCATTTCAGCGAGTATGAAGTCAGACGATTTCATACGAGCTTTTAAATTGGCTTCGGTAAGACCGAGATATAAAAATAAAAAACTTCAAAAATTCAACCGCTGTCAATCGTTAATTTGGTAGGTATATATTATTATTGTTTTAGCGCGCTTCGACTTGCTTGAAACATGCGTGTATCGTTGTATCGATCTCGGGAGCTCTTAACTGTCGTTATATCAATCTAATAACCACTACCGTGAAATCTTTTCAACACTGGGGCTTCGACACATTTTTTCGACACTTTGAAGCGAGCCTTTGTAGTACATCGGCCTGCAATAACAGTCGTCATTCGGCCAGTTGTTTTTTATCGAAAAGTCAACTTTCATGTATGGGCGAGATGGGTTTAATTTTTTTACACTTTTTGATCAAATGAGCCTTAAAACGGCACAATGATCATAATAATCGCAATAATTACAACACAAGTTAATAACATTCACCAAGCTTGAAATATGAAGTAAATACCTAAATTGTAGACCAGAAACGTTTCTAATACCTACCGACTCTACTGTGATGTGAACTGTGAATGAGGTAGAATCTAACTTTTCAAATTATGTTCTTTAATTGAATTGCTATGTAGTACCTGTCAAAAGATTAACCTGAATTAGATACGCAAACATCTCTTATTGCAAACTCTTCCAGTTGGTGATAACTGATCACTCTTCCAACATTACCTTTTTTAATTATATACTTTCCTTTCGTTTATTGTAACTGCTATTTCAGTCAGATAGGTAGGTATACAACTAATACAAATTTGATATTACTGTTATGTCGGGTATATTCTATAAAGATTTATCACTGAACTTACCAGTCCATGAAATTACATAAGATATTATAATATACCTGCGAACGCACGGAAATCAAATTTACTTGATGTTACAAAACGATGCTTTTCAAAACAAATTTACTATGGATTTATGTTGATTTTAATATATTTTTTATTTCGTTGTGGCCGCCAGCAATAAGAATTAGTTCAGGCACTTCTTCAGATATTTACAGTTGCCTTGTGCCCGTATTCGGAATCATCCATAAATGTAAATAAATCTTTGCATCGTTTTACACACGAAGAAAAAACTCTGAAAAATGAATGAAGATTTTCGCTGCTGGGATTAAAAAAGGAGTTCCCGTTATGGTCAGCACTGAAGAAACCTTGATGTAGCTAGCTATACGCTAGAAGCTTAACTCCAAGACTAATCAATCGAATCAGCGCTTGTATGATGATTATTAATGTGTAAAAAGGATTGATAATTTATAAATCAGCCTGCTTGTGGCTTTTGATTTCTATTTCTATAATATATCGATATGCAATAATTCTGATGTTATGTAGAAAGCTGATTATGGTAATTTGTATTTTTTTTTTCTTAATAACTTTCGCGAGATTTATGGAACCTAAAAAATGATCACGTATGGATATTAATTTTTTATAAAAATTCTCTAAATGAAAGTAAAAATACCAATTAAATATTAGTAAATTATTTGCCTTATAGTAATACAAGAATTTGCTCAGCTATTTTCAAAATATGTTGAATAACTATTGCTTTATTACTGTAAGTACCTACTGATGGTAGAGTAAAACCTTACAGTTAACATTCCTCTTCGGTCGTCTTGGCTGGTGTACAAATAGCTCATTCCTCGCATAATTATAGTTCCCAAGAAATTTCCCCTTTGGGTGGTGTCTTCCGATAAAAATACCTATTTTGTATCTATGTATTATAAATAAGAACATAGGATTTAAGATAATACAGAATAATAGTGAAGGTTTTAAGATAAATAATAATAAATTTAATAACAATTTTCTTTAGAAATTTAATAAAATAATGAAACAGTTTAATAAACAATAATGAGGAGAAAGATTATTCTTTTTCACAATGGGATTTATTTTAGTTACAATTGAAAGGTTTCCTATATAATTACGTACAGCAGCAAAAAATATTAAAACTTCTAAGTCGCTCGTTATTATAGTAGAAACTACACATTAAATAATTATACAAATTTATGAGAATATCAAAGTTTCTCCATATCTAAACGTAGATAAACGACGACTTTAAGAAATATGTAGAGGTTTCTTACATTTCTGATGAACAGGAGCTCTGAACAGCGATACTTGTCCACTGTTTCAAAATAAATTTGTTTAATTTAACAAAAATAAAAATGAACTGTGTATTACCACCTATGCATTACTGCCGAAATAACTTGCAGTAGCTATCATTAGTAAAAAAGAAACTTCGGAGCAAATGCAAACAGAAACTTAAGTTTGGAGGAACATTTCTGCTTGCCGCTTCTCCTTAACGCACGTTATTTCGACCGTGAGGTTAATAAATTTACAATTTTTTAAATAAAGCGAAAAAAGAGGAGCTCGTTCTTCTCTTGATACTACATACTTATACTGAGCCTGCTGTACTTTGTTTTTAAATTAACAAGATAAAAAATTTGTTTGACTATTTCTTTTATATCACTTTTATCACAATGTGAATCTGCACCTCACCACTTCCCACTGCTTGCCTTCATAAAGTTAATTCGAGCGTTAATCCATGTTTTTTCAAAGTGATGCGAGAAAAAAAAAATTTTGGGCACACTTTTGAGAAGCATACAGTAGAGGTGACACATTCAGAAGTGCGATGAATATCTCGGTTCGGTACGCGATTTAGCTAGGCAACCCATTTGCGATTTAAATATTAAAAATAAAATATTATCTAATATTTAATCTTTGTCATCATCAAATAACAGATGAGGTATACAAGCAGGGTATCCCAGTTTATGGAAGAATAACTTCAGCATTCGGTAGAAAAAGTAATTTTAAGGATGAAAATTTAATACAACATGCATCGAAAGGTTCTACTTAATAGTTCTCGAGATATAGGAAGTTGATTTTTCTGGAGGAGTTGAGGAAATTGACTCATTGGAATTTCTCAAAAACTTTCACAGTAACTGCGTTAATTGAAGTAGGTGCGTAATTTGATGCTCTCAAAGAAATATTATTCTATTCAATGACAGAGATCTGGGTATATCGTTACCTTTTTTATTAAATAATTTCTACCCCACTAATTTTAATACAAATTTCTTATTTTTTATAGATACCTTGTTTTATTTAGAGGAGAAAAGTCATCCTATGTTTTTATTGTAGGATGCACTGTTTTCAAGATATTCCACAATGTATCTTGCCCTGCAAGTTTTTTCTAATTCAACACGCTTCAATAACGATCACCAATTTCTGGAAATACTCGATAGTATTGATTTTCAGGTTTGTTATCTTACATTGTTAAATTTCTCGGAAACAGTGCATTGTAAAACAAAAACGTAGGATGATTTTTCTCCTCTAAACCACATTAGGTATCTACTAAAAATATCAAATTTACATTAAAGTCAGTTGCGTAGAAATGATTTAATAAAAAATGTAACGACATACCCAGATCTTCGCCACCTGTTGAATAATGTTTCTTTAGGAGCATCAAATCATGTACTTCAATTAACTAAGCTAGAGTGAAAATTTTTGAGAAATTCCATTGAGCCAATTTCGAGACATCCAAAAAAATTAGTTTCTTTCAGAACACTCAACACGTATCTCGAGAACTAAGAACTTTTAGATGCATGTTGCATAAGACTTTCTTCCTTAAAAATTAAAAAAATTAATACATTTTCTTTCGAACACTGAAGTACAAGGGTACTTACTATAAACTGGGACATCATGTATATTTCTAATAATATTTCTAATAACCCTTATATTGCGAAAAAATTTAAAGACACATTCTTTCGTGAAAAATTAAACAAAATATTTCTATTATCGTGTGTCTGGAAATGTACCGTTTTTGAGATATAGAATATCAAAGAAATAATTATTCTCCAGTTTTTTTTGAAGATATCTCGGGGACCATTTGAAATACAGAATTCAGCTTTTGTACTTGTCATATCATTGTCATAAGCCACCTTTTCAATACCAATTCATTTTTCTATTCATGTGCCATTATACGAGAATGGACTGCAGACTGCAGCGTATATTGGGGGATATTATAGGGTTGGGATAAATGGCTATTTTTCTCGAAATGGGTTCAGGCTAGCAATTAATAATTAATGCCAAGAGTACTTTTTTGTGTAGAAAATATTGACGGTTTAAAATGTGTTTTTAAATTGTCAATTTTCCCAGGGTATCAGAAACTAGGAATAAAAAAAACTCGCGCAACTCCAAAATCTTCGCCACTGGCATAAGAAAAAAAAATAGTTAGTTTTAAAAAAAGAACTAATACCAATAATGAGATTTGTACAAAAATTGAGTTCTGTATATCTCAAACGACTCCCGAGATATCTCCAAAATACTAAAAGAATAATATTTTTTCAACACACGTTAATAGGATATCTTTTGCTTATTTTTGACTTAAGAATCTGTCTTTAAATTTTTTCGTAATATTAAAGATACACCATGTATCATAACGGATATCATAACAGCCGAACACTGCCCTTAGGGGAACCACAGGCGTAGCGGTTTCTGTGCAAAAAGCAAAACGAATACTGGAGGACAAGGGTTACGTTACGGTCCAGAAAGCGGCTTAAATGCATATGGTTAACTCAAGAGGTCATATGTTGCTAGAATACATTGAAGAAGTAGAGGGATTGAAGAACGTGGTTATTATGATGGAAGTAAACGAATCATACAGGGAAGATATCTTTGAGACTCAGGGGTCCCGGTCCCAGGGAATTTGGTGAACGTGAGGGGTTTGAATTTAAGAGGGAATCCATGAACTCGGGAGAGATGCAGAAACTTGTTCATACTCTCAATTGTTGCTCCATTTGCGGAAAATTACGATCCAATTTTCTATACGTGGACGACAATAATACTCGTCTCGCATAGTGTATGCAGTGATACTAGAGCGTAATATCCACAGAATGGATTGACCGGCGTACTCACCAGATCACCAGACCAAAATCCATAATGGAACACGTTTTTTCGAAGAACATTCTCCTGTTAAGAACATCACCAGAATCTTTGCTTGATATCTTTTACCATAATTTTTTCTGACTTACCATCGCACTACTTCTTCTTCCTCTCGTTATTCTTGATAGTTTTCTCTTCCCAGCGGTGACTTGTTGTCTGATGAAAGCAACTTTACTATTATGTACCTATTTTAAGTTGTAAGTTCTTCGCTTATAATTATTTCAGTCCGTATACATAATTTCAGCAGAGAACTCAAGCATAAAAATATTACCTACGTTTCTACTTGCGGGGTATTACCAAATAATATTTGCTTAGGCAAGTTATTAGAACAAATCAGTTAATAATAATTATTCTTGAGAATTTTTCTTTGCTTTCTTCTTCAATTAATAATTTTTTATAGATTAATCTTGATAGCAGACTTACCTCAAATAGACAAATCATGTTGTGCTCTAATGGATAGCTGATAATAAGTATTACCGCGATCACACTAATAAGCATACGTATGGTTTCGTCATGCAAAACTGATCAGGAATTCGCA
Organism: Malachius bipustulatus; assembly: GCA_910589415.1. Taxonomy (NCBI): domain Eukaryota; kingdom Metazoa; phylum Arthropoda; class Insecta; order Coleoptera; family Melyridae; genus Malachius; species Malachius bipustulatus. Next base: position 45,631,927 of record OU342632.1, on the reverse strand, counting down.
TACATAATATGGGAAATAAGAAAATTTAACTGTACCTACATGAACAGTTAAGCAATCATGTAAATTTTCGAGAAAAATTCACTGCCACTTTGCAATAATTAATGATTTAAAGGATTATCGCAACTGTACTGGTAGTGGTGCGTCCGGAGATTGCCTCCAGCTGGTTTACGTGAAGCAAGTTTGACGCTAATATTAATTAACCGGTGATACCTTGCAAGAAATTCTTTAATAGTCCCTGCATTTCAGCTCGATTTCAGTAATTTTACATATTTAATAGATTATCTCTATTTCAAGAGGTTATTAGTCATGTGTGAGTGAGTGACTGGTAGATAAAATGAAGAAGTTGAGTGTCGGATTTGATTGCTGATCATTAATTTTAATATCATTACTTTGTTATCATTACTTAGGTATTAGACGTTTTAATACTCACCCACTATCTAGGTAGGTATGTGCTTATGTATTTAACATTTTAATGCTTATAGAGCTTAATAAATTAAATACTAAATGTTTCCTCTTAATGCACTAGTTGTTATTAATTGTACACCTATAGGTATACTTAGATAGAATAACTGGAGCAGTTAGAGGTCGTCAGTATATTACTTCTTTGGTGATTCAATTTATAATATATGTGCAAGTCGAAGTTGAGTAATGTGCCTTTCAAAATCTATTTAATAATGTAACAAATTTACATTTAAATTTACTATGTGGGGTTTGTTTTGTTATGGTAAAAGATAATTAACATAATTATTTCAAGGACTTTTTATAAGGATTGCATATCTTTATTAAACTATGTATTGAGGTTCTCTTGATGACAAAGTTGAAGAAAATTTTTCAATTAATTTGTTTCATTGGATATATTTTTATAGCTTCCTTCAAATCATCACCTTTTAAAAATGCAGTTTTTTTAGTCACGTAAATTGACCTTTATCTCATCAGACCCCCCCCCCCCCTCCAGCCTCAGCAAAAATGTTTGCGAATTATAGAATGAACCATTTAATTGCTTTTTTTGAAAACGTCTACATAAAAAACTTTCATGTTGTGTATATTTTTTTATTTAGTAGCAAAATTTTACTCCTTTTGGCATAAAAATCTACACGGAGCAGGGGCGTGTAGGGGAATCCCAGTTATGGTTACGAAACTTATCTCTATACTAAGTTGCACCCTTGAGAAGTTATAGGCCTTGAAATAGAAGTTTCAAATTTCAAATAAAATCAATATCTCTGTTATTCTTGATCTTAGAAAAACCAAATTTGGTATTGGTCTTGTCAGCTAAGCTGGCCATAACGTCATTGATTATACAACTGCAAGGTTGCCAGTTTTCAAGACATGATGAATTTTTCAGTGTCGGTAAAGCTCAATGTAAAGGTTAGGTCAGGTAATAAATTAATCAAAAAACAACTGCTTGGACGAGTGGAAGATATCATAACACAAATAACCAATATCACAAACCCCCTCGCATCGAAATTTCTGGAATAAGATGAAAAATTTCCTTGTGAATGACATTAATAAATTATGGAGAAAATGATAATTTGACAGTTATTTTATTCGAATAAATCCTACTACATTGCTCGGCATTGCAAGGTTGGTATAAAGTTGATGTCATTCGTGACGTCATAGCCAGTTTAACTGACACGACCCATACACGCGATATGAGTGTACCAAAAGCGAGACCAAGAGAATTCATTGACGGTAAGTAGAGTTAAATTGTGGCATTTTAAAGGGTTGATAAGGGATGATGCACCCTTAAAATGTTACAGAATTTTTTTACCCATTAGCAGATTCAAAAAATTATTGTTTCATTTTATGGAGAATTTAATTCTCAAACTTTTATTTCTCTTGTTATTTTTCAAAAAAAACTTTGTAATTTTCAATTTTTCTTCCTGATCGTCCAGTTTTACATTCAATAATTTGAAAGCCTTTGAATTTTTGTCGATTTTAAAGAATCAACGAAATCAAGAGTATGATTTTAGATGTTAAAGAGCAAATTTTAAAGAAAAATTCAGTAAAATGTTAAGGGTGCATCGTCCGCTATCAACCCTTTAAAATGCTACAATTTAACTCTACTTATTGTCTCATTGCTCTTGGTGCACTCACAACGTATGCCAAATTTGGTTTATCTAATTTCAAAGCCTATAACTTCTCAGGGGTGCAACTTAGGGGTGCAACAATTTTCTTACACTTTATCGTTTCAAATTAAAGGTCTTACAGTCATTTATCATTAGTCTTTATTTAAATCAGTCACAACAACTATAACAAATCAACAATAATCAGTTCTTCTTCTTTACTCAACACAACTATGCTCTAATTTCACTTGACTTCTACAGACTATTTCCAATATCCACTTTGATTTTCCTGTGGTGTTCTGTGGTGTTCGTAGATGTTAATTTTTCAGAAAGTTTATCCTACAATGTTTCTTTTTTAATTTGAATTGTTTAAAAAAATCGTGGCCCAAAATCGTTAAGCCAATCTCGGGTTTTTCAATTAATTATTGCTTGATCAAAAACACATTATTTAGAAATAGAGTGTGATAATAGTATATTATGCAACGAGCTTATAATGAAGGCTATTAACACGCGAGTATGATGATCATAAGAGCGTATTAATAGCCATTATCTGCGAGTTCCATACACTATTTTTTCTACGACCCTTTTTTATTTCATAGAAAAGATTAAAAAATTATATATTTTAACAATGACCCGTGTACAATTGCGGATCATTGAGGTTAAGATAGGTTGCTATTTGTTTACGCATATTACCAAATTTTCTCTTCGTCGCTAAGGTTATTCTGCTGAGACATGTTTTAGTATCAAGTTTAAAGGGCACTACTCACTACTGCGTAATTTTTATTATGCGAAGTTCGAATTCCGAATTTTACGCTTCGATTTTGAGATTAATTAATAATTTTAATAACATCGACAGCCATTAATTACGATATTGTTTGCCTGCGCAACGCGGGTCGCAGCGTTGCCGCTTTGAATACTAACGGAGCGCTACGAATGATATAATACTTTATCTTCCCATCTTTACACGATATACCTACTTATCAAATTAATTAAGGTAACATAAAATCTTGATAAATTTTCTTTGAATGTTACTTATGTTCTAAATTAAATAAACGTTCAGATTTTTTTTTCAGAAATACAGAACTTATATCACAAGGCAATTTTTGTCGTGAGTATGACAACTCTGTGACTTCGGTTGGCTTGCCGACCCGATTGTTAGCAAAAAGGTACCGATTCGATTGCAAATGCTCCTCTGCCATTGGATAGCTTGACCAGTGCTTTAATGAAAATTTGTATCTTAATGAGACCCATTAAAGCACTGGTGATTCATATTTAATATGCATATTAAAGGTTGGGAGTAGAAAAATTAATTTAAATAAATCTGTGGAATAAACTGAAGGTAAAAATGAACCATGCGGATGTAAAAATGTGATAAAATTCCAACTCCTATTTATGAAAGTGCATGTGTTAATTAATTTTGTTATTTAAACAATATCTGAATGGTAATAATGATTAATGATCCAAATTTTCAAATGAATTAATTACCTCAAAATCAATTTAAATTCAAGAAATGTTCATCAAGTTTAACGATAATAATTAATAAATGATCAAAGTTTCTCAAATAATGAAATAACGAATTTCGTGGTGTTTTATGTACCTACAAATTAGCTCATTTAAATATAAATAAATCATTGAAAATAATTAACGTCATGATTAAAGTTTCGTCAATTAATAAAATAATAAGATAGTCACCATGTTAGCTCAGGTTAAAATAAATCAGATTATGAAGGATTGAAAGGAACGTGTCTCATGAGTTCCCAGAGTTACATTTTAACAATTATTTTTGATCTGAACCACGTGTGGTCGGGATGACGGGACCCCCTTGTACTATTTAAAAATGTGGAGAGTCTCAATTAATGCATGTTGATTAAAATAAAATACAAGCAAGTGTAATATCCTTCAGTTTATACATGAAACAATAATTAGATGAATCAGGGCACGTGACTCACATGCTTTCTCGAAATAAACAATACTGTAACAAGTTGGATGCAAACTTCATGGTATGATATTATGATCTCTTGTGATGTGTATCATTTATTATTAATCATGTATTATTAAGTCACTCACTTCGGATTGTTTAAATAACAACCCCCCCCCCTGCCTAGCGTAACAAAGCTGTTGGTCGGCCGACCTGTGCTTCCCCTAACAAATGTGCTATCAGGTGCTATCTCAAAGTGGAGTGAATTTTAACCTGTTCTACTGTGTCGGGGTCCTGACAGTGACAGAATTGACGTTTCTAGCTTTGAAAGCTTGAAGGGTGACAAATAAAAATAGGGTGCGTTTCTAGATAGTTTCGACTCTAAGGTTTCGATTTTACCATGCGCGTTGACATTTGAATAATAAATCTGGGTCATTTCACTCTTTTAATTATTTAATTTTCTTCTCTCTATTTGAAATATTTACATAATTGGCAAGAAGGTCCTGTATGACCTGGTAAAACGGAGAACGATAACCTATGTACCTAAGGAACATAGGTATTATAGCAAGGGAATTTGAAGGATTCTATACATGATAACAGTAGATCACTATAATAATAACAGTTAGTAATAAGAATCGTTTTACACTAAATAATCACCATAATTATATTAGTAGTCACAATACCTATTAACTACTTCGACGATTAAATTGGCAAGGTTAGTCCCCAAAGACATTTTCCCCCAAGCTTCACTTCGGAACTTCGTATCACCGCAGTGGTTCACACAATTTCAGGCAACCTTGCAAATTTAATTGACGAGGTGTATAGTTCTTATGGTATTAATTTGAATACCTATTTTGTCTACATTTGCATAAATAGCTTAGAGCATTATTTTCTCTGTAAGAACTTACCGAAATTTATTTAGGTATTCATATCTACAACATTTTTTAAGGATTAGCAAAATTGTTCATTCTAGGTATTGAAAAATTAGCATGAAATATGCAAAAACTCTCTTGAATGAATATTTCGTATAGTATTCGGCATAATAATACCTAGATAAAATTAATATTACTTCTTTATTGTCCAGTTAATTTATTAACTTCAAAATTGTGACCACCTGGGCTTAAAAAAGAACTTATACACCAAATTGATGTAATTAGATCAGATCGTAATCTTAATCGATTTTTATTGATTGGGTCTTAACTTGCAAAATGAAGGAAGTAATTACCAGACCACTGCCGAATGTGTCGTCGACGACCACAGCAAACCGAAGAAATAGCTGTACCTACCTAATCGATAAGGCTGTGAAAGACAAGATTGAGACTGAACGATTACTCGTAAGGCTATGGGAAGGAGATCAGGTAGTGGCAAAAGAACAATGGTACAAACTATTGGACTCGCTGACAACGATTTCTCATCTTGTGACGTAAATATGACCCTCAATGTTGAATTTTTTTGATGATGATGATGATGATGATGATGATTATGACCCGCACCAGTCAAAGTAAAGAGACGAAGGCTAGGAGATACTATAAATCCGAAGTAGGGATGATTTTGTCATAGTAGGGAGGAAAAAACTATTTTAGAAAAACCGCAACAAGTTTTATTTTCCAGGTATTGAGGTGGCTTCGGGAGATATCATCAACAAGTTGTCTCCATAAGTTGAAGGTATATATGGTTCCAAATCAGTGAGATGTACTGATTTATAATGTAAGCCATAATTTGAGAGAATTCAAGAGCTGCCGGATCTATCATGGTTGAAGTATTTAATTGCTGCCTGGAACGTCGTTTTGGTAGTAAGCAGTGTTGAACTGCTGAATTGAATTAAGTTTGAGAAGAGCTAAAACATACAAAAGGGTAAGGTAAGAAGACCTAGGCTTCAAAAATAGTCTCTACAGGTCTGATGAATGGATAAGCCCTCCAGGATCCTGATAGCCGTCTTTTAAATAGATTAAAGATCCTCAGGAATTGTCTCTCAGATTCATCCCAGCGGTATACGAGACGTAACTAATAAAATGCACATAATAAGCGAAAAGGAATACATCGATCATGGAGACAGATTGGAGACATTGACGCGATCAGCAAGAATAAAGAAAATCACTTCGTCTAGTTGCGTTTTCGTTTGTTGTCTCTGAGCCATGAAAACGCTCTATGCAATGGAATGGACGTCATTGAACTGAAGTTGTCAATTGAGAGAGGTCGTTCTGTTGTATCTTAATGAGGATGGTTAATTGTTTCGTCCGCATTGCTGACAAAGTAACTTTTGGGATGGTAATTTTGGTGACCAGGACGCAAAAAGACACCGTTATCCAACATGTCGATCATCAGATCCAACAAAATGAACCGACTGAGTTATTCCCTGTGGATAGCTGGCAAACCATGATTGGGCGAGCCCATAGACTCCCAGATTCTCCAGTCACACACTATCGAGAGAACCATAAAATCCATCCAAACGTGCATGCCACCCTCAATACCTTCTGAAATGAAGTCTCTATGCGGGACAAGAGCAGTTTAGCTAGACCTGTTTTTTAGGGCAGCGTGTTTGAAGCGAGAAAGGAGTTTGAATCAAGAAGTGGAAATGAGACAAGGGATTCAAAAGCTCAAGGAAGCATTCCAACTTGGTCTGAGAGCCCAAAAAACATGTAGCTAGATTTACATTTCCTCAATCTTTATCTACAACAAGTTGACGAGATAGGCTCTACTACTTTTTCGAAGAGAAAAGTCTTCTCGAGTGTCGTTTTGTGTTTTTTTTTCTCGTTAAAGCCCACAGCCCTAAAACTGCGACGTTCAGTAATGATGATCAGCAAAAATCAACTCCATGGCGGCCAAGAAGCGAGAATGTTATTGACGATTCGGGAGAAGAGGAGCGTCTGTCGATCTAAGACTTGATGGCAGGGCGATTGAACAAATCCATTCACAATACTCCTATAATAATAGTATTATAATATTTCATTTCATAATTATTATGATGTATTACGTATATATACTGTATTTAATATAGGTAGTAGGTATCTACCCTACCGCTCATTCATAGTTTAATAACAAAGCCCAAAGACATTGATTATTATGAAATAATTGCAGCAACTTTCTCAAGCACGTTGCTTTTGGCAAAAAACCGTAACTGTTAATAAAATCACATCTGGAAGAATTTTAATTGGTTTAAGAACGACCTGGGGTTATTATCTTTTATATTCAGAGCTATTAATAGTAAATAAGACATTGGTAGGAATGATAATTTTTGTGTGGCACTGTTATTTTCATTTTTATAACACTTTCAATCAACGGTAAATAGTAAAATGGATGAACTTGCAGAGTTTACAGTGTCAGAAAAACTCTCGTGAGCTCTTGGCTTGAGAAGATCATATATGTTGAACCTTTTGCGTTTATGTTAGAAGTGGTAACCATAGCGGTGTCTACCAATGAGAAGTAAGCAAATAGTTTACCATCAATTTTAACAGTACTTAAGTAATTGCTGATAACCTTTGGTTCAAGTACTTACTATGCTTGTAAAAGTTTCTTCATATAGGTACTTAATTAGCACTTGCCAAAGTGCTGTAAAGCCATTCAATGATTTTTACTTTATCGCATCTGTTAAATAAGAATTATAAACAAATACGTACAAATTATTACATGACTAAAGCAACTACGGAATTTCGAAACGTTATTCCCGTGAATTACCTTTCACGGTCTGAGAATCATCGCTGTAAACAATAATAATTAGCAAATTAACACATTTCTCGTCAACAATAATACCACAAATAAAGGTGTATGATCATGTGTCAAGACGAGGTAGTCTTTGAATGCGGATTCTAAAGTTTCATGACATCGGAATGATTCACCGCTTGGCAGTGTTAACTCCAAGGTCATTTGGTAAATGCCAGGTCGTTCCGAGCTTCGGTTACGTAGGCGGATAACGTAACAAAAGCAAAAGTTAATTCATGAATAGGCGTCCATATTCTCTTCTCTTGGCAAAATCCTTTGAATTGAATTGGCAGTTTTATTTGCCCGAGAAATTTTGAAGATATGAGTATGGATACTTGAGGGACGTCTCATCAAGTAAAAATCCACTGAGAACGTACCTATATATTTGTTGTAATACTAGTACTACACAACTACATGATCTAAGTACCTAGGTGCCTATATTGTATATAGGAACGATGATGAAGTACCGTTAATTTCTACCTTATTACTACTGACTATCATTTCAGAACTTACCAATAAATCAGGTTGCGATAATTAGAAAAATATGTATGTAAGTCAAGAATTTATGCAGGTCCTTCGCTGTCTCTAATAGCTTACCATATGTTTGCAGTTGTAATAAATTCCATCAACTTCTTTAAGCACAGAAAACGAAATTAATTACTGACGACAGTGTAATGCTTTCACGTTTAGCAAACACTTTCAAATATTTACATTTTATATAGAGTCGTCTTATTTTTTTAACGATTCACAATGTTTACTAGATTAAGAAAGTAATGAAAAATTAAATATTTTCGCAGATCTGTCACAAGACTATGTCAATAGGAGAAAGGTAAAAAAAGTCCTCTCCAGTAGGTATATCAGCATGTCAGTCTTATATACGTATGGAAATATGGATGAACTTATATTACATTTTATAGACACTGACACTGACACTATACTTTCATATCTTCGCTCAGCTATACGTGCTACAGACGCTTCAAATATGTAACTATTGTTATGATTATTGATATTTTTAAATTGTTAGAAGAGTAATACGTCGCTTTTATATCTTATTGAAGACTACGTTCCATTTTGAGTGGTGTTTTGGAATTATAAGTCGTCAATAGGGAGCTAATCATAACATCAGAAGTGGGATTATAATTTCCACGAGCCTCTGTAATTGTCATCCAAAATGATTAAAAAATAATCGGTGTCTAAATAAAGTGAAAATGAGTGAAATTGGAAAACACTTATACCAAGACCTACTAGAGAAGCAAATTGAACGGAAGATACGTGAAGCCCTGAGAAGAACATGCGGTCAACGCAATCCGAATATAGAACGTAACGACATGGAAGTTGAATCAATACAAGGTTATTCGTCAATTGTTCGTATATAGTGACATTATACCTACCTTTGCTCCAGATAACAAGACTTCAACTAACAGTGACAAGTTGGTTAAAAAAATTTTACCAACATGACGAGATACATGGTGGGAATGACTATCAGAAATCTGTCTTTATGCAACAAAAATTGAAAGGTTCAGGTCGAAATTGGTTTAATCGTTTAGAAGATTACAAAAAGAACTGGACTGAATGGAAACTCGCATTAACTACGCCATTTCTAAGGTGCAAGAAAGAAAAGATCAGGTGAAACTATGACACACTACTACCATGATAAGCTTACCCTTATACAACAATGTCGTTTAGACAGTGAAGCGTCATTCTCTTGCTTGATTAAGGGATTACTCTTGCAGCTACAAGGTAATGCAAGGGCTTTTCATTGTTCTTTACCAGATGAGCTCTATGCTGGATTCATGAAACTCCTATGCGTGAAGAGCTTCAAGAGAAGTAGGCATGAGATTGATAATGGTAACAGTATAAGAACTTCAAGAGCTTGCTACGTCTGCGGTAAGCCCGGTCACATCGCTATCAATTGTCGTCTCATAGGATCCATGAAGTGTTTTTTCTGTAATGGATTCGGCTACAAAAAAGAATTCTGCCCATCAAAATCGAAATTTTAGTAGGCAAAGTTCATCCAATGCAACAATTGGAGCAAAGGCAGTGAAAATATTGACTGATAGACAGGAAAATAACATATTATGAAGAAGTGTTACATCAATGGACAGGCCGTCATCGCTTATCTTAACAGTGGCAGTCAAATCAATGTCAATACACTCAAATTCTGTTATCAAATTCCATCTTACAACTTATCCTGTGACTAGTTCGCTAAGAGCTTTTGGTGGAGCAGTTATAAGAGCAGAGAAGGCTACAAACTTCACTTTAATAATAATTGATGATTTTGGAATAGCAACGTCCGCTTTCATAGCTGAATCGAACATGGAGAACTTGGAGATGATTGTTGGATAACCTGTCATCAATACCGAAGGCGTGTCACTTGTTGTATGTGCAGGAAGGGAGAAGCTCACAAGAGATAATTAAGAGATGCTACACGACATTACCTTGGAAACGGACGAGGCACGTCCAAAAATCATCCTCGACAGAGATGTCACGTTACACCCTCATTCAACATCGATGGTTAGAGTCAAGATAAATGATAAATGATAAATGATAAAACAGCTAGGCAGAATTTTGATATGTATTCCGAGTATGGTACTAAAAGGCAGAATTAGCAAGATACCAGTTTCGAACACCGGTGACAAAGAGATCACCTGGAAAGAGGGAAATCTAATTGGTAAAGGTACTAGGTGTGACAATTCATCGGTGTTAGATGAATTTAGGGTGAGTTTATTGGAGGAAAATATTAGTTTTAGAGATATTCTAATGGATGAAGGAGATATAAATAGTGTTCTGGATATTACTTATTTGCTATAAAAATAATCTTATGAGTGTCTTATACAAATGTATAAATGGAAACACTGTATTGCAGATAGTTCAGCTCAATTGGGAACAGTTAAAGGTTGTGAGATAGAAATAAAGCTGACAGATGAATCCAATCCAAGCCAGTATGTTATAGACCTTATAGATTGCCTATGACGGAAAGAAATGTAGTAAAAGGAAAAGTAACAGAGTTGTTGAATTCAGGTATTGTCAAGGAGTCTAGTTTTGGGTTCTAGTTTTGCGAGTCCCATTGTACTCGTTAAAAAGAAAAATAATGAATTTCGGTTGTGTGTAGACTATAGAGCTCTTAATAAGTTAACAATGAAAGATGTCTTTCCAATGCCTAATCTAGAAGAACAATTGAATATGATGGAAAGGGGGGAAGGGGATTTCTTTCACTAGCCTAGACTGTAACCAAGGTTTCCATCAGATACCTGTAGCACCAAACTCAATTTCAAAAACAACTTTTGTGATTCCAGACAGTATTTGAAAATGCATTACAAATTATTTGAATTATAAGTCGTCAATATAGGGAGCTAGTCATAACATTATAATAAATTTAAAGTATACTACTAGAAATTACATATTATGTGAAGTAAGTTTACAAAAACAAAAAAAATTATTGAAGGTCTGCGTGGTAAAAAGCACCTAAATCTTAAGATATGAAACTCGCTGCTATAGCAATATATTAATTATCTGAGTAATGTTTTAAATTGTGTCACATACGTGCAATAAACTAGTTTTTTAATTATTATTGGGACATAATTATTATTGAGATCGATTATCGATTATGTTGAATGATATTATACAATGATATTCGGCTCAAAATAAATTTATCGTTAAGATATAATTGACCTGCAACACCTGTTGCTTTCATTTTTACATTAAATCTGAAAATTTCGCTAAAATAATGTTGAGAGTGAAGAAAAAAGTACCTATATGTACAGTATGATAGTTGTATGAGCTGGAATTATTTTTACCTATTGAACAATTTTATTTTTAGATCTTCTTTTGAATGATGTAAGTACCTCTACAATAAAAGGTTGATTACAATCACAAGAACTTTAGTTTAGTCTTTGTGAAATAAGAACAATCGCTTATCCAATACTTGGAGTCTGTTTTGCGACTGAGGATTGTGGGAAATGAACCAAATGGAAATTGAAAGAAAATTGCATTCAACTGGATGTGAAAATAAGTTATAAGAATGAATAAATAAATATGTTCATAGATACTGTAGCACCCCTTTTTGGGGACACCTACATTTGATTTGTCTTTTTGATTAATTCTCAGGGAGGTTCTTTTGAGGATTACTTTGCATTAATTAAAGGAAGAGTTAATTAAATATACTTTACTATAATACTATTATTGTTACATAAGGACAACACAATTACAAATTTATCCCCCACAAGTTATAACTTAAATTCTAGAATAAACTCAACAAAGCTTAATATAATCAAAGACTCACGGTAACATCCGGGGTGGGGCTCTTGACTGCCACATTAGAATTATTAAACTGAAGAATATATGTAATTGTTAAACTGAAGATGATTATGCTGCTTGCTGCTTTACCCTTCGGGGTAACGGATGATGAAGACTGTAGATTGGAGACGAAGTTATACGAAATTATATTGCTTGGTACACTTCTAAATTATTACCAATATTAACACTCGGGATTTTTATTATTAAAAGTACACTCTGTATATTACATTACCAATATTAACACTCGCAGGAGACACCGATCTGCCTATCTTGCAGGAAAGGGTCCGTCTTTCGTCGAGCACCGCTAGTACCCGACTCCCTTCACAGTAGTCGAAATTCGCACTTCCCTTACCATCCAGCTTCGTGGTGGTCCTTTCCTTCGTTTCACCCCTCACCTCACATAATTCACTCTTATAAGTCTATAGGTAAAATATCAGTCCCAATCATTGGCGTGCTTCATAGCCCCCCAAGGTTGAAAATCCCTGGACTGCCAAAGAAAAAGGGGTTTTCAAGCTTCATAACAAGCACGACCCTTAAAATTTTATTTGTCCCTTTGAAAAATTAAAAACAACACCAAAACAATAATTCAATTCTTAGTTCTCTCTTTTTAATAAACTTATAACTGTTCTATTCGTGGATAAAACTTCCTTAGGTTAATGATATTTTGAATACCTAGATTTTGATTAGTATCATTATCCACCACATCGTAAGCATTTGCATGAGGCTTACCAACTACGGTACAAGGACCTCTAAATAGCACAAAGAATTTTTTTATTACCCTATCCTCACTGGACGATAATTCATGATTTCGTACCAACACTTGGTCACCAATATTAAATGTCGTCAAAGAATACTTTTTATTATGTCTTAAACGTCTCCTATCTGCCTTATTTTTCATTCTTTCATAAGCCAATACCAATATATTTTTCTGCTTTGTTCCTTCAGGAACAGCAATGTCTTTTATAAATGAATTTTCACGTTTAATACCAAACTGTAACTCATTGGAACTATAGCCAGTAGTTTCGTTTATCGCCTGGTTAAGGTATTCCTGTACTTTTGACAATTCAAATGCCCACTTAGTATGTTTGTAAAAACATAGCGCTCGTAACAACTTTCCTATTTCCCGATTGAAAATAAGTTTTAAGATTCTGTATGACTCCTCTTGAGCTGCCCCCCATTTCCATGAATATCCCTTCTTTTTTCGCTTTTTCTTTCGTTTTCTCAACGGATTTGCCAACTTTGATAAGTTCAGACAAAATTTATGCTTTGTTCTCTGCTCATTATTACCTGATTTTCCCGCAAAAACATGTTCATATTCGAACAATAACTTTTTTAGTTTATTTTTAAAATTGTCATCTTTTAAATCACAGTCATTAATTGACTCTACTATTGCTTTAAATTTATCTTCATCACGGATTTCTAAGTCTTCAGAATAATTGTCACTGCAAATGTTTTGTATTACAGACAATTGCACTCTCGACTCTGAATAATTGTTCAATTTTACGCACTCCTTCAATTCATTATTACTGAATTTTCCCAATAATTTATTTTCAAATAGATTTATTTCGACTTGAAAATCCTCCAACCAATCACAACCAAGAATTATATCTCTGGATAAGCCTGGTATTATTACACAACCTTGTTTAAATGATAGACTCTGATTAATGGTAAACGACAAATAAACTTGTTCTTTTATTTTCTGAGACTTCCCTTTTATTGCTCCCATAACTGTAATGCCTTTTACTGGTAATTTGATCATTTTATGATTTTTCTCTATCAATTTATTGATAAGATTTGGAGAACAACAACTAATCTGACTCCCACTGTCTACTAGAATTTCTACAGAAAATCCTTCAATTTCAGCTTTTAAAATAGGTAACCTAGCTACTGACGGCAATTTTCCTTCCAATTCATCGACTAAATAATCTTGAATGTCCGCAAACACCGAATTATTCTGATTATTTTGTGAAATATTATTCTCATTTTCCACATCAAGTTCAATAATATTCACCCCGGCACTGTCTTCAGAAGATTCTCTATTTTTAGGTATCGCTCCTTCCTGCAAATAATTTCTTTGAATATTACGCCTTTCATCGATTGTTGCTGGGAATAATGCTGGGACCGTGTTTATTTCACGACGTAAATTCTGGTTTGGCCGCTCGGAGAAATCGATACTACCATTACCATGTCCCCTACCTACCTCACTTCTTGAAATTTCAACACCTGGGACGGAACTAGATTTTTCACGACTATCAACAATATCATAGTTATTTTCCTTTTGAATCATATTGACACTACGTTTTTGATAATTATTCCTCTGTATTTGCGAGTTATTATTCTCTCGGAAATTAAAATTCCCTTTATTGTTATAATCACTTGGATGATACGAATTAGCGTTGTTACCTGACCTATTAAAAGTTTGATTTTGATAAGGAGGCTTATTAAAATTTGTATTTTCAGAGCGGTTAAAATTTCTATCATTACCCTGGCGTCTGGAATAATAGTCATTACGGTCATTTCCTGAATAGTTTTCATTTCTTTTCACTCGGTACCTATTATCATTATCAAGTCTCCTCAAATAATTTTCAGCATCATCTACATTACGCAACGAATATAAAATGGCTTCTATTTCAGGTGAAAAGTGGCTTGAAAGAAGTTTCAAAATTTCATCATCGTCAAGTGGGGGTTCTAGGTACTGAGATTCTTTGGCTAATTTTATGAAATAATCTGCTTTTGATAAGGAAGAATCATCGTATCTACCTAAACAAATCCTTCTATAAGTATCCCTTTGAATATTTAAATTCCAATATTTCGAAAGAAATAAATTTTCAAAATCTTCAAAACTAACTATTTGATTTTGCTTAAATTCAAAATATTCAGCAGCTGACCCCTTTAAAGCATCGATAGCTAATTCTACTTTTCTATTATTTGGTATTTCGGCTTCATGAAATTTTCTTTTCAACTTTCTCAAAAATACAACTGGATGAACAGAACCTCCAGGATGAAATTGTAATGCCTGTCCTCCCCATTCTTTCCATAAAAATATTATGTTTGAATTTGAATTATTATTAACCTGAGCCTGAGGATTTCTGCTTTGAAAAATCACTGACAAATCTTTTAATAAAGTATCATTTTGCTCATCCCTGGGCTCATCCTTATTATTACTTTTATTTAAAATCCCTTTTCTTTGACTTTCCTGATCACAATATTTATTTTGATTTTCAACTTTATCCCTCTGATCAACAACATTTAAACTTAAATCTTTATCGATTATTACATTTTCCAAATTATCATTCATTTTGATTACATTTTTATTTAACAATCTTAGCATTTCACTATTTTGGAGAGACTGAGATTCTAGAATTTTACATAAATTATCAAACTGTTCATCATTTCGCTTTAACAAATAAACAATAGGATCAATACCTTTGTTTTGACTACCTTCAACATTTTCAGAGTTCGAAGTCTCTGGTTGGTTTTCTGTACCTCCCATTATTAATGCAAAGTTTTCTCACCCAGGACAATTAACATTGAATTTACTGAAAAGTTACTTTAATTAATTAATTAATTGCCCACTCGTTGGTCGCCAATTATTGTAGCACCCCTTTTTGGGGACACCTACATTTGATTTGTCTTTTTGATTAATTCTCAGGGAGGTTCTTTTGAGGATTACTTTGCATTAATTAAAGGAAGAGTTAATTAAATATACTTTACTATAATACTATTATTGTTACATAAGGACAACACAATTACAAATTTATCCCCCACAAGTTATAACTTAAATTCTAGAATAAACTCAACAAAGCTTAATATAATCAAAGACTCACGGTAACATCCGGGGTGGGGCTCTTGACTGCCACATTAGAATTATTAAACTGAAGAATATATGTAATTGTTAAACTGAAGATGATTATGCTGCTTGCTGCTTTACCCTTCGGGGTAACGGATGATGAAGACTGTAGATTGGAGACGAAGTTATACGAAATTATATTGCTTGGTACACTTCTAAATTATTACCAATATTAACACTCGGGATTTTTATTATTAAAAGTACACTCTGTATATTACATTACCAATATTAACACTCGCAGGAGACACCGATCTGCCTATCTTGCAGGAAAGGGTCCGTCTTTCGTCGAGCACCGCTAGTACCCGACTCCCTTCACAGTAGTCGAAATTCGCACTTCCCTTACCATCCAGCTTCGTGGTGGTCCTTTCCTTCGTTTCACCCCTCACCTCACATAATTCACTCTTATAAGTCTATAGGTAAAATATCAGTCCCAATCATTGGCGTGCTTCAATACTGTTTATAATCACAGTAATACTAAATAAAATAAATTCCTATTGAACGGGAAAAACTATAATATAAAAGAGAGGATTACCATTTAAAAATTAAAAGAATTAGGTATGGGAGAATTTATTGCACCTACATAACATAATTATGTATTATGTAATTAAACTAATACATACATATCTCCTACAGTGCACGGATAAAGTAAACGAATCATTATCATAAGTTTCTTTCCAAATCAGTTAAGAAAAAACATCGATTAGTTTTTGCATAAACAATTACAAAAATTATGCTAAACAATCACACATTCATGTCATGAGTAGCTGATGAGTTATTTGAATTTTTAACTGTCAAATTTGATCTTTTTATAGAAAAATTACAAAAATTGCATAATTTTTAAAAGAATTCTTGAAATTATCACCAGAAAAAGTGTTTTTTTTTTTTTAAGTTTTATAATTTAATTTTTTCAAACTTATGGACCGTCTAGAATATCCAAATTTCATAAACTCTTAAAAGAATTTCGCTTTTTACCAAACTTATTGATTCAATATCGAATTGTTGTTCTACATTTTTCCTAATATGTGCCCTGATCAGAACATTTTACTTCGAACGAACTGAATAATAGTCCAGTGAAAAAAAGGCCCAAAAGGAGATGTAGAGTACTTACGTGATTCCTTCAGAAATTTGTTTAAGGTGCTTAGAGTGTTAACATACCAAAAATCCTGACGTCTAAGTGGTGAGTCAGGGTGAGGCGGGGGGGGGGGGGGGGGGAGGTTAAGGTAAGGTACTAATTTTTGGGTTTCCGCTTATATCTTGAAAACAGTTCATATACAAGGGTGTCCCAGCTTATTCGAAGCGGTCTCTGTAGGCCAAACGATTGATTTTTTCCTGAAAATTTTTGCAAATTCAAGTACAGGATCACAATGGCCATAATTTAAAATTATTTTGGAGTATACAGAGTGTCCCATATGACAGTGGCATATCAAAGTTATGTTTTTTTTAAATGGAATGCTCCTATGTTATTGCATTTTTAGATTGTCTGAGAAGAGAAAATAGGATTGGCTTTTACAGTTGGTGTTTAAATTCAGAAGTTTTTGAGTTATAAACAAGTGAAAATCGTCATTTTTCAAGTTCAAGGACCTGTACAATGACAACGGTTCAAGATAGAGAAAAACGGCTTACATGTCCCTATTTCAACTTTTTATGTACTATCCTATGGTATAGAAAATTTTTTACTTTCTTTGATTTTTTTATTTGGCGACGCGTGGAGAAATCTCAGAATTTTTCAAATTTTTTATCACACTGTATAAACATTTCATCTACATGATAGGATAGTACATGAAAAAGTAAAATAGGGACATGTAAGCCGTTTTTCTCTATCTTCAGCCGTTTTCGTTGTACAGGGCTTTGAACTTGAAAAATGACGATTTTCACTTGTTTATAACTTAAAAACTTCTGAATTTAAACACCAACTGTAAAAGCCAATCTTATTTCCTCTTGTCAGACAATCTAAAAATGCAATAACATAGGAGCATTCCATTTAAAAAAACATAACTTTGATATGCCACTCTCATATGGGACACTCTGTATACTCCAAAATAATTTTAAATTATGGCCATTGTGATCCTGTACTTGAATTTGCAAAATTTTTTTGGAAAAAATCAATCGTTTGGCCTTCAGAGACCGCTTCGAATAAGCTGGGACACCCTGTATATCTTGAAAAAACTGCATCGCAGAGGAAATTTTTCTGGAAAAAAAAAAGTTGATTGAATAAAATTTAATAAAAGCTCATAAAATCATCTAAGACTTTTATTCCAAAAGTTTTTCTTTAATCCTGAAACATGTGAATATTTAAGATAAATGAAGGAATGTTTATGGAAAATGTGAGATAAAATGATTATTTTTTTCGAAAATATCTACTTTAGTGACGCGTGCGACTCAAAAACGGTTGGGACTTCAAAAATCACGTATGGAATAAAAGTTACGAGCTTTAATAAAGTTAAACAAATTATGAGTTATGAGTTTTCATTTATTATAAGGAATTAGGATATTTTCTCTACGAAAGCCTCGTTTTTGATATATAACCGCGGGAAACCCCAAAAGTTTGTCCTTAACATTCACCCTCCCTCACTCACTGACGTCCAACAAGTTTCTCATCAACACCCTAACCCAGTTTCAGAAGGAATTGCTTAGGTACCTGCTAACGCACTCTAAACCTCCTTCCTTAACTGGACTAGAACGCGCAGCACGGGTACAAATGAATTCGGCTAGTCAGGATGTGTCCGCGCCGAATAGAAACATTGAACATTGAACTAAACATTGATCATCGACGGGACGGCGTTAGTAGCCTTTGAACTTTTCGTGAATAATTTTTTATATATTTTTCATATTTTAGGACCAGGTGGAGGTTTTAATCTTTCAAAATCTTCTGCGGTCGAACAAATAAAATTTTTCAAATACCTATAGTCCATGTCTTTCAAAAATGCATTGTTTCCAAGCCTTGAAAATAGAAACCTTAACGATTTTTCTTCGTTTTCTTCTTCTTTTTATTTGAAGCCTGGAAATGAATCAGGGAATAACACGCAGCTGCCACTGTAATATCATCATCCATGCTTCAAATCTGCAAGAATGCTGACAGAGTGAATGAAAAAAGTTGAAAGTGGAAACAAGGCGAACACAGCGAATGCTATAAACACGCATGGATCAACTGGGACGTAATATGAAACAACAACTGAGAGAAATAAAGATCCAGGCTGGAAACTTTGCTCTTACTGCCAGAAAGTGGAAGAGATAAACTCGTCATATCCGAACTAAGAACAGCACATACCAGAAACAGACTGACTCACGGATATCTTCTGAGGAAAAACCAATCTGTGAACTCTGAAACATCCCACTCATTATCCAACACAAAATGGAAGATGAATGCAACATCCTATAACGACCAACGTACCGATACCTATCAAACCCCTCAGATAATACCATAAAATTTACTGACCACAAAAGAAGAAACCTTTAAAACAACCCCTGGTAATAAAAGAAAAGGTGGACTAAGCTAGGGCGTTCTTAGAGGTCGTGAATGCAGTCGGTGAATGAATAGCGAAAATAAAATATATAGAAGGAAAAAGAAGAAAAGAAGGGAAACCAGCATCACTTATGCTTCGCGATATTTAATATCATAGATATGATGACCGCGTGCACTCTACACTTTGTAAGAAGTATTCTTCAATTATTAGATTATTACGAAGTATCTTCTTATCATCTGATTTTAATATAAATTAGAAAATGTAAATAGTTTTTGACCCCCAAGTCTTCTCGGTGGGTATGTAATTTCCTCGGTATTTCAGAATAAAAATACGCAATCCAGTACACTTTTCTTCTTTCAGGCATGAATATTTACTGCGTTCTTATTTTGCATCTAGTTGAGCAATAAAAGTTGAGCTACATTTCACGTTAGATCAACACAAGGTGCTGAATAATTTCCTTTAATTAAATTACCACATAATATCAAGTTTCCTACCATTTAATTAAAAATAACGTAAACCAATTACTGAATTATAAGTAGACACAGTTTTCCATTTGTGGTGAACCAAATCTGGCGCATTTCCGTTATGTTCATGAAGTGCAGAAACTTTCGGATTTCTCAAAATTACATAATAACAAACTGTGATCTATAGTTTTGTGTAATTTGATCGCGTTTATTGCAAAATTCTAACACTGAAATTCCTGGCAAAATTTATTATTAAACGAAACCTGTTCTGTAAACCTTTGATAATCAAATCGATACAACAACAAAACCGAATTAACAATCCAAAACTTGACGATTTACAACCACCCAGCGGCGCTTTACCTACATAAACAGAATGGAAATGTGATTCGGCAGTTTCTTTGTGAAATTTAGGGAGTGCCTTGGAAGAATTATTCACGTAATTAATCGAGAAATTTCAAAACTTTTTGCGATTCTCTTAGAGACAGCTATATACGACTTATTATAATGGTCCTGAGAGTTATTTCCCTCTCCTGTTAACATATATGGAATACCACGCCATGCGAAGTAGTAGGTTGTAGACAATCGGGGACTTCATCTCTCTGCCCAATGAAGCGATAATAGCAATGTTGCAATGTCTATAATTTGCATTCCACCTCGCAGGAATTATTAAATAAGGAAGAGAACAATGCTTTTATGTATAATTAGCCAGGCCCATCGAAAAAAGTGAATGAATACAATAGGCATCTGAGGTTATAGGTATGAGCTGAGCTGATGATCCGGCTTATTTTGAATTAAGAAGTGACACTCACGCTCTCGGACCAGTCTTTATACAGGTAAAATATTTATGGATATGCATGCATGTTTTAGTACTTTACTGTTTCTTTTATTCGCCTACTCAGTATTTAATCCAGGCCTTTTGAAGTCATATTATCCATAAGACAAGGACAGGTGGATGAACTGGTACCTATTCAGTAGCGTAAGAATCCAATAGAATTTCATCACCAAGCTTGAAAATCGAAAAAGTGTCTAAAAATTACACTATAGACACTCAAAATTTCGACTAAGTTAACTCAAGTTTTCCTAGTCACTTAAGTAAGTAAGGTAAATGTGAAATTATGCACCTATGGTAATTGTTGCGTATAGACTTACTGCCAAGAACTCAATTGTTCTATTTGTATAGTAAGTCACGCGGTTTGGAATTTTGATTAATTTAATTACTCGAAGGACCAGCGGGAAAATAATTAGGGGAGCAATTAAGGGGTATAATTTCTAGGATGATAATTATGCACCTACCTTAAATTTCCCATGTAGACAGCATAGTGAGCTTTCATTTGGCGACAAGGGCCGAAGATACTATCGCGTCGCATAGCACTTGTGGATTGCAATGTAAACACTCATCTTATGTATACACCCGGACGTGGACCGACCGCGACGACAGTTCTTCTCATTCTCTGGGGTGAAGTGGTGGGCACCCTTTGGCTGTATGCCCATAGGACATGGTCTCGCGCACCATGTTGTCACGTTCCTCTCCCCCCCGTGCATAATTCAAAATAAGGAGGGAATTATATGGAAAAGGGAAACATGGGAACGGAACATACCGCCCACCAAAATTACAAAGTAATTTTCCGGAAAATTCGGAAAAACGTAAATACATTCTGGCACTTGCGCCTGCATTAATAATATAAAACATTAAAATAAAAATGACTCTGTTTAACTTACAGAAACAAATTGCGTATGTACATGAATATACTATATGACACCGTCTACTGCGATGGTAGAGGGCATAACTTGACCAAAGGTCGTCTTAGAATTCCGGTGGCGGTGGCCACAGACGGCGAGATAATAAAATGGAATAAGGACCACCAGAATCAACTCCTACGACACTAAAAGCCTTAAGTTGGCTTACACGAAGCGATGGAAGATCACCCATAGGAGGGGCAGTGCAAGTAGGACGTGTACGGAAACAACGATTGCATTTACTTAGCAAGCCGCGAATTACCTTTCGCGCCAAAAGCACCCAGAAATTCTGTTCAACCAAATACATCGTGGCATTAACTCCTGAATGAGCATTCAGTTCGTGAATATTTCGAATTATCAATTCAGTGAGCCTGTGTTTACCCGGTAAAAGAGCCGGGTGTTTGGTCTCAAAGGGCAAAGTTGCGTTTACCAAACGACCTCCCACTCTAAGGATTCCCTTGTCATCAATAAAAGGGGATAACCTCTGCAAGTATTTTGGGATAGAAGACCCCTGTCGAATCTGAGCAATTTCAGATTGAAAGGCGACTGATTGCACAGTCTTAACCATAATCAGCAAAGAATGATGCAATTCGGAATAGGTCAACGCTCCGTGCCTCCTACAAGAGTTTGTACAATTGTAAATAAAGCGGAAGCAATACGCAAGAACACGCTGAATCTTAGTTAGAGAGGATACACGAACAAGAAGGTCATCAATTTCCGTCGGAATAATTTCTGTTAGGAGGGAGATGGTCTTAATTTCTTCTTGGGTATCATTAGAATGTGAAAAATCTGACGGCCACATTGAAGGCGGTTGACTGAGCCACTGGGGACCCGCCCACCAAAGCGAGCATGACAACATCCCTTCGGGAAGGAGACCTCGCGAGGCCGGATCAGCGGGATTATCAGCTGATGGAACATGGCGCCATCGATCAGGAGGGACAACATCTTGTATGTGACTCACCCTATTGGCCACAAATGTTTTCCATCTGTGTGGGGATGATCGTATCCATGATAGAGCAACGGTAGAGTCACTCCATGCGGTAACGTAATTGATCATTAGGCGATCATTAAACGTGGTAAGAATGAAGGATACTACATCCGACAATAAAGACGCGGCACATAACTCGAGGCGTGGAATCGATATCCTTTTGAGGGGAGCGACCTTTGATTTTGCCATTATCAACGAAACTTGAATATTACCATAATTGTCCACAAAACGGAAGTATGTTACACAAGCGTAACCAGCCTCAGAGGCATCGCAGAAAGCGTGTAGTTGGCATTCCACGAAAGTAGCAGGCTTTAAACATCTGGGTATTTTCACATGGCTTAGCTTCGATAGTGAAGCCTTATAAGCTTGCCATTGTGAGCAAATATCAACGGGTGGAGGTTCATCCCAATCTAAGCCCAAAGCCCAAAGACGTTGGATCAAATGCTTAGCAAAGAATGTAACTGGAGAGAGAAACCCAAGGGGGTCATAAATTCGGGCAATTTCCGAAAGAATCGATCGCTTGGAGCAGTCAGTATTGATTGGGTTGACCCTAAAAGAAAATGAGTCCGAACTAGCTTGCCATTGAAGGCCTAGAATCTTAACCAGCGATTCTGACTCCGGATCGAAGTCAGATGCTTGTGTCTGACGATGCATTTCAGGGATCCCACTCAACACCTCTGAGTGATTAGGTGCCCACTTTCGCAATTCAAAACATCCAAGATTTAATAGCTGGATCAATTGATCTCGCATTTCTATAGTAGAAGCAAGATCGTCAGCACCTAAAGCAAAATCGTCAACGTAAAGGTTGTGATTTATAGCTTCGGCGGCGAGGGGGAATTGATCCTGGCCCTCATGAGCTAGCTGGAGTAAGCATCGGATAGCCAGATAAGGACTGCTAGAGACGCCATATGTAACAGTACATAAAATGTATGTCTCTATTGCCTTCTGCGGGTCAAAACGCCAACGAATCAGCTGATAACTACAATGGGATTTCTCAACTGAAATTTGACGGTACATTTGGCGGATGTCGCAGGTGAAGACATAAATTGGTAGACGAAAAAGCAATAAAATAACCGATATATCGGCTTGCAATTTGCTTCCAGTAAGCAGAGTGCTATTGAGCGAACTTCCGTTATTATCCTTGGCGGAAGCGTCAAAGACAACACGAATCTTGAAAGAACTACCTTCGGATTTCATAACACAATGGTGAGGTATGAAATAAGCATTAGGATGCGGAGGAGTAGATGTGAGTTTGGACATGTGTCCAGCGTCTAAGTAATCTTGCATAAAATTATGATACATATCTCGTATCTCAGGTTGTTTCGACAACCTACGTTCAAGAGCAAGAAGACGGCGATCGGCAATTTCGATGGAACCGTCAAAGGTCGGTAATAATCGAGAGTCCTTGAAGGGCAAGCACACTCCGAAGCGTCCAGAAGGTTCGCGAAAGTGACTATTTACAAACAAATCTTCCACCTCTTTATCTTCAGGAGCAATAATTGGTTTGACAGAAACCTCCTCAAGACTCCAAAACTGTTTTACAGTGTCATTAAGACAGGGCTCATTTGAATTTGAGACAAAAAAGGAATGTGCGGGCGACGCAGATGTAGCTGAAGTTGGACCTAACAAAACCCAACCAAATATGGTATTAATAGCAGCCGGTCTATTACCATCGCCAGCTATTACACCCTCCTTGACAATCAGGGCGAAAACTTCAGCTCCGAGCAGCATGTCAACGGGACCAGGGGAATGCCAAGAGGGATCAGCGAGCTTCAAATTGTCAAAGCACGCATCAGCAGATAATGTTATGGTCGGTAAATTCGAACATATAGATGGTAATACCATTGCAGACACATTAAAACTAATTGGCGATGGTCCATCGGAGCGAACTGAACAATTCACAACACCGTGTGAAGAAGTTATGGATGTATGAGCGACACCAATGATCGGTGATGACGAAGGAATAAGAGGAAGCGCCAGACGCTTGCGACAGCGATCTGTTATGAAACTCGTTTGACTTCCCGAGTCCAAGAGCGCTCTCACGGATTGGTAGTTGCCCCATTTATCACGGACTTGTAATCGAACTGTTGCCAATAATACCGAATGAGACAACCCCGAATGCTTTCCTATTGAGGACATAGCAAGTGAAGGAGAAGCGTTCGTTTTGGAAGCTTGAGCGGGAGACTCAGTAGGAGCCGTATTATTATTCGAACCTCCGTTCATGTCGGAAGATTTAGAAAAATGTAGCAATATGTGATGCTTACCAGCACACTGTCTACATGTGAATGTAGACTGACATGCGGAAAATAAATGCGAATCACTTAGGCAATTGGTGCACCAGCGTGCGGCCTTAGCAGTTGTGAACCTCTTATGTGGGGACAAATTTACAAACGCATTGCATTTTTGGATAGAATGCGATTTGTCATTGCAATATGAGCAAGAAGTAATATAACTACTCCTTTGAGACTGCTCGGCAGATGACACCATAAATGTATGTGGTTTGCGTTTGTCTGCAGGGCGCGAATTTGCTTGATTAGGGTCTGAGGCGTGCTTATTGGACGACCTGGAAGGCATACTCATCTCATGAGTTTCTAAGGCACGACACTGACTAGTCAAAAACATTTCAGATCGTCAAAACTAGGGAATTCCTCCTGCGCGAATTTTAACTCAAACCTCTTGCGGGTGGAATCGTCAACCTTGTGAAGTAGCCAATTAAAAAGCGTGAAATCCCACAAATCTAAATTAGAGAATTTCTGTAGAGCAGCAATATTCTCATTGAAAGTATTAAGAAGATCCCTTAACGACTGAGTCGAGTTTGGTTGACACTTTGACGAGTTAACAATCGTATTCCAATAACAGGTCGCCAAGACTCTTTCATTCTGATATCTATCAATCAGTATATCATATGCGATCAAATAATTTTCTTCAGTTAACGGAAGATGACGAACGAGAGCCAAAGGTTCCTTGGAGAGAGTGGAGATCAAATATTGGAACTTATCAACGGAAGATAACTCGCAGTTATTATGAATTAAGGAGACATATACGTCGTGAAAAGACGGCCATGCTTTTAGATCGCCATCAAAATGCGGTAAATTAATTTTTGGTAAACGTACTCGACCTCGAGTTTCGTTTGCGTAATTTGACGCGTTGTCCGCCTCACGCGTTAATAATTCCTTACCAAGGAGAGGCAATTGCGATTCGGATTTTTTAACTTCAAATTCAACCTGAGAAAGACTCATATGAATACCTTCGATTTTATAGAAAACGCAGTCAATCTGATCGGATAGCTCACGCAGTAACTTCCAATTTTCAGAAGCTTCATCAATGACCATATTAAACCAAAGCGACTGAAACTCGGTATAAATGTTAGACGCATTTTTGAACGCAGAATAAAATTCGAATTTACCCTCAGGATTAGTGTTGGTCTTGAGACCAACCTCCAATACGGATTTTAACTTCGAT
Source organism: Malachius bipustulatus (assembly GCA_910589415.1). Taxonomy (NCBI): domain Eukaryota; kingdom Metazoa; phylum Arthropoda; class Insecta; order Coleoptera; family Melyridae; genus Malachius; species Malachius bipustulatus. The sequence goes on along the minus strand of OU342632.1, from coordinate 45,605,986 downwards.
AAGTTAATTTCAGCGATGATTTTTGCCTTATCCACTGTAATACACGACATTTTACGGCGTTTACACTGCGTGAATTTTACGCAATACGTCCACGAAACAGAATACAAACCCTTCTACCTATTTAGGGGTAAATGTAAAATGTCTAAAATGTAGACAAATCAAAGCAATAAAATATTAATCGGTTACCACACAGGTGTGTTCACTGTATTCCAGCCAGCTGCAGCTGTGGAACTTCTCGCTCGATATTGGCACAAAAAATCTGTCTGGAGAAACTAGTACCTACCTAACACGACCTGCAAATAATGCGTGCAAGAGAAGTGTTTACATACGTACCTAAATAAGAATCAAAGTTGGTACCTACAGGTATCTATACAATATAATTATTATAATAATAATTGCTAATGGAGATTAAGAATATATTACCCAATCACTAACAAACCAATTGACGCAATTTGTCACTGGAAAGTTAAACCCGCGCGATTAATTAATAAGTTAAATTAATGCGGGCGAAAATGCAAGAATGTATATCAAATTTTGACTGATTATGAACTGTAATTATTAAAAGGTCTTAAAAGTGATTCAATTTAGAAAATCCGGCTCGAAGGACCAAAATGTTGCGTATAGACTTACTGCCAAGAACTCAATTGTTCTATTTGTATAGTAAGTCACGCGGTTTGGAATTTTGATTAATTTAATTACTCGAAGGACCAGCGGGAAAATAATTAGGGGAGCAATTAAGGGGTATAATTTCTAGGATGATAATTATGCACCTACCTTAAATTTCCCATGTAGACAGCTTAGTGAGCTTTCATTTGGCGACAAGGGCCGAAGATACTATCGCGTCGCATAGCACTTGTGGATTGCAATGTAAACACTCATCTTATGTATACACCCGGACGTGGACCGACCGCGACGACAGTTCTTCTCATTCTCTGGGGTGAAGTGGTGGGCACCCTTTGGCTGTATGCCCATAGGACATGGTCTCGCGCACCATGTTGTCACGTTCCTCTCCCCCCCGTGCATAATTCAAAATAAGGAGGGAATTATATGGAAAAGGGAAACATGGGAACGGAACAGTAATAAAATCAATTCTGACCCTCCTAAACTGCTAACTTCTCCTCAGTGCCGTTAACGTTACCAATTTAGGTCTAGTTAGTTTAGTTTAGTTATTTAGTGAGTGGGTCGATTTCGACTCCTCCACTGCAACCAAGTTCGTCTCTTGTGGCTCATTTACAGCCGCTCCAGCAGGCTATACGGCTTTTTAAGAAAATCACGGCTTTAGAGGGTGGGAAGTGTATTCAGGTCTCTTGGAAACAGATATTCTCTTTCGAAGGTTGAGAGTGATTGATTCTTCTCATAGCGGGACAGTTACTTAGAACTTGTTCTGCTGATGCATGTTTCTTCATCCTCTAAATTCTGGGTTATCGGCTAGATCCATCCTGTGCAAGTGGTGGTTCGTGGTTCACTTTACAGTGTCCTGTGTATAGGCCTATTAGAGTTCAAAGTCTGTCCTTTTGAGCTGCGGTAGTTTCTTAGGTCTGTTATTTGCTGGACCTTCAATGAAGACCTTAGAATGAGCCAATCCTGGTAGATTTTTCCAGTACTGCAGTACCTAATTCTTTAACCTCTATCCAGATGTTTAATGTTGTTTTGGCGATATTTCAAAAAGCCGACAACCGGTGCTGGTCCTGTATATTTGGATTCAGTTCTTCTTCTGGGCAGAAAGTCGGTGATTTCGCTCTCTCCAAAGCCTGAGTGACCTGGAATCAGACCAGAGACAAGCTATTATTTTCAGCTACTGCATTGAGCGCATTTTGACAGTTACAAACCAGTTTCGAGTTGCAACGAATGAAGCAAAAGGCTTTGAGAGCCGCTTGGCTCTCTGAGAAGATTTTGATTGTTGTCCGCGTGCAGCGTTGATTTAATCCTGTATCTGTGGGCTGAGTTTAATGGCATAAGTTTCTGACTGAAATTCTGTTGCAAGATGACCCAGGCTCGAGAAATATTCGCTTCTCGACCCGGCATCATTATGTTCCGGATCTAGTTGGAATCTTGGAGCCGTCGTAGCATGTGGGGTTGTTTGTGTCGCGCTCCCATTTATCTCTGCTTGGAAAGAGGATGTCATTAGCAGCATAGTATTTGGTTGTGTCTTGTTGTCTAAGACCTCTGACGACTTAGACTGTCGTCTAATAGTCTGGTCCACTTCATGGAACAAGTTTCGTACAACTGAAACTGTTTGACCCTTATCCATCTGGCCGCTCTTTCCAAGTATGTGCGGAGAAGAGGTAGGTTCAGAAGGGTTTCCCTAGCTGACGACGGTGTGGAGCTCGTTGCTCCACTAATCGCTAGGCGTATTTGTCTTTGAAAACTTGAAAGCCTAATTTTTGCCAAGGCTTATGAAGGACTATCAAGCTACACAGTCATATGCTCTCATTGGTCTAATGACCATTACATTATATCCAGTGTATTTACTTGGAGCTAATGCCCCAAGTTCTTCAATAGATCTTTTTGCAACTCCATTAGGAGAGCTTTGCTCTGTGGATCATCTCTTTCAGATGGGATTTCACAGTAATCTTCTATCAAGGGTATAGCACCGAGATAGAGATATTTAGCTTTTTTCGCAAATGGTATAATTTTCTACAATACCATCTTCTTCTTCTGGTAAACAAGACTATAACAGTTTTGTGGGAATTAACAGACATCTGTTCCCTCTCGAACCACTGTTAGATAATTTGTGAAACTTCTTGAAGGATATTAGATTTAGGTGATTCAAGGTTTCCTTTAATCAAAATGACGAGGTCATCTTTGTTATCTATAATACTTGTCCACTCATCAATGTGTCAAAATTGTCATCTTTGAAATATTTTGCTCATGGTACTGTGACACGCCGGCAGAAGAATGTGTGAATTATGTATTTTTTTTTAATTTAATGATAGTAGCTACTGATTTATATTGTAAACATAACAATTAGGAACCAACAAGTGTGTAATTACGAATTCTAATAGTCCGTCAGAAAAGAAGTCTGGTAAATATAATTAGGTACTGGTCTCCACCATGGTCAGTCAGATTTTTCTGTCCAAATAATAAAAAAAACCATCAAGAAAAACAATAAAAATGCAGTCTATTAATAGTTGTATTTATGTAGATTTAAGCCTCAAAAGAGGTTTCATGGAATTCTAGTTGAAAAAAATATAAGTAGGTAGGTATACAGATAACTACATTGTAATTATATATTTATTAGACGTTAATGGTAATTACAATGAACAATATTTATAAATAAAAGTTGATAATATTTTCCATCATCATTAATTAACGTTTTTACGATAATAATCAAGTTTTTCTAAGACATGCAAAGTTAAATTCTTTGGAAACATAACTGACTAATTTTATAGTAGGTATATAGGTATAGGAAACCTTGAATCTTTCAATCAGTTATTAAAAATCCATCAAAGCCAATTATTAAATATTAGTTAATTGTCTAGTATTGATGGGAAGATAAAAAACAGTTATGTTTTCGAGGTATTAATAATAATTAGAGAAATCATAAAAGTGCTAATAGCTTTTTAATTACCCCTTAAACATTCAAGTACATTATCTGAGCCAAAAACAAAATGACAATAATTTTTCCATTCTTTCAATTAACCAAATCTAAACTCTGTTTTTTCAACCACTTCTTTTTCTTGAATTGTTTGCCTTATACTCTAAAAATATGCTATACTCTTGCTTATTGTGTTATAAATTAATCTAGTTGATAAATCATTTTAATTGGTAATGCTTATTATTATTGTCAAATCTATTTTTAAGTACTTTCATAAAAATTTAACAAAAACATTTGACTCAGGAAATCTTTTGACAGAAGCTGGCATATTGATATGTGTGGGATTTCAAGACTGGCATAATTGACTTCTGGGGTTTTTGGAATCGTCCATGGTGATTTGCTCCGAACGTCTCGTTCACAACTGCGTTAGACATCACCGAAACACAACATGCGGAACACAATAATACTTTCTGAACGATACTCGTATTATTATTCCCGTATGTAGACCAAGCAAATAAAGGTTTTTTCTTGACAAAAATAGTAACGGAATTCCGGCCGTGTCATCACCCGCGGAATAGCCCCAAGATCCCAAATCCACAGTTTTATACTCGAGTTTACGATTTTATCTTTTTTTATTGACCATTTAATACAAAAAATCGCCTTTTTTGTATTTTTTCTTATAAAAAAAAAGCCGATAAAGCAATGCACCTAAATGGTTTAAATTGACGAATTATAGAGAATTGAAATACAAAGAAAATGTGATCTGAAACAACCCGACCGGTTCGTTATTAAGCGAGAAAATCCCAAAAAACCGAAAAATATAGCAGCATAATATTTTCAAAAATTTGCAACGTCGCCATTTTTTGAGTTGTAGTGCTGGCTGTTTGCGTGATATTCGTTATTGAGGGGTACTTCCTGTGGACAAAACCAAGGTACCGTCGGATAATTATTAGTTTTAACGTAGGTAATTGCAATCAGAATTTCTTCATACCATATTTTGGAGCGAGGCTCGATGCTCTGGAGGTCGTTTGATTCAAATTTATCAAACGGATTTGGAAAGTAGAAGCGTTCAGCTATAAAACTTCAATCTTCATTTTCCACTTAAATGCTGAAAAATAGGTAAAAATTGCGCGCAAACATGAGCGTAAACAGCCGAGCGCGCATCAATGGTCGTGGAGTGGGGGTTGAAGAGCAGATGCGGGGGAGACGCATAAATACAGGGGGTTCCTACATACCAGGTACATACACAAGGAGGTAATTTATTTGCTCATTTTACTCAAAAAAATCATATAAACATGATAGGCCCGTGACCGCTTCGCTATAGATCTACATTGTTGAAATTTGAAGATTTATTTTCTTTTTTTTTCCTTCTTTATAGCTCCTTCAGGTTAGTCAAACTTTAGTCAAACAGTTATTCAGACGGGTCATGTCAGCTTTAGTTTTTAACAGGCAGAGACGACTTAACTATGAAAATTAATGGAAATGAGAAATTATCCAAAAAAAACAGAGCCTGTTTTACCATTTTAAAAATTTGAATCTCGTCTAACGAATTAGAGGAAATTGTTTTTTTTTTTCTTAATAACGGCTGCAGATGCAAAAAAAAAACAATAGTAGACAAAAAATTTTCTACATAAAACAGAAAATTAATTTTAGAAATTACCAGCGGTGCATCGCAAAAAATTTCAGGGAGAGGAATTGAAGCGAAATGGGAGGAATTCAGGTGAAAATATCTCCCTGTGGATTCTTACGATAATTTGCCACCCCCAATGATGTAAGCCCTAAACGGTAACCCATATCCTAAATTTAAGCTAAATATCTCAAAAACTATGGGAGCTATAAAGAAAAAGTTATTTTTTCAATTTTGTATTCCAACACCGTGTATATCGGTAAAGAAGCGCTTGCGGACCTATGTTTACATGAACTCTTAGACAAAAAATAAGTCAAAGAATAGCCTCCTTTCGTATGTACCAGGTATTTAGGAACACCCTGTATAGTCCACAAATAATATAGTAATAATTATTAAGATAGCTCAACTAGGTAGTTGCTACATGAGATAATCAAATTTGAAGACTATATTTATATGCCTTCTCCGCTTCTGCTGTTCTACTTCCACTCCAAGACACGCGCTCGGCCGTTTTCGCTCATGTTTGCGCGCAATTATTACCTTTTTGCGGCATTTAAATGGAAAACGAAGATTGATGTTTTATAGCTGAATACTTCTAATTTCGCTGCAAAATATGCTAAAACAAATTAACGAAAACTAACGCGAAAACTAAATTATCCGACAGGGTTTTCACACAGGAAGTGCCTATCGTTAACGACTATCTCACAAAGAATCTGCACTACAACTGAACAAATGGTGCTGTTACGATTTTTTGAAAAAAAATCTATATTTTTGGTTTTTTGGGGTTTTCTCCCTTAGTAATAAGCCGATTGGGTTGTTTCAGTTCCCATTTTCTTTGTATTTTAATTCTCTTCAATCTTAAATTTGGACCATTTACATTGTTCTCTCAATTTCTTAAGCAAACATGAAAAATTAAGCGACTTTTTACATTAAATGGTAAAAAAAATGGTATCTCGAGTATAGCAGAAGGAGGATTTGTGATTGCTTATCTGTGATTTACATACGTAGACTTTCAGGCTGATTTCGGGATAGCTCTTGTGTTCAATTATGAGTAATTTAGACATGCTACCTATCTAAATATTTACGGTATACCGTGCGAATACTAAGTCTTTATATACATTGTAAAATTTTTATGTATACATTGGGAAATTTCGATGAGTATGTTATTTGATACCAATTATTGTTGGAATTGTTATAAACAATCCCATTGAAACAATTTTGCATAGCAAGAATTATTATTATATGCAATTTGCGTGTGTATAAAGGCTCAGTACTCTGTACGGTATATGAGCATATATTCTACCATATCCCTGCAACCTACTCCATAGTCATAGTATTCGTGCGGTGCCTAGGTCAGTCTAAGCTATTGGTCAACGTTTTCGAGAGTACTTTACGATTCAAAGCACCTGCTCCCAAGAAACGCGTTCTTTGATCAACTTCTATGGAAAGAAACTGCTGCGATTTTATCTGGTCACTGATTTTGACCAGCTCATTCAGGACCACTATATGCATATAATGGCTTTTGGTTGTCATTTTACATAATAATAGGCTTCATTCTTATATTAATCTGTTGGAAAGTATATGACAGGCAAACTGACAGGTGAAAACGATCAATGGAACTTAAATTTTAATAATTATTATTTAAGCACAATAATTACTTAATAATTATTATTGGTTGTTGGGCTGATGTCGACTAGGAATTAGTAGTATGAGTAATAATAGTTAAGTAATAATGATATTTATTATATAATGGATAAGTTTTCGATAATAATCTTAAAATTAATGTTTAGATTGAGACCAGGAGAAGATTCTCTCCTGAAGAAGATTGCTATTATTGTTAAAAATAAAGAGTAGACCCGCTATTGTATATTTATTTACATACTTCACACGTCTGAGTGGTATCCTCCTTTTGTTCGTCTTTGCCCGTCTTTCAAATTCTTACAGCTTTTCAGAATTTCAAGCACAGACACAATACATGAACTTTACATGTCACAGAAGTTTAAAATACAGCATTCTTGTGAAACATTCCGACCTCTGAGCAGGTAACTAATTACAGGGACGAAATCTTCATGAATAATTCCATGCTGGATTATTAAATTGATCGCATAACACTAAATTCGACATCTCGGTGCAACGTCGAAGGTTTTCGCAATGGTTTGATACAGTCCTTAAACCGAATGGTCGAAACTGGCAATCAAGGTGTAAGTGGTTGTACTTGAATACTAATAGTATTAGTAGGTACGCTGTTGTGACATTGTGAAATGCGAATTCCTTATTGTCGTACATTGAGAACGGCCAGCTATATCAACATTGTTAGTTGGAATTGCCTCATTAATCAGTCTATTCAACTACCTACCTACCTACCTGATGTTTCTTGAATTATAAGCATGGTCGTTCGGTCAGCAGATTCATAGACTTGGTCTTGGTGGTTTTATCATTCTTTTGCTATTGTGAAACAGAATTAGATCCACTGATAATTGCATTTATGGAAACGTAATCATTGTTCTATTTTCTTTGCTTAATTAAACCATACCTACCTAACTTCAATTATACTTTATTATTGTTATGAGATTTAATTGCCTTATTACCTTTTAATGGGTACCTACCTAAGTAAAGTATAATAACATCATAAGAGATGGTCTAAGTATACTTAGGTATTTCAAATGAAGTTAAAGTTCACTATAGCATCATGAAAATGTGAGTTCAGCAAGAAATATTTTATCATCAATTCTATTGTTGGCTATTGGGAAATATTATTTAGGTTGTCAAGTACTTAAGTCTATCATAACAACAAAACATAATCTAATATCTCTTGATTGAAAAGCAATTCTTATTGATTCGTCAACCTTACACTCAGTATAATAATTGCTTTTACCATAAATCTATGACGTGACTGGAAAATGAACAATAAATATTGCAGAAACAATTGGATTTGATTAGAATTAACAGTTATTTTTTTACAGGCGATATTAAGACATCCTTCCTTGCTGGCAGTCGATTCAATGTATCCTGGCATCTAGGATACCCTCATAAGGTAAGCACGAGAAAAATGTATTCTCTAAAAAGCAATATCGTAATATGCTGCAGTATTGAATTTTGATGATGCATTTTTCTATTATCTTCTAGGGTGGTTTTAAAATTCAGCTTCTAGACCAATTAGAAAGGCCCGTTTTAGATTTAACTCCAACGATACAAGGATCAGAATTTGTATCGGACGACGCAACGTGAGTAGTTACTTTTAACTTATAGATGTTCATCTCTTGTGAGCCGTTTGTATTTCAGTGCTCAATCTTATCAAGTACAACTACCACCAGATTTCACTTGCGCTAACTGCACTTTGAGGCTTCTGAGGCAAGCACTTGAATGGGGAAACAACTATCGATTTTGGTCGTGTGCAAATGTAGATATTAAACAGAGTAAGTAAACTGTAAGGGAAAATACAGAGTGAGGCGCGAGAACCTTAGGGAACTTTTATATGGAGAAGTCCTGAGAGTAGAAGTCTAAAAATTTGTACGTGTATAATTTCGGTTTTGACGAGCTGAACTAAAATATTCACAACCCCACACCACTTCCGGTTACACCGGAAGTTGCCATATTTTTCTTTTTTTTAATGGTACACCCTGTATATTATTACATTTTCAGATTGCCTGAAAAACAGTAATAAAAATGATGTTTACAGTTCAAATTTGTAACGACCAATTAATGAGTTATAAACAAATGAAAATTGCAATTTTCCATTTTTAAAGCAGCTTAGCTTGAAAACGGGTCAATATATCGGAAAACGGCTTACATGTCCCTATCCTAACTTTTTGTATACTATGCTGGAGTACCTGAAAAAAAAAAATATTTTTTATTAATTTTCTTTTTGAAAACGCTGATTTTTCATCACTTTGTATACAAATTTCATCAGCACCATAGGATACTACGTGAAAAGTTAAGATAGGGACATGTAAGCCGTTTTCATCTATCTTGACCCGTTTTCGACCTAAGCTGCTTTGAAAATGAAAAATTGCGATTTTCATTTGTTTATAACTCATAAACCACTCATTCCAATTTTGAACTACAAACACCATTTTTATTATACTTTTTCAGGCAATCTGAAAATGTAATAATATACAAGTTGTCCCGTTTAAAATAAGATAGTTGATGGCTACTTCCGGTATAACCGGAAATGGTGAGGGGTTGTGAATATTTTAATTCAGCTCGTCAAAACCAAAATTATACACGTACAAATTTTTAGACTTCTACTCCTTGGACTTCTCCATATAAAAATGCCCTAAGGTTCTCGCGCCGCACCCTGTATTGTCAGGAATAACAACAAAAATTGAGTTGGAGAAAGCAAAGATTTAAGCTTCATTTTCCCTAAAAACACAAAATATAAGCTTCATTTTGTATGCACTCCCCGAACAAGTTCTGATTTTATAATAATTTTTTCATTTTTATCCAAGGTAAGAGTTAGTTTCAAATTAAACCGGAGCATTCAAACCCGATCCTCAGTTGAGAGTCTACGGAAGAAAGAGAAAAGTCGATCATTTTCTGATATGAAGTTTGTAAACGATAATAAAAAGAAACAGCTAGAAAAGGGTATATGTAGTTAGTTAGAAGCAAACGTTTAATAAATATTCACACAAAAAAGAAAGAAGGAATAGCGGAAAGAGTAAGAAAAGGGAGATTAGAAAGATTAGAAAGAAAGTTCGTTTGTTTCGAACTCGTCTCTCTAAACTGAGTATTTTCTATTAGTTTTAGTTCTAATATTCTGTTGTGGAGTAATCCTTTGGGGGCCCTCGGCTAGAAACTAAGAAACCTTCTTGCGCATCAATCGCAGAAATAGTGTATTTTTATGCGATTCAATTATGAATATTTTCACCGCTTTTTAAATTATTGGCTTTCTGAAATTTTCCATAGTCATGTCATGTTAGCGTAGTGCTTTAATGTGAAAAATTTTCTGTGATAATTTCATTTCATTTCGTTTCAACACGTGCCTTAGAATGGATTTTTAAATTTAAAAATCAAAAAAATTGGCAAAATTTTACAATTTTGTCCCTTTTCCTATGCCCGCCACTGGCTAACTTTACTTGAAAAATACTATTTTTTACACTACCTTTAATAAATTCGGAAAAAACTGAAAGGAGAGTTTTGAAAACCGAAAGTTTGAAATTTTAGAGGAATAAACATCATTTAAAAATATTCGAATATATCTCCGCCATTTTTATATTTGCTTCTTGAAATTTTTGAAGGTTAAATGCTATTAGTATAGTTGTCTACTATCAAAATTTCCGTTCTATTCCTTCAAAAATAAGCTCATGAATGTTTATAGAAATGTAGACATTTTTACCCTTTTCCTACCCACGCCTCTGGCTTATTAATAGAAATGATGCAAATTGTATTGCATTAGCTCAAATTTCAAATAAGTTTATTCCAATCTTGTTAATTTTGTTTAAAAGTTTTTGATCTTGCCTATTTAGGGGTTCAAAATCTAGCCATTTTCCAAAAATTGAAAAGGCCGCCATTTTGGAATGTTGAAACCTATTTTACTCAAATACAGTACCAGACGACTACTTGAGGGTATCTTACTACCAAAAAAATTTCAGCGCTCTAGATTGAAAACTTCGACCAGAAACCGTGCCTCACGGACGGTTTTTTTTCTGAAATTCGGAGGGACATCCTGTAGAAGTAACACAACTCTAGGGAAATGTTTTTTACGAAAATCAAACGTCAGCCCTAAGGTTTATAAGAGTAAAAAATTTCGTTCATTAATCTTGAAAGATGAAGCTACAGGAGCGTTTTTAAAAATTTAGAGAAATTAATTTAAAAAAAACATCATGTAAAAAAAAATCGAATATCTCCGCCATTTTTCTTATTTACTTTCTGAAATTCTCAAGGGTTGAAGTCTATTAGTATAGTTGTCTACTGTAAAAATTTCAGTTTAATTACTTCAAAAATGTGCTCATAAATTGTTGGAGAAATTTAGCCATTTTTACCCTTTTCCTACCCACGCCACTGGCTTATTAATAGAAAAAATACAAATTTTGTTGCATGAAATTAAATTTCAAGTCATTTACTTCCAATATTGTGAATTTGATATATAACTCTTTTTCTATCTAGCTTATACAGGGGTTCAAAAAATAGTCCTTTTTCCAAAAATTAAAATGGCCGCCATTTTGAAACGGCTCGATCGATTTTGCTCAAGTACAATACCAGACGACTCCTTGTGGATATCTTACTTCCACAAAAATTTCAGTCTCCTAGATTGAAAACTGCGACCTGAAATGAGGTGACAAAAACCGGATGTCTGGAACTTTGAAGGGACACCCTGTAGAAGTGATGGGACTTTTGGAAATTTTTTCAACGAAAATCTAACGTCATTTCAAAAATTTGCAAGAATCCGAAATTTCGTTCACTAATCTTGAAAGATAAAGCTACAGGAGCGTTTTGAAAATCGAAATTTCGCGATTTTGGAGAAATATATATAATATATATATAAATATATAAATATATATATAAATATATATATATATATCGTGGGCAGGTGAATTTTGGAAAACCACTTTTTCGTGATCTGGGGGTCATGATCGGTGGACATTTGATGAGTTTGGGTGATTTTCGAAAAGTGATGTCGTCCTCAATAGTGTATTTTTTTGTTAAAAAAATACACTAATATACCAAGAACGGCCCATACCAAGAATAAGACTTGTAAGTTAATAGAATCAATGGAGGGTTTGAGGACCCAGGCATTTTGGAGATAGTTTCGCAGGAAAAAATTGTGTCATAGCTGCGCAATTTTAAAGAACCTGAAAATTTCTGGGAGCAAAAAAATACCATAATATTATAATATAATTTCTTGCTTTTTACTTATTTTTTCTCGCATTCCTCCCCCCCCCCCCCTAGTTCCGAAGCCATTGCTTCTCGGTAAATTGGGCATTAGTATAGGCTCCCAATCTTATTTGGTGATAACTAAATACAAAAGAAAATTTTTTCATGTTTTGCAATAAGAAAACGTTTGTAGATTGACCGACAAACAACCCTTAGGAGCGCGAAGATCACTTTTTAGGGCCTCCGTGGGTCAATTTTTTTGAGGTGTCTTCGGGCGGCCTCCATTCGTGATCGCCGGCTAGCCGGCCTAGCCAATCCAGACTTATTACACGTCAACTCTCTGTTATTACGAAAAAAAAAGAGAGTTACCAGCAAAATGACTGCATATTATGAAAAAAAACGACAATATCACGAAATTAGTGAAGACTGCCATTGCAAAAGGAACTGATGTTTTGGTAAAATATTATTAAGCTCAACGATAGATAAGAATTCAACAATTTAAAGTACTTACCTAGTATTAGATTACCTAAAATGAACAAAACTCCTACCTTACTGGACTTGAAAGTGTGCCATCCGTCGAGGCAAGAAGACCTCGAAAATAAAGGGAAAAAAATTAAGAGTCAACGGACATACCTCAAATATTGCCAAGGATTTTTTCTCTTCACATGAGATTGGGAAAAAGATTGGTTCCCCACCTGACAAGCGGGGTACCAATATAATATATATATATATATTCGTTTGAAATTACAAATTGCAGTCTTACGATACATGTTGTTTAGTTTATTAAATTACATATGATTGGTTTCGTCGATCATGGGGAAAAGAACGATCTGTAGGATATTCTGATGCGATGTTGACATCATGGTGAAGCATTTGCTTTGAGAGATATAGTCTAGGGAAAACCCCATTAAAAAACCTAGACACACCATCCTGTTGAGATTGGTTTGAAGTATTCCAATCATTTTGCCCTTCTGAGGTTATCTGGCTGTTAATGTAGATTTTGTTTACAAGAGCTTCAAATTCTGTAACCAGTCTATTGTTTCGGTGGAAATTTCATGAATTGCTTGAAAACCTCCAGAAAATTTGGTTAAAGGACATTCATTGACAATGTGATTGATGGATTCTTCAGGATGTCCGCAAATACAGGAAGCGTTTGGTATTAAATTCCATTTATGTAACATTGAATTACATCTACCGTGTCCTGTTCTTAAGCGATTTACTTGTACCCAGACTTTCCTTCTGATTTCAAAACCGTTGACTAATGATGAAGGATCTTCGATTAAAGTATTGTTGAATAAAGAAACACTTTTATTTCGCCAATCATTTCTCCATTCATCTTCAATTTTAAATGGTCGATCTAGGTATGTTTCTAGCCACACAGGTCTTCTTGATTTTAATCTCGTTGTTGGAAGATTATTCAGGTCCGATGTTATTGAAAAATCATCTGGAAATGTTCGGTATTTATTCATGATTTTATGTGTTGCTTGTTGTCTTCGGAGATTAGATGGAGTAATATTTGACAAAACAGGTAACCAAGGGATCGGAGTTGAGGAAATTGTTCCAGTAATAATTCGTAATGTTTGGTTCAGTTGAATATCCACTTTTGATTGATGTACACTGTTGAGCCATACGGGTGCACAATATTCCGCTGTTGAATAAACAAGTGCAAGAGCTGATGTGCGAATTGTTTTTGCATTGGCTCCCCAAGTTGTTCCAGCAAGTTTGTATAGAATATTATTCCTTGTTTTTAATTTTTGTTTCACTTTTTCTAAGTGTTGATTATAGGTTAAAGATATATCCAAAGTCACACCAAGATATTTTGGATTGAAATTATGATTCAGTGACGATCCGTTGAAAGTTATATTTAGCTTTTTAGATTTTTGGTGGTTATTGAGATGGAAACATGTAACTTCTGTTTTTGAAGAGTTTAAGCAAAGACGCCATTTCTTAAAGTAATCATTCATGATTTTCAAATCAGAGCACAGCGTTTCTTCTAATAAATTAAATTCGCTGTTTTGGTAAGTTAAAATAATGTCATCGGCATATATGAATTTTCTAGATTTGGTTGCAGGCAAATCACTAATGTAAATATTGAATAGCAGTGGAGATAAAACAGAACCTTGTGGGAGACCATTATTTAAGATTCTGTATTTACTGCTCTTTTCGTTTACGAAAACTTTTATTTTTCGGTCTGATAGCATATTTTCCAATAGATTCATAATCGTCTTACAACCAATGGTTTTATATAATTTATGTAAGAGACCTTCTTTCCACACAGTGTCGTATGCTGCAGATAGATCTAGGAAGACTGCTCCTGTTTTTAATTTTCTTTGAAAGCCACATTCAATGTGGGTTGTCAACGCCAAAACTTGGTCACATGTATTTCTGTTTGGCCGAAATCCTCCTTGTTCAATAAGTAATTTTTCATCAACAATTGGTAATAGACGATTGTATAAAAGTTTTTATAATAAAACATATGAAAGCAGAAGAAACAATTAAAGTAGCCGGTAGTCACATCAACTGATTTAGTTCCCAGAAAAGTCGCTAAATTAACCAAAAACAAGCAAAAAAGATTTACCAGGAGACCAACATTTTTTAAATGAGCAATATGTATAATAAAAAGAGATGAAAAATACATGCCTTCGTTTCGCACGCATTTTACAGACAGAATTTTTATTTTAAAACAAAATTTAATTTTTCTTTTGGGTACCCATTTCCACATAAGTATAGGTACTTGTAGTTAACAGTGTTGTAATGGGGGGGAAGTTATAGAATCTACAGCCCGAGGTGGGAAAATACTTGATGTAGTTCTGTTTTTTAGTACGTTGTATGGATCAGTTAGGGTTGTGTAAATCCAAATTTGCAACTTTCAAAAATTTGTGCTCGCTGCACACCTCGCGAATAATTATAAAATTTTTAGACTTTTTCACTTTTTGGTCAAAAAGTCATTAACGGTAACAAATTAAGCCCAGCCGCAGCTCTATACACCCTATAGGGACCAAGCTATGACCCTTCAAAGATAGTCCATTTTTCGGAGTACAAAATGTGCAGAGGGGTTTGAGACGATACAATCACACCGCCTCTTCCAGAGAAATTGTTTTTGGGTCTTCTACGATCATCACAGTACCCCAGTAAAAGATGTTTTTGAGTTACCGAAACAAAAAAAGATTCAATCAAAGAACGTCACGTTACAAGACAACGACGAAAAAAGCAGACCGCGATATCGTTCTGACGACATTGGAGAAAAAGAAAACCACATGAAACTATGATCGTATGATTGTGGTTGAATAGGACGTGGACCTCCTTGTTCTCCCCTGTGGATTGGGTTCAATCATTCACAACTTGCGCATTCAGAAACGTATGGACTTGGCAGAAGTGAGGGAGGATGCATACCGCGAGTGCGTTCAGCCGAGGGAGAGTTGAAGTGCCCAGTGGGTTTGAACTGTTTCTTCACGCTTTTACTGGATGTGGAATTCTACTGACCTTTTCTGGAAGGTGAAAAAGGAATTGTGGGATCAATTTCAGAAGAGGCAGGACCTAGTAAACCTGGCTGCCATCTTTCTCCTAACAGATGCATTAACGCATGAGAGTATTGCGGAAGCTGGCGAAATGTCTGGTGGCTCTATAGAGAGGTGTTCCAGCCAATTAGAGATTGTCCAACCTGAGGTTACAGCTCTTTATGAAGACAGCGATAAATGCAAAGGTTAATCTGGCACGTTTACCCCCAAACCTGAGGCTGCCTCTTTCCATGCCGACTTCATTCCACTAACAACTCACATAGAGCCAGCCACACCACGGTTTCTCAAAATCATAGCCTGCAAATGTAAAAATTAGGGATGCAGAGGGGCGTATTATACTTGCCTGAAAGCTAGACTTGAACTGCTCAGGGAAATCATGCGATAACGTTGTCTTGATTTAGATGAAGATTTGGACGAAGAAAAAGACGATCCTGAGGAATCTGAGGAAAAACACAAACATGAAGAACTTGCCGAATCTGAGGCGCTTTATATTGACAATAGTTTGCTTCAGACGGAAGCAAAATTTAAAATTGTCAATTTCCTAGAAAAATGGATCATCTTTGAAGGACCATAGCTTGGTCCATATAGGGTTTATATAGAGCCGCGATTGGACGTAAGTTGTTAGTTGTTACAATTTTATTTAACTTTATAACAGTATTGAATATTTTTGTTCAAAATATATAGTTGACTTAAAAGATCAAAGACTTAAATAGATCAAAAAGTGAAAAAGACTCAAGATTTCGTGGTTTTTGGCGTGGTACGTAGCGAGCACAAGTTTTGCACAAGCGAGCACAACTACTGGGAAATTATTACGTTTCCTTGAATATAGAAAAAATTGTAGCCAATCAATCTAGATCATTTGCATGAGAGTGTGAAGAATATTATTTAACCTGACGTACCTAATTACTTTAAAAATAAAATAACAATTATAAAAAATGCTAAAGTTTATCTTAAATTTAGACCCCAAAACTAGGTTTTTTCGAAATCCATTCCTAGCGACATTCCTCCTTTCTTCCGTAGTCTCATCTTCTAGTACTTTTACCATAAAAAAAATGAAAAAATGATCTAGATTTCGCTGCACCTTTCAACATCTCTTTTTCATAAATAATAAATTCATGAAAAAGGCAAAAAAAATTATCAAATGATCAGATAAGCGAAAATTTTCCCAATCCCAAGCTTCAATAACTCAATATTTGTTGTAGACATAAGAAATAAATAAATTAAAATTTTTTTTTTCATCAGGGAAAAATTTTCGGGAAACATGTAGCGGTCACGGTAGATACATTTTATCGCGCTGCAAATGCGACAAACTCTACTATGGACCATATTGCCAATACAAAGATGAATGCGCTGAGAATTACGATTGCGGTGATCATGGTTCTTGCGTAGATGTAGAGGCAACCACGGCTCCTAGAAAACAATGTTATTGCCAGCTAGGTTATTACGGACCAAAATGTACCAAAAGTAAGTTCATTTATACTCCCAAGAAAACAAATATTTCATATTCCTTATTTCAAATTAGGATCTCCTGTGAAATCACCTAATATAGACTTTGGCCTTTACACTCATAAAAAACTCAGCGATAACTTCCAATTGTTCTGGAGGATTTTAAAAGAGCACAAAGAAATTGAAGTTGTTATGGTGGCAAATAGTACCACTTATCTAGGATTAGGTTGGCGACCGAGATCGTTGACGAAGGCCTGTAAAAATTGGCCACCAATTGGGCCGCAGGATGCGGGATCGGATTCCGATAGCAAACCCGAACCAGAACCAAAGAGTGAGCCTGAACCAAATGCAGAACCAGAGCCAAGTTCAGAGCCTTCTGCTACGGGTAAACCAGAGCCGAGTAGTGAACCAGAACCCAAATCTGAACCTAAGAGTGAACCTGAACCAAACAGTGAGCCAGAACCTAACGCCGAACCAGAACCCACATCTGAACCAGATGCAACTACTACTCAAAGATCAAAATATAAGAAGTCCTTATACTCCAGACGATCGGCCAATCCGACACAATCAATTGAAACCAATGCACCTCATGCGGATGTTGTGGAAACCAGCGTGTCTTACAAAGTCAGCACAAGCAAAGGTAAAAGATTTTAAGAGTTTAACAAGTTTTTTAGCGTTATTAAATTTTTTCTCTCTAAATTGTTTCAGGTCGAAGAAAACGAGAAACAGGTAATTAATTTTATAAAATATCTTGTTTTTTACATGTAGAACTGCACCACATACCTACCTAACATATCTTTTCTGGAAAATAATTTTCAGTTCACTTAGTTTCGGCACAAATTTAGATATATTACACCGTTTAACATAATTTAGTTAAAGTACGAGTAGGTACCACTCCATTACGCTATCAACCTCATTTCACCTCATTCTCCATTCGTTCATGCATGATTTTATAGATTACCTGACTAATGGTGGTTGGTATTCCATTCTTGTAGAACCTGTAGCAGAACCCACTTCTGAACCAGAGGCAACTACTGGAAGCGAACCAGAACCCACAGCAGAACCCAAATCTGTACCAACCCAAGCATCCGTCAACTCCACTCCTGAACCCACATCACAACCTGATTCAAAATCTGAGCAAAAACCTACCACCCGTCTACCTCTTTATAAACAAAGACCCATTAAACTTCCTAAATTACTCACCATTCCAAAATCAATATCCATACCGGAACCTACATCTTTACCTGAACCTACAACCAAACCTGAACCATCCTCTGAACCTGAGCCAAAATCTGAACCGGAACCAACATCCGAACCTGAACCTAAATCCGAACCTGAGCCTAAATCCGAACCTAAATCTGAGCCTGAACCCAAATCAGAACCTGAACCGACTTCTGAGCCTGAACCAAAATCTGAACCTGAACCAACCTCTGAGCCTGAACCTAAATCTAATCCAGAGCCAACCTCTGAGCCTGAACCAAAATCCGAGCCCGAGCCAAAGTCCGAACCTGAACCAAAATCCGAACCTGAACCAAAATCTGAACCCAGTACAAAACCTGAACCTAATTCTGAGCCCGAACCCGGTACTATAGTTGAGCCTAAGTTAAGCGTAAAAACGCACTCTAATCTCCAAGTTGCACCATCCGGATCTGAAGGTAATGCATGTAAACTTATGACAAATTATTTAGATACAACTAAGTAATGCAATTTTTCTTGCCTTATTTACTACGAGTAAATTTTTCCCAAATAATTTATCTTGAAAAAAAAAAACAGGCGACGTTCTCCACCAATACACTCCAAAACACGACTTCAATCCAATGGACTGTACAGACATCGTCATAGGCTCAGCTAGAGGTAACTATAGCAGGATAATGGACTACTATACCCGCGATAGGTCCACTCCCAGAGTTGACAGTTTCTGGGGAGGCAAAGACGACTTAACGGCTGCTATGGGCTTTGAAAAGGACGGAGTAACAACGATAATATTTAGAAAGAAACTGGAAGCGAAAGAACCTTCGGATCATACTATAGAGAAAGATCTGATGCATGTGATCTGGGCTAAAGGGCAAGAACGAGGAAAGTATATCCATATCCCTAAAGCAGGTACCGAAACTGCTAAAGCTGTTGTAAAAGACTTTTACAAACCAGATGAGTTGAAGTATCACGGACACGGTTCACAACGTGGAGCTACAACAATTAACTTCTTTGGTGAGTAAAATATTTATACATCTTTTGAAATAAGTCATAGAGAAAATATCTTCATATTCTAGAACAAGAAGAAGAGGTCCTTCCAGCAGGGATGGGAGCAACGAGCCCCACAGCCGAAAATACTGAATGCGGTGGAGAATGGAAGACACCTCGAAATTGTAATCCTGATAATTTCACTTGCGAATATTCAGTTAGATGGGAATTAATTCCCAGAAAAGATTTAATCAGGTTCACGATTACGACTCAACATACAGATACTTGGACTGGAATAGCGTTCTCTGATGATGAGAAAATGGTAAACGTGATTTTTCTTCTATGTATTTTTAAGATTGATTGCATTGCTTCTTGCAGCCACAAACTGATGCCATTCTAGGATGGGTTGACAAAAATGGTCGACACTTTTTGATGGATACTTGGATAACTGGATTTACTCAACCTTTCCTTGATTCATCTCAAGACGTTTTTAATACCAGTGGAAGAATAGTAGACGGTGTTACTACTTTATCATTCACAAGAGCTCGAATTACTAATGATCCCAAGGTTGGTACTTGAATATTTTATTTGATTAATGAAAATTTACATTAATATTCATTTCTTAGGATTTATCGTTCACCGATGAACATTGTCTCTTTATGATGTTCCCGGTTAAAGGCGGCGCTTTCAATAGTGTTAACAAAAAGATCAGGAAGCATGAACTTACCCCAAGTGTCTCTACAGAGAGAATTTGTATTAGATCTTGTGGAAATGGTAATATTTTTATTACTATTAATGGTCATTATGTTATACTAAATGCTTTATGTTTGTAGACGATATTTATGATATTTTAACAACGACCGAATCCCCAGGTCTCGCTTACAATGTAAAAATAAAAATTGTAGAATTGGGTGATAATTTCGTAATGCCTCAACCTAATTCAGTCGAATATGATGATCTAGTAAATTCTGTAAAAGATAACTTCAATCCTTTGTTTTCTAAACTGACAGGATACAGAAGAGTATCCGTTGACAACTTAGAAGAGTAAGTCTTTATATTATCAGAAATCCGGGATATTAATTTTTTGCTCACAGGGTAGATAATAATCTGGTAGCAACCATGAATCTTCAACTTGATAAAGCCATGGCAGAAAAAGGTCGAGCATTAGCAGAAGGTCTAGAAACAAATGATGAACAAGTTCATAGGCTGTTACAAGAAAGTGTTGGATCTGGAAAAGTGGGAAACCTTAAAGTCGATCCCCAGTATCTCGATTTTGAACCACTTAGCAGTAAGTATTTCTTAGACTCTTAAGTTAGAACATAACTCAAAGTGACTAAATTTTCAGTAACCTCCAACGTCATATCTGACGAATCAATGTCAAACGACAATGGTTTCTTCAATTTATCTGAAGCAAAACTTTACATCGTGCTAGGTTGCATAGGAGCTTTGATTTTCGTGGCCATCATCCAAGCAAGCTGCACCATTTACAAGGCAAACAGTAGAAGCGCTTCCAGTCATAAGGTAACATCACTGTGAGCTCCGCAGAGAGCCCAAGTAGGTTCATGTAATGTTTGTTTGTAATCTGTCATGCTTTATTTGATGCTTTATATCATACAAAGCTCTAAAAATGCAGGGAAATTATTGCTTCATCATGTCCAGCAGTGACAATATCAAATATTGTAAAGGTACATCATCAATTCTAGCAGAGATAGATTTGTTCAAAATGAACTCGTTTAGAAAGGAGTATTGTGCAGGGTGGTCCATCATTTATATTTACCCCCGAAATAGAGGTTGATTTAAAAGATAAAATATTGAAACTTCTGGGATTCCTGTAATTAATAAAGGACCATAGATTGCCATAATCAGTTTAATTATCTCTTTTTTGTTCAGCCACCAGCGGTAAGAAACTGTAATTCGATGGTAAAGTGGCTAAAAAAAAAAAACAATTTTTCTCCAATACATCGGTAGAAATCGAATAATGAAATCAAAATCGTTGAAAAGACATATAAAAAACTAATAATTGCAAGGCTTTAATTAAATAGAATGACAGGTAGAATACTGTCATATCTCAGTAGAATATCTCTTCAAGATATTTTTGGTCACTTTAATTACTACCATATATCAATCATTCTTCCTATCATTTCCATATTTTATATTATAATCTTATTAATTGATTTCTACCGATGTATTGGAGAAAAATCCAATTTTGTTTTGACCACTTCACCACTAAATTGCAGGTTTTTTATCGCTGGTGGTTAAAAAAAAAAATTAAACTGATTCCAAGGTCATCAATTACACGAATCCTCAAAGTTTCAATTTTTTATCTTTAAAATTAACATCTGCTTTGGGAGCGGACATAAAGTGATGGACCAACCTGTTACAAATGGAATATATGAATATCTATCACTTTAGAATTTAACATGTAAAGGTGCTTAATGGTTGCCTAAAAAAAATTATCTAAAATTGGTAGATGAACTATTTGCTAGCAGATTTATTTTTTTGGAAGAAAAATGGCAAATGGGAAGATTTAACACAAAGTTTTGATGCTTATTCTCACCAACATCCCATCATACTCAAAGCAATATCTTTTCCGCTTGGTCATTTTTCATTTTTCAAATTTATTTATTTATATGATGTGAATAAAAACGTAAATTTATGTATAGGGTGAGGTTTTATAATTGAGTAAAGTCAATAACCAAGAAAAGGTTTTCCACAAAAATCATGGAAGCAAATGAATCATAAGTAATCTTCATTATGACCAATCCCTAGATTTGGTAAATTTCAATAAAGTTTTCATAGATGGATGGGAGTTTCTGGTTGGAAAACATAATCATATAATTGTTTAAATGGGAAGAGTTCTGTTTATCAGGCCAGGATAGTGTGCAGCAGCTTTATTTTTTCCACAGATAAGATTCAAATTCATGATTTGGACTTTTTGTATCGCACCCTCTCCAACCGAAATTTTCGTGGACTTTGAGTGCAGCGTTCCCGCACCAAAGTGCATCAGCCAATCTTAAGAATTCTGCACATTCCGGCTTAGACTGTACCTAGATTTAAAGACTTGCATGTAGACTGCCCTCATCAAATTCTCTGGGAAATCTTAGTAACATTTAATAGAAAAAATTATTGGCTGATTTCAAAGATGTTTGCTGATATTCAAAAATTATTTAAAACTAGATTTTCCATGTTACCTAATAAAAATTATGTTGTAAATGTTACTTTCCATACTGCAATCATTGATCTCAAAGAATCACGGGATAAAAACTCAGAATTTGGGAAAAATAAATATAGAATGTACGAAACTGAACCAGAAGATGGTCTGATGAAGATAAAAGAGAGATGAAGTTTTAGAGCGAGGTTCACAATTCAATATTCAGTAAGTAATTATTGTGAAACAAAAAGTTGATGGGCTTAACAACGGCGCATGAACTTCTCGTTTCTTCATAAATAATAGGCGAAAAGATATCGCAAGATTGGAGAGTTATTGGATGATGACCTGTGTCCTGGAAGACATGCAGAAATGGTAGGTAACACCTGAATCTGTGGGTAGCGGTTTGGAAAGTTCATCGTTCAAAGATAAAGGAATTAACTGCACTGTCATGCAGATCTTGCTGAAACGAGTCATTCATCATTCTTCTTGATCTTCTAAGAATGAATAAGTTTACCTACTGAAAGTCTTCTCTCCGCGCTATTTAGAGAAGCCATCGAATGTGGTGAGCAGGATTATTAGAGAAGAGACACTTTTAACTTTGCTCAATGTTTATGTTGTTTCAAAGGACAATTCGAGACCATAAACTTTACCTATATTTCATCAATCATTATTTTTTTTTTCCAAAACTGAAAAACCAGTTTTGAGAACGACGTAAAATAAATGAAGCCTTCAGATTTTGGGTACCTATTTTAAAGGAAAAACTAAAATCAAAAGAAGAAAACGTTATTCAACTAGATCTTTCTTTGATCCTTTCGAACAACAAATTGTTGACAAATTTTTATTGTACTTAGTAGTAAATGAAAATTTTTGAACTCGATTTTGAACGCAAAACTGAAAACCTATCTCCAAAATTTAGAGTTAAGGGAACTCAAAATTCGTAAATTGTATATAAAAATTCAAAAACATTTTAATCCTGAAGTTCGGTTAGTTTTTACAAAACTAATAATCGCAAAAGGTCCCCAAGAAGCTTTACTGAGTACTTTTTTGACGTATTGAGAAATTGAGAAATGACCACGCAGATTTAAGGGAAAAAATCAAATTTATGGACCCTTTATGAAATATTTCGATAATACGGAAAAAATTTATCAAAAATACATTGAAAATCATTTATTTTTGTTGGGAGACTCTGTATGATGTAGAGACCCTTATAAATAATTTCTTTTGCATTATTTTGGTAAGTGTATAGTTAAAAATTAAGTCTTCACTTTTCCTTTTTTACATATAAATACCGCACACAACAATCACATTTTTACTTAACACTTTACTGAGAATTTTATCACAGGCAAGTCTTTGTAGATTGTTCACCAAAAATTGCTTTCAAAGAATTGTTGTAATTATACATACAGATACTCTCTATACAGTGTGTTGGTTTTCAAAGCAGGCCATAGGGAAATTAGCATAAATAGGCATTATAAACGTTGCTTTGCTTATTAACGTTATTTTCTATTATTTTATGCCACCCCTATAGTTTCAGATTCCACTGAAACGTCAGCGTTTATCTCAAATTTTCGGACAAACCCTGCTGTTGTAACTGGCTACACTATTGTAGCAGGCTTTTACCTTCGTTTGAATAACACATTTCTGAACGGCGGAACCAGATTTTATTATTTGCTAAGTTACCTTTATGACTTTTATTAATAGATTGTCAAAAGGTATATGAGCGATTATGAAGCCATTATTCACGAGATGATGATGATAATGCCACGAGCTTTTAGCGAGCGACATTGTCATCATCAAGTGAATAATGGCCATAATCGCAAATGTAATCTATGTTTTTTCCTAGTATTTTTCCTAGTTTTTCCTAGGAATCCTTAAAAATAACTTTGGCAAAGCCAATTCCCTATGGCCCGCTTTGAAAATCAACACCCTGTATATTTTATAAATTATAAAATTATAAAACTAAAGTTTCTGTTATTCTGTTTATAAATTAAAAATGTTAAAAGAAAGTCATAAGGACGAATTCTTAACAAGAAGTAGGTACACAATAGGTAACAGTTTGAAAGTGCATATAATAATTGTAGCCTAATAGATGTATTATCGCGCATGTAGAGGGTGTACAGTGTGCAGCTAGACCCAGGCTATTACTACCAGACTCCTTACTCCAGCCGTAACACTCTTCCCCACTGGGCTGTGGCCACTCTGGAACGTCCTAGCTCTAGACAGTGGTGACCCTGCTCCTGCCATCAGGGTCTGGTGGGGTGAGTCTCATCCTCTCCGACAACCGCACTGTACAAAACTTACCCGCACCCTGCCTAACCTCACCTCACCCACCCACCACCTTTGGGGTTCGACTTTCTTTCTATGGTTCTTCCCTTCTCTTCACTGAAAATTAACTGGTAATTCTCGAAATATCGAGATAAGTTCACATGACGTGTATAATTTAAAATCTGTTTTTGAAAGGTAATGAAAATTGTTCGCAGATTGTTGTCAGTTTTTGTTAAATTTAATTGCAACAAAATGAAAAATCACTGAATTTGAAAAATTATCACTGAAAAATTAAAATAATTATATGTGTTGGAGTTACACGAAAAATTTTGGTGACTGAGTGCTGCTCGGATTTAAGCATGGGCTGACTAGGCTGCATGAAGTCTACGGCAGCAAAGTATTATTAGGGACGGAAAATTTTAATTTTTTTCATCAAATTTAAACTTAATGCGTAAAATTTGATGTCCCGGAATGTTGTCTGACTTTGTATCGGCCCTGCGGCGATTTATTTGGGAGGCACTTCCCTAAGCCTCCCTTTGGTGTAAAAGGCGACCTAAAAATAATTAGTCCAAGGGCTGAAAAAGGTTCAATTCGGCCTTACATTAAAATACCAACAATAATAAATAAAAATAAATAAATAAATAATAATAAAAAATAAATAAACAATAAATACCAAAGGTTCCTGCGAGTTAAAAATATGCCGATCTATATCAAATAAATAAATTCTCAAATAAATTATCAACACATCTAAAATAGGGCAGACACCCTTTTCAAGAAGGGTGAATCAAAGAAGGTCAATCAAATGCACATTTTCTAGAATAAAGTCAAAAATGGATTCAATCAGAAACTTTTAACTACCAACATGTACAAAATAAAGGAGGTGATTCAACGACTTATTTTAAGAAAAAATAAGTTCCTAATTAACATGGATCCGCAAACGCACCGTCGTTAAGATACATAAAAAAAAAATGTTTTTTCTTATTCTTTTGCGGTATCTCAAAAACCATTAATAAGGCTGTTTACAATAATTTACATAAACGATTACATAAAATATAACATTAAATAAAACATAAACAATTTACATAAATTGGCTTCTAATAAGCCAATAATGTTCTGGGATATGTCAGTCACTGTGGTAGAAATTTTTTGCATAAAAGTTCCATCACCCTCATAAAATTTACGCCACTCAAAAAATTTGCGTTTTGACAGCAAATTTCAAAGCGCCAATGTTTTTACACAAAGAATGTACTTGGTCAAAAGCTCCTACAGCTTTTGACCAAGTGTTTTTTTTTTGGTGCCGTTTTTGAGAAAAACGGCATTTTATTATCAAAAATGTATGAAAATCAATATGAACTAAAAAAAAGTTATTTTCAAAATAATTAATAATTATTGATAAAACCTTGAGCAAACTAACCAATTTTTGTCATGAATTGTATGAAATTATTAAATTTTGAAAGGATGATTTTGGTTTGTTCAATTTTTTATGAATTACTGAATTTTGAAAATAACGACTTTTTTTTAGTTCATATTGATTTTTTTAATTATCCAGAGAGTGTTTCACGACAAGCGTCAGTTAGCCATATCTCGCAAGATACTTAGGAGATTTTTTTCAAAATTTATATTTGACGGTTTCAGCAATTTTTGAGTCTACGGAAAATATTTTGAAAACTACGTCACTTCCGGTTTTACCGGAAATTGCCCTCAGCTTTGTTATTTGAAATGAGACGCTCCAATATGAATTAATTTTTGGATTTTGATTCTTTATTTTATTAAAAATATTGCACTATTCGAACTAAAATGAAAATTTCTCGAAACCTTTCAGAGTTAGGTATAGGAACATCTTAATACAATCGATAGATAATTAAATTCTAGTTTTACCAGATGTAAAATTTTTGGGGGTTGCCATTAAAAAAATTTTTTTTTGTTCAAAGTTGTGAAAATTGGAGACTGTTTAGAGAAGACCCTATGTATAACGACATAGGTCAGATAACAGAAGTTAGATAGATTTTAGGCACGTTTGTTACGTATAGCCATAGCGAGGTCGCAATTTACAATTTAGACAATTCAGAGATTGATTAATTTGGCAATGTTTTTTAAGAAAAAAATTGAAAATCACGATTTTCTAGAAAACTATCAAAGTTAGGTATAGGACATGCTGATGAAAGTTCATCTAAAACTTAACGCCAAATCCAAAAATTAATTCATTTTGAAATAACAAAACTGATGGCGATTTCCGGTAAAACCGGAAGTGACGTACTTTTCAAAATATTTTCCGTAGACTCAAAAATGGCTGAAACCGTCAAATACAAATTTTGAAAAAAATCTCCCAAATATACCTATCTTACGAGATATGGGTAACTCGCGCTCGTCGTGAAACGCACACCCTGTATAATGCCGTTTTTGTCGAAACCGGTGTCTCCTACACCTTTTGACCAAAAGTACCTACCTTCTTTGTGTAAAAAACATTGGCGCTTTGTAATTTTGCTGTCAAAACGCCAATTTTTCGAATGCCGTAAAAGTGATATCAGGGTGAAACTTTAACGCACCCCTAAAAACTCCACCACTCACATATCCCTGAACATTGATTTAGAGCCTTAAAAGCTATTATTGATGATGTAGAAATCTGTACAAATGCTGGAGCCTGCGTAGCCCTAACGGTTCTTGAGATATCGCAAAAAAAGTAAGAAAGTATAGTTATAACACGTATAAAAAAATATAACAAAAAATATTAGACCATTTCGGGATTGTCCTAGTTTTTGTTCGCGTGAGTAGCAGCGTTTTACATTATTATAATAATTAAAAAACATTGTGTCGAAATAAAATAAATTTTTTTTTCCAAACTTACACCGTGCGCGAAACGAAGACGTTTCTATTGCCTTTCAAGCTCAAAAAATATTACGTACCTATAGTAGGATTAACTTTAAAAAGTCAGATGTGACGTCTCACTAACCGTCCGAATTAATATTTTTAATTTCACCAGAAAATATCAAACAGTTAATTGTCAAGTTGTGAACGAGCGTAAATTATTGAAGAAATCATTCAAACAATGAATTGAAGCGCTTACGTCAGTTTGAGAGCCACTGACAACTACATAAAATTTATTCACGTAATGACATTCTATCCTCTGTGTTGTGCATTTAATTCTCATTCAGTACCAATGTTGACGTATACTTATTTATGCGGGATGGAGTGTTTAGACAAACTGGACGGTTACTATAAAAACCACGTATATGAAACAAAATAAATCGAACTATCAAAAGGATGTGTATTCTTAATCGATACGTATGACTTTTTAGACTTTATTGGACTATAAAGCCTGTCACTCATCTGCCGAAAGTTTGCATTCTTCGCAGTGCCGAACAAATTTTGTCACGTGTGGGATCGAGAACTCTCTAATAAGCTCTCACTGCTACACGTGACGAAATTTCTCCGGCAACGCGAACGAAGGCAATCCTTGGCTTTAGGATGCGTTCACTACCATTCTTTACATCCTTATTATCAATCATATCCTACTAAACTTGATGTATATAATTCCTACTTTTTCCATGGGGTGGTTGAAAAAAATTACCTCATTTGAATAAAATTTTCCCTCTCTCTAATAACATAATATATGTTATGGCTGTTTGTAGCAACCTTTATAGAACAACAAGAGCGAAAAATACATCAAAAGCAGCGTATTTTTTTTAGCATTTTAACACTACACGGAAGTAAATCGGAAATTTCCTGGAAAAATTCTTAAAATTAATTTTGGTTTTCCATTTGTTTAAGGGGAGGACATTTCTATTTCATTATAAAGATTAGCTTTCCAAAATACGAGTTGTATGTAGATATACCTACATATTTACAGAAAATTTAACAATGTCTTAAATTTAAAAATGAAAGCCTCAGCCGGTGTTTTCGGAATTCCTATATAACTCAGAATTTTTCTGCAATTTATAATTATTATCATAAAAGGTTTCAAATATGACTTTCCATGTCTGGAAATTCCTTACAGTACACCGAATTTTCCTTGTTTATTAAAATTTTCTGCTTCAGATTTCGTTGTTAAGTACCTAATTTCTTTAAAACTATTTTTGAATGTTCAATCGAAGAAGTATAGTAATTGCTGCTTTTCTACCTACAGTGACCGCCAAAATTAAGTACATCAAAGGGATTAATACTAAGCGAGAAAATAGCTATTCGAAATTATTGTAAAAATCATAAAAGGACTTCTTTTTAAACTAAGCAACATTTCCATTGGAGTTTTGTATAGAGTGTCAATTTCAATTTATTTCATACTTTTATGCCCGTATTCACAAACGATAATTTCCTAAATAATTACGTAATTATTTAAATGAGTGAGATGGAGATATGCAGTTTTTTTGCAATAGAGTGAGATGGGGATAATTGATTACGTAATTATTTTGGAAATTATCGTTTGTGAATACGGGCGTAAGTCTCACAAGGTCCAAAAACATATATTATATACATTCATTTTTTGGTTCTTAAATTTTTTTTATATTTTCCACGATGCCAACTTTTTGGTGGCCACTCTGTATAATATTCTTCTCTATGTTCCAATAGCTTGCTTAGAGGAATAAGCAGCTGTAGGCCAATGAGAGAAATTACTTGAAATAAACTTTCGTTCATCCCCTTATATTTGGTCAATCCATTCATTACCTAAAGCAGAATGGTTTCCAGGTTTCCATGTTCTAAGCATGGGACTTTTGTATATTGGGATATTTCTAGTTTCTCTAAGAAACCCTTGATTGGAATTCAGGAAATGAATATATCTCGCAAACTAGATTCAAATTTGTGCCACCTCTGCTACGACTTGATTTTTTCTAATAAATTAAATTAAAAAATAATAATATCCTAATATGACTGTTATCCTATATTTACTAAAACAGCAGCAAAAGAATATATTGTGGTATGGTAAGTGCCAAAAACGGTGGCAGGAAAATTTTTATGATGCACAAACTGAGGATGGTTTCATATTTCATCACAACTTGCTTTATCTCATTTATTTTTATGATAAAACTAAACCCACATCACATGCAATCGCATACTTACAATTCTTTTAACTCCACAACTTATCAACAGAGCTCCCCAACTTTCCGCTCATGACGTCAATTCTTTCAGGATCATCTAATCCCGAACTCTGCATGGAAAGACTACTCCACTGCAAACACCAACTATGCATTTGAAGCTGAAGAAAAGAAACACCAGCAACAGCAACAGCAACAACATCAGCAAACAAACGGTAACGGTAAACACCGTCATTCTGAGCCATCCCCATCCAAGAACCCTCAGGGCAAGATCCAAAGACCGCAGACTCGACCCCCCAGCATCCCGCCGACGAGCGCGGCGAATCATTCTGCCAACTACATGGGCGACACGAGGTCCTTGCAGAGACCCAAAGTTGGAGGAGGGTTCCCTCCCGGGAATCTCGATCGTAGCACATTTTCCCTTCCCAGGACCAATTATGAGAGGCATAGACCAACGCAGCAAGATATGCAACCTGACTTTTACTTCATGCCATCACAGAGGAAGTACTCGGGTGAAGTGGTTAGGGTGTATGTTGATTATAATAATCAACCTAAGTGAACAAAGACAATTTCACAACAAGGAGGGTGTGAAATGAAGAACTACAATAATAACTAGTTAGGGGTTGTTTATAATAATTGGAAAAGTACTTTTACCTGGAAGTCTATATTATGATATGATGCGTTTTGCAATTTTTCATCAGAAATATTTTAGTCAACAGTGTACAGAATACCTACTTACAAATGGAAACTTGGTGTGTGTGTGGACTTTAAAAATGATTGAAAATGGAATGAATGTTATTTTTATGTAATTTATTTCGTACTTAAGGCTTTAAGTCAGTATAAAACAAGATGATGTGAAAGCCTTTTGTATGACTCATTAAGTATGATAAGTATAATATAACAGATTACATAAGATTATTAATGCAATATTTTACAAATTACTTGGAATAGATTTCTTCAATATCTATTATTTATAATATCTTCTATATAAATATTTAGTACATCAAACTCTTAATACAATGAACCCTTTAGAAGAATAGTTATAAAAAGTTTAAAGAATTCTGTTAGTTCAAGAAGTGTTAATTTCTTATGGGTTATATTGGATTGTATTTTATAAGTAAAGGAGGGCATTATTGCTCCGTGCTTGCTAATCGTTCTTGAAAATTCATCCAAATTTGGAATATTCCAGTGCCAAATACAGTAAAGTTTTGTCAGATACAATAAGAGCAGTTAATCGGAGTCTTTCTACTTAGCCTGCAAATTTTCTGACACTCCAATCAAATAGGCAAGTTTGCCTGCAATCTGTGTACATAAATAGTATTGTATCTAAACAATATTTATAAAACAAAGTTATAGAATAAGTTTATTTTTAAACAGATGTAAAAAAAGTTTTCTAATTTCTGTTTTGTTTTTTTTTTTAATAAAAAATTTACAATGAAGTTTTATTAATTACTTTTCTTTACTATATTCTTTAATCAACTTGATAGCTGCAAAAGAAATCTTCAATATAACTTACAATAGTGGCTAATTATTATTAGAATCTTACTATGTACCAATCAAATCAAGGTACTTTTAACATTCAATTTTCTAAGATGGTTAATTTTTAAATTAATAAGCTTTTGTAAACAAAAAAAAAACATTTGCATTTATTTTTTACATTAATCAGTTGTTTAAGACTGGGAGGACTTTCCATCAAAACTTCCTCTCAAATCATCTTTATTAGGGAGAGAATGTGGTTCCAGCATGATGGAGATCGATTTCATTTTTTTTTCAGCTCTTAGCATTTATTGTAAAGTCATAGAATTTTCAAAAATTTACCTCCCTGTCAAAAAGGTAAAGAACATTTGTTACAACTTTATCTTAAGCCGCATTTAACTAAATTGATTTACCAAAAATTTTTCCAAAATGTGTCCTAGTTTTTTCTGCCAAGACTTTACACATTCTAAACACTAATTGATGATAATAAAACACTAATGTTTTTAATATATTGAAATATTTTAATAAATATAAAAAAAAACGTTAGTGTTTTATTATCATCAATCAGTGTGCAGAAATTCTACAAAGTAGGGGTTGAAAGCATAAACATTCTGAACCTTTATTGTCAATTTTAAGACCCCTTTCAACTACATTACAACCGAGATTACAACAATGTAAATGCATATTAATTGGAACCAAAATATATTAAAATATATGTTTATTTTACAATAATAATATACAATAAGAAGGAAAAGGATATATAAAATCGGGGTAAAGTATTTCTACAAAAACCGCTAAATATTTGGTGTGGTGCAAACAATAATAATTACAAATACTTTACATTAACTTAGTTATTGCTATTTCAATATTTCTGATATTTTTACGTATGAACTAACAAGACTAACAACTAAGCAAGGCAACAAAAAACTCTACTATAAATAATAATAATAATAATATAAACAAAAATATATGAAATATAAGAACATTTTATCAGATTTGTCATTTTTATCACCAAAGAAGTACAATAACAATTTATTGTCAAAACACAAAAATAAAATAAAGAAACCAGAAAAATGTTAAATGATGTATGTATAAATGTTATGATTACTTATCCAAACCTTGCATTGTTAGTGTCATGACAAAATCTTCAAAGTGATGTATTTTCAAAAAATCAAGTGTTTTTTCAAATTCAATTTACCATAAAGCACATAGTCGATAATAATTAAAAATCCTAAAACTATCAATATCCCTGTGAACAGCAGCAACATTAGTCAATTATTGTTATACATCATGTCCTGTGTCCCCAGGTAAAACTGGTATTTGCTATTATAATTTTAAAGCAAGTAATAATAATTTAAAGCAGCATAAAAATAGTTTTGATACTGATGAATTTATTTAGCCTTACTTAACATCATGTTATGTTGTGATGAATTTCTCACTAGAAGCAGTGTTGTTTATATTTAATTTTATTGTCCTAAAATCACAATTTGATAAGTTATTTCGATAAAATAGTAGTTAGATGCTTAGAATATTGTCAGTTGTTGATCCAGACTTATACCTCTACTATGTGTTTGAAGAAAAATATTTTTTTTATTTTTTTTATGAAAAAATTCACTATCGAGATCATTTTGACTGTCTTCTGATAGTCAAAATGTCTATGAAACAAATTGAATAATAATAAATTATTATATCAATTACAGCAATCCGATTGTTAAAAAACAATAATGCTTTCTGAACATACTAGAGTAAATGTGTCGTTCAGAAAGCATTATTGTTAGTCAAAATGTCCTCGATAAACTGAACAGACCAATAAATTAGCTTTAAAGATCCAAGTAAATGAAGAATCCAAAAATTCTTTATTTATTGCCAACAATAATAATAAATTCCAAGCTCAAAGAAAAGTTTTTTGTTTCTTGTATTTTCTATAAATTGACTCGTTGCAGATAAAAGGTTTTGTCAGGACACTGAAAATCACATAAATTGATTAAATAAAAAAATAATAGTAATTGGGGCAATATGATGTATCTCATTTATCTCGTTAGAAAATTACACTTGTGTAAAATCAAAAATGGATAAGCAAAATTACGTAATAATTATGTGATTTTCTTAGCATTTTCCAAATTACATAGAGTGTAATTTTTTATGTAAACGGTACATCAAAGCCTCGAATATAATATCAGCTACCAAATAATCAACATTCGCCGAGATATATTATCTACTCTCATCTAAATTGCAACACAAATATCTACTTCTTATATAATGCAATTATTAGTCATACCGCTCAACAGATTCTAGAGATCCAAGTTCCACATACCTGAAACGATTCAAAATGATTTGGAATGCCAATTAGGCATAAATGAGTATTTATAAGTTATCACTTTTTTTGTTCATTTTTGAGAGGACTTAAAATTTCTAAAATAGGAATGAGTTAAGGCCTTAGACAATTAAACATTTAGCACCGTCAAATACATACCTATTAATACATAATAATATATCACCCATAAATATGGTAACATTGCTACAAAAACGAGTGTTACATAAATCAAATCTTACCTACAAATTAAAGCACGAAGCTGTAAAAATGAAATGTAATTTTTATCCAAATATCATTAAAAGTAAAATATTCTCAGACAGAATTGTTTTGGCACCTAGTGACATAATTAAAACCCTGACTTTTTCAATAGTAAATACAAATTAACTAAGTATAAATGCCCACAAGACGAAACATCCAATAAAGTGTATATTAGCGAATATAAAATCACAGATATGAATGTTTTCTTCAAAACAGTTAATAACTGAAGAGAAGTACTAAATTACGACTTATTTCCTGATTAGAACACTCAGGCTGACCCGCCTTTTACGTAATCACATTCCTTGCAATCGGTAAGGCTTCCGGATCCAATAATTCTTCATCCCCAGACAGAAGACCATCGCTTTCCGAATCCTGGCACTTGGTTCTTTTCCTCAACGTTTCATACTTTATCCTCGCTCTATACATTAAGCTATCACGGCTTGGACGTCTTTCTTTTTTGGATGGATTCTTGTACATCAAGAAGTTGTCGGTTACCCAAAATATTAAAATCTGAAAATGTAACTTTTTAGCAATGATAATAATAATGAGAAATAAATTTTCAATACTTACATTTACAAAGAAGGGAATTATCAACATAACAAACGCTACTTCTAATTTTGGACTATTTATCGGGGATAGTATGAAGTCTTTCACACCATCCCAAAAATCTAGCTGCATGAATAAAGTGATTGAGACTTTAGCAATAACCATTAAACATACATATAGGCCACACTGTATCAGCCATGTATTAACCGATGGAGGCTTTCCTAAAATTTCGAAAAACTACAGTAATGTATCCATCTCAAATAAAATTTTAAATCTTACCATATTCTCCTATATTTAAAGCTTCTGCGCCTTTTCTTTTTGATAAGCGTTGACAAATTCGTATACCTATGAAAATGATAAATAAACCCAGAGATGAGTCCAGTAGAAAATTGATCAGGTACCTGAAAGAAAATAAATACATTATTTTAGAATTATAATTCATATTCACCTACTTCATAGTTTATTATTACATAATAATCTTAAAATAATTAGTAACAGAATGTCCAAATTCAGTCTGAACATTGAAATCTTTACTTGTTTTATAATAATTGCATAAAACCAAAACCAATAATAGCATCTTTTGAAAATTAATGAAAATATGCCCCATATATCTACTTACAACCAATACATTGAACCTTCACAAAACCTAGTCTGTTTTGCTGAGGAAAAATCAACTAAATATTAGGGTGTCAAATTCCAAGACAAGCCTTTCAAAAAAAATAAATTTTTCTCTCTCGAAAACTGTTATTTACTTTGAAAAACAACTGAACACATGTAATCATTTAATCTATTTTTAACTTATACTTGAGACATACAGACTGGAAACTTGTAAGTGGGTCATAGGGGATTTAACTTGCAAATTCAGTTTTGTGCAAAAAATATCTTCAACTTTAGATTTTAGAATTTTTTAGAGAAAGATTTTAGAAAAAGTAATTTTTGACAAAAACTATTTCTATTCAGCCTACTTTCAGTTAAAACAGTTCACAAGTAGCTAATTAGGTATAATTAAGTACATTTTAGCCATTGCCAGAAATTATTTCAATAACATTTTCTTCTAAAGATAAGCCTAGAGATATTATTTGCATAAAAATTAATTTGATTGTGACTCCCTATGACCCACTTACAAGTTTTTACCTGGTATAGGTACTTGAGAGGGTAACTTGAAAGCAACTTGAATCAATTATCTTTTAATTTCTATTTTAGCAAGTTAGGCTTGTATCCCCATACAATTCCCCATCTTTCAGAACTTCAAATCAGAAGATCGTGTGTTTGAGTTCCATCAGACAGGTACTTTTTTTTTTTTTTTAGTCTTTCTTAAAATTTTTAGGTTTCCATAGGTCAGCTTGAAATAATTTCATTGCTTTGCTCTAATTTTAAAATTTATACAGGATTTCTCGATTTCTCTAAGGCCTAGGCCTAGGGTTTTAATTCTTTGTATTCAGTTGTTCTAAAAATTTCAAGGATACAATAATCAGGGTCGGATTATGACTTTTTTCACCCAGAGAAAGGCTACATTACAGCACCCTCTCCCCCCCCCTCCTCATTCAGTGGCTCATAAGTCATAAGTCACAAACAGAGTTGAATGAAGAACATGGACAAGGTAGGTACATATTTTGAAAATTTACAATAAAAAGAAACATTCTTTTAAATTTATTTAAACGGATTTGTTTGAACAGAATAGTGTACAGTTCTGTTCAAATAAATCTGGGGCATTTGCGCATTTGACATTTCCAAGTGTGAATGTGGTTTACAAATTGAACAATGTTTCCATGGTTTCCACGCTGTCAGCAAAGATTAGTGTATTTTATTTGTGAAAAAATAAAAAATTCAAAAAATAAAAATTATTTTTTCTCATTTTTATGTTGATACTTGATGACTAACATTAATATTAGTGACCTCTTGACCATTAGTGACCATTGACCTCTTTTACTGCAGATTATAATAATTTTCCTTTTGTCAAGTCTTGCCAAAAGATTAAATGAAATCAAGTAACAACTAATATGCTGAAAGCCACAAACACAACACAAAAAAAAAATTATCTCACACTTATATGAACTTATATGAAGTGGAATTGAGAGTTACAAGAATTGTCCCAGTTTTATTTGAACCGAACTGTACATATCTTGTCATGTTCTTCATTAATCTCTGCTTGTGGTACATCAAGAAAGTTTCGGACACTGTTTATCTGAGAATTGACCTGAAGATGTGTTAATACCCGAAACCGGTCAACAGACTATTTCTCAATAATGTTATTATACTCGCTTTTTTGACCTTTTATTGACTTGTTGAGTATACCGTGGCCAATCATCTAAATTTGAAGAAAGTAGTCTGTAATAACATGATGAAAATCTCATAATAAATACGAATAATGAAGTTCTTGTACACTATTTTTCTGAAAAAATATTCTGGAGTAGGACCCCCGAACTCCCCTTCACGCTTTGGCATACTCTGTACCCCCCACACCCCACAGAAGCTATAAAGTAAAGTGACTATACTACTTTTTTCAACTCGAGTGGTCCCAAAATTTGTACCGCTCAACAAAGCGGGGCAGGGCTTCAGGGTTTGTGACTTTAAAGAGGGCTTCAAGCCCTTTTAGGAATTATAATTCGATGGCTTGAAACCCTTTTTAAAATAAAGGCTTGTGGCTTTTGGTTTAAATTCCTTTAAAAAAGAGCTTTGGAATTGTGAATGCAAAAAAGAGCTCCAATTCCTTTTGAAGGCTTTCAAAGCTCTTGAGGGCTTATAAAGCCATCAAAAGGAGTTGAAGATCTTTTGATTTCACAATTCCAAAGCTCTTTAATGGAGGAAGACAGAAGAAGCTCTTTAAAATAAAATTATTCTTGAGATCCTGTGCAACCTGTAAGACATACAGGGACAGGGAACAGTTCAATTTTGATTGATTTATTTCACAATTTAACAATTAATGTAATTAATTGGTTGTTATGTAATATTGTAATAATGATTGATTCCATTTTTTTTTTGTTGCTGTTTCCTATTATGTACGAAATTAAATAAAGTAATTTGATTCAGCTTCTTCAAAATAACGGCATCAGCGGCAAGATAATTGAATAATATATTAAAAAAGGCTTTCAAGCTACTTTCAAGAGTTTGAAGCTCTTTTCAAGGGCTTGAAGCTCTTTTGCAGCACTTCCAGTCCATATAGAGTTTAAATTCCTTTACAAAAGGGCTTGTGGCTTTTGCTGCAATTCCTTTTCAAGTGAATTGGGAATTGCACAGCTCTTTATCTTTAATAAGGAATTGTGGCTTTGGGCTTTCAGCTCCTTCTTAACATAGCGTGGAACTTGTGGCTTCAAGCTCTTTTGTCGAGACCGCTTAGGGCTTCCACTTGTCTGCATCCGCCACTGAGAATAACGAAGACTCAGTTTTATAAAGCAAAATAACACGTTGATGAAGATTATATGCTATTAGCGTTGATTGAAAGAATAG
Organism: Malachius bipustulatus; assembly: GCA_910589415.1. Lineage (NCBI taxonomy): Eukaryota > Metazoa > Arthropoda > Insecta > Coleoptera > Melyridae > Malachius > Malachius bipustulatus. The sequence goes on along the minus strand of OU342632.1, from coordinate 45,568,382 downwards.
GGAAGATACGCAACCTAATGTAAAATTGTGTGCTCGGTCGCTCGAGCTACCCTCTTTCCCCTTTATCCACATATCAGTTCATTTGAAGGTGCTGCCAGCCCCGCAGAGTGTGTTGAAATTATAGAACTATAGTGGAAGAGGGTGTTTATAGCCCCAACCGGTTTAAATTTTAACTTTTTATAGTAGGTCAGAGCTCCGGAGCGGTTCTTATTATTTTTATTTCCTGGATTTCATATTCATCTCCATCTCAATTCTCAATTTTCAAGCTTCTCTCAGCAACAAACAAATAATCACCATAAATCTTGCATTTACTATTATGGTATATGATATACCTAAGTACCTGTTTACTAAATTAACGATATGAATTTATGAAAATTTCGATAATTAATTAATAATACTTCTAATGAGTTATTTTTTCGAAAACAAAAGGTATCTTTTAACCGAACGCCATAAAAACAATAACAGCGGGTATTATAAAGGCTCATTAAGTTAACGGGCAGATTTCTGTGGTCATTTCTGAAGAAGGTATCGAGCCTAAGTGAAAATTTTTAAAATTTATCTATACTCGACATGAAAGTAATTACAAAAACATTAATGAAAGTCATTCGACGTCGATAGTAGCTTCAAAAACGAGCACAGAAATCTGCCCGTTAGCCTAATGAGCCTTTATAAAATTGGCTGTAAGGCTAGCAATATGAAGGAAATTGACTTCATATTGACTTCAATTGAAAAAATTACCTTTAAACTCGGATGAGGGAAACTCTGTAATTTGAAAATCAACCGTTGGATTCAAGTTTTTTTGTAGAATATCCTCAATTTTAATGGGCTCTAGATCGCCCTGTATTCGGAGTGCGCGAGTTACTGATTAGCCTGTACCTATAGGTACAAATTTATAGGGTCTTCAAAGTTAAGTCGGCACTATTGCTGACTTCATTATTTTTGGATCTACAAAATCGGTTAAATTAGCAAACTAGTAGGTATGTATAGTATTTTTTCCGCTGAATAAAGCAACAATGACAACAGAAAAACAATTGAACATCGTGTTTTCGAGTTATGTCAAAAAGTTCTATTTTTTAAACGAGACACCCGGTATATTTTTGTGTTTTCATATTTCCCGATAAAATCCAATAATGATAAATTAGTTAGTTTTTGAGTTGTAAACAAATAAAAATTGCAAGTTTTCGTTTTGAAAGCAGTGTAGAGGTTACATCGGAAACGATTCAAGATCATCACCCTAAACAAAAAATTCATCCACATCATAGCAGTACATAAAAAGTTAAAATAGGGCCACGTAAGCAATTTTTCGATATAATGAGTCGTTTACGATCTACGCTGTTTTGAAAATGAAAAATTCCGATTTACATTATTGTTTATAACTAGAGCTCTGATTATATGCAAAATGCATATTTTTGCATATTTTGCATTTTTTATCCATTTTTCGCACGAAATGCATTTTTTTAGGAAACTTGCATATTTCTGCATATTTTGTTATTTTTGCCACATAAAATACTTATTTTGACAATAATTATTATTGGCGGATATACTAGAAAAAATATTATATAAAAACCAAAAATAAGCTTAAAGTGAATCTTGTTGTGATGGATTTTTCAATTTTTTTTTATTTAACTGTACCCTTTTGAAAGTGTTATTTACCTCCTAGGCCTATAATTACACGATATGGGGCACCTGGCTCGAGGCTGCTTTATTTTATTTCGACCATTTAAATGAAATTCAGGAATTAATGTCGAAATTTGATGAAGATAGTTCCTCAGCAATTAGGAAAGCGAAAAAGATTTTAAGCAATAAGAAACTAGGCTAACATCTTAGTTTTATTAACAACTAAATATAAAATAATTGCGAACACAATTTCTAAGCTTGAAAAACAGGGTATACTTCGCTAAACGAGAATCTGTAAAACTAATAGTGAATTTAAAATTGGTAGTATAGATAGTGTACATGGACCTACTGCTCAATCAATAATAAAAAAAAACTCAGTGAAACATTAAGTAAAAATAGTGGGTTTAGTACTTTGAAAGTGATTTTGAAAGTTTTAAATGGAGATTTTTCAAACGAGTTGACAATAATTGATCCTTTAATAATTTTATTATTAAAATATGCTCCTATTACATCTGTTGATGTAGAATGCAGTTTTTCTGCATATAAACACATGGCAAGTGATAGAGATAGAAGACAATCATTTTAAGTGGAAAACTTGGAAAAACATTTAATTGTAAAGGTAAATAGTAATGTTTTTAGTATTAATTGAATAATAATAATTGTAAACCAAATCTTTTATATGATTTTATATAAATAAAAATACAGTGTTATGTATGTACCTACTTTATACTTAAAAAAACTTATTGAAAACAATAATTTATTGCATTTTTACTATTTTCCGTTAAATAAACATTTTGCATATGTTTTGCGTAGTTTGCATATTTTGTTGCATATTTGGTTGAAAAACCTTGCATATACAGTGTGACCCATTTGTTCTTGAAACACCCTGTAGAATCTTAATTTATGGTGCGATTTTAGAGAAATTTCTTTTAAACCATAGAGCTTGATAAACTATATTTTGGGAGCAAAAAGCGTCTCATTCCTACAAAATCCAGGGCCTACTAGATCAGTGTTTACTTGTAAAATCTCAAAAATTCATATTAGCGATTTTTTTAGAAAAAACTGGGCACGCCACGGGATTCACCAGCCCTCAAAACGGTACTGTACTAAATTTTACTGAAAATGTCAGAGTAATAAGGATCTTGCAGTTATTTTAGAAATTCATAATAGAACTCCGAATTTTCATTAATTCATTTGAAAAGGTCAAGAGAGACAAAATAGAAATTGTACGTCTAGTCGGTGATAATGTAGGTACTTTAATATTTTAATTATAATTTTTTATTATTTATTTATTTTTTTTATTTTGATTTGATTTTTTTTATTTTTATTTTTACTTTTTTTTTACTTTTTTTTAATTTTAATTTTTACTTATGATATAGCTTTTGACCTTTTTCAAATTAATTTATGAAAATTCGGAGCATTATTATGAATTTTTAAAATAACTACAAGATCCTTTTTACTCTGACATTTCCAATAAAATTTGGTACAGTACCGTTTTGAGGGCTGGTGAATCCCGTGGCGTGCCCAGTTTTTTCTAAAAAAATCGCTAATATGAATTTTTGAGATTTTACAAGTAAACACTGATCTAGTAGGCCCTGGATTTTGTAGGAATGAGACGCTTTTTGCTCCCAAAATATAGTTTATCAAGCTCTATGGTTTAAAAGATTTTTTTTTTAATCGCACCATAAATTAAGATTCTACAGGGTGTTTCAAGAACAAATGGGTCACACTGTATATGCGCATATTTTTGTAATTTTTCTTGCATATAATCCGAGCTCTATTTATAACTCAAAAAATTAATTAATTTAAATCGTAACTGTAAAAACTATGCTTATTGGATTTCCACAGGAAATATGAAAACACAAAAATATATCGGATGTCTCATTTTAAAAAAATAGATTTTTTTGACATAACTCGAAAACGCGATGTTCATTTGTTTTTCAGTTGTCATTGTTGTTTTATTCAGCGGAAAAAATACTATATAGGTACCTACTATAGTTTGCTAATTTCATTTCACCGATTTTGTAGATCCAAAAATAACGAAGTTAGCAATAGAGTGCTGACTTAACTAAATTTTATCCAACATATTATACCTACCTAGTTTATTAAAATATTTAAATCAGCTAGTATTCTTAAGAATAATAAGAACGGTAGCTGATTTGTCGATGATGCTGAATAATTTGTTTCACAACGAATTGTACCTATTGAAAATTAATATTTTTGTTGGAATATAAATCATCATCTTGGTCTTGAAATATCTAATGCCTTAATTATAACATAAAGTCGGTAGGTATACATATTTTTTTCCAAATGAAACAACTATTCAAATCTATAATTCACGAGTGCAGGCCCATAAAACTGAACTAAATGGTTTTATTGCCCCGTCATAAACCCTTAGCTCCCTGTCCATCGCTAAACTGCCGCATGTTTCAATAGATATTCATATAAGCGTACGAAGTTACTACCCAGATATCCTGAAATCGACTGAGCGCTTGGAACGATATCCACTTTCACGAGTTTCGGTATATTTCGACGCTGTCGCCATCTATTTGTCGGTATATCGTCCTGTGCACAGTTTCTCCCATAAGGTTGCGTATCTTCCTGACTCCTTCAATCAACGCTATTAGTCCTTTGGCATGAAATAGTCCTATCGGAGTGATATCTTCAACACCGTGTTATCTTGGTTTGGAAAACCGGCCGTTAACCTTTTAGTTTATTTTCGTTAATTTAATTTTAGTTAATTTCCATACCAAAGAATACAAAATAAAATGTTTAATTTATATTGATTAAATAAAAATATACGAAATGTCATTAATCTTATTTTTAATTCTTGTTGTGTAAGTGATTGTTATTAATACAAATTAAATAATTTATATTTTGAACCCTTGCCTCCTTATGGGTAAAGTGAAAAGTGTTAATCAACTTTTGAATTAAGGCCAAACACAATACATAATATGTTACATTATTGTACATAAACATACTACAAACAATAAATAATATTTTGTATTAAATGAAAACATGACAACAGTAATAGAGGGTATGTTTCTGAAAGTAGCTACTTTCTTATTTTCCCTGAACTTGGAATCAAGTCTTACTTATTACTCAATACAAACAATGTGGAGGTCTTTTGTGAATGTAATTGTTTCTCATCTGTATATGTTTTTATGTTTAGGGTCTTTGATTTATAACGGTGTGTCAGCCACAGTTAAGTGTGCTTTTGTAATTGAGAAAGTACAAGTAGTTACAGTATTGTATAGGTAGGTACATAGATAGATGTTTTATATATTTCTTTTATCATTGTATTGATGATAAGTTTTAATAGGTAAATCTAATACACCAACTTTATCACCAGTGCTTATCCACTGATACTCTATTACCACTACACTAGTTACTATCATTATCATTAACATGAAAGAAATCGCTGGTTCCAGCTGTCTATAAACTTGTAAACACCTGTTTAATTAAGGAACGTTTAATGAAGGAAAAGATGTAATGACCCAGATAATCAAGCAGCTCTGAAATCGGACTTAAAAATATAAATCAAATTTAACCAGCAATTATGCAATGGTACTAGTGAAATTTAGCCCACAGTTTAAATAAGTAGGTACATTATTATAAAAACCATTAAAAACTAATAAAATTATCTTATTGATCGGTCCAATTTTTAAAGCCAATTTTTTGTAAAACAAGTTATTGATGTTTAATTAACTCAATAATGCAGTATTCATGGATGTTTCCAATACATCTTGATATAAGTATAAGTATGAATAACTTGTGTTTAATCATATTATCATCATGGGTCAATCTAGGCCACATAAATATTTATTATTTAGACATAATTATAAATTTACCTACACGCTAAATATACAAATATCTCTTTATTTAAAGAAAAATCTGGATCAAACTGTTGTTGAAAATATTAAGAAACCTATTCATACATCTAATTAAAGACTTATTTATAATTTGTATCAATTTTGTAACATACGTATGTCCTTATTCTGAGGATGTTGGACTTATAATTATCGAGTTAATTATTCTCCTATACAGGCTATAATGTAGCACAAACAGTAATGATAGAAATCATAATGTCAGGAAACATTTCCAGCAAAAATACATGGATGAAATAAATTAAACTTTATAACAATAAGAAGAGTCAACACTAAATACAAGGTGTGCTTACCTGGATCATAAAATTTATTGCGCTCTTTTATTGTTATATGTATCTGAGCGCTGGCCTGACTTTAGTGGTTTTATTTTATCTTACAATAAATGATAATGCCTAAAGACTAAAATAATAAGTAAACTAACTTCCAAAGCTGATACGGTTAACGGAACCAAACACCTTGGGAAAACTTGGGGGAATTCAACATAAAATCATCTTAATCTAATTCTACTTACCAAGTACACGGATCCCCGGTATATTGTCCAGCAAGCCATATATTGGCAAAATGGATAACCATCGCCCCCAAACCCTGTTTCGATGTGTCATAAAACCAAATCTGCCATGTTCTTCGTCTTGAAAGTGGTTCACAGAACCTTTTTGCTGTAAAAGATTTGATGCGATATTCTAATAAACTGATCTTTGATCGGGAATAATTGATACGTACCTATCAAACAATTAAACGCCAGGCAGGCCAGAAGAGCTTGCAAAAACCAGCCATACTCATCAGTTAAAGCATCCTTGCTACAGTGAAATCCTCCAACTTCAGTAGGTTTGTCCAAGTTTGGTGATGTGATATTCATAATTATTTCACTGGGTCCTGTGTTCATATGTTCATAATGTTCATATCTGAATTACTTATTATTCATTAGTTTTCAATTCCAACATTCTGGAATGTTATCATAACAGTTATTTTTGTTAGGTAGGCAAGGCAAGTACCTGTTTAATGGATATTATTATCACTGATGTGTTGTATGAATGATAACTTCCAATATCCTACAACCTGCAACACCACATTATGCATCTCGATTACAAATGTTGGGAAACTGATTTCATTACGCCTAATAATTGTTTACAAGTTTAATTGGATGCAAGAATGTAAAAGTACACTTTAAAAAAAAAATTGTAACTTATATACCTACTTTCAGAGAAATTTATCAGTATAACTTCTAGCTTATGCTCACAAAATTGCAAAGGGGAAGCAGCAGAGGTACATAGTTTTAATTATTTAAAAACTTTTAATTTTGGTAACCAAAAATATTTTCAACTAATAAATAAAAATAAAAAACCAACAAACATGATGATTCATAAACAATCGATAAAAATGAATATGAAACTGAATAAGAATAACTGAACTGACTGAGTACTGAGTTACTGACTGACTGACTAGTGACTCCTGTCCTGTCTCTTGTCACTAACTGAGACTCATTGTACAATGACATAATAAGAGATATGTTACTTAGGGACCTGTATTACCGACACTAGGAAACCTGTATTACCGACACTAACGAGCGTTAGTGTCGGTAATACAGGTTCCCTAGTGTTCCTAAAAAGGAAGTCGTTACTAAGAAACAAATTGATATATGTAATGACAAATTATATGAGCCGTTTTTTAGCGACGCACCGTTTCGGTAGAGTGTTTTGAACCGTGTTTGATTTGACGTCACCGTTTACTACCACCGCTGAAATGTTGGTTTTTAAAACCGGTTTAAAAACGAAAACATAACCACACATCAACAAAGAATGGAAAAAGTGTTAAGAGAGGTACTACTCTTATCAGATTATTCCAATAATCTTAACGAAATCTTATTGTTAATTAAGTGCGGATATTGGATAACGAAGAAGATAGTTTGTTATTTGCTATTCCGTACGTGCAAAATATAACTCATTGTCGTATTGATGGTTACAATGCAATGAAGTATGGTTACCTTCTTATTTAGGACACGATTTTTTTCAATTATTTAGGATGATCCGACATTCATTTCTTGAATTACTGACTGAAGTAAATAAATAGGAATGCATATCTAGAGAAGTATTTTACAGGTAAGGAATGTAAATAAAAAGGGGCTACCAATTAAAAAAAGCCACAATTGACAATATTGACATTAATGACAGTTGTCCGGGATCAAATGCGGTTCAAACCGAAATTTAAATCCGTTTCAAAACGACACGCACCGGGTTCGATTGTGACGTCATCATTGCGTCGCTGAAACGGTGCGTTTTGAAACGGAACGAAACTGGTCCCAATCGCTGCGTCGCTAAAAAACGGCTATGATGTCAGCAATATCTCATAAGTGTGCGAAATTTGAATTTGTATTGCCATATTGAAAGGACCCAAACCATATAACAACTGCGCATGGTTCAAATTGTAAACTTTAGAGCTGAGAAACGCACCCAATTTTTATTTTTTATTTGCCAAGCTTTCAAAGCTAGAAACGTCAGTTCTGTCAATGTCATTAAACCACATGTTAGCGAGAATTGAAGTCACACTCAGTAGTCACTATACCTTATTTAATAACTAGGAGGAGTAAATTTAAATAAACCGCCAAAAAAAGATGCTTCTCATTGGTCAATTCATAGGCAAAATTACACCCAGCAAAACTTGTACAGGAAATTGAATCTATGCAACGCTCAACACTACATATACGCTTGTTTTTTTATTGTTGTGTCATTATTGTTTACAATGTCAGCGTCGAATGTGACACATCAGTTTTATAATCAGTTATTTCCAAAACCCTATAAGTTGTTCTAAATAAGTTCTTTAAAAGTTATTTCAAAACCAAATAAGTTCTTTTTGAAGCCCATTCAGTTCTTTTTAGAGAACAGACATCCTTTTCAGAATTTCGAAATTATTTTTGGCTTTCCATTTTCATCCTGCAAACGGTTTCAAGTGCCATTATGGATAATCCTACATCAAGTACAAGTGAGAGGATGTCTCCTCCAAAGAAACGGGAAGAAAAGAGTGTCACCTACAAGATTTTGGAAAAACTACTCTATATGCGTACTTCACCAATAATTGAAGAACATATTCCAATCGAACAAGGTGTGGATTTAGACCAAACAGGGACTGCTGTATGTGATAAAGTTAGTTTCAACAACACACTTTGAATCTGGTCCTACAAAAACTGAAAAATGCTGTTTATATTATAATACCGTTTGAAAAAATTGACTTGTCCACAAATTAGGTATATATTATTAAATGTAAAATAAAAACGTTATCTACGATGTTATGTGTTAGTGTCATATAATACATACATAAAATATATTTATATGTTACATTAAATTTGTCACATAAGTATTGCCTAAAATAAAGTACTTTTAATCAATTTAATATGAATGTTAATAATTATTATCCTTAATATTCTTCGAAATATCTATAAATTATTCAATTTCATTCTATTTATATTCAGAAAATCATTCAGCACTATAATACTGATATATTATGCAAATCACAATGATTTGTGATACTGCTGTAGAGTCTCTCCTGAAAAGTAGACTTCCTACACCGAAAACAAGTCCTATCTTCCTTATTAATAATTATTGTTTCAATTCAAATTTGCCGCCAAAAAAAATCTGGTGATTTAATCTGGTGACTTTTAGTGGTGTAAATGATACTTTGCAGTTTACTCCTCCTAGTTATTAAATGAGATATAGTCATGTTCACTTATTTTTCAACCGTCAGAGAGTGAAGGTCAGAGGGTTCGATCAGCTGGGGTGCTCTTCATTATTTATTTTTAAACAATCGAATCCAAACAAAGCCCATGTGAGTACTGTTTATCCTAATTTATTAATATCTGTTAGGCATTGTGATATCTCAAGAGATCAGATCATATCGTTTAGTTTATTTGTTTGTATTATTCAATTTGTTTATTTAGAAAAAGACTCATGTAAAACACGTGTTTGGTCAAGCTAATTAATTATTCAAGTAGAGCCACATTAAGTTTTAAATAATTGTTTTGTATTCAAACGAAAGGAGATAGCTTATATTTTATTCCAACCAGCATGCATAATTTGAAACTTCACGTTTTGTAATTGAAAGAATTTTAAAACAGGGCCCCCATGTAGATACTCAAACGCACCTGCAGTAACAGTTTAATAAGTTTATTTCAATACGTTCAGCGACATGCTAGTTTCAATATTTTATTTTATTGTCTAATTTCAAATTGTTTAAAAAACATGTGACCACTACCACATTTCATGAATTAGATATTTTCAGTGAATTAATTTCTAACCGTAGAGACATGCTCGATCTCATTTACATTATTCAAATTAACCTAACAGTTTGTTACTTTTTGAGAAACTTATACTTGAATTTTAGCTAATTATTTATTTATTGTAATCTTGAAATTGCACATGCCTTTTGACTAATATTTATTATTGTGGTTATTATTATTTTATCGAAGCACATTCTATTTTAACGATATTCACACTGCTCACTTATTTAACCTTTCTTTTTACTCGTTACCATTTCTTTTCTCATTCTTTTATTCATGAAATTATTTAAACAATTTATTTATTTTGATTGAACTAATTTGTACATAAAACCTCATGTGACTTTATTTCATTTGTGAGAATGCTTGCTTCGATTATTGATTATTATTATTTCCGATCTTTATTTATTTCTAAATTATTGTAGTCAAAAGGGTTGAACCTCATCACGTTTTAAATGCCATGCTTTATTTTTACCTACAGTTCATTCAGCTGATTTTGTTTAAATTAATTCATTTCACCTCTTCTAAATAATGAGTTTTGATTAAGGGATAATTTATAAAATAAGGGTAAATGCTAAATTGGTTTAAAGTAAAGTTTATTGAAAAATTCAACTTCACATTCCTGTAGGTAGATAGGTACCTACGAGGGGCTATATCTTAACGATCTTATTTAATCACATCTCTCATACACGTGCATGTTTTTTATTAGAAATGGATTAACAAACCATAAAGGATTTCTTTCTCATATTTTATATTATTGTATCATTCTAAACGTGCTAGGGACACACCTTTTATATTTATCATTATTTTGCGATCCACATGACTGCTCTATTTATTTGTTTTTACAATTCACGCCTGCATTTATTAACCTGTGTGTGTCCAAAATGTTTATTTAATTCTTCCACATTTTACTTTATGATAATTTTCTGAGAACGTATCAAAACTGAACCATTTACCAACCAACCATTTTATGTATCTCCAGAATAATATTAGGTCGACGCACCTCATTTTTATCGTATATGTTTTCACCATCAATTGCTGCCGATGTAACCACGTACTTACTTATTATGTTTTTGTCAGGCTATTATCTCAGGTCACATGTTCGTTCTTTATGCTTATTTTTCATGCTGTTTATTTAACCATTTATTTGATCGCTTATTTAATTGATCTATTTTAAATTGTCTACTGAACATTTTTGATTTAATTGCTGTTTGTTAACTTATACTATTTTGATTATTTACTTATATTTCATGAACTTATTTATTCAACGAAACTGTTCAATTGATTATTGTTTTATCTTGATTTCAAATTGATCTATGTAATTGTAAAGTCAGGTTCTCTCATTTTTCTGTGAAACCAATCAACGTCAAGGTCATTTCTCGTTCTTCGTCAAACTCAATTCAAAAGGGTGGATCATTCTGATTGCTAATTGTTTACCGAACTGTTGAACTAGAATGTATCGGCCTTATGTGAATCTAACTAACATTTTCGCCCTTGCCACGAGGGGACCAATTAAACAGCCAGCAAGTTGCATCCTAGCCATCGGACCTTGCCCCAGGGGTCCTCCCAACTATAGGCGGGTTGCTTCCTAACCATCGGACCTCGTTACAGTGTCTATCTAACAAAACCCATTCTCATGGTTATCTTGAAGACCTAGATTTCTGTGATAATGCCTTCTGTTTTTGGATGATTCGCGCAAATGAGTCATGAATGAGGGTTCAATAGTTTGGTGACGGTTGTCGAGACGATTGATCTACACTTTTCAGGCCACCGTTGATTCTTTTCATTTCGGGATGCTGATCGAGGTTTTTCTTGGCCACGCTCTTTTTACTCGGGAGTCCCAGCGAGCGTATAGGCACTGCTAGGTTTCTCTTAGAATAAAGTAGGTGTTTTTAAAATGCATTTGTTTCACTAATCTCAAATCTCCCACCTTTTGCTTCATGTCTGTGTATAAAAGAACCAATAACAAGGTAAGAGGTTACTACGAACACAACGGATGGTCCAAACAAGGTGAAAACTAGACGAACACGAGCCCAGGTAGATGAACACGAGCCAAAAGGTAAAACACGAGCCAAGGTAAACAAAGACCACAAACGTAAGTTAGTAATGTTGGCCATTTATTTGAAATCAGGGCGGGTTAATCTTTAAATTCAAACATTCAAGAATTCAGGGCGGGAAAACCTCAAATTCAAATCAAACATTAGAGCGGGGATCCAAACAGTCATTCATGACAGACCAGTTGATTTTTCAAACGTCAAAGAGGTTCTTCTTTTTCAGTCATTCAATTTAAGGGGGCCACATTACAGATTTTACTGCGCATGACGCAGGATTTCAATTTTAAAAGGTAGTTTACACTACAATATCCATAGATAAATTCTACTTTGGTAAGTTTTCTTGAAGTGTTTATTAATTACATGCCGTGACTGTAAAGTACTAACGGCGACCACAGCTGTCATTTTACTTTGCTGTTGTATTATTTGGTGTTTTTATTTTTTTGGATTTCGGCTCAATAAGTGAAAATGTTATTTTGGGCAGTTGTAGGTACAGGTACCTAGGGTGTGTATGTGAGCAATAATAATAAGAAAAGTGAAAACTAGAATAGAGGCAACAATTTTGAGGGTAATCATTTACTGCTTGAAAGCAAAATTATTGATCAGATCATCAAATGTTTTCCTTACAAAATGACAGGGAAAACTAAATCAAAGTTTGGACATAATTAATGATTAAATAGATAAATATGTGATTTTTCGCAAAGAGCGCATGTTACACGATGTCAATACGATATATTAAACTTAAAAGCCCAAAATGTGAAAAGCGCTCAAACAGGAAGTGAGTTTATATTCATAGTATGTAGTAGTATCATGGCTGAAATTAGCATCACTGTCAATTGTCAAAACAAATTGTTACACTCTGAGAAATTAAGTAATTAAAATAACATATATTTCTGCTTATCTTATTTTATTAGTCAGGTTGTAGGGTGTAGGTATATTCATAAAAAAAATATAATATAATATGTAACAAACACGATAAACAATAAAATGAAACAAACAAAAGCATAATAACCAAAATACATAAAAATGTCAGAATCAAATTAAAAGTCAACTTACTTTTTCAAAATTTAAAATATTACAAACACAATTTTTACGAACAATAATATTGTATTGAGTAGTTTTTAAAAATATTTTTAAGTTTTTACATTTTTATACATTTTCATGAGTGAACAAAGGGACCACGGACCAACGGACGCCTTCAGTGTGACGTCACTGGGAGGGGCTAAGTGTACTTTGGTTCCAGAACTTCCAGATACACAAACCGTTCACGGGGCCATGTTGTCACTTATCGTGATTTAGTTGAAGTTTTAAGTTGACATATAATATAATATATAATGAATGTGGTCCTGAAGTTTGACTTATTGTATTGAGGTTGCTTTAAGGCATTGACCTGGGATCGCCATCATTTGAATTAAACTAAATCATATTTTAGGTTTCCGTAGAGCTCGAGCCGTCTGTCATCAGTAGTTTTATTTTTATTTTTTAACACTATAAAAATTCCGTTTTTACTGTAATGAAAAGTTTACACTGAAATTGTCAACTCTGAAATTGTCAAATGCTTGTTTATTTGAAACCCTGACGTCATCACAGGACGGCGTCCTCGTTCATCGGCCCCGAAACGTTTCTATTTTTATAAATATCTTTTGAAAAAATAATATTTTCAACCAAGAACCTAAACCCCATACAAAAAATCAGAAGACAAAAATTTAAAAAAATAATAGACAGCGACAGCAATCTCATCGGTGCTTCGAAAAAGCGTATACAGGGTGATTAACAATTCGATGCTCACCATTGGGATCTCGGGAACGGTAAAAGATACAGGGTGGGTTAAATTAGAGAAAAGTTGCACAATTTTATGCTTATTAAGAATCTGAAAGAAAATTTATAGCAACTTCAGGGTTGCTCAAATATCCTGAAAAACTTGAAAATGGAGATTTCTTATTTCAATCATATCTTTTTTATTATTGAAAATAAATTGAAATATTTTTCTAGGTTTACATTATAAGTCATCAAAAGGTATCATCTGTCATTTCCAAAATTTTCAAGTACTACTAGATCCCAGAGTTTTCATAGTCAACTTTTGTTTTTCTTATGGCCGCCATATTGTTTTTTTATGTTGTTCGCTATAAATTTTTTTTATTATAATATTTTTCAGAGATGTTGACTTCCGGTTTGCTGCTAGCAGCTGTCGGCTTTGAACGCAGCCAATATTCTTGCGGTTGTACCGTGTCTGTCAACTTCAACTTAAATGTCAAGTCAATCAGAGTTGTCAATATGTCAATTCAATTCAAGGTTGAAAATGTGATTTGATTTTGTTGTTCCTTTTACAAGTCGTGCCTGAAATATTGGTCGACTGAAAATATTTTTCGAATCTACAATCATCCGAAAAGTGTGAATAGATCGGGGAAAATTTCTCCCACAGATATTGAAAAATGCCTCCAAAATTCGACCCCAACGAAGTAAAATTGGGTATGTGTGTATATTTATCGTGAAAAATTCCAATTTTTTATTGCCCCTCCAAATAGGTTACATTTTTATTTTTAAAGCCGGAAATTAATTTTTTAAATTATAATTCCAGTGTATTTGAGATGTGTGGGAGGAGAAGTAGGCGCCACATCATCTTTGGCTCCCAAAATCGGTCCACTAGGTTTGGTATGTATTTTTCTTCAAAATATGAGGTTATACCCTTTTGCTGATTTCAAAATTTTGCAATAATTATTATCCTCCAATTTCAGTCTCCCAAAAAAGTTGGTGACGATATTGCCAAAGGCACGGCAGACTGGAAGGGTTTGAAAATCACCGTTCAATTGAGAATTCAAAACCGACAAGCTGCTATTTCGGTGGTACCTTCCGCTGCTTCGTTAATCATCAAAGCCTTGAAAGAGCCGCCGAGGGACAGGAAGAAGCAGAAAAATAGTAAGTCCTTATGCTGCATTTACACTTTGCCTACATACTTTACCACAACAGGTTAACCTGCTGATTAGCGACGGTTTTACCCCTACGCTGGCCCCCCTCCACTCTCTCTGCTTGCTACGCTCCGACACGTTCTCAGCGTTGCCATATGCAAGACCTTCTCCTACGTTCTGCAGACAATCCTGCGTGCTTCCTGCCCGCTTCCGCACGAGACCGTAATAAGTAGCTACCGGTTCCGTCAGGTATTTGGTCAGGGTAGGTTTTTTTTTTCATTTTACGAATATTTGAAGGAAAAAAAACCTACCCTGGCCAAAGACCTGACTTACTGCAGTAAATAAGTGTTTTAATATTATTTGGAGAACGGAGACTCGGATTTTATGTGGCAACGCTGAGAGCCTGTCGACTCAGAGCTAGCAGCACGCTAGCAGAGAGAGTGGAGGGGGGCCAGCGTAGGGGTAAAACCGTCGCTAATCAGCAGGTTAACCCCACAACATATTGTGCACATGATCAACGGATTAAACCAACCTGGTTTCATCTTCAGATATCGAAGTGCTATAGAAAACATCGATCCCTTTTTTGCAACTCATGCTTACTTCATACTAAGTGTGTTACTAGTGGGGACTGACAAAATTAACTAATGCTATAATTTTTTGTGTTAGAGAGCATTTAAAACTCTTCTCCCTTTGCCTTATATTAAGTTAATCCATGAAAAATTTGCCATCGAAAATAGGTCAGTAAGTCAGCTATTACACCTTCAACTTTATTAATGCTGGATTATGTTGCATTGTTTTTCCTAAGAAGAGATTACAGGCCATTGTCTTGTCAGGCTAGGCATCTCACCTTTGAAAACAAATACAGTGCTTCCCAAAAGTAACGGATAAATTCGATAAAACGGAAAGCGTTGTTTTTTTGAAAAAATAAAAAAACAGGTCGATTTTGTTTTTGAGTTGTTTAACTTTTGACATAATATTTGTGTATACAGGGTGATGCACGAAAAAGTGGTGACGTCATCGGTATTTTTTTAAATAGCAACCCTTATTATTTATTCCATTTTTTGATACTTCAACCAATTGCCAATACGGTAATGTAATCATTTTGTAACGTTAAATAAGGAAATTTCGGAGAAAAGAATTTAATTTTGACAGATTTAATAGATTTAATTAAATTTAATTAAACAGATTTAATTTAATAGACTTATTAATTTAGTAGACAGATGTTATAAAATTACCATAGAAACAGTCATTTTTATTTGATATTTTTTATTTTCACATCAGTAAAAAGTGCACAATTTCGACTCACAAGCTGTTTTCTCAGAAATTTCCTTATTTAAGGTTACAAATTGATTACAATACCATATTGGCAAGATATATTGAATGAGGTATCAAAAAATGGAAGAAAAAATAAGGGTTGCCATTTAAAAAAATGCCGATGACGTCACCACTTTTTCGTGCATCACCCTGTATACCCCAATATTATGTCAAAAGTTCAAGAACTCAAGAACAAAATCGACCTGTTTTTTTATTTTTCCAAAAAAACAGCGCTTTCCGTTTTATCGAATTTATCCGTTACTTTTGGGAAGCACTGTATGTAATTACACACCTCCTATCTTCATGCTTCATTATCAAAAACTAGAGGTATAAGCAGCAGCGGTAAGGTTTCTGAGTAGCACCCCGAGATTACCTTCGCTTTCTGTGCTAGAACTGCGCTGAAATCCTCTCAGCGTTGCCACATGCAAGCCGTTCTACCACGTTCTCCAGACAATGTCAGTTATGAGTTTCTCTCTTATGAGTTTGCTTTGCTCCCTGTATTATTATACATATACAAACAAGAGGAAATCTTCAAATAATTTCTTCAACTTAACTTCAATTAAAAAAAATTGATTACATACCTACTTAAGTATTGTTTTTTTTTTTTTTGATAAATTGTTTGATAAATCGGTTTTTCCTACAAAGTCCGGTCAACAATAATAATTATGAAAATCGTATTATTAATAGGTTCCTAACTATACGAACGGAGGCACGGATTGCATGTGGCAACACTGAGAGGATTTGAGCACGTCATCTGCACAAAAAGTGAAGGGAGGGGGGTTAGTGAAGGGGAACTCAGGGTGTTAATCAGCAATCTTACCACAGCAAAATTACAGTCAGTAATTTTATCAAGGTATTATGAAAAGTTGTTTGATTTTCATAATTTCAACATTACTTCCACGAGGAAGTATCAAAAAGTATGCTCATTGTTTAAACAGTAATACAGTTGGGTCCGCTTATAACGAGTTCGTAGGTGCCAAGAAATATGCGCGCTATATGCAACCACTCGCTATAAGGAGTGGGTCCTGTTATAACGAGCGTGCTCGTTATAACATAATAAGATTAGAAGAGACTTGACATACATTTTTTATTCATTATACATATACAGGGTAAGTCATTGATATGGGAAAGCTCGATTACACCTATACCATTAAAGATATCGAAATGAACCAAAAAGTGCTGTAAATGGGAGGGTAAAGTGCAGTTTGTAAAATTATTTTCAGATACACAGGATGGCCCAATATCGCTGTACGCCATACAACTTTGTTATTTTAAATAGGACACCCTCTATATTATTACCTTTTCAGATTATTTGAGAAAAGTAAAAAAGAATGGTTTGTAAAGTTGAAGTTTGTAATGAGCGATTTATGAGTTATAAACAAATGAAAATCGCGATTTTCCATTTTCAAAGCAGCTTATATTGAAAACGGCTCGAGATATGGCAAAACGGCTTACATGTCCCTATCTTAACTTTTCAAGCGGTATCCTATTGGATGGATGAAATTTTTATACAGAGTGGTAGAAAATTTGATTATTTTCATCACTCAGTATAAAAATTTAAGCTACATGATAGGATACCAAATGAAAAATTAAGATAGGAACATGTAAGCCGTTTTCCTCTATCTTGAGCTGTTTTTAAGAAAAGCTGCTTTGAAAATGGAAAATCGCGATTTTCATTTGTTTATAACTCATAAATTGCTCATTACAAACTTCAACTTTACAAACCATTCTTTTTTACTTTTCTCAAAT
Source organism: Malachius bipustulatus (assembly GCA_910589415.1). Lineage (NCBI taxonomy): Eukaryota > Metazoa > Arthropoda > Insecta > Coleoptera > Melyridae > Malachius > Malachius bipustulatus. The sequence continues at coordinate 45,550,594 of OU342632.1, read as the reverse complement.
AATCTGAATATGTAATAATATAGAGGGTGTCCTATTTAAAATAACAAAGTTGTATGGCGTACAGCGATATTGGGCCATCCTGTGTATCTGAAAATAATTTTACAAACTGCACTTTACCCTCCCATTTACAGCATTTTTTGGTTCATTTCGATATCTTTAATGGTGTAGGTGCAATCGAGCTTTCCCATATCAATGACTTACCCTGTATATTACATACATATGTAATAAGAAACATACATGCAGTAGAACGTAATATGCACATACATAATAATATGTGCATTATGTTTATGTATTTGACATAATTGTTTATGTGAAAAAGTCCGTGATTTTTTTTTTTTGTGTTTATTTTTGTTTTCTGTTCTAATGTAAGGGATCGCCTCGTGTTCGCCATGCTGAGAACTGGTAGAATGCTGGTAGAATCTGGCAGAGAATTGGTTTTACTAACAAGAAGTGTGTATGAATTGCGACAAAAACAAGCTTGTCTGGACACAGTTTCCTGGCATCAGGTGTTTGAATTACAGTTGCAATCTATACGCAGCATCATGGTCAATGACACTGGAGTCCGTATTGCATCACTCGTTATAATCAAAGCAGTGAAAAATTGCTCGTTATATACGAAGCACTTCTATTATTTTGCAAAGAAAATCTCCTTGTTATAACAAAAGCGCGCGTTATATCCGCCCTCTTTGTATCCGAATTCAAAATGTATGAAGGATAATAGATGATTTTTCTGTATTGTTAAAATTGCTCACTCAAACCGAACGTTCGCTATACACGGTACTCTTTATACCCGGACCTGACTGTACTTTAATCAACAACCTGCAAAATGTTATCATGGACAACAAAATACAACATTTTTCAATTCTATATTAATTTTATTGCCCAAGTTAAGTCAGCATTGTTGTACTATTAATATCATTTCATTTTTGACTTGAATACCTGCTATAACTGAGTATTCTCTATTCTGGCTCTGACTCCGAGTGGTTTTCATCGCTTGAATATGAATGGCTTGAAAGTGACATGCGGCTATCTTCATCATCACTACTACAATCACTACTATCATTGGGACTGGATGATGTTTGCATATATTGTTCAGGTTGTTCTTCGCTTTGGATATTTGCCAAATCACCTTCTTGGCTTTTTTCTTCTTGAGTTGTCTTTGGCATTTTGGTATTATTGTTGAGAAGATTCCAATTGTGAGACAAATGTGCAATTTGTCCTGCTCTTTCAGTGGTCAATCTATTTCTGCGTTTACAATGAATCCAACTGAAAGTTTTAAAAGTCCTTTCCGTTGCGGCAGATGTCACAGGTGCTCCTAAAATTCTTACAGCTACATCAGCCAACACACATATCCCTCTTAATCCCCTCCACCATAATATGGGGCTGATTACCTTTTTATTTCCTGAGTCGTGTAAGTCTTCCTAAATAAAAGATCTTCGCCACAGATTAGTCTATTCTGTGCCACAGCCCTTCTTTATCCCTATAGTCAGCTATATTTTGACGAATATCAACAGTAGTTATTCCCATGCTTCTGCCGACTTCACAAACAAAACTGATAGCATCAAGTAATTCCTCAGGCTTCAAGTTGCAACCTTGAAATGAAGGGTTTAGCAAGTCAGCAGCTAGGTGAATATGTCCTACATCAAATCGAATACATTTTTCTAATTTTGAAAGAACATTTTTCTCTTCGATTTTTTGAAGTGGAGACTCTGGCATTTCTTGTTTTAGGGTTTCTTGCATATTGTAAAATTTTCTATAAACTTGATGGATCAGGGGAGTGTTGGACTCGAAGGCAGTGATAAGCTCAACAATTGGATTTAAGATGTTGACCATTTTTTCAACTCTTGCCCAAAACACGCCATCATCAAGTATCTGTCTTTTCTGTCTTTGATGGGAGTTCTGCTTCCTCACTAACAGCTAGTTTTTGAAGCACAGATTTGTTTGATAATAAACTTTGTAAACAAAACAAGTTGCTTCCCCATCTTGTTTGACCTGGCAGTTTCAAAGAAATTCTAAAAATTCAAATTCAAAACTAAAAATACCCTCGTTTTACGTATTTATAATGGTATTGGATAAATACCTGGGTAAATATCCAATTTTTAAATATTTTCAATTTAAATTGAAATTCCAATTTGTCAATTTTGTAAAAAAAAGTACAAGAAAAGAGATTTAGCATACTATATTTTTATAACAAACTCAAACTATAAAAAGAAAAATAGCAGACCGGTTAACCGGGAGTAAAAAAATCCTAACCGGTTATAGTGGTTACAAACGGTAAATCGGTTAAGCGTCAAAGTCTCATTAAGGTTTGGGTCAGACAAAACTCCTATTCATGAATTTCTTTCATTAGTATTTTAATGAACAATACCAATCTTATTTTATAAAAACAAATACACTACTTGGATTCAGTATTTAATTACACTATTAAGATGAAGGTAGTCTAAGCTGAACAAATAAAAAAATTTATTCTTGAGTAGTTATTATGGCAGCTTGTAGCTAATTTAATTTCCACCATTTAATTTTTTAATCCACATAACATACCCAACTTCATACGATCTAGCTTCATGAAATGGTAAATTCATGCAGTATTTAAATATTAAATAATTAGGTGCAATCTCACACTTCGCAGGGGTTGGAATCACTTTTCACAGGGAGTGTAGTTAAGTTGATTGTTATTGTTCTATCTGCTACTAATTGTTAATGACACTAGTTCCTCATAAAGGAAGAAATTTCATGAACGCCTTTACAGTCTTTGTATATTTTTTATTATTCTTAATGTAATTCTGATGCCCGTATTCACAAAGCGTTCAGGCCCTGTAATATCTCGAAAATAATTAAACGAATGCGATGGAGATAATTGATTACTTAATTATTTGGTAATTATCGTTTGTGAATACGAGCATGAGTTTATAATCTCGCATCAAATTTTTTTTCTGGATTCTTGAAAAATCAATTCGTTTGTTCTTGTATAACGTTTGATTTTTGTTTTCAGTTAAGCACAGTGGTAATATCAGCTTCGATGACGTCATTGCAATTGCAAGGCAAATGAGGCCTAGGTCGATGGCCAGGAACTTAGCAGGTACAGTGAAAGAAGTCCTTGGTACAGCGCAATCAGTTGGGTGTACGATAGACGGAAAACTGCCCCATGACGTCATAGATGAGGTTAACGAAGCCGCCATTGATGTACCAGAAGAATAAGTTTTTATTAATAAATTAATATTATTTGATACTTTTGTGTTTTATTTTAATTTCTTCGGTAGGATTCTTATTTCTTGTTGACAATATCCTGTCAATAGGAAGATTTGATCATTTTTATTGAACCTTCTTAACTGTTGAATTTTTGTCTTGTGATTTGTTAGGGCTTGGGTTCTTGGATAAAAGTATTATTTTTTCAAAAGATTTTTATAAAAAATGAAACGTTTCGGGGCTGATCGGTCCCTTTTCAGAATCAAAGTTAATTTATTTTTTCTAAAATCAAAATTTTATATACCTACACCATTTCACTACCAATTTTATTGTATTGATTATAGTTTTTGAAGCGTTTTAAAGTTTTCTACATGTTTTTACATTTTATGAGTGAAAGGGGCCAATCAACCCTGAAACGTTTAATTTTTTATAAAAATCTTTTGAAAAAATAATACTTTCATCCAAGAACCTAAATCCTAATAAATTAGAAGACAAAAATTCGTCAATAGGAAGGTTATAAGTGGAAGAAAAATTTGATTAACCAGAATTTTCAATTGCCTTAGAGTTCTAGAGCACCCCTGGTTCAGGATACTGTACTGTATCTACAATTGTAAAAACTGTAGCTAATATGAAGTGGAGAAAAATTTCATACATAATGAAACTTTATGGCTTTATCTTTGACTAGAATAATTAGAATCATCAATTATTTATAAGTGTTTTTCTACTCCCAACTTTTAATATGCATATTAAATATGAATCACCAGTGCTTTAATGGGTCTCATTAAGATACAAATTTTCATTAAAGCACTGGTCAAGCTATCCAATGGCAGAGGAGCATTTGCAATCGAATCGGTTCCTTTTCGCTCACGATCGGGTCGGCAAGCCAACCGAAGTCACAGAGTTGTCATACTCACGACAAAAATTGCCTTGTGATATAAGTTCTGTATTTCTGAAAAAAAATTCTGAACGTTTATTTAATTTAGAACATAAGTAACATTCAAAGAAAATTTATCAAGATTTTATGTTACCTTAATTAATTTGATAAGTAGGTATATCGTGTAAAAGATGGGAAGATAAAGTATTATATCATTCGTAGCGCTCCGTGATCGTTCAAAGCGGCAACGCTGCGACCCGCGTTGCGCAGATAAAGAATATCGTAATTAATGGCTGTCAGTTATTAAAATTATTAATTATTCTCAAAATCGAAGCGTAAAATTCGGAATTCGAACTTCGCATAATAAAAATTACGCAGTAGTGAGTAGTGCCCTTTAAACTTGATACTAAAACATGTCTCAGCAGAATAACCTTAGCGACAAAGAGAAAATTTGGTACCTAATATGCGTAAGCAAATAGCAACCTATCTTAAACTCAATGATCCGCAATTGTACACGGGTCATTGTTAAAATATATAATTTTTTTATCTTTTCTATGAAATAAAAAAGGGTCGTAGAAAAAATAGTGTATGGAATTCGCAGATAATGGCTATTAATACGCTCTTATGATGGTTAAGATACGAGCCGTAGGCGAGTGTACACTCGCCTACGGCTCGTATCTTAACCATCATACTCGCGTATTAATAGCCTTCATTATAAGCTCGTTGCATAATATACTAATTAAATGTTTATTGTATTTATTTTAATTGGTGAAAATTTTCTGGAAATAAAAAAAAAATGTTAAAAAAATTAGAAAGTTATTTTATGAATAAATCAAAGCCAGTAAAACCACTCTTAAAAATCTGACTTGAACATAAAACATGGAACTTTCTATTCTAAAACTTGGAAGTGGTAACAAATTGTTTTTATAAAAATATTAAGCTTGTTACTGCTATGTGGGGTAATAAAAGAAAATAGAGCTGTTAAGTAAGTTATTTTAATTGCTATCTGAGTACACCTGGGTATAAGAAAGCTTGCAGTCAGAGCAGGGGTAAAAATAAGAGTAGTGGATGATGCTTACTATCCGAACAGGAAAGAAAGCCACCAGCGAATTTAATAATACATTTAAGGTTCAGTGACAGATGTAACGGTACGCCCAAAATATTCACATATTTTTCATTTCGTTTTGGCTCGGAAAAAATTAAAAAATTGTTTTTTGTATAGTTTGTTGTCTGATTATAATTATTGTAATAAAGTATTCAGTACATTTTTCTGTCTGAAATTTGGTACAAGCAATTGACAAATCCCTTGTAATGCACTGCATGCTCTTGTTAGCACCTCTGAATTTAACAATAGGCCGCATACGTAGGCTGCTATCTATTGAGGGATACTCCGTACCCCCCAGACCCCTCAGATAAATAATAAGGGTCCCAAACTCTTTACCGTTTGGGGCCTCCACTTGACTGGATCTGTCACTATCAAAGTGATCGTGACCAAAGCCATGTGAAAGTTTTATGAGTCAATAATTTAATCAATAGAACATATTATAAAGTATAAAAATTATTATAGGCAGCCATGTTGGAGATTTAATTCTCATTTATTCAGTTCAAATTATTCATTTGCGAGTCAAAGTTAAACTGTAGCTCAAAGATAATGTCTGCCATTTTAAATATACACGAGGATACAACTTGGCGAGGCTCACATGGTAATGAGTTTTCTTTTCAAGCTATTTTCTTACACACATTAAAAAGACGTCAGAGGAAGAGTTTGGGGTCACTATAGTTGTTATTAATGATAACACATCAAATCAAGGGATGCTTACAACTAATAACACAGTTAACTCACAAAATACTCTAAATAACCCCTGGTGTGTTGCACTCGGTCACAATGTTTTGTTCTGCCAAGCCCTTCATTTGGGGGAAGCGCTAGCAAAAATGATTCACGCATATTCACTGATAAACGCTTGCTCTTATGTTCTATAATTTTATTAATATTTAAATGTTGGGATGTTACTTGATGAAATACCCGTGGCAGTTTCATCGCATCAACTTCTACAATTAAGCACAACACACTTTCCACCCATTTTGGCTTATCACTGATTCAGAAAAAAATAAAATAGAGTAGCATGACCATGACTGCATGACATCTTGATAGTGGCAATTTGCACGTGTAAAAGCAAGAGGTCAGAGCCCAGCAGGCGTGACTCTCATATACACTGACTATGACGGGTTCATTCCTCGCTCACTGTTGAAATACATCTCCCGTTCATTCACCTTATATATCTTACACTGTGCCCTACACTTGAAAAAAATGTAGTGACATATTTTTAGTCAACACATGCACAAATTAATTAGACCATATTTCTTTGAGGGAAATTTAAATGACAAAAAATGAAACTGAGCTCCAATTTTTGTGGCGATTTAATGTTTTAGTTACTTTTTCTATGCTGTTTTAATATGTAATGTTTATGAAAACCATTTTCAGGTACAACACTGAATTTTAAACATAAAAAAGGTAGAGGTAAATAAAAAATGAAACAACTTTTTTGTAAAAAAGTGTTTAAAAATATTCATAATACATACAGGAAAAATAATCTAATTTGTACTCAACACACTAATCTATAAGAAATATATCGTCCAGCTGTTTCTGATGACCGGATAATCTTAACCACCTAGAACAAACGGATTAATTGATTTAACCTCGGATATAACTGTATTATAATTATTTTATCAATGGAAAGAAATTTAAGATGATTCCAAAACTAGAAAAAAACTTTTCCCATCTATCTACCACATTCCAATCCAACTATAACTTTCAAAAGATTTTGGCCAAGTTTAGGCAGTGTTGGTAAAGTTTTTTTTTTTAAGACATAAATTCCTACCATTAATCAATGCTATTGCCTACTCTTTTAAAGTTTACATCTTTAACCCTTTCAGGACGGCAGCCGTTATAAGCTAAGTGCGCTATTTCTATTACCTATTTCTGCTTTGAAGTACTTTGTTACGAAGTTTTTGCAGCAAAAACATTTGATGTGATGTTTATTAGACTGGTTGGGCTGGTTATTCTTCGATACACCGGAAATCTGGGTAATAAAGGGTAATAAATCTGGAACGCTTGAAATACGCATATTTTATACCTAATTTCAGGAGTTCCCAGTTTCTGACTGACTCATAAACACATCAAATAATAGTAACCTGCAGCTGTGTCCGTTTAAATTATTAGAGAAAGGACAAAAGAAACCAATGCAAATAAGCATGGGCGTGTCTAATATTTAAAATTTGAACAGAATTCAGTGTTTCATCTGATCGACCCGGGACGGTTCCCGTACCGAAAGGGTTAAGAAAGCAGTACATACATGTCAATTAAATATTATCAAATTATCAAGTATGTACTATTTTTTGAGGTCACCATCAGCTAATGAGAAAAGACCTAATAGGTAATAATCTGCACTAAAGCAAAAAAAAACCTACCTGTCCTCTTTTTAATCCGAAATACCTAGCGACAGGATCACCAGCCTGTATCCTCATGAGCATGTTTTCTTTCAACTTGTATCTCGCAAGTAACTCTTGCTTCTCGTCAGGTGTCATCACAACATGCTCCGGTACCAATTCGTGCTCAGTTATATTAATCAACAATTCCGATTCGAGGAATTGTTCCAGGATGTATTTTGGAGCCATGTCTACCAGAGATTGCTTTGCAGAAGGAGTCATACCTTGCTGGACCACGATGATTGCTCTGTGGATGTTTTCGTCCTGCATCCGCTGGCAGTAAGTCTTGATTGTTTTTATGCCGATTTTTGGTTCGTCAGGGAAGAAAACAAACATTTGATCTGTGGGATCATCGTTGTGAGCGACTAGTACAATTAAGTCACTGCGGGGTGGTCTTTTTTCGCTGGAAAGTTTATGGGGGTAAGTATGGAGTAGGAAAAAGTTGACAAAGTTTATATTCACCTAGGTTTGTCCCCGAATTGTTCTTTAAACTGTTCCAGGGTTTGATCCAATTCATCTTGTGTAACTAAATATCCGCGATCGTGGCACAACTATAATTTAATGGAATTAAGACATTTTTTTTTACCTAGGTAGGTATTTATTTATTTAATGTTTTTACCCAACTACCTTACAAATCTTTGATGACTTACTTGCATGACTGTTTTTCTTATTCTCCATAATTTGTAAGTTTCCGCCTCATCATCCATGACCAATTTTTACGGTAAGTAAAACAGTAATAACAAATTTTATAATAAGCTCTATAAAGTACTGAAAACGATTTTTACTAATTTTTAAATTTGATAAGTGTAGTTAAACTTGCTAAATGCAAAATCAAAATCTAACAAAACATAACCTTTATCAACCGTTTTTAACAATTTGCAAACGTCAAAAAAATGACAACTGATCAATTACAACTAAGCAAGTGACATAAGAACTGGAACAGAAGTGCAGAAAAGTAGCAAAGTCCTCTGATGACTCTGGCTGCGTTCAGTGTAAATATGATAGGTCACGAATCACGATACACGATACACCTAACCCGGTATGCTATTGCGCATCTATGATATCACACTCGAAGAGGCTGTTCCTTCACTGAATGTACTTCGCATTCATGTTTTATAAAATTTAAAATTATGAGACCCGATTTTTTGCTTGAAACTGTTTGTAAGAGGAGATAGTTATATGAAAAAAGTGTTTTATTTATCATCAATCAGAAAAAAGTGTTCTATAATAATTTATAATATGAGCGAAGCCGACAGAATTCGACGCCAATACAGGGTATCCGGAAATTATGCGCAAAAAATTAAGGGGGTGATTCAACTTGATAAAATATTGCCAAAAGTATCTATAAATTTTCTTCAAAAACTCAGAAATAAGAAAGTTATGAGCCTTCAAAGTTGATTTTTTTAAATCAATATTTTTTTATAATTTTTTTTTAGTGTAGGTACGGATTTTCTTAAAATTTGACACACTTGCCACTGATATTGCTTTGTATCCTTGGTCCAAATTAGACTTGAATCCCTTTAAATCAAGAGGCCTTTGTGCCCTTATGACCTTCCAATAACAGGCCTATAACTTTTTTCGCAATTTTTTTTCTGAGTTTTGAAGACGCACAATTGAAGAACATGGAGAAATATTCGGAAAAGGTCATCTTTGTCTATCACGATAAAATGACCTGTTTCCGAGTAAAACTGTTTTAAAAATTTGCTTGCGCTAAAATTGATCGCACCATAAAAATTATGATCATTTTGCAACTAATAATACCAAAACATGCTTTGGAAACAGCTGCAGGATTGCCAAGGAAACAAGACGTTTGCTTTGGATTTAATTTTGACAGCAGTTTTTTTTTTATTAAAATTATTTTATTACTTACCTATTTTATTAAAAAAAAATTATTAAAATTTTTTCAAATTTTATCATTTCCAAGTCTATTTATATACGAATGCCTATGTTTTGTACATAGCTAGGAAACCCTGCAGCTGTTTCCAAAGCATGCTTTGGTGTTGTTGCAAAATGATCATAATTTATGGTGATCAATATTTTAGAGCAAGCAAATGTTTAAAACAGTTTTACTCGGAAACAGAGGTCATTTTATCGTAGTATAATAGTATAGTAGATTATGGCCATTATTCACATCATGATGATGACAACGCCACTCGCTATAGTCCAATAAAGTCTAAAAAGTCATACCTATATCGATTAAGAATACACATCCTTTTGATAGTTCGATTTATTTTGTTTCATATACGTGGTTTTTATAGTTAACCGTCCAGTTTGTCTAAACACTCCATCCCGCATAAATAAGTATACGTCAACATTGGTTTTGAATGAGAATTAAATGCACAACACAGAGGATAGAATGTCATTACGTGAATAAATTTTATGTAGTTGTCAGTGGCTCTCAAACTGACGTAAGCTGTTCAATTCGTTGTTTGAATGATTCCTTCAATAATTTACGCTCGTCCACAACTTGACAATTAACTGTTTGACATTTTCTGGTTAAATTAAAAATATTAATTCGGACGGTTACTGTGACGTCACATCTGACTTTTTAAAGTTAATCCTACTATACTTATCATCATCTCGTGAATAATGGCTTCATAATCGCTCATATAATAACAATAAGTACCTATACTATTAAAGGAGAGAAATGATCTGACCAGTTTGGTTCTGGCGCCAGACACTTAGTTTTTGTGTTCAGATACATAATGTTATAAAAGTCATAGTCTCTGCTGTTATTTTTTTGTTGTAACATTATCATTTATTTTTATTTATAATAACACTTAAAATTAATTTTATACCTTAATAAAAAATATAGCTAGGTACAATAATAAGTGCATGGCTGTATGGATATAATATTTCGACTAAAGATCTTGTAAAGAGTTCAATAATTCTAATAACCATATATGCACTTATTAGTTATAATATTCTTTCTTCGGTAATTTCCAAAATTTATGTCTACTCCCAAGTGTTTCTAAGTCTTCTAAGGTGTCTGGTAACTTACAATGGAGAGTTTCAGGACAGAACGCGCTAGCGATTCCACCTACGATTGCGTTGATTATACAAAATATGTAAGGTATTCTGTTATCCAGTTGTCTTCCCTGAAAAATTTAATAAACGTTAAAACTGCAGCGTGATGAACAAGTCATAAGGTAGGTATTAGGTATACTAAAATTATAAATACAAATATGTGAGATTTTTTGGGATTTAAGTTCTAAACTTTGCCACTATATTAGGTTCTTTGCAGAACGAATTTGAAAACTTTCGCACAGCATATCATATGTGAGGTGAAACTGAAGACCCATGGACGATGTCGTTTTCGTCCTTTTTATGGACTCATCAGCATGTCATATCATTCAGACACACACTATTACATATGCTATATAAAAGTTGGAACCAATATTTCTTAACTGGTGCAACCAAAGAAACAGATGTGCGCTCCAAATAGTTCTTGTATTATTTAGAGACCCCACGGGTTTGTGGCTTTGATTCCAACATAGAGGTTTTTATAGAATTTTCAGTGTACTCGTACCTATGCGCATTAGTAGAAATAGGTACAAGAATTGACGGGGTGTTAATTATATGGCTCATCTTTTTACCCTGGCCCTTAGATTTATATTATTTATTCTTGAACCACTTAGATTATACAAATAATAATGTGAGTTTTTTTGGTACCTATTAGATTCTAATTCAAATTAAATAATTCAAATAATTTGATTACGTCACGACGATAATGACCGCGTTTTTAGGTGTGTTGATAATTTTTGATAACAAAGCAATTACGGATATTTGGCGCCTCATATTTTCAACATTTCTACTTTTTTAGCAATGTTAAAATATTTTAAGGCAGTAAAAAAATGTACAAGTACCCATTACACTCTTGTGAAATTTGCCTAATAAATGCACAGCACTATAATAATAATTAACACACGCACAGCAGATATAACCACACAAGTATGTTAATAAGTCCTTATCAGAAAAAAATATCTTATGTAAATTTTTATCTACGCGTTTGTGAAACACGCGTGCCAATAAAACAAACGACACCATAATTTTTTTTAGGGGGGCCTTTAAAATAACAGTACCCGACTTTATTATTAGTAAATAATTAGTGAAAATTTATTTTTAAGCTACAGGCTACAGCTATCTGAACGAATAGTTATAGCTTAAAATTAGCTAAAAGTTATTGAAAATCCTATTTACTGATTTTTATTATTATTGTACATAATATAATAGGGATGTTTAATATTCCTGTATTCAATAATATAAGGTAAATAAATGCATTATAAGAGTATCAAGGAGCTGCTGTTATTTTAAATAGATTGATTTTTTCATATTGATGTCTTTATTGTCACATTGTTCATTATATAAAAAATTCAATAAGAATGATTTTTATACCTACAGTTGAAATTTATTATCAGTAATTATTAATTATGTTGTGAACAACTGAAAATGGAATTTTTTATTTTCAAAGTAGGTAGTTTACATTAAAAACCGTAACAAATATCGGAAAACGATGGTAGGTCATTGAAATATTTGCACCAGCTTACCCAGTATATTACATATGGTACCGTCGTATATAATATCATACCCAGAACATTGCTTATAGAATTACCCCTGTTTCGTATGCTTGTAGGAAGAACTTCTACCGCTTGACAACTAACTGCATAATAAGAAGCATTAACGCTTAACTTTCCCAAAGCTACTGCAATGAACAAAAATACACCATTCTCTGGAATAATAAAGTAAAGTAATTTACAAAAAATTATCATAATACATATATGTATCAAAAAAATAAGTAATTTCAAATGCAGGTCTCTAGCTAAGTCTCAAGCTATACAGGGTGTCCCATAATATGTGGGCAATCTCCCGGATTTGGGTAAATTTCGTAAAAATAAATGAAAAAATAGCTATACAATTAATTCCTCAGAGACACCCCTACAAAGATATTAGCTGTTGAAGTTGAGGGTTGAAAATCAATTTTTTGCAATAACTTTTTTATTTCTTGACCGATTTTGATAATTTTTGGTGTTATTTTGTATTATTTTGAACTGTTTAGAATAGTGTTTCTTAATCTTTGGTAGCACATACATAGACCTCGGGATGGCATAACCCCCTCATTCACTTGAAAGAAAACAATAAAAATAATAATTTTACAGTTTTTTAAGGTTAATTTTCTTTTTATTTGACATTTTTTACATAAAAAATGTATCTTTATTTATTTCGATAGAGCAAACCGTTATCGAGATAAACGTCCTTCTAATAGGTGATGCGTCGCAGGAACTTTCTAAATTTCAAGTAAATTTTAACAAGATGGCTGACCTATGACAGTAAATTGAGCAGGAAACAAAACAATAACTTAATTAAATACACGTCAGTGTCAAAAGATTTCATTTAATGCAGATTCAATTCTAACTAATTTTCTGCGTATTCAGCGTTTCTGTAATAACTAATTTTAAAATCAGTTATAATTGAATCTGCATGAAATAAAATCTTTGACACTATTTGACGTGTATTTAATTAAGTTATTGTTTTGTTTCCTGCTCAATTTACTGTCAAAGGTCAGCCATCTTGTTAAAATTTACTTGAAATTTAGAAAGTTCCTGCGACGCATCACCTATTAGAAGGACGTTTATCTCGATAACGGTTCGCTCTATCGAAATAAATAAGGATACATTTTTTATGTAAGAAATGTCAAACAAAAAGAAAATTAACCTTAAAAAACTGTAAAATTAATATTTTTATTGTTTTCTTTCAAGTGAATGAGAGGGTTATGCCATCCCGAGGTCTATGTATGTGCTACCAAAGATTATGAAACACTATTCTAAACAGTCCCAAATAATACAAAATAAAACCAAAAATTATCAAAATCGGTCAATAATGAAATAAAAAAGTTATTGCAAAAAATTGATTTTCAACCCTCAACTTCAACAGCTAATATCTTTGTAGGGGTGTCTCTGAGGAATTAATTTTATAGCTATTTTTTCATTTATTTTTACGAAATTTACCCAAATCCGGGAGATTGCCCACATATTATGGGACACCCTGTATACATACAAGCTGTGAACTTCCTTTTCAGTTAATCGATTTTAATTCTAATAAAAAAATTTATTAAATAAACTTGAGTACAGTTAGAACACGCACATAGGTACTCGTATCCAAAAAAATGTTGTGCAAGAGGAAGTATGACCCAGTTGAAGCGTCACCATAATTCGGCTTATTCGGATGCGACATTGTGATGCTTTCTCTTCAAGTTTAACTCCTGTGATACTGTCGCCAAACTGGAGTGCTTCGAACTTGAGATTATAAACCTAATGAATGTAATTTTTCACCATGGATCCCTTCCCGGTTGCTATTCAGGACCCCAAATGCAAGACCCCAAATGCAACATCTCCAAATTCAAAGACTCCAATAATTATATCATCTGATTGAGACTCCAGATCAAATGAGACCCAAACAGCAAATGCATTGTTGAAAAAAGTGGAATTGGAACCCAGGAAGTTAGAAAGGTTAATATAGAATAGTGCCTTGAACGAACCGCTGAGTCATATATACCGACGGCTCCAAAATTTAATATTTAAAATTTATATAATTTTAATACTTCTTACCATCGATTACAAGAATCACAAATACAGAAGACAACGCAGATATGGCAAGAGATCCCAAGCGAGTCCAGCGGCGACCTATTCTATTTGAAAAGTACTCCCCAGCAAAATGGCCAGGAATTTCCATAGCCGTCTGGTAGAGAAAGTTAAGATACGGATTACCCGGGACATTACTGGCGTTAAAGAGATAGATACTTATTATCAGGGATGTAGTACACCTGGAAAAGATTAATGTACCTAAATGAAATCAAAAAACACATGAGCGGGTACTTTTAAAAACCTGCGTTATCTTATTCGAAGGTTATCTTACCAAGCAATCGACAATAAAATCAGTTGTTTTATTACTATCCACTTCCAAATAATATTTTTACTATTGCGGGATAGGTTCTTTTTTTGTATTTTCTGGGATTGTAGAAAGAGCGTTGCTTGTTCACTGAAATCCATTCCATTTTCGTTTTGTATTTTTTTTAACGTAGACGAACACTCAGTTATTTTTCCTCGACTTAGCAGCCATCTTGGAGACTCTATTAGGTATCTGCAAAATTATAACAAAGACAGGGTGTTGAAGTTTTTTTGAAAAATTTAATATTTTTTGAATATCTACAAATGGCTGATCGGAATCAATCGAAATTGTTGACAGTTGTTGTACTAATTGAAGTACATGATTTGATACTCCCAATGTAAAACTGTTCAATCCTTTGGCGGAGATCTAGGTGTGTTCTTACCTTTTTTTATGCAATAATTTCTATGCCACTGACTTTTATGCAAAATTTGTTATTTTTGATAGATACCTCATGTCGTTTATAGCAGAAAAGTCAGAACGTTTTCGTCATCGGACGCACTGTTTCCAAGATATTTTGCAATGTAGGATCCTACGAGGTAAAACATCATAAAAATCAATGCTAATGAATATTTCCAGAAATGAACCATTTTTGTGATCGTTATTGCGAAAGCGTGCTAGTTGCATTACAAAAAGCTTGCATGGGTTCCCACATTGTGGAATATCTTGAAAACAGTCCTACAACAAAAACATAAGATGACCTTTCTGCTCTAAACAAAACGAGGTATCCACAAAAAAGTAACAACTTGCATTAAAGTCAGTGACGTAGAAATTATTTAATAAAAACGGAAAGAATGCACCCAAATCTCCGCTACTGGATTGAAGAATTTTTCATCTGGATTACCAATTGTACTATAATTAGTACAAAAAGCGTCAAAAATTTCTAGTTATTTTTATTATTCTAGCCAATTTTTAGATATTCAAAAAATATTAAATTTTTCGAAGAACTTCAACATCCTGTATCTTGAAAACTAAAGCTCCAACGACCCATATCTACAGAAAAGTTTTTTTGGAACACCTTTTCATTAACACCCTTTATTATATACCAAGTAAACCGAAGATCGTGGGCTTGACTCTCACCCGCAACATAACTTTTCTAACATTTTCATCTATTACATGGCGCCGCGAAAAAAAAAGCGAAAAAAAAAACAAATTATAGGTAGATTGAAAAATTCGGAATAGATGCGAATGGTAAGAATAAGAAGTTTAGTGTGATAAAAAGGCATGTGAAGGATTGATTTCGCGCCCGGTACACGCACCCACGCCTGGAAAAAGTGTAATGGGACATAATACATTTTTTCTAACACATGGATACAGGTGATAATATATCCGATTCGTAGCAGAAAGTTTCTTAAGCTGATTATGCTTACCTATGATTAATTACACACACAATGAATAGTGGAATTGTGCAAGTTAACATGTACGGTTTCCAGTCTCCATAGGCCCAGAATATCATCGCCATCGCACAGTTGGCTAAGGAATTTGATACATTCTGAATGAGCGGTACTTTGGATCTATGTTCAGCATCAGATATTTCCATTCCTATGACCATAGTTCCTTGAGACATAATTGTGGTTGGAAAGTTGCCCATGATTAAAAAGAAAATAAACACCCAATAAACACTGGTGGTGAAAACACTTATTAACCTGCCCAATAATAGGATCCAAGTAGTGATTAATACCATGAAACGTCTACCAAACCTAAAATCTCATCAGATAAATGTGGCAAGCTATGATTTTATCATTCTACAGGGTGAGTCGGGTTTAAACAGCCGTATGTAAACCAGGCGTAGGAAATTGGATTTTGAGCAAAAAAGTTCGTATACCTAAACAAGATCCGCAAACGAAACGTTTTCGAGATATAGGGTGTCAAAAAATTATTTCTTCAGTTTTTTTTCACGATAGGTAGGTACGTATCGCAAGAACCGTTTGAAATACAAAACTCATATAGCTTTTGAATATATCTTATCATTTAGTATTCGCTACCTTTTGAGCGCCAATAATTTTTTAATATGACAGTGAAACAAATTATTCAAGAAAATAAATCAACAAAAACAAAAAATAAAAATACCACAAAATAAAAAAAATAACATAAATAAAATATAATATATGTACATATGTACATATTTGTCCACAACGAAGCATAATGTGGCTATTTTTTTCATCATAAAATACTGTTTTTCTCCAAGCTTCCGTTAGAGCTTTTACCAAAAAACACCTTTTTTATGTAGAAAAGTATGGCGGTTAAAAATATGGTTTAAAATGCAAATTTTCCAGATTGTAGAAATTAGGGTCAAATAACCTCATGCATGCAACCCTAAAATTGTCACTATTAGTAAATAGCTTTTCTAGCTTTTGAAGCACACTTAAAAAGTAAATAATATTAATGATAAGATGTGTTCAAAATCTGAAATATATATCTCAAACGGTGCCTGATCTATTGTCCAATACTTGAGTGAATTTTTTTTCACACCCTGTAGATATATCGAAAACGTTTCGTTTGCGGACTTTCAATGAACATTGATATGAACGTTTTTGCTCAAAATCATATTTTCTACGCATGGTTTTCGTATTGTAGTTGCAAAAACCCGACTCGCCCTGTATATTAGAGCTATTCTTTAATATTTATAGATTATTTTTACCTGTCGCCAAAGTAGCCGAATATGTTAAGTCCGATACCCTCACCGACAGCAGCCATAAAAAGAGCGTTTGAAACTTGGATCTCCTTATCACAAATCCAGTTTTCTTGCGAGGGAATTGTACGGGAAAACCAAGTGGGGTCATATTCCCAGCCGTATTGACAATCTGTGGTGGTTAAATTTTTATTAGACAACTACGATGATGAGTACAGGGTGTACAATAATTATTGGTTCGCGCACCATATAAGGGACTTTAATGGTCAAAACTTAGGATTGAATTTTTGGCTTCCCTGCTGTTTGTTTTAGAGATAAATGTTAAATTATTAATTTGTTAGGATTGAAAAGTTGCTGCTGTTGCTGCAGTTACCTTTTAATTCAGTTGAGCCATTCCATCAGAGAAAATCGAGAAAAAGTTTTCAATTTTTGACGTCATTTATCTTGTTTACATTTTGTTGTGATGTATTTTCGTCACTAACATTATTTTTAATTGTTAAAGTCGAGGCAATAATGTACACAAAGTCACATAAATTGAAAACTTTTTCCCGATTTTCTCTGAACTGGTTCACTATAGAACTAAAATATATCTGCAGCAACAGAAGGAGCTTTTCAATCTTGACAAATTATTTATTTAACATTTCTTTCTAAAACGGACAGGGAAGTTAATAAGTCAATCCTAAGAAAGTCGCTATGGTGCGTGAACCAATTCTACAATCTCGTCTGTACCTATAAGATGGCGACATGCGAGACCCATCGAAGATACATTTTTCAGTTCGATGCACATCTTCAGATTTATAAGATTTTATAAGATACTTATCTTATAAACCGCTTATAAAAGAGCACTATAATACCTAAACCTCTGATTCTACCACCAGAGGTTTCATTTACAGGGTGATTCATATTATGTGCGCATGACTTCAGGATGTGATAGCTCGTTCGAAAATATGAAAAAAGTTCTTATTAACATGGGTCCGCAAAAGCACAATCTTCCAGATACAGTGTGTTAAACTTGAGGAACAAAAATACGTTTTTTCCTTATATCTGAAGAACGGTTTGAGGTACAAAGTTGAGCTGCCGCGCGCACACAATCTACCTTAAAATTGCTTTGTTTTTTTTTCTTTTTTTTTATACCAGTGGTGGAGATTTTTAACGATCGTTGAGTATTCTTCCCCCTAACTTCTACGCCACTGGAAAAAAATTTTAAACGCGTTTTGGAACCGCCGGGATATTATAAACACCAAAAGGTAAAAAGGTACAAGTAAGTATACCAGAAAGGTACCTACTCTTGAAGCGCTACAGTCAATAGTTTCCGAGAAAAAGAGCATTTTAGGATTGAAAACATGATATTTTTTTAAGCACAAAGTTTATGTCAACTTTTACAATAAATGTTAGAATCAATCCATTTTATGTTTTTCTCCAACTGAAGCGGAACATCTTTTAGCAGCTAAGGCATTACTTCTTGAAAAAAGTAACGATAAATTTTATCAGGTGGTCTGTTTTGTTTGTATAATTTTTTATTGACGTTTTGACACCTTACAAAATCAAGTAAGTAGGGGCTACCTGAATTGGAGTTGTCAAATAAAAAAAGAGAGGAAAGCTTACTTCTCAAAATTCTGGTGTAAAAGATTAATTTTTTGTAAAAAATAAAAATGCGTTGTCTCTATGGAGAGGTTAACGGTAATCTGGCGGAAACAAGACGTTTATACCAAGAAAGACATCCTAATCTTGCAATACTGCATCACAATTTATTTACTCGTATCCACCAACGCCTAATTAAAAATGGAAGTTTTAAAAACAGAACTGCTGATAATGGTCGACCTATCGCAGTGGCAACTCCTCGAGTAGAAAAAGCTGTACTTAACGAAATTGAACAATAAGATGCTACTACAAGTACCAAGAAAATTGCTATTACCATAAACCTAACTCAATCCACAGCTTGGAGAATTAAAAAAAATCAATAATTACTGTATCCATACAAGATCCAAAGATGTCAGACATTACTGCCGAGAAATTTTCCTCCAAGATTGGAGTTTTGCAGAGGGATACAGGACAGTATTGCACAAAATCCTCAGTTTGTAGTTCAAATTACAATAACCATATCTGGGCCGAAGAAAATTCACTCGAAATATCGCAAGGCCACCAGCAACAGTAATTTTCGGTTAATGTGTAAGCCGGTATTGCTGCATGGAGATAATTTAATAGGACCTTAGTTTTTACCAAACAGACTTACTGGTGAAGTTCAATCGACACTTTCATGAAAAAGTATTGCCTGAGTTACTAGAAGATGTTCCGCTTCAATTGAGAAATAAAATATGATGGTATTTCATGCATGATGGACCTCTTGCATATTTC
Source organism: Malachius bipustulatus (assembly GCA_910589415.1). Taxonomy (NCBI): domain Eukaryota; kingdom Metazoa; phylum Arthropoda; class Insecta; order Coleoptera; family Melyridae; genus Malachius; species Malachius bipustulatus. The sequence goes on along the minus strand of OU342632.1, from coordinate 45,531,119 downwards.
TCTCTATAATCGCTCGCGAGTACCTGAACAATGAACATCCAGACACACATTTGGTCTCCTCGATCACCTGAACTTAATTGTTTAGATTTTTTTTTTGAGGTCACCTAAAAATCAATGCTACACCCCTGTCATTTTTGAACGCGTTTGGCAGTCTATGCGACGAAGAGTTGAAGCGTGGATTGCAGCAGACGGTGGTCATTTCCAACATTTATTGTGAAAATTTTTGTTGTTAAGTTTAAAAATTTCACAACTAAATTAAGTTACTTAATTTTTTATGGTTATTGATTGTTTCCATGTTGACATAAATTTTGAGCTTAAAAAAATCATGTTTTTAATCCTAAAATGCTCTTTTTCTCGGAAACGATTGACTATAATAGTGCTTCAAGACACGAGTACCTTTTTTGGTCTAGAATATCCCGGCGATTCGAAAACGCGTTTCAAAATTAGTTTTTTTCCAGTTGCGTGGAAGATAGGGGGAAAATACCCATCGATCCTTCAAAATCTCCATTACAGGTAAAAAATTTGCACCTGTTTTTTGATTTGTACCTCAAATCGTTCTTCATGAAAAATCAAAAAACGAATTTTTTTTCTTCAACTTTAACTCGAAAACCCTGCGTTTGCAGACCCATGTTGATAGGAACTTTTTTTCATATTTTTGAACAAGCTATCAAATCCTGAAGTCCTTCGCACATATTATGAATCACCCTATATACAGGATGCACCATGTATCCTTCTCTATATTGCTATCTCCTAACGCTAACAGATACAGGGTCGGTTAAACAAGTCCAAAGGAGCGCAATTTTGTAGCCATCTCGATTCCGTCGAGACATACAAGATATCTGTGACCGTTCCTGATATATCCTGAAAAAACTGAAAAATCGAGATTTCTTATTTTTTCCATATCTTTTTTATTATTGGAGATTAATGAATAATTTTTTGAGGACTTACATAAGTCGTCAAGAGCTACCCATCTGACATTTCAAAAATTTTCAAAACCGACTAGATCCCAGAATTTTCATAGTCAAATTTAGTTTTTCTTATGGCCACCATAGTGTTTTTTTATGTTGTTCGGTATAAAAAAAAATCATAAAAACAAAAAATTGTTAAACTTCAAAAAATAAATTAAAAAAATTTTTATTCTTCTTTTTTCTTTACAAAAAAGACACATTTTTAGACCGAATTTCATAGATAAATTAAAAAACCAAACGGCAAGCACTATTTCGGCGTATTTTACAAATGTTGACGTTTTTCGACGATTTTTTATTAGGTTTTTCTTTGAAAAATTAAGAATAAAAATTAAAAAAATTTTTTTTTAAAGTTTATTAATTTTTGGTTTCCATTATTTTTTTCATATCGAACGACATAAAAAAATAATATGGCGGCCATAAGAAAAACGAAAGTTGACTGTGAAAACTCTTGGATCTAGTAGGCCTTGAAAATTTTTGAAATGTCAGATGTATAGCTCTTAACGGCTTATGTAAGCCTACAAAAAATTATTTATTAATTTCCAATAATAAAAAAGATAAGGCAAAAATAAGAAATCTCGATTTTTCAGTTTTTTCAGGATATTTCAGGAACGGTCACAGATATCTCGCATGTTTTGACGAATTCGAGATGGCCACAACACTGCGCATCTTTTCTCTAATTTAACCGACCCTGTATCTCTTAGCGTTCAGGAGATAGCAATATAGAGAAGGATACATGGTGCACCCTGTACAGGTGTCCGTAAATTAATGGGGCATAGCTCAGCTACAGTTTTGCGGCCTCAAGGAGCAGCGATTAAACGAAACATATCTTAGTACAAAAGTGCTTCCTCAAGAAGTTATAGAACCTCGAAGAAGAAAATTTGAAATTGAAAATTGTGTATATTTCGGTAACTAAAGTAGTGATCAAGCTGAAAATTGGTATACTTTTGGTATTTGAAAAATTTGAGAATAATTATTTTATAGACATATTTGTCAAAATAACAATAATAAACTACTCCATCAGTTTTAACTGACAGATGACAAATTGAAAAAAGTAACAAGTTCCTTAATGATTGCTGTTTGAAGTGTATCTAACTGAATAAAATATCATAATTCTTGAAAATGCTTAGAAACGCTTAGATGCATTTTTCTTGAAAACTATACATTTTCTCGACATGAAATAAGTATAGCTATTTTATGTAAAAATTACGTACGCTCCATAAAGTTTACCAATAATAACGAAAATTATTGTTAATAAAAGAATATGATAAAAGACACACGGAAAAATTCTGCCGACAGCGCCCTATATGCATTATGCTACAAGACTTTGACGCTAATATCGTTTGACTGGCTGCACTTTTGTACTAAGATATGTTTCGTTTAATCGCTTTTCGTTGAGGTCGCAAAGCTGTAGCTGAGCTTGTCCCATTAATTTATGGGACACCTGTATGCAAGAATTGCTACTAGACAGGTTTTCTCACCGTTCCATATGCATTACATCCATTTTAAATATGGATATTGCATGAGTAATGAACTTATAATCAAAATCATAATTAATTTTTTCACAGAAAAATGGATGTTGGCGCCATTCTTCGTACAGATTATCACCTACAAATTCATAAGTCAGAATAAGTTAGACTTATACAAGGTGTTTCTGAATGAAGTAATTTAAGTTGGAAGACGTGTAGTGTAACGGTCCAAATTTTTAATTTACTTAATTCCGAGTTTTATTATTAAAATATTATATTTTTCATAAATTCAGTCAGTCATATCGACGGGATTCAACGTTCGTCGATAAGGTTTTTTTTTATCAGCGCTCGAACGGTCGGAACGGCGAGGCGAGGCCGGCAGATTGGATAGAAGAGAATAAGTCGAGAAAAGAGGCGTTCGATTGCAATTTTTCAATAGTCCAGTTTTACGATAACTTCCGGATTGTGTGTGATTTAACCGGGATAATTGTTGGAAAATTATTGTGTTGAAGTCGTTTATTTGATGGTTGGATGTCATCGGCGACTACAACATCACCGCTAGAAGTGGGATTCTTTTCGGCGTCTCCAAGAGACTACTATTTTCTATTTACTGCCTATTACCATCATTATTCTACTGGGTGCCCCTAAACTGTCTTACTTAGGGTAAGTCTCCAAACTTATTATTGTCATCATATTATGATCATTCCTCCAATTTAATAATGAAGTAATTCGAATGTTTTTTCTGGTTCTTCAGTTATTGTTTTTTTGTGGTGGTTTATCAGCTCGTATTATCAATTAGGTACATACTTTGGAATCAATTCTTTTTTTTTGACTTAGGGTTTGTTCGGAGGGCGAAAAAGTGCAGGAAGGCAATAGAAGTGCTGTAGGAAGCGATTGGGTTCCATTGGTCTAGGACTAGGGAACGTGAGCGTCCGTGTGACTTTCTGTGATAGAGCGAGCTTCGCCTACTGGTCGAAAGGGCTGGTCCGAGGTTCTTCTTCAAGTGGATGTTCCTGCTCCAGGATAGTGATGAGTACCTTTCCTAATTTACTATTTCGATAGTCTGCATAAGACTATTTTCACGTCCAGAGAGATAACGCGGAACAATCGTTATCTGAACCACCGAGTGATTATTTCTTTGCCGCCTTTCGGTTATTATTGTTTTTTTTGTTATTTATTCTTATTGTATTATATTTCGGTGTTAAATTTAGTGTCAGAAGCGGTCAAGGAAATTGTAGGAGCTGATCTAGACAGGGAATAAATAATAAGACCGTCCTAATACAACTCTCTTGAATGATTTAATGAATAATCATCCGCATAGGTATAATAGATGTACTTTTGTTTTACGAATGTATTTTACCATTGTGCAGGTTACGCGAAGTGCACTTAGCGAATCTATCGTACCAGTAAATAATTGAATTAAAATAAATTGAATAACAACGAGTACATACAGGAAAAAAAAATAATAGTAAATTAGTAAATAGTAAATTAAATAGTAAATAAGTAAATGAAATTAGAACTTTATATTGCTTGAGCTAGGACAGGTATTGTTTATTTTATGGCTGCTTCTTGACTTCTTATCATTACCGATCTTTTTTTTTGTTATTATCACCTTATATTATTTTTGTACCATTAAATGTAATTATACCGTTCTACTAGGAGTATTATTGGTGTTGTGTCTATGTCTGGTTTGGTTTTGTGTTTTGTAGCCTGTGTGTTGCTGACATCCGACCCCATGATCCAGAGGGAGCTGGTTGGAGATCTTGATTTATTATAGGTTATGGTATTTCATTGTTTGACCAAAACCACGAACCAAAAACACTTATATTAGTTGCCGTGTGATGTAAAACAATGTGGCGCCTCAATCGGATTCATTTGTAAACTTTTGGGTTTGGTAAACCCCCCACACCCTTCTCCACTAAGTTGGTGGGCCATCATACGGTAAACTCTGAGGTCTCTAGGAAGGTATAGGTGCGTCGGGTGTAACACATATAAGTAATTTGTATAATTGTAAAGAAGGCGTCGCAGTAGATAAAGCTAAACTTTTAAGAAAATTAAATTTTTTTTTCCGAAAACGTTTCTTAACCGAGATACTGGGTGTTTAACTGTCGATTTATGAAAGTGGTTTTTATTGTATCTGTCTACACAGTGGACCAATTATTATGAATTTTTGTATACAGGTTTTCTGTTTAATTTAAAACCCGTATTTGGAAAAATTCTGAATATAACTCAAGCACCCATGCAGTGGCGTAGAATCCTGAATCACAGAACACCCTTTTTCTCGTAGAAAATTCGGAACTGTTTTTTTGTTTATTTTTTATTTGAAATACCAGATTAAATTGCTAAAAAAGCCATACTTAAAAAATTTCAACAGGAATTTTCTTAAAAATTCAAATGTAGCATTTTAACTTTTTTTATTATTTTTATTTAATAGTGTAAGATAAGTACCATAAATTGAAGGGTTTGTAGATAATGCTATGTGAACAAAGTTCAAAGAATTTTTTTTCGAAATCGTTTTAACCGAGTTAAAATAATTGAACATTCTGTATTTAAAACATTTAACCATCTTACTGGAACAGGAGCAACACAGATTGAAAAATATTAAAAAAAAATTAATTTTTTGCCTATTTTTGCTTTTCTTACATTTGCTAATACAGTTTGTAACACGTATTTATTAACACCCTGTATAAACTAATTACAACCGATATTTATAGGGGTTGGTAGCTGTTCCTTGTTATTCCCATGAGTATACCACTATTACATGTGTCTACCATTTTATAAAGGCATTTCTCAGAGGAATAATGTGGTCTTTGAAACAAAAGTTTGGCCTTATGATATAGGTACCTATACATATACGAAAAATTCCACCAACATCAAAAATACTTAATTTACAAACAATACAAGATATAAGAGTTCCTCTATCTAAGGGAAACAATCGATATGACTAAAATTAATTATTACTTACCAATAATTTCTGAATTGTTGTCCTTAAATCCATTCGAGTCATCGAATTTTGAATAATTACTGTACATTTTACAGTTCTCAAAATCATCTTCATATGATAAATTTTTTCTATAAAATGTAACACAATTTCTATCTATCGTAATTAGTACAAATAAGTAGATATGTTTTTTTTTAACATGGAGCTATTAGAATAATTATTATTACACAAAATACACTGATCCATGATTTGTATATTAATGTATAAATCCGTAGAAGAAAAAAAAAATAAGAAATTCAAAACTTACTTGGGTATGGTGAGTTTTTTCCATTCTAAAATGGTATAGTTACTGCTTAAAGGTTGAGGTACTTTGCACCAATGGTCTGGAATGGCCAATGCCAAAACAGTACTATAGTAAGCCATAGAAACGAAAAATACGGATATGAAATTGTAGACAATATAATATCTTTTTTGAAATTTTCCATGATGAAGGGCAGAGAAGATATATTCAAATTGATCGGAATTATTTTCATTATCCATCTTGAATCGATAAAATTAATTTATTTCTTAATACAATATTTCTTATCAGACTTTAACAAATTTTAGAAATATATTAACGGCAAGACGTAGTAATTTTATTGTATTAATTAAATAACAATTTGAACTACATACTTCTGGATTTTACTAGCCCATAATATGTCATTTAATTTTAGATTAGATGATTCTCAAACTTCTTGACTATAAAAGTAAAAAAGGACACTCTTATGGGACACCCATTTCTTTTGCAGATAGAAATGAGACTTAAAAATATATTTTTGTGAATCCACCTAGAGGGGGGGGGGGGTATACAAAGTGTGCGATTATTAAATAAATTTAAATTAAAAAGAACCTGAAAATCAAAAAAGCTCATAAGCGTGTCAAGTAGTGCAATAATTGCTTGACTAGGAAAATTTAAAAAAAAATTGAAAAAGATAAAAAAGTTAAACAATTTTTTTTTTTGATAATTACCCGAAAAAGGAAGCTTAAGTATAAAAATCTAAAGACTATTGAGCAATTGAATAATAAATATGCCAGTAGTGTTTACTGACGTTTATACTGAGTGAGAATGGTAGAGAGCTTTTAGGAACGAAGACACTTTGCCACGGTACGACGAATATTCTTGCACGACTGATCCTTCTCTCTGGAACTATATCAAGTTACTTAACACAAAAAATTTAAGAGGTCCTAGTACTGTAATATCTTTATTTGCTCCACTATCTATTAAGACTAAATTCTGAGGTAGTTCTCCGTTATTACAGTTAATTATTTCGGGTTATAAAATGCAACTAACGAGTCGAAGTGAATAAAAATAAAGGGCGAAAAAAACAGTTAAGAAGTGTTTTAAAAAACTGTTTGCTTTATGCGTTAACTACACCTACATTCACGCTATCTAGAGGTTGATTTTTGAACCACTTCACGATTGAATTTTACATACCTCGTTATTTTGCGTTATTAGTCGCTAATAATTAGCAATGGCGTACATAGAACGTAATCATAACTTATCTCCTTCATATCTTAATAACTTAAATTACTTCAGGCCTTATTTTCCATCGCCTTGAATTATTGTAATAGGTACCTGTGTATCAAACAAATTCTTACATTTAATGTTGATTCTATTGGGTTTCTCACTGTAATCGTAATGTAGAGTTCGAAAGTATCATTTCAGTGCTTCCTTAATTGTCTACCCCAGAAGCGCTTACCACACCTGTCGAAAATGGGTAGATAATTGGCAGTGATGAAAATAAGGCTGCATCTTTCAGAAATTTTAATCAAAATATCTGAGAACTATGTTGAAATTTTCTGAGGTATCCAAAAATGAAACAATACCGGGTGTTCCATTAAAAAAAAAAGTTAATGGCGACTTCCGTTTATAACCGGAAGTGGTATGACCTTACAAATATTTTAATTGAAATGAAAGACAATCTTAAGAATAACTTATATTGAACACATTTTTAATTGAATGTTAAATGAAGTAAGAATAACTAATTGAAAAAAATACCTTTTGCTCATGCTCTATTTAATTTTTATTTAGAAATTTTTATTATATTACTCGTAAAATAAAAATTGCAGAAATTAAAAATAATATTCAAAATACTTTATGAGAATATTTTAATTTAATTTTTTAAACTTTTTTTTTATACATACCTCGCCACTGACTAGTGAATTAATATTTCTACTTCAGTTCGGAATCGAAAGAGACCTTATCAGATTTGAAATAAATTTTCATCTTTATACTGGTGATTCAAAGAAGTCGTATATTTAAATGTCTACGGGACTAAAAGGCAAGAGGCAAGTCGTTAATGAAGCAAACAAATACAAGAGGACCGAGATTCGATCCCTGAGGAACGCTCGAGGTCGCTGTATACTTGAAGGACGAGAAACCGTTACAGCTAACAAACTGTTTGCGACCAGTTAAACAAGATCTTAATAAAAGCAGCAGTCCATCAGAGAGCCCAAATCGTTCATTTTCGTTTTTCACAAAACCACAAAGTATTACCTACACTGTTTAGAAATCACCTACCTAAATCTGAAACAAATCTGAAGTGAACCTCTCAAACTCAACTTTGAATGTAAAATATTATCTACAATACCTTTATTGCTATTATAGGTACCTATAAATGCAATATAATTTATTCTTGCTTTGATAAACGTGTCCCCAAGTCTTCGCCTTCAGACCTTCAGAAAAATGTTCCCTCCATGGTTTACGTCAGACATTAAACGAAATCTGAGACAGAACATCATCCACTGGAGACGATTCACTTCGACATAGGTGATCTCCAAGAATATAATCAGTTCACCGAGCTTTGTTCACTCACTAAGCGTGCTTTAAAGAAGTCATATATGCGTATTATGTACGCAGGGTCGATGATGAAGTTAAGTCTAATCCCAGAAAATTCTGGTCGTTTGTGAGCTCTAGGAGGAAAACCACTAAACTACCTGCAAATGTTACTCTGGCCGGTGATACCTTTTCCAATCCTCAGGGTATAGTAAATTCATTCGCGTCTTTTCTCAGTCAGTGTTTTTCGGCTGCAGGTGCCGTCGTTCATGAGGATCGTGTTAGATCCACTTGTCCGAAAATCTTGCATCTGAGAAGACTTACGTTGTCTGATTTAATTAAAGGAGTCAATATTAGATCAACTATCACGGCTGGATCTGACGGAATTCCTAGTTTTATCTTCAAAGATTGTTTCGATGTTCTCGCTTCTCCCATTTTGCATATATTCAACTTGACTCTCAAAAATGGTACTTTCCCCGACAGATGGCCTTTTGATCGTATTACGCCTGTTTTCAAATCGGGCGATCGGCGTGATGTCAAGAATTATCGTCCCATCTCTATTATTATGGACAATATTATTTGTAAGCTGTGGGAGCCATGTCTTTGCAAATATTTCTCCAAAAAGACCAACGTTTTGGAGCCAGATATGATGATGGCGGGACACTCTCTTACCCCAGCGTCATCTCTTCGTTTACTTGGAGTGAGCCTCGGAGCGAACATGTCTTGGCATGATCATGTTGCAGGTCTGGCGAAGAGTGCTTCTCAAAAACTTGGAACACTCTTCCGCACGAAGAAATTTTATACACCACAACAGCTTCTCCTCTTATACACGGCTCAAATCCGACCATCCTTGGAGTACTGCTCACATATTTGGAGCTCAGCTCCTAAACATACGCTGAGACTACTCGACTCTATTCAGAAAGAGCCATCCGCTTGATTGGGGACCCAGATTTGACAAAAAATTTAGACACTCTCGAACATCGAAGAAGAGTAGCTGACCTGAGTCTGTTTTACAGATATTTTAATGGAAAGTGTTCAAAAGACGTGGCCCGCTTGATTCCACCAAGAACAAGACCGGGCAGAAATACACGTCGAGCCGCAGACGCTCATCCGTATCAGGTTCAGCTCGTTACACCTCGTACCACCCTATTTCAGACTTTTTTTATGTACAGAACCGCATCACTTTGGAATAGCATTCCAAAGGGCGTGTTTTCCGAAGTATACAACTTACAGAGAATCAAGGCCAACGTGAATCGATATCTCCGCTCATGCACCGCTCATGCAAAAAAAAAACATCTCATTTTATTTTTCTTCCCTTTTGTTGTACCGGAGCAGCATGGGTTCATCTCTGGTCGCTCTACAACAACTGACTTAACTTGTTTCACTCAGTTGGTTTCTGATGCCTTGGAGGATGGTTCCCAAGTGAATTGTGTTTATGCAGATTTTTATGCAGATACCATGCTGCTTTCTAAGCTTGATGATGACATTGGCCTGTCTGATGCACTGCTTTCCTTGATTTCTTCTTATCTCTCCAACCGAAAACTTTAACGGTCACTATAAAAGTTACAAGTCTTCATACTACCTGGCTACTTCTAGTGTTCCCCAGGGCTCACATCTCGGCACTTTATTTTTTTAATATTTACATAAATGATATAATATGCTCCTATTTTCACGTCCCATGTCTTATATATGCTGATGATATAAAAATATTCTCGGTAATTAGATGCGAATATGACCGCCGGCGACTGCAGAGTGACTTGCGATCTTTGAAAAGTTCGTACTTCAACTCTTGAATTATAATACTAGACAAAAAAGTAGCTCAATGCTTGGAAGCAAAAATAAAATATTATAGTCCTAAATAAAGTCTAAAAAGTCATACGTATCGATTAAGAATACACATCCTCTTGATAGTTCGATTTATTTTGTTTCATATACTGGTTCTCGTAGAAACCGTCCAGTTTGTCTAAACATTCCATCCCGCATAAATAAGTATACGTCAACATTGGTTTTGAATGAGAATTAAATGCACAACACAGAGGATAGAATGTCATTACGTGAATAAATTTTATGTAGTTGTCAGTGGCTCTCAAACTGACGTAAGCGGTTCAATTCATTTTTTGAATGATTCCTTCAATAATTACGCTCGTTCACAACTTGACAATTAACTGTTTGACATTTTCTGGTGAAATTAAAAATATTAATTCGGACGGTTAGTAAGACGTCACATCTGACTTTTTAAAGTTAATCCTACACTATCACAATTACAGCATAGATCAAAGTGAATAGCTTAGATATTCAGGGCACTTCAAGAACAAGCTTGAATTAGAGGATGACTTGTAGCCACAATGAAAACATTTAAGGGATGATGCAAAGACGACTTACCTCTGCTGACTTAAATGCTGTAAATTGTAGAAGATTTTTTTAATGAGTTTGTTTTTATAAATCTAATCTGAGTCGTTTTATTTTACCTTATTTATTTTACGTTTTACTGATGAATATTATTGCATATTTTACATTATCTATGAATATACGATTCGTGTACTATAGTTTATGATAGTACCTACTGTAAATCACCAGCAATTAAAAGTAATTCGTATAGTATTTTTTTTATAATGAGTGAACGCCTAAAAATAAGTATGTTATTAAATAAAATATACTTGATAACATTTAAGGTACCTATTCATATACTTATTAATGTCACAATATTATGTAACTAATTTAAAATTTTAATATACACAATACATAGAGGTTGGTCTAGATTTTATAAATGAAAATGTCAATAATTATCAGCGGCATCTTCTAATTAAAGATTTAATATAGCCCGGTACTCATTTCCAGGCAAACTTTTTGGATTCTGTCAAGAAGATGATTCCGAGTTTCTATATTTTCAACTTACAACTCTTTCTTTCAACACTTTCCACTCGCATATCGCACAACTAGAAGTATGTTTTTCGGCAATCCAAACTGCTGGTTTTTATAAAACTTTGACGTCTCCAATAACCGTTGCAGGTGTTTTGAGTCGAATGTATCGGGTGTTCAATAATTAACACGTCTCGAGTTTTGGCTTTGGAGATCGAAAGCATGTCCTAACTTAATTTTAAATTAATGTGAAATAGTAGTCTTATTAGTAGACTAGTCTATTCGACTTTCTATGATTGTGATCCGCTGTCACGGTTACTAACTGTAACTGTTATTTGTTTACAGTTTTTTCGAAACAACTGTAATTTTACTGCCTTTGTCTCAAATCATCGGCATTTCATCCGTAACTCTAAATCATTCAGTTGATATGCGGCGTCAAATACTCGTAAACGGGGACATAGGAACTGTTACTGCTACCTGAGCTACCTAACTAAGTTCTCCAAACTCTAGTACAAAGCGTAATGAAATCGATGTAATGTAAACAATATGACATTAGTGACATTTGAGCATTATTGATTTACTGAAGGTCGTTAATTTTTCAAAGGAAAAAATAATGTAATAGCAATTTAATAATTTATTAAATGAATAAATAATGAATTTTCAAATAAATAATGAAGATTACTTTTCATTAGAGGAAGAATATTTATTTATATTGTTCAAATTAATTTAAAAGCGAAAAACTGCAATAGTTGAAAGTTATTTTCGCAATGGGAGTAAACTTCATGGAATGTGGATGTTGTTCTGTCTAGAATAATTATCAAGATTGTGGTGAGCACATAAGTTCCTTATAAGCACATAAATTACTTCTAGTTCCTCATCAATTTCAGTCAATGCATGGAAGTTTCTGTTGGAACCTGTTTACAAGCTTCTTAGAAAAGGTGCTCGCTTTTGTCCTTAATATCCAGTGATACAGCAGTGAAAGTATAACGCCGAGGTCCGAGACATTTCTGGCAGGTAAAATTTTTGTAAATAGTTTTCCCAAAACTTACAGTTTTCACCAATACTTTTTTGCAGGTTTAGCGTGGCTTAGAATATCATGTAGATCAATTCCCAGAGCTACAGAACCAGGATTTGTCGGTTTGAAAACTGCCGAAGCCACCGCTTCAGTGGAAGAGATCTGTATAGATCGACTATCTGTCATAATATACCGATACCCTAGCCAGCCAGATTTTTCAAGTTTAAATGTGATTTCTTTCCATTCATTTATATTGAGGACTCGATATTTTGTGTAAGGCTGTTAGCGAAGTCAAGTCAAGTATGTAATCGAGAGGAGAAGTTCGTCGAATAAACGATACACGAGGCGAACAGTTACAGAGTGGATTTAGTTGGGTCAGGGCCTATTTCAAAACGGATTTGTTTTCGAACACCCATTACTTAACATTCATGGAACATTTGGTTCCTGATAATACAATTGTTTCTGATACTGGTCATACCTTACCGGACAATGACATTGTTTTTCAGCCGAGGGTTTGTAATTTGTCCAGCACTGTTTTTGACGAGCGAGAGAGCGAGTTGTTGCAGCTAGGACTGAAGTTCTCTGTCCCTTGCGACGCCAGAAGGATAGCTAGGAACCTTGTAACTGACCTAGAGTGTATTTTTAGATCTTTCACCACGGAGAATTTGTCCGCGATAAGGACAGAAATAATAACACGTTTGAATAGATTCTTTAACAATAGTTTGCCTTCTGTTGCTCGTGGGGGAAGGACTCTCGGACATTTCTCTACTTTGATTAAACACATTAAAGCTAAGATCACAGCTGATAACTTGATATTTTCTAAGGCCGATAAGGGTCATTGTCTGGTGATCTTGAACAGATCTGATTATGTTGACAAGGTTGTTGATTTTTTGAACGATAATAGTTTTGTGAAGCTAGACAGCAGCCCGCTTAACGGTTATTTGAAAATTTTTAGACATGTATTGAGGACGTACGGCCCTGCATTGTTTGAAAATGTAAATCAATTTTTACCTATGAACCCCCAGTCTCCTAAACTATATGGACTTCCTAAAATTCATAAGGTAAATAACCCCATTCGTCCAGTAGTCTCTTTTTGTGGGAGCCCAGCCTACAGACTTTCTAAATTTCTTTCCAGATACTTATTCGAAAAGACATCCCATATTTCTCCTTATTCGGTTAGGAATTCCTTAGATCTGGTCAACAAGATTAAGGATAAGGTGATTCCCCCCAACTGTTTACTGGTCTCGTTTGATGTTTCTAATCTTTTTACTAATGTGCCTCTGGCACAGACTCTTGTCCTTTTTAAGAATGTTCTACATGGTTCTTCTCTCTCTGATGAGGTGACAGAGAGTTTGTTTAGATTGGTCAAAGTTTTCATTGATCAAAATTTTTTCACTTTCAATGATCAATTTTACAAGTTTAAGGATGGTCTGGGGATGGGCAACCCTCTGTCACCTTACCTTTCTGAGGTGTTTATGTCTTTCTTTGAGCAGAGTCTAATTTTTAATATGGGTTCCCCTCTTATCTCTAAGGTGTTATTTTGGCACAGATACGTGGACGACGTCGTGGTGTGTTGGACCGGTTCCCGAGAAGAGCTTCAAGAGTTTTTTACTGTTATCAACCAGCTACACATAAAGGTTGATTTCACTATGGAGGTGGAACAGGATGGCAAATTGCCTTTTTTGGATTTATTGTTGATGAGATCTAATAACAAGGTAAGTTTTGATATTTATAGAAAACCTACACAAACAGACCATTTGATAGACGCCGTTTCAACTCATCATGGTTCACACAAGAGAGCGGGCATCAATTTCCTTATTGATAGACTCCTTTTGGTCCCGTTATCGGACACAAATTTTAGGAAGGAATTGAATACTATTTATACGTTAGCTTCAAGGAACGGTTATAGTAGGACTTTTGTACAGGGGATTTTGAACAGTCGACGGCTGAGGTTGAATAGGTCCATAGCATATAGTGCGTCTCAGCAAGATAATGAAAAACCTAGATATGTTAGCCTTGGTTATTTCGGGGAGATTTCTACGGTTTTGGGTTCTGTTTTTAAAAATTTTGGTTACAAGGTGGCTTACAAGTCATCTAATACACTATATGATTTATTTGTGCATAATAAAGATGTTACACCGACTCTCTCACAAAGCGGAGTCTATAGACTTAATTGCGGAAACCCTTGTTGCAACTCTGTGTATGTTGGGAGGACAGGTCGTACTCTACAAACTCGCATCAATGAGCATCTGAGAAGTCAACAGACCTCAAACGATAAGTCAGTTTTCGGAAAACATTTGAGGATCAACCAACACTCTTTTGACCCTTCGAGAGACGCGCGTATTCTTCACAGATCACCCTACAGCCTGAGACAATCTGTTTTAGAGGAGGTCGAGATTTTCATACATTCCAACGACTCGCGTTTCACCACTTTGAATGCTTACCAACTACAGAACCCACCAGACATCTTTAGTGTTCTCACACCCTTGTTTAGGAGTTCCAGGGGCGTCATATAACGGTGTTTCCCCGAATCTTTAATATTTTCTCAATTTCATGATAGAACCCACAATAGTTACCTATGTCTGTCCCCTTCATTGGCGACTCCTACCCCTCCTTACCTCGTCTTTAATGTCCCCTTGTATCCGGCGTTTTTTCGGTTTTTTCGGACTGATTTTGGAGCCTGCTGTCTGGCCACTCATGTCATTATGTGATTGCCCCATATTATATAGTTACATTATGTAGTTTTAAAGTTATTGTTTTGTTTTGTAAGTACTTTATAGTGGACTACTGGTTTCGGCTCCCGCGAGTGTTTATTCATTTGATGTGTAGGCAAGCAAATTTACATACTTCAATATTTGTTGGTAGCTTGTCATTTGCAGATTTCCATCCCGCTCCTGGAGCTTATCTGACGGCGCAGTCGCCTTGCCTTCGTTTCAGATCCTCCAGTCCAGACTAAGATGGCTGAACGTTTTTCTTAGCTATTTGTTTGATTTTTAATTTGTGACATTTTAACTCTAGATTCAAGATTCTGTTTTTTACCATATGTGTAGGATACACCTTATTTATTATGGCATGCTTAACTTGGGGAATTTCCCAACAGCTTAACTGTAAGTTCTTTTTATTTTATTTTTCTTTGTGTTTACTTTTTCATCATCATTGATCTTAACTATATTTCTACACTTTCATATTCACTTTTTCTTCCTCATAGATAATTCTCTTTCAATAAACTTTCATATGATATTATTATTTCTCTTACAGTTGAGTAGTCCCCTCTAGCCCCTGATGATGGCATCTAGCCGAAACCAGTAAGGCACTCAAGTTTATAGCTTGGTTAATAAATTGGTCGTCCAAAGAAGACTCAATTTTTATTTCTCCTTTATTCATGGAACACCCTGTGCAATATTCGTAGAGCATGACAGCCACGTCACCGTCCGGTCTAGACTTGACTTCCTTTTTGGCTTCCTTCGCTTCTCGATGTTCATGCATGCATCCGCGAGAGAACGTGTGAAGTTCCAAACAGATATGGGCTGTCTTTCATAATCCCGCTTAATTAATCCGAATTTGCTGCAAAAAATTTCGCCAACCACTCAGTGAAGGTCATACGTAATGTAAGTTTTTTCAATTAGTACCTACCACTTGGTGTATTAGCGTCAATTTTTGTGTTCGTAGACATTCTGTAATTTATTATTGGCGTAAAGAATCCTCGAATTGTTTATCTGACGCCATCCGCTTTCGAAAGTTCAGAAAAAGTTCTAAAACTGGTTTATGATCCTTGGTTCTGAGTTTTCTGAATTTATTTTCAAGATGCTCGTCCTTTTGTCTGGAATTTCGCATGTCCAACATGAAGGACCGGACCTTAACATAAAAGCATCCAGCATGCCACTGAAGATCTCGTTCGAGCAGTGCTCATGCAATTAATACCATCATCGCCGAGGTATGTGAGACATCATAATCATCACTGGGCCCTTCGCAGCTGCCAGTAACAGAACCACCAGCTGTAGTAATCCAGACCGATTCACAAAGAACTGCATTGAACTTTCCTTCTAAAGCGCTAAAATCATACCACCTCTTTCATTATTTTCACCGATTAGACGCATTTGTTTCCATAGCTTTCGTAATTCTACTATTTAACCAATTTAACCAATTGCCAATTTTTGAAATGGCTTATGTAATTCGTTTTTAATAAAGCATTATAATTATTATGCTCGCCCCTTACATATTATATGGTTTTCATATCGTAGGCATTTTAAATTAGTCATCACCGTGTGAAATGTGTGTTCTGTAGTTTGTAATTGTGTAACCTTCGTGGCCAGAATTTTTTTTTGTATTGGATTTATTGTAGTAAATTTGAAAGTAGATACGAGTATTTTGGTTCCTAACACTTAACACTGAACGATCAGATTGATAGGGGTGTATCGTTCCATTGACAAGGTTAAGCAGACTGTTAATCCAGGTCATGTTAGTAGGTTTCTAGGGACTAATAGATGGTCTCAGAACTGGATTGCGAGTTTTTATAAGCGCTCGGCACTCAAATATCACATGAGAATCTGGCCATTAGAATCCTTCTGCTTGTGATTGTTACCCCAGGAGCTTTTGCGTACTTACCTCAAGCAAGAGTCCTTATGCCACCGAGCAGCTTATGATTTGTGTCATGTTTTGCCAGAGCCTTGTTAGCCGTGGTAATCACAAGTAGTGGTACCACGTTTACTGGATCTCACGATTGTGGATGTAAGGTTGACTAGGCCACCGCATGACCAAAATCGCCTTAGCATTGAACCCGCTGCCACTAGGCTTTGGGGACCGAGAATGGGACTATAAATAATGTTATCATCAACATGTTCAACAAAACTTTCGTACTAAATTCCTATTGGAACGATCAAGGACGAAATGCGTGTGGATTTTCTTATGCACACATATTCATATATTGAGGTAATAAGTTATTCAAATACTTAAGGCAAAAGTTGCCTACTTGATCCATAATATCTTCTATAAAATCCCTAACGATTCAATAGCATTGATATGGGTATATCTATTTCATCCAATGATAGTGAATTATCGGGGATTTTCTAGAAGATATTGTGAGCCGATGATTTACAGACCTTATGCGGCATCTTTTAGCACAGCTTTCACTACAACCTGTACGTTCGCGAACACAAGAAAACTCATACATACTTCGTCCTCGCTTTTGGGGAGATATAATGATGTACACCAATAAAAAAACTGTGGTCATAAAAAATTAATTTATTTTATACAACCGTTAAAATGACAATGTAAAATCACCAGCAATTTTTATACAGGGTAGCTGTTAAGTATGGAACGAGTTAAGGATCTGTTTTAAAAACGGTTTAACAAATCCTTCTGAAAATTTCAAGGGTCAAATCCGACAATATTGCACATCTTTTGACTCACAAAAAATACTTTTAACCGAATAATTCTACGATACGGCTGCCATCTTGATTTTTCCTAAATGAGAAGATAGGTCATGTGATACACCATTTGAAAAGTCTCTCCATTTACTACACAAAAATGGTATTCTTTTATAATTTTTTTCTACAAAAATTGACATTCGATTTACGAAATTCGGTACATATTACAAGTTTAATGAGTACTACCGTTTAATCTTTGATGTTGTAAATAACGAAAATCCATGAGTCTCAGTGTAGGAGATGTTAAAATGCTCGTCGTCCAAATGCATGTATTTTAGGGGGAGTTTCCTGTATTATAGTAAGGTATTTGTCACTCAGAAGAACGTTGGGAGATACTCCAACAGATTAATGCTCAAAGGCAGTTGAGAAGAGCAGAAAATAATCAACCAGCAGCTCAAAGACGGTTTATTTAAGACGCTAATTTAAGCCAATGTGGAAGGGACAATGCTGACTGAAAACAACGAGTCCTTTAAGATCGTTTCCATCAGAATACTCCAACACCATGTGCAGGCTAGAAATGTAAGGGCAGATAGGTATAAGGTAAACCAGTTGCAATGACATTCGACACCGGATCATCGATTTCGTTTATAAAGAAGGACATCATGAGCCCTGGTGTTATTCGTCGTCCGATTATCCGAAACAAGATATCTTGAGATTGGGCGAAGAAGACTTGGTATTGGGCTCGAGAAGACCACATAAGATGAGGAAGATACTAAGTGCGAGCACCATGGCTACCACCAGAGCAGGCTTCAGCAAGCCAATATTGAGCAGAATTTAAGCAGATATTTGGAGCTGCGTCGAGTTAGTCGAACCATCTCTAGACATATGCTGCTATATTATGTGCTGCAAGTATTTTTCTGTAAGCGAAATAATCACGGAAGGTGACTTACTTGGAATTTGAGTACCGGAAGTTAACTCTGAAGAACCCTCAGATGTTTTCGCAACGAGAAACACGAAGTTAAAAGTTTCCGTGGTCCTTGCACGTTCTACTGAAGATGTGTAATTAAGTTTGCGGATGTAGCCGCTCCACTCCATAACTTATCCGAAGTGAAGACACCTTCTATTTCATCTTCAAATGTGAAATGCGTTCCGAAAACTCAAAAAGGCTTTTATCTGCAGTCATATCTGTCATATTCACAAATGGACGGAAATACGTACCTACTAGATATTGATGCTAACAACATCAAGATATGAGCTGCCCTATTGCATGTTCAAGATGGAGAAAAGCGAGTCATCGAATACTGCAGCAATTTGATGACGAAGCCTCGAAAGAACTACCAGAAAAACATTGTTGATCGGTAGAGTGTTTCAAGAACTGTCTATATGACAAGTAATTCCTAATCAGCATAGACCATATGTGGTCCTCACCTGGTTAATGAAGATGAAGAATGTCATACTGATAAATGGATATTAGCTGGACGAGGGCGTGCTGATGAGGATCATGATCAATACAGATGGAGACAGAAAAGGCGAGCCAAAATAACATAATAGACCAAGGGCAACTTGAGCAGAGGTTTCTCGACGTATTGTAAAGCTATAATGAGAGTTCATAGGAATATATGTACAATAGACTGCTAAAGAGCCTTGGAAAGTGCCGACGAGAGGAACATCGTCATGAAGTTGGTAGTACCGAGAAAGAAGGTTCAGAAGATTCTCGAAAAAAAAACTATTGGGGCACAACAGGAGCTTCCAGAACCTAGGTTCTATTGGATGAGCTGCAAGGACGACGTGAAAGTCTGGTGGCGTAAGTGCTCGATATGTAAGACCGGCAGTTGCTATGAAGCAATACAACGACGGAGCTCCTTTTGAAAGAATCGTCATAGATGAGTCCACTTACAATCAGCGACAACGGCAGTGACCGATTTTTTCTTGTTGCTATGAACTAATTAGTTAAGTGGCCTGAAGAATTTGCTAAGTGAACCAAGAGACTGTTACAGTTGCTAGTATCTTGGTGCGGGTCACCTAATTAGAAGATATGGCATACCATTGTAGTTCAGCTACCCCGTCACTTGTAACCTATATGGTTCGCCAAGCAGCCCTTTATCCGAGTCCGAGATCACGAACTATGACGACGAGGAGTCGATAAACATCAAGGGGAAGTTGATCAGAGATCAGAAGGTGAGAGACGACTTGCAGGGGAATTTCGGTGGCTTCACCGAAGAATGGTGGTTTTATAATCCAACCAGGAAGAAGAAGATCTCGCTCAAGTTAATAGCATCCTGTGAGAGCCTTGCACCATTATCAAACGAGGATAATTCACGAATTTGAATGTAATAAATTTATTAATTCAGGGAACGATTACTATTTGCATTCTTCTCCAAGATACGGATAATCTCTTCTTTAACATTATGAGGCAACTTTCTAGAATTAAACCCACAAAGCCTTAAAAAGCGATGAAAGACAGTCCACATGCAAGCAGACGTATCTCCAAGTGCGATCTCTATATTTCCTTTAGAAGTCCCTTTCAGAAGAATTTTCGGATTTGGAGTTAAAACACGTTTAGATAAGTACAATAAGTCTTGTAAAGGTGTACTTTTAAAAAAGTGTTTATGTAAGAAGTGGAGAGTTTGATCCAAATCATGTACATAAGTAGCTCTTTCCTTATTTTCAAGATGTACAGCTTCTTTCCTGATCTTAGCCATATCGTCTAAAGTTAAGCAAAGAAGTAAGTTTTGTAGAATTACTGGAATTAACAGAATAAAAACCATAGTTATAAATCTAACGAGGGCAGACTTTTCATGGATTTCTTCTTTCAAATCTCCGCCAGCGAACCATAAAAATGTATGGTAAGTATTATTGAAAGCGCTTTCAATTGACCTGTTAGGTGTATCATGTACAGAGTCTACAGAAATCATAAAATAAGCAACGAATGAAAAAATGAAGACCATATAGAAAGTAATGTTTTTAAAGAAAGTTTCTGAAACTTTCCTATACATGACAGTCTTCAGCGCAAGACAAGGCAGGTGTCCTAAAAGAAAGAAGAAATTCATAGAAAGTAATAATAAATTTAAGGACCAAAATAACTTAAATCGATAGAGTTCTAGCAAATAAAGAGGGAGTATTATTATTTCAATGAATCCATCTATTTGCTTAAAGAAGCCTGCACCATAAATCGCTAAACGTACAAATAGGCGTATTGAATATAGTAAAACAATAATACCGTATATGCTTAACAAATACATATTATAGGGATTTGTCATAGCACTGACGCTTACTGATGGCCGCGAGTGAATATGCCAGCAGTAGAAAAATGTATAACAATAAATTACTAAGTAATAAAAAATATTAAAAATGAAAAGGAAACAAGATTTGTACCATTTTGCCAATACAAAAATTCTGATAACGGGATGATTTAAGCAAGCTGATAATTTTCGATTATTTTCCGTAAGGAACTGTGCCAGAAATTCACTTTCACATTGATCACTATTATTATTTGTTTCAGCTGGTAGCCAAGAGGAATAGTTTACTTCGGCTTCAAAATTTTGGTTTATAGCTGAACTTCTAGACTTCACAGTAATGCAATTGTTTAGGCATTCCTCAATAATGTGCCATTTTAATAAGTAAATTGGTTTCTCGTTTTGCAGATTCCGACTCTCTAAAAATGGTGCACCTAAGCTTACTCCCAATTTTATTAAAGACTTTACAATGCTTTCATTTGAATATTTAATTGCTAAATGCAACACGGAATCACGGGTAAATGGGCATTGGTAAGATATAATATCACCAAGTAAGTCTCTAATTTCATTTTCTTTGTATTCAAATAAATAGTAAGTAATGACTTGAAAAGATACATTAATCTTCTCCAAGAAAAAATAACAGTGTTCGTTTGTTTCGTTGAAATTCAGCTGTTCAATGTTTTTAAAAAACACGAACAACACATCGTTAGGGGGATGAATGTTTTGGTCCCTTAGATATTTTAAATATGACACTGGTACTTTCAATGTGTATTTTGCCACAACGTAGTAATGAAAAGATCCAAATTTTCTTATGCTTAAATCAGTGCCAATTTGTTTTTGTAATAGTTGATCACTAATAACTGAACTAAATTTTAAAACTGACATTTGAAACAAATTACAACTAGAATTTTCCATCGAATCACTGTCTATGAGATCATCAGGTGAAATATCTTCAGCATTTTGCCGGATTTGTTCTATCAAATCTTCTTTAACAGTCGACCTTTGAAGGAATAGTCTATCAAGATTGCAAAAAGATTTGAATTTTTCTTTTCCTCCAACCTCATCAGTAACCCCTTCATCGTTCAACCATTTTGATAACCATTCCTCCTTAAACTTTTCAGAATACATTTTGACAGTCATTCCATTTGAATCTGGCTGATATAAGTCAACTTCTAACGATTTCAATTTCTCAGCTAATTCAATTGCTTTGTTGGTATTTTGTCGACAAACCCTAATGCCAATTTTCAACAACACATGAAACGCAGTATTGCCGGTGGTATCAGTCACCAATTCCTTATTTGCCTCAAATCTTACATCACCTTCTAACAACTTCTTCGGTATGCAAACCAAGGATTTGCATTGAGCTTCATGACCATTATCGACAACATCCTGTAGGCTTGCTAAACGATGTATAGACTCCCAGTTAAAATCATCAGAAACCCTCTTTAATAAATCGTTATACTTTTTCAGCTCATCGTCTGATGGTTTCTCTTGTGGAACCTCCGGATCGCATGTTATCAATCGCATCAGAATCGTATTAGCTGTTTCATCGTGGGTGTTTCTTGGTCGAAAAATTTCTCTGACCTAAAAATAAAGTTTCAGTCTTCATTTATCTATAAACTGTCCTAGATAGTAGAGTGCAGAATAGGGTGAAACGTGTCACCCTGTGGGCCTTTCAAGATTAAAAGCTGCGACCTGTGGCAAATGGAAGCTTATGTCATTAATATAGCCCAAAAAAATTCGTCCAGTAATCGTCCTGTGCAAAAGGGCGCTATCCAAAATTTTCGAGTTTTTTCTATAAATCGATAGTATAGAACTGATACAAATTTTTGGTATTTTTTCCACGCAATATTTTGTAGCCGTTTGCCTGTAAAAAAATGAAAACCGATCTTGAAAAGCGTTGGCTCTTATGGAGCCAGGCGGTCTTCAAGAAGCGATATCTCCGTTCGAAGTGGCTGAAAAATTAATTCAATTTTAATACTTCGGCTGTTTATCAACGATTATCTCAAAAGCGGCAACTCTGATCGAAAAATGATCTCATAAATAATTGTTGCTCCACTATTTGTGATTAATGTGGTCTTATTTTCATAATTTTACACCTAATAATTAATGAGAAAAGTTAATAATTGTAAAGCGATGCATAATCAAGACGCTCGAGTTCTCGCTCGAACTGTTGGCCAGCGCTCCAACTGCCGATCACCCTCTCTCACCCCGCACTTCCCCTTATCCTCGTAATACGCCAGGATAGGTGCATAATAAGCGCGGCAAGTAAACTTATTTGAAAATATTATGGCTCTGTTTAATATCCATGAAACGTTATTTCTTGTAAATAATAGGTAAATATACAGGATCAATTAAATTTATTCCAGGTGTTTTCTCACAATGAAGATAATTTATTATACATATCCATAAATACTCTCTGTACACTGAGAGTTGTCCGTTGTCATGCCACACTGATTCTGACTAAACAATTTCATTTAATTCGATTTGAATCGTACACTTATTTCTAAGTCGAACCAGATGTGGTATCGCAGTTCGTGTCAGTGGCGTGTGTTGAGGAATAATGAATATCCTATAAATATATTATTTCGACAAGTTATTGACGAAGTAGAGCCTTGCAACTTTATGATAACAAATATTATATAATGCAAGTAAATAAGAATGATAATAATTATTGTTTTCATCATGATAGAAATATCATGTCACCTACCTGCTGGTTGCCGTTTAAAAGAAAGAATAACACCTCCGTTTTCTTATTTGCATCAAGTAAAATATTCCAGCAATTTAACCACAAGACCACGTACTAGGGAGTTCAATCGTTTCCCAGGCAAAGCAAGGAAATAGATTTTTAGGCATTCGAGCAATAATTATAATAAGTTACTCATAGTTTATCACAGGACACAGGTAATTCTGCTAATTTCGTATTAAAAACGTTTCAAATCACAATACAAACCTTTATTAGTATATTTACCGCTGACACTGACAGTACTGATAGTAGCGACGACAATCTTATCGTAATATCGTATCAATCTAAGCGTATCAAGACGCGAGTCGATACTTCCGTCTCACTCTCGCTCATCTTTTTAGAATTGCTGACGATTCAAACGTATTTCTGACAATACGTCCCATTTTAACTCGATTGACTATGCAATGCAATAGAAGGAGTAAGAGACATAACGAGATGATGTATCCTTAGTTATCACAACAGACAACTCTCAGTGTACAGACTTTACCTACTATTTTCAGTAAAACAATGGAACAATCACTTCTAAATGCATGCAAAATTGGGGAGGAAGCATTGATAAATTTTACTTGCGGAAAAAGAAATGAGAAGAACATGAGCTAGCAACTAACATATCCCATGTCGCTTGTTGCAAATGGTATGTTTAGCTACACCCTCAAATAAAAGTGCTTTAGGAGAAATAATCGAAAGCTACAGTACAGAAGAGAGAAATAGTACTTTTAACAGCAGTAGCGGTGAAAAAATTTGTCACATATTTGATGGCATGTCTGTAGTTCAGAAACTGCGTAAGCCATAAATTCAAGAACATTTGGCGATTATTCCAAAATATTCGCAAAAATAATCTTCAAGCGTGACATAAAATCACAACGTATAGACCTCTTTCTAGTATTCGATCATTATGAAAAATATTCAGTCAAAAATGCAACTCGAATGAAGAGAGGTGGCACAGATTCAATAAATAAGATAATCGATACTGGAATAAGCGTTCCATTGCCTCATCAGTGAAATCTGTTTATCAATTCAACATTTAATAAAAAACAGTTGACCAATTTTCTGTCAAATGAGGCATTAAAACATTCAGCGAAAGAGAATATAGAGTTTGTAACAAGTGGTGGATTCTCTGATGTTTACCAATATAAAAGTAATAATTTTTTCTTGGATGATGACCTGTTGATCTCAAATCAGGAGAAAGCAGATACAAGAATTTTACTGCACATTCTGTCAGCAAAAAATTCTGGGTAACGATACTGATGTATTAGTATACTACTGGTACATTTCAGAGAACATTCAATTCTTGAAATGTGGATGAAGGTTGGGAAAAAATGCGGTGTTCGGTTCAGTCCCATACACAAAATCAATTTAGACCAACGCCTGATTAAAAACCTCCCAGATTTACATGCACTGACAGGGTGCGATACAACCAGTCAATTTGCAGGTTTTGGGGAAAAAAACTTGCTGGAAAACGTACTTAACTTATGAGATTATCTTCTGGAAAATTTTGGAGGGACATGGAACAAAATAATTTTCTCAAATGTTCACAATTTTGTCTTGAAACTTTATACGAAAAACGAAAATATAACCTCTATAAATCATCTGCGAGGTTTATTAGCTGCTTCTAAAACTTTAGATAAACTCCCCCCAACAGAAGACAGCCTTTATCAACATTGCCTTCGTACATTTATTATCAAATCTACATTTGGTTAAATACTCTGTGACCTGTCCAGTACTTACCAGACTACACAGAATTCGCCGACAATCGAATCATTGTAGTCTTCCAAACATGAACAAGTTTTCCCAAAATGACATAATTTTTAACAACGTGTCAATGTAAAAAAGGTATGCAAACATAATAATAATATCATAATGCTTTTTTCTTAGTGACTGTGCTTATATTTTAGATTGTACAGCAAGGTGGTGTGGTTGTAAAAAAAAACAAATTGACTTGCATAGGAAGGAGGTCTATACGTTATGATTTTATGTCACGCTTGAAGATTATTTTTGCGAATATTTTGGAATAATCTCCAAATGTTCTTGAATTTATGGCTTACGCAGTTTCTGAACTACAGACATGCCATCAAATATGTGACAAATTTTTTCACCGCTACTGCTGTTAAAAGTACTATTTCTCTCTTCTGTACTGTAGCTTTCGATTATTTCTCCTAAAGCACTTTTATTTGAGGGTGTAGCTAAACATACCATTTGCAACAAGCGACATGGGATATGTTAGTTGCTAGCTCATGTTCTTCTCATTTCTTTTTCCGCAAGTAAAATTTATCAATGCTTCCTCCCCAATTTTGCATGCATTTAGAAGTGATTGTTCCATTGTTTTACTGAAAATAGTAGGTATTTATGGATATGTATAATAAATTATCTTCATTGTGAGAAAACACCTGGAATAAATTTAATTGATCCTGTATATTTACCTATTATTTACAAGAAATAACGTTTCATGGATATTAAACAGAGCCATAATATTTTCAAATAAGTTTACTTGCCGCGCTTATTATGCACCTATCCTGGCGTATTACGAGGATAAGGGGAAGTGCGGGGTGAGAGAGGGTGATCGGCAGTTGGAGCGCTGGCCAACAGTTCGAGCGAGAACTCGAGCGTCTTGATTATGCATCGCTTTACAATTATTAACTTTTCTCATTAATTATTAGGTGTAAAATTATGAAAATAAGACCACATTAATCACAAATAGTGGAGCACAACAATTATTTATGAGATCATTTTTCGATCAGAGTTGCCGCTTTTGAGATAATCGTTGATAAACAGCCGAAGTATTAAAATTGAATTAATTTTTCAGCCACTTCGAACGGAGATATCGCTTCTTGAAGACCGCCTGGCTCCATAAGAGCCAACGCTTTTCAAGATCGGTTTTCATTTTTTTACAGGCAAACGGCTACAAAATATTGCGTGGAAAAAATACCAAAAATTTGTATCAGTTCTATACTATCGATTTATAGAAAAAACTCGAAAATTTTGGATAGCGCCCTTTTGCACAGGACGATTACTGGACGAATTTTTTTGGGCTATATTAATGACATAAGCTTCCATTTGCCACAGGTCGCAGCTTTTAATCTTGAAAGGCCCACACATTTCATTTTTAAGCGACTTTTGAAGCTCCGAGCACTCTACTAAGACTACAGGCTCTCCCATATGATAGGTGCACATGATATAACATACCTAAAGGGTGTTTCTACTATTACATATCTAAGAAATTATTGACAGCTGTCATTCCTGGACAAATTTTAGTTTGAAAGGGCCATACAACCGCGTAAAATGTTTGGTTTTCAATGTAGGTACCTTCCGTGCGAGTACTGAGTCTTTATACATAGGCGAATTGATCGGCACGATTGTTCTGAATACGTTTATACATAAGAGGATCGTTACAAAAAATTCCATTGAAACAATTTGCCACAGTAACTAATAATAAATAAATTCAATAATCTAAATCGTATACAGGGTGAATCAGTTTTTGTAGCAGGACTTTACCAGTATATAGAAGACTTGTTTTAAAGGATAAAAGCTCCCATAAACATAATATGTCCGGAAAAGCTTAGAAAAAAGTGTGTTGAATTTTTTTTTTAGTTTTCGCGGATTAACTTGGACATTTCTCAAGATTCATCAGAAAAAATTCATCAGTGGGGTAGATACCTACAGGGTATATGACCCCTCTTTCGCTCAACAACTTCTACGCTCATCGACTTACAAAACCTTTCTTATCAGCATTGTATTACCTGTATTATTGTATTTCTTATACAAAAAAAAAGGTATGCTTACGAATATTCAAAATTTCGCCTAGTTTTCAAGTAAATTGAGTCTAAATTTCACTTAGACTATCTTAATGAATATCTTAATAAATATCTTTTATTTAGTCAAAGAAATTTCATCATACGGCAAAAACAAGCTCATTTTTTCGATATTAATTGACATTTTTGGATATAAAATAATAAATAAAAAAAATCCACGATTTTGTATAGTAAAATAAATATGGTTTGAGTTAGGTAGTTTTGACTCAGTTTTCTTCAAAAATATGAGGAATTTCGAATATAACTTTGTTTGTAAGAAATCTCCAGGGAATTCTACGCTGATAGGTAAGATCTTGTAAGTCATAGAAGGCGTAGAAGTTATTGAGCGAAAAAAGGGTCTTATATCCTGCATCTACGCCACTGATGGTTTTTTTTCACCTGCGTGTTTTTCTTCGTTTTGTGTGCTCTGAACTATAATAAATTGTATAAAATTAAAATTGGTATTAAATTAAAATATCCAAAAATACCCAAGTTATATGCGTTTCAGTGAGTTTTCTGAAAGAAATTTTTTTTTACTATCTCAAAATTGGCTCAATGGAATTTCGCAAAAATTTTCACAATAGCTGCGTTAATTAACTGAAATACAACATTTGATGCTCCCAAAAAATTATTTAATCCAGTTGCAGAGATCTTTTATGTCGTTACCTTCTTTTTTAAGCAACTTCTACGCCACTGACTTTACCTCGTGTTGTTTAGTGGAGAAGTCATCTTATGTTTTTTTTGTGAGACGTTTTCAAGATATTCCACAATGTAGGAACTCCGTGCAAGAAATTCCATGCAAGTTTGTTGTAATGTAACATGCTTCAATAAAGATCATAATAGTTATTTATTATACAAGAGAAAAAAGTGATAGATTTTAGCTCGAGATGTTAGCGGAGGGGACAAACACATCGAGAGCTAACATCAAACTTTTTTCTTGTGTGTAATATACAATTTTTTTCTGCGAGAAGAAATATCAGTGTTAGAATGTCGAAAAACGTAATTAGATAACTGAAAATTACGTCGGAAAAATTATTTATGTTAAACTTGGATTTTCAAACTGTCTTTTATCGTAATCGACGTTGCCTGGGTAACGAAACGATTTAATTACATAAACGTCATATTAATGTAATTAAAATTGAAGACAGTTTTGCAAAGATTCTTGTTAGTTTTCGATGAGTGAATTTAATAATGTGGATAGTGATTATTATGAAAATTCCCTTAATAATTGCCATTTGGATAATAAGGTAACTTTCCTTTACGTATTTGATATAAGTTTAATGATATCTGAGTGTTAATAGTAGCTATACCTAAGCCGCCATTTCGGGGAAATAAGTACTCATTTATTTCCCTGCTAATTAATTTTTTTCCCCGATAAGATGCAGCTCATATTATAATGAGGCATTTTTCTACCTGTCAACGGGGAAAAAAGGTCAAACTTTTAGCCCGTCGCAGAAAAAAAATGATTTATTTCTGAAAATTAGGTAGGTACCTACTCATTAGCATTGATTTTTTTTTTATATTTTATCTTGTGGTAGAAATTATGGAATATCTTGAAAATAACACAAAGTATCTAATGGCAGAAATTATTGAAAAAATAAGGTAACGACATGCCCAGATCTCCGCCACGAGATTAAATAGGTATTAGTGTATTTTTTTTTATAAAAAAATTCACTATTGTATCTTTTGGAGCTTAAAATCATGTACTTTAATTACCGCAGCTACTGTGAAAAATTCGATAAATTCTATTGAGGCAATTTGGAAATATTAAAAAAAAAAATATTTTTCTTCTTTTCGATGCATGTTGTATAGAACTTTCTTTCTTAAAATAACTTTTTAAATCGAGCGCTGAAGTTACTCCACTCTTATAAACTTGACACCTGTGTAAAGACTCAGTACTCGCACGGTATGCACCTATACAGGTGTCCCAGACTTAATTGACCAGCCCATACCCCATACCTCATAGGCAGCTTGACATAATCGAACCGAATAAAGGTAAATAATTATAATAACATTTTTATTATAATGCTCAAAGCTCTTTAACATAGGTGACAGGTCTGTGAGGTAGGTATGGTCTGGTCAATTAAACAAGTTTGGGACATCTTGTATACGTAAAGGATAGGTTTTTTAAAGAATTTTAAGGCTAAAGGATACAAAAATCGAATAAGGTTTTAGCGTTTAGGCCAATTTTTTTACGCGTTTTAAATAATTATGGTACCTATGTATAAGCACATTATTTCAAAAAAAAAAAGTATTTAATCAACCAGTGGCGTAGCGATCTATTGTTGAGTAAAATAGGTACTTGCTGATTTAAAGCAAATACATTACAAAAGTGTACTCTGATATTGATTTTTTTTTTAAATCCCCTTCACAATAATTTATTGAGACAATGGACATTTTGGAATATAAATTTGCAACATTTTAGATTGAAGTAAATATTATATACATACCCGTGCATATATTGATGTCATTTTTATTTTTCACTATAATCTTATGGGAACATAAATAACTTCGTTTAAAGTATAGGTACCCAATTCAAGAGATGTGATGTAATACAATTTCATCAAACTGATGCTCTAATAATACTGACTACACCTTATATTTGCGATTATTTATTTCTAAATAGGTATTAGATAAATTTTCTAGTATTATTTACCCACTACACTTTTATTAGATTATAATTATATTGACAATCGTGGCAGGTGGTTTTTATTTCACAGAAAAAATTTAGGAAATATTCAAACAATGGAAATAAGCTTATTTGTTATGGGTGTGTTACCTCAAATTGGACAAAGATATTGATAAAGGCATGTAAATTTCATGAAGACGAAACATTTTTGTATTTATTTTAAATTTGAATATAGAGCGTCCTTGCTGAAATATGCCCTGCTTTCGGTTTTTCGCTTTTTGACACCCTTTTTTTAAGTTTCCAATAAGTAAAAACAGTCCCGTCGTCACGAGATTTACCGAGAGATAAATCCACTCTATACAGGGTGTTTCACCTTCAGACCGACATGGCTTATAGGTGTAGTTTTCAAGAATTCAGGATCTTGATGTTACAGGGTGATCGTGTATTTTGCCGAAATTTTTGAGGAGCAGTATTTTTGAACGAATTGTTGGAATTTAATGAAATTTGATAGGTATACTCTACCAATGACATTAAACCCTGCATTTTCCGCCCATTCGAACATTACAGGGCCGTACTTAGATTTTCTGGTCTCTTTCGGTTTTGTCAAAAAGTTCACCCTGTGTGCATTTTATTCAAAGTTTAGTGCCGTTTTCGAAAATTAGGTACTTGAAAAATGCTACAATTACGGAAACAAAAATTGCTTGGCATCATTGAACTGAATCGAGAATAAAATAAAGACTTTGGGTGTTTTCAAGATTTCAATTCATCGTTGATTTAGCCAGGATTAAGGACCGTTCCAGATTTTTCGAGTTAAATATAAATTTTAATAAAAAAACAACTCAAAGAAGAAATTGTAATTTTGTGTAGGTACATTAAAGCTAATAAAGCTATCGTAGGTATATGGTACGATTAAGCTTAAAAAGTCAGATGTGACGTCACACTAACCGTCCGAATTAATATTTTTAATTTCACCAGAAAATGTCAAACAGTTAAATTTCAAGGTGTGAACGAGCGTAAATTATTAGAGGAATCATTCAAACAATGAATTAAACCGCTTACGTCAGTTTGAGAGCCACTGACAACTACATAAAATTTATTCACGTAATGACACTCTATCCTTTGTGCTGTTCATTTAATTCTCGTTCAAAACCAATGTTGACGTATACTTATTTATGCGGGATGGAATGTTTAGACAAACTGGACGGTTACTATGAAAATCACGTATCCATGAATCAAAATAAATCGAACTATCAGAAGGATGTGTATTCTTAATCGATACGAATGACTTTTTAAACTTTATCGGACTATATCAATATACGATTCAATCAATAAGAATTCAAAATAATAATAATAATAAGAGTGTCAGAGGTGACATCTCCATATTAAGAGAAAGCAATGTACAGCTGATTCATGCATTTGCACCTGTGGACCCTGACGATGGGCGCAGTCAAACCGTGGTAGCGCCTGAAATGGCATGGGAAATTGGGAGTGGTGAGAGTGGTACGGAAAATATTATCGTTTGTGAATACCGGCGTAAGTGTAATAATACTCAATCAGAGTGGTAGAGAGGATATTTCAAACTAGTGTTATTCTAACTGGTAAACTTCTAAACTTTTTATTTATTTCTTCAGCGTTTATTGAATCAGGTATCTTGTAAACGTCACAGAGTCACTTTGGAAATTCGACTGTGTTGAAAGTTGTTTTGCATTTATTTTGTTTCTTTGATCTTTTTCGATAATTAAAGTAATAAAAATTAAATGACCACAAAAAGAAAATTGTGGGAGTGTGTGTAATAATTCGCTTCTTTATTAATTAGTTTGAATTATCGTATATGATGAGAAATTGAAGTAAGACTATCACGTAAGTTGAAACAGTTGCAACAAGAGTCAAGAAAGTACTTCGATCAATTTCAAAAAAGCCAGCTGCTGTGAATGATATTTTGTTGCATTTGGTATATAAAGCAAACAGCCTCGTTGCTTGTCTTTCCGGAGAATTTAGGGGAAAGTTTTCTTCAAGTCGTTTACAAATCAGTGAAGTTTTTCTCGCTTCAGTCTTTACCCTGTCGTAAGCAATTATCATTATTGTTGATCCATACTAGAAAAGAAAGTTTGTTTTTATATTCTGTTTAGTAAATTCAGCAATATGTTTATTGATATATGCGAATTCAATTTTTATTATTATTAATCTCTCTTAAAATATACCGCGTGAATATTGATCCTTTATACATACGAAAATTGATGCTATATTAGGTTTGTTCCAACATACGCGAAAACCGTACATTGTACCGTCCAGATCATGCGCAGAAAGAGAAAAGCGTTCCAACGAACTCGTGACGATTTACTGGACGATCCCTGTGGCGTTCCAACAGAGTTAGGGACCATTCGCGGATCGATTTTCGTACGGTCATATCGATACTCGCTTCAAGCTTCGTACCACGGTTCGTACGCTCTGGACTGACTTGCGCATTAGTCCGT
The DNA here is from genome assembly GCA_910589415.1 of Malachius bipustulatus. NCBI lineage: Eukaryota > Metazoa > Arthropoda > Insecta > Coleoptera > Melyridae > Malachius > Malachius bipustulatus. The sequence goes on along the minus strand of OU342632.1, from coordinate 45,498,816 downwards.
TTGTTAGATTTTGGGATTTGTTTTAGGTTAGTTCTCTGTTTCTGTCATAGATTTTATGTAGTACTACTGGATAAAGTCTCGCTACACTAAATTATTGTGCTTTCAAGTGGTGACAACATTAAAGAGAGATGGCGAAATTGAGAAGCCAAAGCAAATGACAGAGATAGCTACCATTGTTGGCAAAAAGCTGAAATTTAACACGGGCAGCATAGGGAAATGAATGGTTTTTTATTAATAAAAAAATATATAAAATAAACGCAATTTCTTTTTTTAAAGGTAGGTATTGTAGAAACGAAATATAAGATAAAAGAAGATATAGGTGTGCTTACATTTAAAATTGGTCTTTGTTATTAGTTGATAATCAGGAGAATATGATGCAGGTATCACTAAGGTAATTTTTAGATATTTTGTAATTTCAAAATTACAGTTTTATAAAAGCAAAACACCATAAAATTGATGTTTTTGACAAAATAACAATGTATTTGTAACATCGTTTTAATTTATAAAACAGTAAATTTTGAGATTGTGTAAAAATACATTTGATACATTTATTGTACCTACCTAATCTCAAACTTTTACTGTTTTATAAATGATGTTAAAAATACATTATTTTGTCAAAAACATCAATTTTATGGTGTTTTGCTTATAAAACAGTATAATTATGAGATTATAAAAAGTGTAAAGTTACCTTAGTGATACCTGCATCATATTCTCCTCTGATTATCAACTAATAATAAAGACCAATTTTAAATGTAAGCATATATACCTATATCTTCTTCCATTTCAAATTGATTGTAGAAGAATTGTTTTTAGTTTGGTGTTTGGTAGAAAGCAACAAAAATGAAAAACAATAACAAACGCAAATGAAAAAGTAAGGTTACAGGTTAGTTTCAAGATGATGATCTCTCAGATGCGTTCACAAAAACCGTTCCAACGCGTGCCTACCTTGGCATGGTTACGAAACCATGCAATATTAGCGCTTGCGCACAAAATCGATCTAACCGGTTCTGTGACGGTTCCGGGACCGTACAAAAATAGCGTGTTGGAACAAACCTAATGTTTGTAAAGAAAATAAGGACACTCATATACTCCTGCCATCAGTTTTCTTTAGGTTGTTATTATTATATTGGATATTTACATTTTTCTTTAGGCCGCTATTTCATAAGTGGAGTTTCCGCTGTATAAACAGTTTGCAGTTTTGCAGTTTGAGCAAAGCGGACTTTGCTCGAGATTTAAGTAGGTCAGATAGGAAAATGCATGGAGTGGATAGTGCTGACGACCTGAGGAACAGTACAGTGCAGATCAGACTGTCGAAGTGAAATGATGTGAAAAATAAACTTTTTATAGAGAAATAACAAGACCTGAATTAAAGGCTTTAAATGTTGTTTCTTTTATTTTTACAGGTGAATTATTAATCTTGTATTTACTGATAAGTAATTTAATTAATTATTAATTTAGTTTTCATTAAGTTTATTGTTATAATAGGGAATATTTTGTAAATAAAACTTTTATTTTTTCAGAGAAACGCAATTACGCCTTTATTTCATTATTCCCAATAAGAGAGAGACAGAAGTAATAAAACTTATTACATGTTTTTTTCTGAATACTAGACGTTTATAGAGTTGTCACAGCTAAATGAATCCTTAGTAAAAAGTCAATTAACAGAAAAGATCAATGAAGAACTAAATAATATATACAGTTGAAGAACAATGAAGGCCCGAACAACAAATGGGAATTATTTAAAACAACAATTATAATATCACCGAGTAAAGAATTGCTGAAAGGAAAAACAGCTCAAGGAATGAAATCTTGGATGACTAGGTAGATACTGCAACTAATGATGATGTCAAGACATGTAAAAACATAGATAATGAAATGAGAATGAAAATAAGAGAAGCCGAAGAAAAATGGTACAGAACTAAAGGAATTACAGGAAAAACACGATGACTTTAATTTACATAAGAAGATTAAAGAACTAGCTAGACGGAAGTTTACAAGTAGGTGCAATATCCTCTTGGACAGAGAAGGCCGCATCATAGATGACACAACGGGTAAACTATAAAGATGGAGAGAGTACAAACAAGATTTCTTTGATGGTCAGAGGGAGATACTGATGGCAGAGGAAGACGATAGTCATACTGGTCCCTATATAACAAGGGAAGAACAATAATAAGGCCCCAGGTTCCGACGAAGATCCAATAACAAAGAATAATTAGAAAAATAGAACAAGATATTAGTGATCCCAGTTTGGATTTAGGAATGCAGTGGGAACAAGAGAAGCTTTATTTGGCTTTAACGTGCTTATCCAAAAATGTATGGATGTCAATCAATCTGTGTATGTCTGCTTTTTGGATTATAATAAGGCTTTTGATAAAGTCCGCCAAAACAACCTCATGCGACTACTCAAAGATAAACATATAAACAGCAAAGATTATACGGATAATAGCTCACTTGTATGTTAATCAAACAGCTGGTATTAAATTAGGTGATTTAGCTTTCAGAAGAAGTAAACATAAAACCTGGGGTAAGGCAAGAGTGTGTGCTCGCACCGTTACTATTTAACTTATAATAATTGTTAATGAAAATAATGAATATACAGAAGAAATTCGAACTCGAATTGGACAAGCTTGGGATATATTCAATAAGATGGGAAAGGTATTTTATGGTAAATACCTATTCTATTATTCTATTATATTCTATTCTCAAAATTAAGGTGTTAAGATGCGACGTATTCTTGGTGCTGGTGCTGAAATACGGGATGGAAGCCTGGATGCTGAAAAAAGATATTACTTAGTAATCGTCTGCAGGCATTTGAAATGTGGGCGTAGAGGAGAATTTTGACAATGCGCTGGGTAGACAAAGTATCAAACACTGAAGCACTTAAGAGAATCGGAAAAGAGAAAGAAATTTTGAACGAAATAAGAATAGGAAAGCTACAATATCTGGGTCACGTGATGAGAGGAGAAAAATACGCTTTTTTACAAATAATCATCCAGGGCAAGATACAAGGGAAGAGAAACATTGGAAGAAGATGCATTTCTTGGTTGAGCAACTTGAGCAGTGGTACAAATGCAGATCCATTGAGTTGTTCAGATTTGCAGTGTCAAAGATCAAAATAATGAATGAACTTCATTTTCTAATTGAAAGTAGTATGTAAGTGGAAGCTTTTTTGAGCAAAGTTGTAAATTATCCACACTGATGAGTTTCCTAAGTTAAAGGCCTTTTGGGCATATAAAACTACATCTAAAGCCGGCCACTCATGGTACTGCGGCGCAGTACAATTTGGTTGGATTCGACAAGATCGTACGATATTTGATAGTGTGTGTCTACGACCGACGAAGTCGGACCGAGTTGGATCGGCTCGTCTTGCAGTTAAAACTTTTTAACTGCAGCAGTACAATTTTGTCGGATCGCATGCAATTGGATATGAATTGGAGCGTGTGTGGCGATGGCCGGCAAAATCATACAACAAAGTACGTGCTTACGTGCTTATTAGCTGTTTATTTCAATAAATTTGGGGTTTTTAATAAATAGATATGTCTAGTAAATAAAATAATTTTGTTTAAAGGAGTTTTTTGTAATATATAAACATTTTGATTCAATCACAATTGATTTATTTTTAGCAACCATTCTTTGCATCAACATTTTCGATTAGTATATTATCTTTTCTTTCATTTTTTGATTTACAAACACAAATTACAGCTGCTGCTAATTACAAATTTTTCTCATTGTCCGACATCTCTACTCGACGAGAACTGCCCAATACTGCACGGCTGGATAGTGAGTGGCCGTATACAATTGTCTGCGAAGTTGTACAATTTCGTAGTACGATCCTGTCGTACTGCGCTGCAGTATAGTGAGTGGCCGGCTTAAGTGGACAATACACACTTATCCACAGGTGTCATAAAAAATTTTGTCCAACACTTCAACCGATATTAAGTATGTACTGAATACATTTGAATATCCTACTTAAATGAACGAATACACTACCAGAAGTGTACGTCAAGTTTCGAAAAAAGTTGACCTTCTTGTTCTAGGGGGGGGGGGACGGTCGCAGGAAGTCTAAATTCAAAATGGCGACCAGAAGTACGTATCAGTCTGTCTTTTTGAATTTTATGAAAATATGTTTTTGTTGAATAACTCGGCCATTTTCAATATTTTGGGTAAAAATGTCAGAAGCTAAACTTGTAGGAAATTGAATTTGTCAAATGTTTTTTCCTTTGTATATCAAAGTTATATTTCTCTACGATCGGTAATTTTTTTAATTACTTACACCTGAAAAAAGCGGGGAAGTCATTTGAGAAGTCTGTTAAGGTTGGGTACAGGCTATATCTTGGGGACTATTGATCCTAGAGCCGCAAAATAACAAAAATTAAGACGTAAATAAATAATTCAGTTAAATATTTCCAAGATGGTCGCACTTGTGGGAATACCGGAATTTTACACCTATTTTGACGGCTTACATGTGCCTATTTTAACTTTTAATGTACTATCCTATTATGTAGTGCAAATTTCTATACAGGGTGGTGAAAATTATAAAAAATTTTCAGGTTTAATTTGAAAAATATCGATCGTAGAAAAAAATTGTAATTTGAAAAGTTGTAGGAAATTTCATTTTCTACGAGTTTTGTTTCAACAATGACATCTTTTGCGTTATTTTTCTACGTATTGGCGTCGATGGTTATTTAACAGATGATGCCCCGAACATGAGCAATGAGTAGAAAAAAAAAAACGAATTTGGACGGAAATTAATTTCTTAGATGAAGCTTTGAGAATTTGTTCCAGTACGTATGGACAATGACGATTCCGAAGCTGGTAACGCGATTTTTTCCTGCAACTATGCGTTCTAACACTTCTGTTTGGCAGTAGCATCTTTTAACTCGGGGGTATGATAATTATTATGGGATTTTAGAATTTTTCAAAAAATCTTGATCCTTTATATTATGAAAAAATTAATAATTGGCCGACTTATTACTAAGAAATACTCACCACGATTGTTAGTTTAATAAGGCAATAGATTATCGCACGTCCATATGCTTCTTGTGTGTCATGTAATAGGATCATATCCATCCAAGCAATAGCAACAAAAGTGCATTTACCTAACAAGAACAATGATTGCCAACCAAAAATTTTATTATAACAAGTCACAGCTATGTTTAAACTAAAATAAATGTTTCTAATGTTATGGAATGCAACCAGATATTCTTCATTACATTTTAAAATACCTCTATCTTTTATTTGATAGAAACATGGGTTATATTTTTCGACCAAATTTTGAGCAGAAAGATTCAAATTTTTATATCTAAGAAATAACTTCATTAATATAATCTCAATTACCGTCGATTGTAAGAAATCAAGGCAATATAATACGTCGGTCATGATGTAAAAATATTTTGCTTTATTACAATCATTTTCATTTTCACCCCAAGACATAAAATTATAGATCATAAGCCATACTAAAATAATGCTCATTACAATAAAGCGAATCTTTTGGTGATTTTTTTGCGAGTTTTTATTGATTATGCATGATTTGGAGATATTTTCCCACATATTCTGCCATAAGTCTGGTCTTAAAAACATAACTCTTATACCATTAGACAGTAGAAAAAGACTGGATATAATGTCTATAGTAAATTCAAATAGGTGCATGGTTATTCTGTAATAGGATGCTATAATATGAGTTTCCTTCGTAAAAAATCTAGCCTGAACAGAATATAATGACAAATATGTACATAAAGCAAGTAAGGATAATGTAACTATCTTCCCACATATTATCCTTTTTCTCCCATTGGTCTTTGAATATTGATAAGGAACAAATCCAAGAATACTTAAACACGAAAATAATTTAAATTCAAAGCCACTTAATACTTTATTCATACCGAAATATTTGCAGCTTTTATAGATTCAATTGGTGACTTTATACTGAGCTTTCAAAGAGGTTATAAATAATTTAAGTAATATAACTTTGCCATGAATTAATGCAATATTAATGCATTTAAGTATATCAGAAAGAGTTAAGTAATTGGATACCTATTCACCCTTTTATATTTTTTTAAAAAGTAGGTAGGAAAATACTTACATTATACATTGTTCGCCAAAAAAGGCATCATATGGGAAAAACATTTACTATTGATTTGCAAAAAAAAAACTTTCCAAGTAAGTTTAATAAAAATAAAACTATTAATTTTTAAAATTTTTCAAAAATAGAAATTTAAAATTTCGTTTCTTTTTTAATTAAAAACTGTTATTGTAATGGACAAATAAAAATGCCTTGTTTCATTATATTCAACGAAAATGAACTTACTGTTTTGTGTTAAATTTTTTTTTCATCTTTCTTTCAACTGAAGAAGAATCCTACCGTCGGTAATATTTCCATTATTTCTATTATAGTCTCCAATCAAAATTGTTGGTAGTATCTGACATTCCGAGAAGCTATTTCGGAGAAGCGGCAAGCAGAAACTTATGTTTCGAAGAAAATATTCTGCTTAAGTACCGCTTCTCCGAAATGGCTTTTTTAGTAGGTAATATTAGTTACTGCCAATAATTATGATTTGGGACTATTTATAGTAAAAAAGACCCGCGAATTTCAAAATTCAAAATCAGATCAATCATTAAGTTTTATGAACTATCTACCTGAAGTATCTAGGTACCTATCTTTAAATTGATACCTAATTAGTTGATTTTTTTCTTTGGATAAAAAAGCTACACTTGAAATCCCAACAATTTGCTTTGTAACGGATTGACTTTAAAAAGTGTGTCTATAAAGCAGTCCCAGACTCAATTAATCAATTATTTTTTATGAATTAATATTTATAGTTATTTTACACTTTACACACTATAGGTACACTAGTTATTTATCTAATTATTTATTTATACTTAGTTTAAGACTATGTGTTTACCTATTTACATAAAGAATAGTAGTATTTATTTTATTGTAAACACATTTAATATCAAAATTTATTTTTATAATATGTCCTAAAAATGTCGGAAAAGCTCTGCAATTTGGTTTTGGAGAAGTATCATCAAGAGGCCAAAAAAAAATATTGAAAAAACCAAGTCGTCAATTGACTGCGATATGAAGAGGCAAAGTTCAGAACTCAACTTCTTTATTTTTGAGTAATGAGAAAAAGGAAATCATGTTATACAAATAATTACGCGTCTTTAATGGTTATTTGATTAGAAAAGCTCTCAAACCTTTAGGTACATTCTCTCTTCAATTTCATTTCAAATATCTGATTTTTTTATCAAGATGCTGTGAAAATGCATTTGGTAACATATTTTTGGCAACATGTTTTCGAACCAAGAACAGATTTTGTGAACGGGTCACAGTACCTACTGTTAAAATGTTATATCATCATTTTCCTAATATTGACGAGAAAAATGCACACAAATCATGATTTGATTACACAGGTATGATATTGATCTTGGGTGACTTCCATGGGAATGCACATGAGTTCACTCATAAGTTAGCACTCTACTCATAAGTTTATGCTGGTGAGGGCTATCACCCGTAACACTACACCAATGTGCAGGGCTCTTTTACATCGATTTTGAACCGCGAGTTACTACTGTTACTGTTATTGGTTTTTGCGGAAAGTAGAAGCAAAACATGCCTGCAATTCTCGTGTGTTATGGACCGACAAAGCAAATTTTTCACGGGATGGTTTCTTTAATCAGCACAATAATCATCATTATGCTTTGGAAAATCCGCATATGTCACTTGAACATCCCCATCAACATTGTTTTGGCGTTAATGTGTGGGCTGGGATTCTGGGAAATGAGCTTGTGGAACCTATAATATTGCCGCAAAGGTTAAATGGAGAGAATTTTCTTGAATTTCTGAACGGCGATCTACAGGAACGATTAGACAACCTTCCTCTGGAGGAAATACAAGATATGTGGATGCAGTTGGATGGTGCTGTAGCTCATTTTTCTCGTCTTGTGAGAACCTGGTTAGATGAACAATACCCAGGAAGATGGATAGGCCGCAATGGAGCAATACAACGAGGTCCCCGGATCTCACCCCACTCTACTTTTTCTTTTGGGGTCACATCAAGTCAACTCCTGTTCAAAATGAGCAAGATCTAATAGCACGGTGTAAGATAACTACACCATGCCTAATAGTGAGAATTCGAAAAGCTGCTGCCACCGTTACGCCTCATCAAATGTTACAGCCCGTGCAAACCAACATTGTGCATCGAGCAATGTTTGTTTGGAGGGGTAAGGACAATATTTTGAGCAATTACTTTAATAAACATGCGTAACAATAAGCAATTTTCATGATTTGAAGTATTTAAAAAATAATAATTTCCTAATCAGGTTGTACCTTCCCACCTTTAAAGCGTTCCAATTTCTCAAGATATCTAGGTACGATAACGCATTTTTGAAATAAGTGCAAGGTGCCATGCTCATTTGTAGGTCATCATTTTATTATCGAAGGCTTCCACGGAAACGAATTTTACAATTAACTTCACACCGTTCACCAATATATGCACCTATTTTAGTCACGTTGCCAAATTTACGTTTTAGTTTCTTGCTAATAAGCTCGAAAAACAGCACATATAGATTTTTTTTATTATTTTTTCTGGCCACCGATGATACTTTCCCATAACGTAGGTACTGCAGAGCTTTTCCGCCAATTAGTTTTAGGACAACCTGTAGACACAGAAGAACAAACAATTCTTCTGTGATTTAGAATTATCTGATATCATTATTTTGATTTGTGTATTCTTAGAATATATTTATGAGTCACAACTTTTTTCAAAAAATTGTGAAAAACACATGCAGATTCTTAGAATCTGCGATGAATCAGAGATGTGAAGATTTTAAAGAGCTACAGCATAGGGTTGATAGGATTGACTTTTTTATTAAACAACTAAGGCATCATTTCTCTTATATTTATAGAAATATAACAAAATGGGAAAATAATGGTAAACTCAAAAATAATCTAGTGTGAGAAATAAATATATTTTTTCTGCGACGGGCTAAAAGTTTGACCTTTTTTCCCCGTTGACAGGTAGAAAAATGCCTCATTATATGAGCTGCATCTTATCGGGGAAAAAAATGAATTAGCAGGGAAATAAATGAGTACTTATTTCCCCGAAATGGCGGCTTAGGTATAGCTACTATTAACACTCAGATATCATTAAATTTATATCAAATACGTAAAGGAAAGTTACCTTATTATCCAAATGGCAATTATTAAGGGAATTTTTATAATAATCGCTATCCATATTATTAAATTCACTCATCGATAACTAACAAGAATCTTTGCAAAACTGTCTTCAATTTTAATTACATTAATATGACGTTTATGTAATAATTAAATCGTTTCGTTACCCAGGCAACGTCAATTACGACAAAAGACAGTTTGAAAATCCAAGTTTAACATAAATCATTTTTCCGACATTATTTTCAGTTATCTAACTACGTTTTTCGACATTCTAACACTGATATTTCTTCTCGCAGAAAAAAATTGTATATTACACACGAGAAAAAAGTGCGATCTTAGCTCTCGATGTGTAGTTTTTTCTCTTGTATAATAAATAACTATTTTTTGTTTTAATTTCAAACTCAATATAGGTATAGGTAATATCAATTAATCATCTAATACTTAGAGGATACTCAATTATCTCAGTCTAATCAATACTTTTAGTACTTGTTTCATGAAAAAATCATTAGGTATGATATTATTGAAAGTAGATTATCCGGTGATGACAATGAATCGAGAATATTTAACGAGCTATTCTCAGGGCTGTTAAATATAATACTATTTTGCTGTGCATAATAAATTATTTGAGATGATCGATGCTAGAAATAATCAATAAGTAACAAAGTATTCAAATGGCCTTATAATAGCGTTTTCTTATATAGCATATAACATAATATTTTAGCAAAATTGCTATGTGATGCAATAAAAAATTTACAATATCTCGAAAATTAGCAATATAGGACTTTATGGAACCACAAATTGTCATGGCAAATCTGTTTTATCTAAATTTGTTCGCAAAAACTGAAAATCAATCGTACCACTCACTACCCAGTTATAGTATGATTAAGTTTAAAAAGTCATATGTATCGATTAAGAATACACATCCTTCTGATAGTTCGTTGTATTTTCACGTAAATGTATTTCATTCATTTACGTGGTTCTCATAGAAGCCGTCCAGTTTGTCTAAACACTCCATCCCTCATAAAAAAGTATACCTACGTCAACATTGGTTTTGAATGAGAATTATATACAGGGTGGGCCATCGAAAAGGTAACAAGCCTAATAATTTGGAAAGGGAAGATCTATGCAAAAAACGCCGAAACAGGTCGCTTTTGTTATCGAGGGGGACATATTTTTGTGACAAATTTAACTACCCAAGTTCACCCCCTTAGCAGGGGTAGCTACCCCTTTGCTTATCATCAAAGGGAACAGCTATCGAGTGATACATCATTTGAAAGCTACTTGAATTCTCTTTACAACGATATCCAACATTTTGGGTTTCGCTTACATACAGGGTGGCCTAAATACAAGTGATTAAGGCGAGTTACGTTTTCGTTGGGCCACCCTGTATGTAAGCGAAACCCAAAATGTTGGATATCGTTGTAAAGAGAATTCAAGTAGCTTTCAAATGATGTATCACTCGATAGCTGTTCCGCTATGATGATAAGCAAAAGGGTAGCTACCCCGGCCAAGGGGGTGAACTTGGGTAGTTAAATTTGTCACGAAAATATGCCTACTTTGATAACAAAATCGACCTGTTTCTGTGTTTTTCGCGTACATCTTCAGTTTCCAAGTTATTAAGGCCAGTTGCGTTTTCGTGGGGCCACCCTGTATGTAAGCGAAACCCAAAATGTTGGATATCGTTGTAAAGAGAATTCAAGTAGCTTTCAAATGATGTATCACTCGATAGCTGTTTCCTATGATGATAAGCAAAGGGGTAGCTACCCCTGCCAAGGGGGTGAACTTGGGTAGTTAAATTTGTCACAAAAATATGTCCCCCTCGATAACAAAATCGACCTGTTTCGGCGTTTTTCGCATACATCTTCACTTTACAAACTATTAGGCTTGTTACCTTTTCGATGGCCCACCCTGTATACATTTATGTCAGTGTCTGTCAAACTGACTTAAACCGTTCAAATCATTGTTTGAATGATTCCTTCATTAATAATTGACGCTCGTTCGCACCTTGAAATTTAACTGTTTGACATTTTTAATTCGGACGCTTAGTATGACGTCACATATGACTTTTTAAACTTAATCCTACCATACTGTAATTGCGTATCTCCTAACTCGCTCAGGTCATATTATGATGCTACCATACCCTAAACCACATCAAAACAATGACATTTTGACAATATGAGGGCTTCTGGTAAACCGCTTGCGGTTTGTTTTCAAACCCACGATGACAATACTTTCGAGCAGATAAATTTTTGCCCCAGCTTACAGTCTTTCTCTATTGGTTTTCGTCTTTCGTCAATGGTATTTCCAAATTTGTGAAATGATTTTCCCATTCAGCAAACGTCAGGGTGATTTTTCAATTTCTATTTAAATGCTTTTCCAATGTTTATAAGACTGTCACGGCACGTGAAAAAAATGTGAAAAAGCAATTGATATTAAGTGAAACCAATTTTACATAATAAAGGGAAATTGATTGATAGATCAATAACTATAATACTCATTGATAAAAAAATAAGAAAATCATTTAACATACTGTGAAAAGTAATAATTGATAAAAGAGGAAAACCAAGAGGAAAAGATTGTATTATCCTTTTCAAAATGCTTTGAGTTCCCAGCAGTAAAGTTATGGTGCTTACCAGGCTCTAGTAGCTTCAGTTTTTGCAAAACATTTTAATGCGGGTGTAACTATCAAATACATCAATTGTCAATCTTGTATCTAAGCCCTCTAACAATTTCACTGCCCTCAACGCGCGACGCGCTTTAGTGTTACTTACAACATGTGCCTGCACCGCGCCAGGCGCGTTGCTGATTTCAAGAAAAAAAAAAAAAATTTTTAAACTAAAAATAAAAATTAGTTGGAGAAGGAGCCGCGTGGAGTAGGTAAGTACCGTACCTAACGCGTTGTTAGGCACCGCGCGAAGTGCGTTGATTAGGCACTATGTCTAATTAAAAGGCTATAACCTTTTCCTGTGCCCAAAACATGTAACGCGCGTTTTTGATTTTTTGCCTTTTAAATTTAACAAAAATATTTTTAATTGGACTTTACATTCACTTATACTAGTAAAAACGCGTTTGGCTAAAATTATATGCGGTGGCACCTGACTCTGACAACGAATAATTTTATAGGGGCAGTGAATGTGCTAATTATTGAGCAGTGTCAACTGCAAAAATGCTTCCAAATATTTTAGAAAACATTTATTTCCAAACATCTTGCGGATTAAATGTACCATAATTTCGCATCATGACGAGTCAAATCTGTTTGTCACAACAAACCGTAGGTAGGTAGGTCTTAATGAGTATAAAGCAAACGGTTTGTTGTGACTTTTGAGTATACTTCGGCTTTTTAATATGCAAATCTGTTTGTGTCTCAAAAATCCCAATAATAGCAAGCACGGAAGGAGATACGAAAAAATACTCTCTGTAACTGACATTACCATAGAAGCAATGGTTATTTCAGAGATTTTTCTGGAAACACAAGTTTCAGCTTGACTTGCAACTTTTTCCAAAATAATGTTCTTTTTGCGTAATGACAGTTACGCTTGATTAGCCTTTCAATAATTTTTCTTCTGATAATTACTTGCTGCATTTTAATTAAGATTTTTATCAAAAATCCCTTGTCCCTGCATGCTACGAGTATTATTATTGTTCAAGTACACAGAGAAGCTACACGAAGAGATACGGACTCGGTTAAATTGAGGCAAAGTTGTGCTTAATAAGAAACTGAAAAAAATTCAGGATATTTTCAGTCGTTGCTGCAATATCCTGAAAAAATATTAAAATCAAAATTTCTTATTTTGGCAATCTTTTTTATTATTGGAAATTAATAAATGATTATTTTTAGGATTACATAAGTCGTCAGGAGCTATTCATCTGACATTTGAAAAATTTTCAAGGCTGACTAGATCCCAGAGTGTTCATAGCCAACTTTTAGTGTATTTTTTAACAAAAAAATACACTATTGAGGACGACATCACTTTTCGAAAATCACCCAAACTCATCAAATGTCCACCGATCATGACCCCCAGATCACGAAAAAGTGGTTTTCCAAAATTCACCTGCCCACGATATATATATATATATATTTATATATATATTTATTTCTCCAAAATCACGATTTTTCGATTTTCAAAACGCTCCTGTAGCTTTATCTTTCAAGATTAGTGAACGAAATTTTGGATTCTTGTAAAGCTGAGGAATGACTTTAGATTTTCGTTGAAAAAAATTCCAAAAGTCACGTTACTTCTACAGGGTGTCCTTTCAAAGTTCCCCAAATCCGGACTTTGAGGCACGGTTTCTGGCCGCAGTTTTCAATCTAGGGGGCTGAAATTTTTGTGAGAGTAAGATGTCCACAAGGAGTGGTCTGGTATTGCACTTGAGCAAAATCGGCTGAGCCGTTTCAAAATGGCGACCATTTGAATTTTCGGAAAATTAACTATTTTTTGAATCCCTGTATGAGCAAGATGGCAAAAAAACTTTCACATCAAGTTAACAGGATTGAAAGAAAATTAATTGAAATTTGAGTTAATGCAAAAAAAATTTAATTTTTTCCATTAATAAGCCAGTGGCGTGGGTAGGAAAAGAGTGAAAGTGGCTTAATTTCTATAACAGTTTTTGAGCACATTTTTGAAGGAATTGAACTAAAATTTTTACAGTAGACAACTATACTAATACTCTTTAATCTTCAAATTTCAAGGATCAAATAACAAAAATGGCGGAGATATTTAAATTTATTTTACATGATGTAAATTTCTCTAAAATTTTAAAAACGCTCTAGTAGCTTCATCTTTCAAGATTAGTGGAAGAAATTTTTTACTCTTGTGAAACTTCGGGATGACGTTAAATTTTCGTTGAAAATTTTTTCAAAAGTCGCGTTACTTCTACAGGGTGTCCTTTAAAATTTCGAAACATCCGGTCCTGTGGCACGGTTTTCTGGTAGCAGTTTTCAATCTAGGAGGCTGAAATTTTTATGGGAGGAAGATATTATCTACAAGTAGTGGTCTGGTATTGCATTTTTTGAGCAAAATCGATCGAGCCTTTCAAAATGGCGGCTTTTTGAATTTTAGGGAAAAAGGCTATCTTTTAGTCCCTGTATAAGCAATATAGAAAGAAAACTTTTCACAACAAAATAATGAGGATGACAATTAAAGGCTTGTTTAATAACTTAACGATTGAATGTAATATTCAGACCCGGGACTGCTTGATTTAAAACCAGCACCAGCACCAGACCAGCGCACCGTTTTCATCGCGCTCGGCTCGGGCGAGACCACCCATGCAGATATGACTGCTCCTGCCAACCCCAATTGCAGAAAATAAAAACTCCTACAAACCTGTATTAACAAGATTGGACTAAAATGATTTGAAATTTGAATTAATGCAATAAAATTTTAATTATTTTCATTAGTAAGCTAGTGGCGTGGGTAAGAAAATGGTAAAAATGGCTAAATTTCTTTAATTGATTATGAGCACATTTTTGAGGGAATTTACCTGAAATTTTCGGAGTAGACAACTACACTAATAGCTTGTAACTCTCCAAAATTTAAAGAAGCAAATAAGAGAAATGGCGGAGTTTTTCGAATTTTTTTACATGATGTTTATTTCTCTAAAATTTCAAATGTTCGGTTTTCAGAACTCGCCTGTAACTTTTTAAAGTTAGTCAGTGGCGGGTATATAGGACAAGAGAAATTGTTAAATTTTGCCAATTTTTTTTTGGTTTATTATATGTAAAAATCTATTTTACGGCACGCTTTCAAACGAAATGAAATGAAATTTTCACAGTAAACCACTACGCAAATTCGATCTGACTATTGAAAAATTCAGAAAGCCAATTTAAAAGGCGGCAAAAATTTTCATAGTTGAATCGCATAAAAATACACTGTTTCTGCGATTGATGCGCAAGAAGGTTTTTTGTTTTTCTTGTGGTCGCCATATTGTTTTTTTTTATGTCGTTCGGTATTAAAGAAATAATGGAAACCAAAAATTATTAACACTGAAAAAAAATTATTCTACTTTATTTTTTAAAGACAACTTACCGAATACCGTATAAAGTTTGAGAAACCATAAGGGAGAAATTAATAAAAAACTGTTAAAATTATACTTTGACATCGTATGCATTGGTGGAGGGGCGCCTATGTGAAAAATGCCATGACAAAAGTCCCATTATTTTTGCCAAATAATCTGTCGTCAAGTGCTTGACCTACTAATTTCTGACACCCTGTTTACTTTTAGTTTTTAAATTTCAGTCTTAATATTTAGATGTCAATGACACTTTATTATTCTTCTATGGAATGACAGTGACACCTACAGGATATAGGTAGGTACATGAGTAGGGTGCACGAAAACATATTGTTTTAATTTTCAGTTCTCAACTTTATTATAAAATAATAATAAGCATCACAACATATTCATGGGTGGTTTATTGCATTGAACTGAAATAAGATAGTAACATAACTAATCAGGGCTTTTGACAATGTTATCAAAGTTCTTTTATTCACGGGAAAGAAGTAAGCCGCTGAAATACATATATCGTTGTGTTTGCTGTATAGAGAAAACTCGATCAACTCTAGTCTTTGTACGGAATCAACAGGAAAATTTTCTAGCAGTTTGGTAGTCATGTGTGTTGTTTTGGCAGCTTCTGCTGCTACCAAATCGCAAGCGAAAACAATCAGCAGAGTACTATACTGAAAAAGAATGAGTCATATGTATCATTTTTCTAAAACACTCCAACACTATTATAAAGGTTGACCCTTATTTCAGAGCTCAGAAAAAATGCCTTTTTATGTGGCCATCACGAATTCGTCAAGATATCTGTGAATATCTCGAACGTCTCAAGATATTTCGAATCCGTCACATATAACAAGATATCCGTGACCGTTCCTGAAATATCCTCAAAAAACTGAAAAATTGAGATTTGTTATTTTTGAAATATTATTAATTATTTAAATTTTATGAATAATTTTTTCTAGGCTTTAACATAAGTTGTCAAGAACTACCCATCTGAGATTAAAAAAGATTCAAAGCCTCTGCTGGGACTCTGGAATCTAATCGTCTTTGAAAATTCTTGTAATGCCAAATGGATATGTCTTGATTATATCTTAGCATTTACGAGATACCCATAGTGATCTCTCAAATGAGGGACAGCCTGTAGGTATTTTTTATAAAACAGGGCGAGAATGTGGACTGTACATATACCGCAGGCTGTCCCGTTTATACTTCAAAACAATTTGTCTGCGGGTATTTTTCCTGGCCTTCTTTCTCCAAAAGCAAAAGTTTACCAGTGGCGTAAATAGTAAACGAGACCAAGTATTGTGTTTAAAAAAAAAGTTTCACCATTATACTCGTCAGCTTTTTTTTTTTGAAATTACTACCAAAAAGTAGGCCAGGAAAAAATAAAAATATTAGATGAAGTTCGAAAAATATTTTTGTCAATTTTGAGTTAAAGCTGACCTCTGAAGTAAAGTCAAGAAAGCCAACGACGTATCCTCAACACATCCTCTCATGGTTATATTGGTGATCCGTGAGACTGATGAGCTGAAAATGATCAGTGAAACATCGATGTCTTTGACTTCACTGATCATTTTAGGCTGTGTCGTTCAAAAAAATTTATTGTTGATAATACTTACAATTATGAGAGCTGGAACACCCAAAAAAGTTAACCACTCTAAAAATCCCAATGCCATTTTCGGTGACTTATGAAGAAAACTTCCAAAATATGAAATGACAGTGAAGAAAGTTCCAAAAATTGAGAGCATAATTTGCCAGCCAAACACTGAATTAAAATCTTCTACGATAGAATCCAATTTCGTGTAGTACAAATTCATATTATTTATCAATTTCAGATGATGAGTATAAAAAATTTCTGAATTATTACTTCCAAGGAAAATTTTAACTTGTTTAAATTTGAATGCGTAGTACACCTTTAAAGCTATAAAGCCAATCTCAATTTCCTGCAAGATTCTTAGGATAACAAAAATTTGAATAAAACTACAAAAATTCAGCAAGAGTATTGGAATATAAAATATCTCAGTGTTTGTGTGAGTTATTTTCGGCCGCAAGAACACTTCATTTATATTTACAGCTAAAAAAACTAAGCTGGATAAACAGAAATTTATTATAAATTTTAATCCGTTAAAGCTCATATCCAAGTCGAGCTTCTCGTATTTGACAGCATTTATAAGATTTTGTAAGTTTACTACATTAAAATTCAATCTAGACCAAGCATCAAAATTCATTAGAATGTTATATCCGTTGATAAGAAGGAGGAACAGATCAAGCAAAAATGATACACCAGTCACTAATATTCCAACTATATGAGGATGTGGATGGCAAACATATAGCATTATTTTGCAATAGAGCGATACAGCCGCTAGTGAAATAACTTCTGAACAAATAAAAATCTTATATCTGATGGAGAGAGTTAAACTTTTATTTTTAAATAACAAACCTGGTACAATACACATATAACTTGCACATGAGAAAAATACAGTGTCAAAATTCATTATTTTCGGAATGTGTTCGTTCAGTGGTCAGCAGTTAAGTGTCCATTGTGACAGAAGATTTGAAAATAGGTAACATTTAATTTTTAATTTCATTGGAGAAAATCAAAGTAGATAGGTACCTACCTACTTATTATTATGTTACTTATGAATAATAAACTACTCTTGCCTGTTTAAGCATGCATGTATGCAATAACGAGTATACAATAATCGTCACCAGTCGCTACTTGAAATTAAAACAATACAGAGTGTTAGGTACTGTTTACTGCTGGCACAAAAGTTCATCAAAATTACTAAAACAAATTTAATAAAGTATACATACTCGCAGATAACAATAATATTAGTGTCAGAAATCCTGAAAATCTTGTCCTGCTTTGGTATAATTAATTGGTTTAAGCTCCCTAACAAAAATTAAACACAAAATTCCTTCTTTCACTGCATCTTTTGCTCTGCCTGTGTCTCTATTAACTCTTCTCATAATAAATTTCGAGGTCTTCAGTTAACTTAAATTACACTTCGGAAATCACAACTCTCATTTCTATAAAAAAATATGTGCGTTCATAGGTATACAGCCACATAAAGATCTTATGAAAAGTTTGACAATGTTACGAGTATATTGGTAATTGCCACCTTTGATAATATCATGAAATGTCTTTATCCTATATGTTCTCTTTATTTTGTGATTGCTATAATAAAGGTAGCTTTCCACGGCTCGGGACTTAGCGAGCCAGACTCGAGACTTACCAAGTCCAGCGAGGCTCAGAAGCTCGGCTCATGGCTCGGAATTCCCGTCGGTTGGATTTAAATGAGTAACGCAAGCACGGCTCGTGAAGCTTTTCCCACGAAATGCATGAGATTGTGATTTGGCGAGCTGGCTTGCCAAGTGGATTGCTCGTTAAAGCCACCTTTACGTCAGTAAAGTATCATCGTGTGAGCAAATGAAACGTAATTTAGGCAGAATTTAATGAAAAAATTATGCCCGAGATTTTATCTTTTCAGTTTTATAGATTCAATCTCAATCAAAAAAACCTTCTTGCGCATCAATCGCATAAATAGTGTATTTTTAAGCGATCCAATTTATAAATATTTTCACCGCTTTTTAAATTGGCTTTCTGAAAATTTCCCTAGTCAGGTCATATTAGTGTAGTGGTTAACTGTGAAAATTGCATTTCACTTCGTTTGAAAACGTGCCTTAGAATGGATTTTTAAATTTAACAAAACCAAAATAAACGGTAAAACTGAACAATTTTGCCCCTTTTCCTTTGCCCGCCACTGGCTGACTTTACCTAAAAAATACTATTTTTTACACTACCTTCAATAGAACTGAAAAAGTGAAAAGGGAGCTTTGAAAACTGAAAATTTGAAATTTTAGAGGAATAAACATAATTTAAAAATATTCGAATATCTCCGTCATTTTTCTTATTTGCTTCTTGAAAATTTTCAGAATTAAGGGTTATTAGTATAGTTATCTATTGGAAAAATTTCAGTTCGATTCGTACAAAAATAGAAAAATAGAATAAACGGCTATAGAAATTTAGCCTTTTTTACCCTTTTCCTACCCATGCCACTGGCTTAATAATAAAAAAATGCAAATTTTATTGCAATAACTCAAATTTCAATAACTATTCTTCCAATAATGCTAATTTTGCTTAAAAGTTTTTGTTTCTAACTTGCTTATTTAGAGGTTCAAAATCTATCAATTTTTCCTAAAATTTAAAAGGCAGCCATTTTGGAACGGCTATTCCGATTTTACTCAAGACCGACTACTTGCAGTTATATTATTACAAAAAAAATTTCAGCCCCCTAAATTGAAAACTGCGACAAGAAACCGTGCCTCATGACCGGTTTTTTTTGGAAATTTGGAGGGACACCTGTAAAAGTAACAAAACTTTAGGAAAATTATTTTTACGGAAATCAAACGTCATCTCTAAGTTTCACAAGAGTAAAAAATTTCGTTCATTAATCTTGAAAGGTGAAGCTACAGGAGCGTTTTTAAAATTTTAGAGAAATAAACATCATGTAAAAAAAATTCAAATAACTCCGCTATTTTTGTTATTTACTTCTTGAAATTTTTAAGGGCTGGAGGCTATTAGTATAGTTGCGTACTGTGAAAATTTCAATTTAATTCCTTCAAAAATGTGCTCATAAATGGTTAGAGAAATTTAGCGATTTTTACCCTTTTCCTACCCACGCCACTGGCTTATTAATAAAAGTAATGCAAATTTTATAACATTAAATCAAATTTCAATTAATTTTCCTCCAATCATGTTGATTTAGTTTCAAAGTTATTTTTCCATCTTAGTCATACAGGGGTTCAAAAAAAAGCAATTTTTCAAAAAATTCAAATGGCAGCCATTTTGAAACGGCTCGGCCGATTTTGCTCAAGTACAATACCAGACCAGTTCTTATAGATATCTTACTCCCACAAAAATTTCAGTCCCCTAGATTGAAAACTGCGACCTGAAATGAGATGACAAAAACGGGATATGGGGAATTTTGAAAGGACACCCTGTAGAAGTAACGCGACTTTAGGAATTTTTTTCAACGAAAATCTAACGTCGTTCCAAGGTTTTACAAGGATCCAAAATTTCATTCACTAATCTTGAAAGATAAAGCTACAGGAGCGTTTTTAAAATCGAAATTTCGCGATTTTGGAGAAATATATAAATATATATATATATAAATATATATATAAATATATATATATATATCGTGGGCAGGTGAATTTTGGAAAACCACTTTTTCGTGATCTGGGGGTCATGATCGGTGGACATTTGATGAGTTTGGGTGATTTTCGAAAAGTGATGTCGTCCTCAATAGTGTATTTTTTTATGAAAAAATACACTAAAAGTTATGTTTTCATTTGGTTACACTCTAAAACTTGAGATTTAAAGTACTGTATGCCTAAAGATATAATAAGCGTGAGTAGACCAATACACTATTGTGCGAGCTTTCTAACGATGTTTTGATTAGGTAAATCAACCCTAATATAATAATTGAGACTTTTGTCTTCGAAAAATGGAAAATAAAATAAAAACTGTGCTGATATTTGAACAAGTACGTGCAATTCGAATGAGCACAGGTAAACATTTTTAACACTATATCTACAGGGTGGGGCGCCACTAGCGCCTAGGTCTGTAGCCTGAAAACCGTGTGCGATAAAAAAATAGAAACTGGGTTTTATACAATGCCTATAAGTTAAAGGCACTACGACTCTATATATAAGACCGATGAGTTTCGAAAATTTTGAAATCGCGAACGGTTAAGTATGCAGGCTACAAAATAAGTAGTGGCGCCCCACCGTGTAGGTATACATACACTATACGCGGAACTAAATTCCTGTAATAAGAGCGTTATTAATGCATTAAATAGAAAACCTTCAAGCATCGAGTATCCTAATTGGGTGTAAGTGGTCTACTTAATATCTTATTCCCCTTACAGGTTATTAAATTGAATTAAAACAATAAAATAGGTCGTCACAGTCCCTATTATAGAAAACAGAGTGCTTCGGTCAACTTCAAAGAATCCGGCAGCTGAGAAAGTAATTTTATTATTTTCAGCGTAAAGAGCAAAATTTGTTAGCTCTCTTCGTTCCATTGAATTCGAGGGGTAGTTTGATTGAAGCGCGGTGCATAACGAAGAAATTTTCTTTGACTCGGCAGAAGCGTGATCACACGATATAATGATCACAAGTGAATAAAACTGAAAAAAAAATCACAGTAAGATAAACTGACAATATTGTCTATAACAGTATTATAGATTCATAGATCATTATTAAAATACTGGAACAAGTGAAAAATAACGGCACATCATGGATTTACATAATTTTTTATATCACTTTGATAGTATATTACCCAAAACTGTTAGAAAAGATTTGAAAAAAAAGTCTATTTTTGGTATCCACCTAGAAAACAGTAAATTTGAAGCTGCAGATCTTCTTTGAGAATACGCTGGCAAGTACCATATAAGACAGATTAACCTCGTGTTGTAAGTGACGAATTGATGCATGAGGGACACTATCTGCCACAACCTATTTTACGGTCTACACTTCCCTTTTATCACGAAACCCTGCATAGTTCTACGAAACCGATCAAAATCAACTGTATATTTCTGGGAACTTTTCTCATAATTCTTGATAGGAATCATGGTTGGAAAAATTCAATTGGCCATTGATTTTTTGTTCATTTCTGAAGTATATTTCTAGCATAGAACCTTTTTATTTGTTAATACCTATTAATAAATTAATATTAAAAATAAGTAATAAATTACATATTTCAATTTAAACTGACAGGAATATAAATTATGACACAAGACATATGAGAATTTGAACTACTAAAGTAATTTCAAAATTATTTTTGTAAACTGAGCTCAGACATGACTGCAATAATAGCCATCTCTCTCTTCCAAGGCACTAGTTATAATGAAAAATTTTAACGATTAATGATTAATTTTAATTTTAACGAAATAATTAATATTCGTGATAAATAAAATTGACTATTAAAATGTGATTATCTCGAAAACAACTGACTTATATGATCGAGGGTGACGATCATGATAACTTTTTTTTCTCAATAATGACATACCTTCAATATTTTCACATAAGCAGCGAGTTAGCTTTCAGGAAAATACCTTAAACTCTAATACAGGAAACCGAACTCAAAAAACCGCGACAAAATTAAGTGCCATCTAGCGTTTCGGGGCGGACCTAACGATTATTTAAACAATTACTTTCCTTCACTTCACTGTAAATAATAAAATGAAACTGCTGTCAAAATTATTTCAGCGGAAGTGTAACTTTATGTCAAAAAATAGATCCAATTTGCATATATCCCATTTCAGACGTTTTTGAATTCAGAGTTGGCTATGGAAAATTCGAATTATGTTGGTACCTTTCCAAAAGCTGAGTTTTGAACTACCTTTGACAAGCTAAATTTTTTAAGGTTATGGATGTTTCTAATCAAATTTGACTTTGTTTTAAATTTCACCTACGCTGCGTTGCCAAAACGGTAATATATTATCTAAAGTAGGTACTTATACTAATATTCGGGGAAATATTTATTTTTGTGTAAAATCAGACAAGGAGGATTAATTTCTTGATCGATTTTTTTCAACTATATGTGAAATTATTAACGATTCCTTTAAATATGTTTTCTGTATTTCAAAACTTATTTTTTACTCAAAAAATACGAAATATAAAAATTATCATAATTTATTGTTTGTTTTAAGTTTAGTAATAAAAGATAAAAATACAAGTTATGTTCATTGTCATTAAAATTTCTTGTTTGACGGTTAAAATAAGATTCATATATTATAAGGTAAGCTATATTTCTACACTTCTACAATGCTTTTATAGTTATTTAACAAGAAATATTCAACTAGAAAATTAAGAAATGTTATCCAGAGAAGTAATAATTTAAAGGCTAGCGGTTACAACATTATTTATAAAAACCTACATAATATTATTTCGGCATAATATTATTATTTAATAATATAATATTTAATAATATTATTTAATATTATATAAAAGGCTATTTCAACAAATTTTTTCAACTGACTTCAATTTTCCAATATCAAATTTTTTTTTTTAAGAGGGAGCATTGGTCTTAACCGTGTAGATAAGACCTAGTCATTCCAATCTAATAATTTGGCTCTCAGAACTAGCTAATTTGGCCAGACACAAATTTTAAATTTATGAATACATAGTTAAACTACCGAGAAATAACCATGCCGAGCTGGGATTTGAACCCAGACGGTGGCAGCGTCAACGGCTCAATATAGTCAGTGACCTAAACCCCTGCGCTCAAAATAAAAGTTATTTAATAATAATATATAATAAAAAACTCAATCACATTTACATTTATGATCTTTGATTTGTTCTCTATTGTCTTAAATAACTTAAAGTGCTGGACTTTTCTCTCTCGCGTCATGTGGTGAAATTCAGGAACATATTATATCATTTATGTCATGTCGCCGACTCATGAAATGCCTAATTTTCACGAGAACATTTATGAAGAATAAGTAGGGGTAGTCTTTATTCCTTTATCAACTAATTTAATTCAAATTTTGAAGAAAGTAGATGGAATGCGATGAGCCTCATGATCTTTGTAGGTTGCCAATAAGTTTTTCTTCATTTTCAATTTATTGTAGGGAGTTGGAGGATTTTTTTGCTAGTTGAGGAAAGTCTTGCTAACTCGGTTGAGGATGAGTTAATGACAAATTCTTATCTCGTTATTGTCGTTTGATACTGAGGCTGCCTAAAATATATGAACAAAAATAATTATATTTGGGTAGAACTATAAATTTTCTGAATCCAATCGGTTTAATTTAAGTATGGTTATTGGTTACTCCACCTTTATATTTTCTGGATTTCAATTTGTTATAAAACAGTATATGCATGGATGCAATAGTGTGACGTAGTAGACAAAAATTTCGTCTTTTCGTAGTACACGGCGTGGTCATCCTGAAGCAAAGCATTCATGCATATGGTGTAGAGCTCATCTTCTTCGAGGTAGGACTGAGTCTCACAAATTCGGGAAGCACGATTCACCGGGGTTTGTATTACAGAGAGCTCGTTTTTGGGCTGGGTGTTGATTGGAGTTAGGGGTCGCCAAGACAAGAATTCTTGTCTTGGTACCAACTTCTTGTCTTGTCTTGAGAAAAAATCAAGAAATTAAAAAAAAATCTTGTCTTGACGTTTTCTTGACATCTTATATCTTGTCTTGAGTCAAGAAAATTCAAGATCTTGAAATTTCTTGAATCTTTGAAATCAACCGGTGATTCCTATAGGTGAAAAAATCAAAAAGCTCAGAGCAAATGCAATTTAAACTTAACAGTGCTTGCGACTTGCGAGGCCGTAAACTGTAAGATGACTATGCCAAAATTAGATGTGCCTACAAGATGGCATTAAACCTTCGAGATGCTAACATGGGATTTAAGTGTCAAAAATGCTTTAACTATATTTTGCGATAACATCGAAAATCTAAAAAAAAATGTAAGACATCAGATAAAGAATGGGTTCTGATCAGTAAATTTTGTCAGTATCTGAGAAAGTTTCAAAACACTTTCTTCAATACTCGAAGGGGAAAAATATTGCACACTCCCATTGGTGGTAATTGGAATAAACTTACTTTTAGACCGACTGGAAATATGGGCTCATGAACTTGATAACAAAGTTAATAGACACACTACCGATGAGCAAATAATAATTTACTGCATTCAAGCTGCGAGAGATAAAATACTGGAACACTATAACAAAACTAATTGGATATACTGTATACTGTATAGTGCTTATTTTGGATCCTCGACATAAGGTCGAAGCATTTTCCTCTTCTTCATGGGGAAAGCTTCTGCAATCAGAGGCAGTTCAAAAATTTGAAGAAGTATTTAAAGCTAGCTACTTTAATAATAATAAATCGGAGAATGATCTACAGAATCCAATACCAGAAGGACCAGAACCAGCACTGAGTCTTGAAAGAGAAAATACCGAATTTGATTTAGATATTACTTACCTATTTAAGAAAGCTAATAACGATGATAACTCAGAATCTTGGAAACGAGCCTAGGACAGAACATTCTGATAATATACTTGATTGGTGGAGAAGACACGAAAATGTACCCGTCCTTATCGAAAATGGCCAAGGATTTTCTCGGAATGCCAGCAACATCTGTAGGCTTTTTTCAACAGCAGCTTTAACAATAAAGCCAAGAAACCGGCTAAGCGTTGACTCCATAAGAAGTCTGATGTGCCTTAATTCATGGCTTATGAATTCTGATTTAAAAATGAGTTAAATTTGATATTCAAAATCTAGTTTGCAGCTTTAGTTTCAACAGGATTTTCATTTATTTATTAATTTTTTATTTACATTTTTGTGTATCGTTCTAGCAAAAAATTTATGTTCAAGAGATTAAAATACTTATGTTATGTTCTGTTAAAATATGTTATATTTTCCACAAATAAATACGTTTTAGCGTTTTCATTGTTGGTCAAGAAATATCAAGATTTCTTGTTTTCTTGACAAGAAATCTTGGTATTGACATAAAATTTCTTGTCCTGTCTTGAAATCTAAAATTACTTCTTGTCTTGATCTTGTCTTGAAATCAAGACAAGATCAAGACAAGATCTTGAAATTTTCAAGAACTTGGCGACCCCTAATTGGAGTTCTTGTGTAAATAACGATCTCTTTGTGTTGGTTTTCGGTAGACACTGTGCCACACATTTCAATTACTTTTGGCATTATAATATAATAATGTAGTATTCAAAGGAGATTTAAGTTCTTTTCAATTTTAAAAGGATTGAAATAAGATGCTGAAAATCTGACAGAACTTTTTGAATGAAGTTACTGAACGTCTAATAATTAAATATTTTTTACTAAAAAATAGCAACAATCGTATATTATTGAATTATTGTTTTCATACGTCAAACATATTTTTATTAGGTAAGAAATTAATCCTAATGGCATATGAGTAAAGTGGGAAGTCATTTGAACTTTTTTAGCTCAAATCGACTGTCCAGGGTATCCAACTTGAAGAAAAAATATCACAGCCAACTTGAATTCAAAAACGTCTGAAATGGGATATAGTAATTTAGTCCACCCCAAACCATAGATGCCGTTGTCTCAGGTACCAAATGCATGTATTTCAGTGAGAATTTAACACCCGGTACCTTAAAACTGGCCCACGGCAGAAGTTAGCAGGTATTCATGGTGCATACTAACACTAAGTACCCTATCCCACATATTTTCTTACTCAGAAAATAAGTCAGGTTTCGAGGCTACTCTTGGACTATTTCGAAGCCTGGACACAGGTTTAGAAGGCAAATAGTGACAGAAGATTCTCTCGGACTAGGAGTTTCAAAGAAAAATTTCAGATAGAAGAGGAAACTCAAAGAGAAATCCAGAGGAAATCTCTGGAAATACCTTCCAGGGTTATACTTAATAAGACCTTCAGGACCAACGTAATGCTTGTTGAGTACAATAAAAAATTTGAAGCCTGCAATAAACTCGACAAATACTCGAAAAGTCTGAAGGTGCGTCCTCACTGCTCCGCTGCGCCGCGCCGCGTATGGCCGAACATTGAATTTTTGTTTATCAATCTATCAGTTTAGGTCATTGGGCTAAAACTTATTGATAATACAAAAAGTAAAATTAAATCGTGCAAGCTCGCATCATATCGTTATTCTTCACTCAAAACTTCTAGAGACTTACAAATGACATAACACCGGAGCAAATAATATCAATGACGTCCATGTCCCAGGAAGCGTCGTCAAAACTTTCATTACTTGAGTTATTGTTCAGAGCGATGGCTAAGCATAATAGCAATGTAACGAAAGTTCGTGCAGTTGTTAATAAAATTGACCAACCAAATATCTGATTAAAGTTGTCAACTGCTGCACTCAAATTGTTGTAATTACTTTTATATTTTCTGATCGTATGTTCTCCTACTTGGGAATAAAATTTCGTTTCCTTGCCTAGACCAGTGGATCTGTTATTGCAATCTAAACCAGTCAAATCTTTAAGAAGACTTACACAGACTCTGAATCCTTGTGTAATAATTCGTAATAATTTCCAAATCAAACAGAATTCTACATATTGTACGTAATTTAGTAATAACGGACATAAGTAGTATTTTTCTTCTTCAAAACCTCTTATTTGGACCCAACGAACCCATTTGTAAGTGGACACGGAAATAACGATACCGCTGCCCGTCAGGAAAAAGGCAATAGTATTAGAATAACATACTTTGTTTAAAACATTCCGTTTAACGGTGGCCGAATGCTGGATTTTTGCAAGAATTTTCCAAAATTTTATCCAAAGATCTCCAGAAAGTAAATAGGCTGTAAAGCCACTTAAAAGATACTGCCATGCGCTGATTATTTCAGCTAGGGCACGTAAAAAAGTTCTGATTGTTACGTCTAGAGCTGGTTTTTCGGCGTTCATTGTTGTCTGCATCCTCACAAAACATGAATACATTGATAATAGAAATATGCTCGACAGAATAATTAATACTTGAAATTTGAGAAATAAAGAATTGCGAATTGTATGATTCTTAAAGTTATAATCCGGAGTGAGGAAAAACCAACTAGCATACCGCAGAAGCGATATCTCGTTTCTTGATAGATAATTTTGTGTTACTGTAACGTTTTCCTTTCTTATAGACATTTTCCCTCAAAATCTTGTTGTTTGATTGAAAGCTAATTCTGCCCCTTGCAATTTTTCCTCCAAGCAAAAGAAACTAATTTCTTTTATTGTGAGGACGTAATAGTATTATTTGGCCAGAATGTCATCAGTAGAGCTAACGAACTAATACTAATATTTTAAAATAATCATGTATCTGAGAAGGTATATTAAAAGAAAAATATTCCAAAAAGTGGTATAAAACATCCATATCGCCAAGAATAATCGGTATGATACATTTATTGTAATTCATTAATGGCTTTTATAGTTATTAGAGAAATAATGTTGGTTTACCGCACTAATTTCCTAAGCTGATGGATTTTTCTCCTCATGCATTAATGATTTTAATCGGGTCACAATATTGACTATTTACGTCATTATTATAACGACACAATGTAATTTTTCTTAATAATATGATGCTGCTGCATGATACTTCCAAGGATTATCCTGTAATGATTTGACAAAAAATCTATGTAACACCGGAAGAGTTGTCATGCACATGATTTTTCACCGTACAGATAATGGTTAGATGCCAAATTATGGCTGTTGTCCCGACATTCACCCATTTTAATCGAAAATCGAGGTGAGAAAAATAATGATACTACTTTTCTTTGACTTCCAGCGGAGCACTGCAGATTTATCCGGCAACACTGGATTTACTTCACAAATTTAGAAAAGACCTTACAATTTTGAGAGAGAACGGGATGGGAAAAGGAATATAAAAATTATATGCACATCCTATAACAGATAAAAAATTTAATGAACATTTAAAAA
This sequence comes from Malachius bipustulatus, assembly GCA_910589415.1. Lineage (NCBI taxonomy): Eukaryota > Metazoa > Arthropoda > Insecta > Coleoptera > Melyridae > Malachius > Malachius bipustulatus. The sequence continues at coordinate 45,470,209 of OU342632.1, read as the reverse complement.
AAATTAACTATCAAAATAATCTAAAATTTAATTGTATGAGATCTCATAATCATTAATGGTTGTGGAATTAATTTTCTAGAATCCTTAAAACTTACACAAATTTACTCATTATTATCTTACAAAACCATTAAATCTTTAAAATATTATTAATACACTAATAAATTTGGATCGTCTACTGAATAAGAATCAAATTTTCTCAAGTACATAAGTAATTATTAAAAATTATAGAAATGCCTACGTTGTGTTTTCGCTATAAAAAAAACATTATAGTTTGTTTTAATGAATCCTCTTCAACATAACTTCATAACTACACCAAACACATTTAAAATTCACTCAACTTTACAGCATGATAATTCAGCGATTAATACATATAGTGAGTCACCCTTCATTACCATCTCCTTCGCGAGTGCTCCCCCATAAATTAAAAGAAAAACATTTTTTTAAATTAAAAGTTAATGCCTCACATAGACTTCAGAGAAACTTGGTGCCAAGCGGGCTTCTTTCTTGTAAGAAAATTAAACTAGGGCCATTTCACAAAACGCGTTCCCAAAAGCCATTTCCTATAAGACATTTCCTAAAACCCATTTTCCAGGAGACATTTCCTAGAACCATTTCCTAGTACCCTACTAAGACCCTACTAAAATAAATAAAATAAAACTAACTACGATATCCAGCAAATAATTAATCAAAAATATACCTCTGTGTTAGCTGGTACCTGCTCTCATCAACACAGAGGGTCACAAATAATTAATTATCTGGGTACTTAGATTCATTTATAGCTTGCATTTGTTAGAATTAAAAATGGTACTATTCAAGAAAAAATTAAACCAATTAATCCATCGCAGACCTTTTCTATTTCTCGTGACGTGACCGTCACGTAAAAAATTTTTATAATTTTTTTTTTGTTATTTTTATGTCAATCATTTAGACAAGAAAAAACTTATAAATTTTTTTTATCATTTCGGCCTGAATTAGAAATTGAACTTCATTAGTATGTAATTTTATCTTTGTTGGCGTTAATTGCTGTAAATGTATGCAAGAACAGTCCTATGGTTAACAATTTTTACAAACTTTAAATTTTAATCTCAAATTCTATAGCCCTGAAGAAGAATTAAAATAAATTCGAAAGCTTGGCGTAGAAAACAGAGTGTTCTTTAATTTAATTGACTGCAATCCCAAATAATTCCTAATATCATTATATAACTGGACAGTCGAAATAAACTACTAATTTATATTTATTTATTTATTATTTCATAGCGTGTTTCTTAAAAAGTTGTAGCTTATTGAACTCGCCTGGTAAAAGCTGTTTTGTGATTACTGCTCAATCTGCCTTGCCTGATTTTTTACTTTCATCTCAACACATATGCATATGACAACTACTTACCTTGAATTAAATTATACTGTTATATTTATATAACTATTAATTAATTAGCTATGCGAAAAAATATGCATTAAAAATGTTCCGTGATTTTTGCAAACAAATATTGCCAAAAACAAGTTCCCTGTTTTGGTTGATTGGTTGATAACAATCAACTATACTTACTATAATACTATACTATATTACCTACCTACTGTACAACCTGCCACGTTCCCTACAGGTATAGGTATCAAGACTAGTTTGCTCCATGCATCGACTTTCAATGTCAGTATCATTATAATTGTGGCGAAGCGAAGATGGTTAATCCAGTAGTTGATTTAGACGGTCAAGGAAAAGTGCGTGGAAAAACAGGATACGACTACAATGGTGATAAATATTTCTCCTTCCTGGGAATTCCTTATGCGAAGGCACCGGTTGGAGACCTTCGATTTAAAGTAAGCTCTATAAAATCAGAACATTGTTAGTGAGATTCTTATTATAAGTATCAATGTGGAAATTGAATATATTTATTGATGAAAACTGTATAAAAAAGCGTAAAAAGAACTATTTAAGTATGTAACCCGTTATGAAATGCATTGTTTTGTGTAGGTAACGATCTTTCTAGGAATTAGCAGTAGGTATCTTTTCATCATTAAGTCGACCATATTTCAAAATGTGTAGTTCAAAAAAGAAAACAAACGTTAATATTATTGAACAAAAAGTAAAGTTGAATAGAATAATGAGGAGTATTTTTTGGTATGCCTACATTATTTAGGCTACTAACTTTGAGTGCTCTACCGGTTTCGACTAAAATGCAATCTCCAAGGGCTTATAGGTATAGGGACTAACCAAGTTATGAAGTCAATTTCAGAAAGGTGTACCTATCTCACAACTGGTCGTATCAGAACATATAGAGATAAAGAAGATAATAAAGATAAAAAGGTAGATAATTGAGGATCAAAATTCATCCGTATCTGTACACCTTCTGCCTGAAATAGACATGCGAACTTGGGGATTTTTTTCCATCATATTGACTTTGGTTAGTTCCTACGCGACTGAAAATCGCATTCAGGCCATTAAAAGTTAATAGCCTGAAAAAAGTAGTCGTACCAAGGAAGACACTTTTCTTTTCGTTTTTGTGCTAGAAACTCGAAAAATATTTATAAGTATTTTTATGTTGCTCATAAATTTGAATTTTCCAGTATACTTCTACTTAGTATTGCTTAGCAACATTTAAAACACACTTGTGCTATAAAGATCATAATAATGCGCAAATGCATAATACATTTTTTTCGACAATTAATTTTCCATAGGTACATCCTGTACTTGTGTTCTGACACTGAAAAATAACGTAAAAGAGACCTGAATTTTTTATTATCAATCATCTTGTAGTAAAGTGGTGAATTAGAAAGAAACAAGATATAGGTAATTGAAAACTCTTCTGTACCTAATTTTGTGTATCTCACAAAATTTTACATATTTCTTGTAATAAATTTTTATTGGAGAAGTCTCTTATTTGCCAAGTGAGGGACGAAGGAAAAATATAAACAGGAGAGTGTAGGTATAGAGTGTTAAGAAGTGTGTCATATTTACTAATAAGACACAAACTTAATACGTTTTTGTTTATTCACAACCAAAATGATTCAATAATTATTGTTAACATTTTTTTATCGAAAAATTGAAAGTTATGCATAATTCATAATAAGAGATTTTAATAGATAAACAGTAAACATAAAAATACTTGGTAGGAAGGTATTAGCAAAATTATTACAATGATTGTAATTATGTACTCATGTACAGGTTATTATTGTAATCATGTACAGATAATTGTAATTATATTTTAGGCTCCAGAACCTGCCGAAGCTTGGGATGGCATCTTTAATGCCACAAGAGACGGAGCAGTATGTCCATCGCCAAATATGATATTCAAGTATTATTTAGGAAAGGAAGATAACTGCTTAAACTTGAACGTTTTCACCAAGCAAGTCAGTTCATTTTAAATTTTTAATTAATTAATTTTTTACAGAATTTTTCTAGAATATCATTTTGAGTAGGAATTTGCAAGGTTATCTTCAATATAAACTATAGCTACAGTTTTGTTGGTAGGCAATGTAAAAAAATTTGGTAATTGGGAGCTATGATGACCTTCTGCTTAATTTTATTCAGCAACTAATATATAATGTCTCTAATAAAACTTGTTATGGTGCTGCTTTTTCGTTTTCCAGTTTTGTGTATAACTTTAATCTGGTTATTGTCATATACAGGGTGCATCATATATCCTTCTCTATATTGCTATTTCCTAACGCTAACAGATACAGCGGTTAAACAAGTTTAAAGAAGCGCAATTTTGTGGCCATCTCGAATCAGTCGAGACATACAAAATATCTGTGACCGTTCCTGAAATATCCTGAACAATCTGAAAAATCGAGATTTCTTATTTTTTCCATATCTTTTTTATTTATATTCCATATCTTTATCTTGGAGATTAATAAATAAATTTTTGTGGGCTTACATAAGTCGGCAAGTGCTACCCATCTGACATTTCAAAAATGTTCAAAAGCCGACTAGATCCCAGAATTTTCATAGTCAACTTTTGTTTTTCTTATGGCCACCATATTGTTTTTTTTATGTTGTTCGGTATAAAAAAATAATAAGAACTAAAAATTGTTAAACTTCAAAAAAATAAATTTAAAATATTTTTATTCTTCTTTTTTCTTTAAAGAAAAGACATCTTTTTAGACCGAATTTCATAGATAAATTAAAAAAAAAAACCATAAGACAAGCACTATTTCGGTGTATTTTGCAAATGTTGACGTTTTTCGACTTTATGTAAGCCCACAAAAAATTATTTACTTATCTCCAATAATAAAAAAGATATATGTAGAAAAAATAAGAAATCTCGATTTTTCAGTTTTTGCAGGATATCTCAGGAGCCGTCACAGATATTTTTCATGTCTTGACGGATTCGAGATGGCCACAAGCTAGATTGACATTTATGTTGAAAATGGCTGAAAAAATCGGAAGACGATTTAATTTTAATGTTAAATTCTTTATTTTAATTTTTCATGTGATATCCTATTGTGAGCTAATCCTATTAGGCTGATAAAAATCTGGCGTTTGAAAAAAATATTAATTAAAAAAATTGCAGAATATTTTTCACCAGAATCTAGAGAACCAGAATCTTTCTTGGAGTTAGAATAAAATTTAGGTTTATAATAATTATTAGGATGAGTCTATTATTTAATATTTTATTTATTTATTATTTATTATTTATTATTTATATTTATTAATATTTAGAATTATTATCTATTTCTACATAATTCATTTCAATATTTTTACATCTCAATAATGTAAGTGTACCTTATCAGTTGTAATTACATACTTATTTTTCACCATAAGATAAGTAGGTACCTACCTACTTAGATTAAAAGTTATGATATATGTATTAGGGACATATGTACACCGTTTTCCAACATTTAGAGCTCTTTTCAATGGAAGCTGCTTCTAAAATTGATAATGTCGATCTTCATTTGTTGTATACAGCATGTTCTCTTTAAAATAACGAAGTTGTTTCTTCTGCTGAAAATAATTTTACTTAATACAGGTCTTGAAACCGTGAATATTTGTATGGTTAAATAGATTTTCTTTGAGATTCTTCGTTTCGAAAATGTTAAAAATAGACACGTTAGATGATCCACCCGGTAAAATAATTGAGGTAAGTACAATATTATAAAGTACTAGAACTAGCTACCTATGCGTTTTTAGCAGTGCACTCTTTATAAACAATTAAAGCAAAATTATGTGTGTCCGTTCTTATCATTGATCAGAAAAAAAGCTTTGCTGTGTTCCCTAGCCCGACATGAGCACTTGCATTTAAACGCATTCATTATAAAATTAAATGTAATTAGTTGCTTCGCTGTGGTCGCCAAAATCATTTCTCACAGCTTCAATATGCTCCCGGCACGTCGTCCGGCCTTAGATATTGACGTAAAAAGAAGTGATTAATAATATAGATATAATATATTATAATATAATATATTATAAATAATAAATAAACTTTCAACACAAACCGTAGGCAAGCTTTGGAGCGTCCAAGTAAATAAAGGTAATTTTACAAGAGATAAAGACGCTATTTCTCCACGATTTTATTCAAAAATCTACCTACAACAGCTATCAAAATATTATCGTCCAAACGTGGTATTGTTATTGTCCATGGTAGTGTCCAAACGCGCTTCGCCTGTGTTGTCGCTTAGCTCCCCGGCTTAGCACTGTACCTACGAAAGTCACTTCAAATTTTTATGGTAATTATGACAGAGAAAACATTCTTTAAAGCAATTCTGGCTAGCTGGGTCATATTTTATAACTGGAATGACCATGTCACCTTGGGTATGATTGAAGTTAACTTCATGAATGATAATAACCACCTTCAAGTTTGTGCAAATCTCATACTTAATCATTATTTTAATGAAATTAAAGTTCCGGTAGCTGTAAATATTGATTTCAACATAAATCTAACCGTTATGCAGTGCCATCTTGACCATACCTGCACCATGATGTTGAATAAAATTAGATTTGTGGATGGATACATAATCAATTCTTCAAATAAAAATTTCACTGAAATGATCCGTAGTCTCGGGAAGACAAGGAGTTTTAATCCTGACGCCCATTTTCTGATAACCTTAGATCATATTGATGAAGATATTTTAAAGGAAATATGGAAGCTTTATATTAAAAAAGTTGTCTTTGTGAAAAATGAGAACGGCAAAATTAAAATCTTCTCTTATGATACATTTATCTATCAGAATATATCTGTTATAAACAGTAAAGTAGATTTTAAATGTGTCTGTGAAAATGAAAATCAGTTAATAAGCATGAAGTTATTTCAAGTTAAACTCCTCCAGTCGTTGAATAATACTACCATCACAGTTGGTTGGATGTATACAGGAGCATTTTCTAATCTTCGTGATCTTGAGCGACCATCTGGTTTACTTGTGTTCTTATTGGAAGAACTGCAAAAAGATTTAGGATTCAAGAAAAAATATTTAGACGAATTCCCCCTTACTCTGGATGTCGTGAATGACACCTACGTCCCATCATTCATGCAACTTATCGATAAGAAATGTGATATATTAATTGGAAGTATTTGGTCAACGAGTCCGTACTTCTTTTACGACTTTGATTTACCCCATGATTATTTAGAAGATAAATCAGTATGGGTAGCACCATCTGCGAAGAAAATTCCACCCTGGAAAAAGTTGTTCACTGTACTGTCTTTCAAAATGTGGTGCATAATAGGGATATGTCTCATAATTTTAACGATCATGTTATACCTGGTTCATTTAAACGCCAATGACACGCATTTAAGTAAAAATAATGCGATGCTCTATTCCTATCTAATTTTTCTGGGATACTCTTTCCCTCATTGTACAAGGAGATTTTCTGGAAGACTTTTGTTCGCAACTTTCATGTTTTTTTCAATAATAATTACAACCTTTTACAATTCCACCGTCACAAGTGCTCAGTCAGGTATCTTGTATGAAAAACAAGTGACAACGATCGAAGGGGCCATAGAAGCTGGCTTGAAATTTGGTACGTTAAAAGCACACCTATCATATTTTTCGTCTTCGCCAAGTGAAACCCAGAGAATCATTGCCAGAAAATATATTGAATGCGACACTTCATTTGTATGCTTGAACAGAACAGCTTTCAAAAGAGATATGGTGACAACTTTTAATTATGAAGGATTAAGGGTAAATTTACCTTTTGGGTACATAAACGAAGATGGACGTCCTCTACTTTATCCTATGAAAAAAGTTGTTAGAAAAATACAAATTCGCATGATTTTCTCCAAAGGGCATCCAGCTTTTCAACTTATGGATAAAGTATTAACTCGATATTATGAATCCGGGATTAAACAAAGGATTTTGACTTTTAATTATAAAAATATTCAATCTATGTTGGATTCTGCGTATGCAGATACATTTAGAGACATAAGTCAAAGTTCAAGATCTATTAGCCTTACCGAGATTTATCCTGTTTTTTTATTATTATTACTTGGATGTTTCATAGCCATTACAGTGTTCATTATCGAATTTAAATGCTAGCGCTTGTTTTCAAAAACGATTTTAATTTATTGATGCTGAATTTTTTATCACCGCCCTGACACTTTAATATTAAAGGGGAAGGTTATGGTATATGATTTTGTGATTTAACTTTTAAGGCAAGCAAATGAAAATTTAATTTATTGGTTTATATTGTCACGAAACTCACTTTATTGATCTTAATAATAGGTCTTAATCATTATAGTATCTTAATAATCTTACAATCTTACAATAAATATATAAAGCTCAGTCTATATTTACATTACAATACTCTTCAAATAAGACCACCAATTCTTCTTAATAAACTACTACATAGATACTGTCTCAAATCCTTCACTCAGTACTCGCTTAATGTACATTTGTACAATCGCTTGTCCCTTCTCCAACTCACTTCAAATGCAAATTCCAAACAACTCTCACTTCACTAACTAGAAGACTGACTCACTGTGCGTTTTGAGCCTCACCTCATTCTAAAATTATTCTAGATTCAAGAGATATCAGCTGAAACGTTATGTATAAACTTTCTAGAACAGATGAAAAATGTTCACAGATGAAGAATGTTCCTTATGAAATGGATTAAAAAAAGTACAGTACCTACCCTCAGTTTACTCGTATTATTTTAGTTCAGTTTATTCTAAAATTTCACCCAATAAAAAATCATCATAATCTGAAAAAACACGTAATTATTGAAACTCCACGGCTAACCCCGCTTCCGGATACGTTATTACACCCATTTGATATATCAAATAACGCTGTTTGCAATATGATATTTATTTAAAGGAAGGAAGAGAGAATGCAAGTTGATAAATTTATCGATAATTCTACTTGTTCATAGGTTGCTATGGCAATCGCCTGAGTCTTGGCAATATTTCTAAATATCAAAACCAATATTTTTATAGTAGGATTAAGTTTAAAAAGTCAGATGTGACGTCACACTAACCGTCCGAATTAATATTTTTAATTTTACCAGAAAATGTCAAACAGTTAAATGTCAAGTTGTGAACGAGCGTAAATTATTGAAGGAATCATTCAAACAATGAATTGAACCGCTTACGTCAGTTTGAGAGCCACTGACAACTACATGAAATTTATTCTCGTAATGACACTCTATCCTCTGTGTAGTGCATTTAATTCTCATTCAAAACCAATGTTGACGTATACTTATTTATGCGGGATAGAGTGTTTAGACAAACTGGACGGTTACTATAAAAACCACGTATATGAAACAAAATAAATCGAACTATCAAAAGGACGTGTATTCTTAATCGATACGTATGACTTTTTAGACTTTATTGGACTATATTGGGAAAAATTTTGTGTAGAAGAAAAAAAGGTTAGCATAGGAGTTCATAGACGGAAAGTTGGCGGCCGCGAGATGCTATGATGGTACCTCCGGCTGAAATTTTCTGAGGTGGTTGGCGGAACTATCAAGATTTGTCGTCCGCAAGAATTCAACTCAAAACAACTGCAAAAGACACATCAGACGTCTTAAAGTCGAAAAAAAATTTTGCTCAAAAAAATGTACGTGTTACCTGTTTGAAGGTCATACATAGATGATGATGAAGTATGTAATTCGTCAGACGGCTTGGTCAGTGCTTATAAAATATGTATTGTTTTTTCAAAAATTTTCTTTTGTCACCTCCGTCTGACATTTTTACACTTATCAATGTCAGAAACGTCAGACGGAGACGACATAAGAACTTTTTTATTTACAGATTTGAGGGTTTCTGACCCCACTGTAGGAGTGATACATCTGACGAATTGCATACTTCATTTATGACGTTCAACAGGTAATCCGTAAATTTTGATCAGGAGAGGTACGAACATTTTTCAAGTAAAATCGTTTTCGACTATGAGCCGTCTGACGTGTCTTTTGCAGGGGTTTTGACTTAAGTCCTTGCGGATGATTTTTTTTTTTTTTTTTTTGAAAAAGGAGGGTAAATCCATTATGGATACCCATGCATTGGGTTATGTGGGAGTCCCACCCACTAAAACCCCCTCCTTTCGAGGGCCGTCTGATTCTTGGTCACCGGAAGCACCTCAGCCTCATGGGCTTATTGTGCACCCCCTTTTGCTTCATGACACCCATTCCATCAGTCTGGTTCCCTGAACTAACTTGTGCAGCCCCGTTACTGAATGAGTTTCATATTCTTCCGGACGCATTTTTTGTTGTCCGTATATCTCCTGTCTTCTGCGATCCAGAGCCTCGCATTCACACAGTACATGTTTTGCTGTCTTCTGGGCCCTATTGCATTCTCGGCAACTTAGGTCTCCATTGAACAGTCCTATTTTATTTAAGTGTTCTTTTAGGGCAATATGTCCCGTTAGTAATCCCACTGTAATGCGTAACTGATTCCTGCTAAGTAATAGTAGTTCTTCAGTTGTCTTTTTTATGGGTCCTTTGATAAAGGCTTTCCCATGTTGGTGTTTGGTCCTTTTGTCCCAATATATTTTGTGTTTTTCTTTGACCCATATATTAACCTGACCCCGTGCTGTACTTTTTGGTACTCCCAGGGCAGGTTCTGGGCCAATGTATTTAGTCGAGGATCCTCTTCTTGCTAGCTCGTCGGCTTTTTCATTGCCTGTGATTTCTCTATGTCCTGGTACCCACATCAAGGTTACCTTATTGCGTTCTGCCAGGGTTTCGAGATTCTCACTGCATTCCCACAGTAGTCTGGACGTTATCTTGGGGCTTTCTATAGCCCTCAGAACCGCCTGACTATCTGTTAATATATTGATCCGTCTATTTTTGTAGGCCCTCTTATTGTTTATGCTCGCGCAGTGTAGCATAGCGTATATTTCCGATTGAAATACAGTTGCCCACTGCCCAAGAGATATGGTGTGTTGAGTATTGTCCAACTCATTGTATATGCCAGCTCCAGTTCCTTGGTCGGTCTTTGACCCGTCAATGTACCAGGTTGTTCCGACCAGCCTGTTGCTGTCTGTGGGCTCATTCCATTCCTCTGGAGCTTTGATGCTCACCTCAAAGCTCTTGTGGAATTTGAATTTTGGAGCCATGTGGTCTGTGTTTGCATCTAGCAGGTCCACTTCCACATAGTTTTTGATTCTATTGTGTCCAAGTTCCGCATATTTGCCCCTTGGTTCTTCTTGCAGCCTTAGTCGTGCCAGTCTTGCCTCTCCCATTCCTGCGGATGATACATTTTGCTGGTTTCGCCAACCACCTCACAAAATTCCAGTCGGAGGTACCATCATAGCACCTTGCGGCTGCCAGGTCTTCTAGTCTACTAGGAACTTGTCCACTAGACCACAATCACCTGTTGAAAACGTTTGCCATAAATAAGTAGGTACTTTCGGATTTTTTTTTACTTTTAGATTTTCAGCCGGATATTTTTTTGCAGTTGTTTTCTCATACTTACTCTCATGTAGGCAAGTAAACTCTAATGATATTACCCCGAAAACGATTTTAATTCCGTGACCGAAAACGTGTGGCAGGTCTATAGAGTTTCAATAATTACGATTTTTTTCAGTTTTTTTCAATGCCTTTTATTGGGTGAAAATTTAGAATAATATTTTTATCAACAAAAAACAATAAAATATTTTTCATTTGAACTGCGAATAACAAAAAACAAAATCGGTTAAAATTATATGCTTGATATTTTATTCCCAATGTTTATTACATTTTCTAGTTAATTTATTCAAAACATGCAGCTCGATAAATATAATGAATGCCCGTTTTAAAATTTACATGCTTCTCAAAATATTAAATACTCAATAACAATAATATACGCTTGATAAATAAAATGATTAAAACGAATGTTGTATAAAATGTATATTGCATGTTCAATAGGAAATTAATGGTCATAGAGTCTCTGACCTGCTCTTCAAAAAAATTAAAAGCTCACAAAGAGAGTGTATTTATTTATTATTTTTATTGCAAATTAAAAAAAAAAACAGTGAACACAAAATAAACATTCAAAATGAATAATATTCAATTATTTCTTCTGTTTATTTATTGATTATGAATAAAACACTAATGTTTTATAAAATTCTACTGTATATTGATGGATGGTAGAAACGTTACACGTGTTTCGCTACTTTTCATGTAGCATCTTCAGACGTAAATAAAATTATTGATACAGTAACATAGCAACAGTATTACCTAAGTGATCATAAAACAAGTAAATAAAAAAAAATAAATAAATAAAACAAGTAACTAGATTTAAATGAATTTTTAAGAGAACTAACTAGATCATAATGTATTTCTTCAGAATCTTCTTAGTTGTTGATATCAAGAAGAAAATCAAGTAGTGGAGAACGATATGTGTCTAGCTGTTCATTTATTACTGTGTATTGTTGATTATGTAAATGTCTGTGGATCTCTAGAGATTCAAGAAAATTTAATTTAAAATAATGATCACAATGATGTAGTAATTCAATTTTGTTGTTTGCTGTTAGAGTGTGATTGTTTTCTATCAAGTGTTTTGCAAAATTTGATCTTTCTGGATGCTTGAGTCTGTAAGAGTTTAGGAGTTCGTTGTATCTAACAGCAAACAACAAAATTGAATTACTACATCATTGTGATCATTATTTTAAATTAAATTTTCTTGAATCTCTAGAGATCCACAGACATTTACATAATCAACAATACACAGTAATAAATGAACAGCTAGACACATATCGTTCTCCACTACTTGATTTTCTTCTTGATATCAACAACTAAGAAGATTCTGAAGAAATACATTATGATCTAGTTAGTTCTCTTAAAAATTCATTTAAATCTAGTTACTTGTTTTAAGATCACTTAGGTAATACTGTTGCTATGTTACTGTATCAATAATTTTATTTACGTCTGAAGATGCTACATGAAAAGTAGCGAAACACGTGTAACGTTTCTACCATCCATCAATATACAGTAGAATTTTATAAAACAATAGTGTTTTATTCATAATCAATAAATATGCAGAGATTCTACGAAGTAAGGGTTGAAAACATAAATCTTCTGTTTTATATTTTATGTAATTAAAATTGAGCCTGATTTGTAAAAACAAATTAATCACAAAAGAACATCTGGGAATGACAGTATCTGAAATAAAAAATGGCAAATGTACAGGCTGTCTCATATAACTTATCCCTGTCCCTTATTAAAGGATGTGAAGGTGGTACTTACGTTGTAAAAAAATATGTTTTTTATAAACAAATTTCAAAATAGCTGACGTTTTATACACAGGGTTATGACCCTAAGTTAGGTAACTTTCTTAAATACGAAGGCCTATACATACAGGGTGTCCCACGACATGACTGCCATAGCTTAAGGGAAGGTGTAGTTTTTCAAGGCGATTCAGGATCTGGTTTTAAAATTTTCCTGAGGCCCTTCGTTTCGAGTATACAGGGTGAATTGTTCAATTTACCGAAATCTTTGATGAGCGATATCTTTTGAACGAATTGATCGAATTTAACGAAATTTGGTAGATATGCTCTACTAATGACACTTAATACCTCGCATTTTTCGCCGATTTGAAAACTGCAGGGCCGTACTTATTTTTTTGATATCTTTTGGTTTTGTCGAAAAGTTCACCCTGTATGCATTTTATTAAAAGTTTGATGCCATTTTCTAAAACTACGTGAAAAATGCTACAATTGTGGTAAAAAAATACTTGGCATCATTAAACTGAATCGAGAAGAAAATTCAGTTTTTTAGTTTTTTATTCGGAATTTCAATTCATGTGTTGTTAATAATTTAAGAAAAATCAAATGTGTTTTTTTAAAACTTGCGTATTTTGTAGTTATTTCAAATAAATTTACTTTATCTACAGATTTAGCCAAGATTGGGGACCCTTCCACAGATTGTTTCGAGCTAAGAATAAGTTTTAACAGCAAAATAAATAACACATTTAACACATTACCACATAGACAAATAAGTATCCACATAAACGAAACAGGAAGAAAAATATCAACACAAATGTTGGGAAGAAAAACTACAATTCAGTGCAGGTAATGATCAAGGAGACCACCATCAAACTCAACACATTTCCTTGATCTTTAAATTAATATAAAAACCATTTAAAATTTTTTTTTACTCGAAACAATCTGTAAAAGGGTCCCCAATCTTGGCTGAATCTGTAGATAAAGTAAATTTATTTGAAATAACTACAAAATACGCGAGTTTTAAAAAACCACATTTGATTTTTCTTAAATTATGAACAACACATGAATTGAAATTCCTAATAAAAAACTAAAAAACTGAATTTTCTTCTCGATTCAGTTTAATGATGCCAAGTATTTTTCTACCATGATTGTAGCATTTTTCACGTAGTTTTATAAAATGGCACCAAACTTTTAATAAAATGCATACAGGGTGAACTTTTCGACAAAGCCGAAAGATATCAAAAAAAATTAGTACGGCCCTGCAGTTTTCGAATCGGAGAAAAATGCGAGGTATTAAGTGTCATTAGTAGAGCATATCTACCAAATTTCGTTGAATTCGATCAATTCGTTCAAAAGATATCGCTCATCAAAGATTTCGGCAAATTGCACAAATCACCCTGTATAATCGAAACGAAGGGCCTCAGGAAAATTTCAAAACCAGATCCTGAATCGCCTTGAAAAACTACACCTACCCTTAAGCTATGGCAGTCATGTCGTGGGACACCCTGTATAGTTAGGGAGATGAAGACAAAAATGCCTTGTATCTCCCAAATGGAAGAAAAGCAGGTGTTTATTTAGTTCGAGTCTCCTTCTCAAAATCCGTCTTGTCAAGTAGGGGTCTAGTGCGTTGCGATGAGCGGCTACGGCCTTTTGCCCCGATTTACCCGAGCGATTTCAAAAAATATCTACCATATAGAAGAAAATGACTGGGGGGCATCTGGACAATTCCTCCAATTGAGGGAAAAATATTTTCTTCCAATTTGCACCTTGTATTAACCACCAGTACCCAGGTGAGTCATTAATATGGTCAGTGGGAATATCTCAGAAACTAAGCGTCGTACATCCTCAGGAAAAAAAATTTTCAAAGGAAAGTGACCCTAAAAATTAGTTGAAAAATAGTTTTGAGCTTCTAAAATGACCGCTAGGGGGCTTAAGAGCCATGACTAACTAAAAAAAATTTTTCTCATCAATTTTCAAAATGTTGCTAATATATTTAACATATCATGGTGCAATGATTGCTTCATTTTATTATTTGCATTTATTTTAATAACTATAAATAAAGTGGTGGGGAAACGGAAACGTCAAAACTTTGTTTATCAAATGTCGATTACTCCGGTTAACCTTAACGGAATTTAACCAGATTATTCTCGTTACAAAAAGTTTTCCTCTTTCTGTCGATTGCATCTTTGGAATTTTTCATTTTATTAACACCGCAACGCTGAGGGTGTTATCTGACATATAAGGAATTTACGCGATTTTTCTAACAAAAGTTAAATGGAATGGTATATTAATTTTTACATACCGAAAGAAAGAATTAAATTCTTAAGGTGTCATTAAAAGCCGAAGCTTGATAACTCTCGCCTAATTGTAGATATCTGCCAGCAAAGTTGACTTAATGCATTTTCAAAGTTTGGACCCTGCACGAATCAAATGGAAATCATTCCCCGGTTAAATTTCTGAAATTTAAATAAATTTACGGCGATTAAAAGACTCCATGGTCGTGAAGTGAATATGTATACAGGGTGATGAAAAAATTGACTATTTTTTAGTTACTCGTAGCTTACCACATCGTAAAATATCACAAGTAATTCTGCTGAATTCGTATTAAAAAAGTTTTAAATCACAAACCTTAGTCAGTATTTAATACGTCACTGTCACAAACACTAGCCGATCAGCTGGACGACAATTTTATCGTATCAATCTAAGCGTATCAAGACGCGAGTCGATACTTCCGTCTCACTCTCGCTCATCTTTTAGTGTATTTTTTAATAAAAAAATACACTATTGAGGACGACATCACTTTTCGAAAATCACCCAAACTCATCAAATGTCCACCGATCATGACCCCCAGATCACGAAAAAGTGGTTTTCCAAAATTCACCTGCCCACGATATATATATATATATTTATATATATATATTTACGGTACAATTCAGGCTCCGGCCATGTAATTTTTGCGGTTTACTGGGACTCCGGCGTCACCCGGCGTCCGATATACGGATCCCCAGTGACATCTTCAATTTAAAACTACCAAATGGTTCCTCAGGTGATGTGTAACTAGTTTTCATCGAAAAATCGAGGAGCCTGACTAAATCCATTATCTGATTGCCGTATAAGTTGTAGTTCATCGTGTATTTAGATAGAGGCGCTGCATACGATTGAGTGTATATACAAGGGGGAACCCAGAACGGTTTACTCGGCACTTGTATAAAATGTTTTAAGTAGAAAGGGTTACCTGGCACCGTTTATAAATGATACTTGGAGGATCACTGGGCGCTGTTTATAAAAATGATACTTTCAGGTTTACTCGAAGTAAAGCAGTTCATTCATACAAACACGACTATTAGCTCCTAAAACAAATTAAAAAAAATACCCACGCTCTACCCATATAATGCTCTTCAATTATAGGAAAACACCGATGAGGTAATAGGGTTGATATGAAAATTAATCTCTTTTATATTCAGTTTTAGATTTAAATCCACATAATTATATAACATACAATTATGTTCCTACCTAATTTTTAAAGGGCCATGTTAATAATTCAGATCAGAATGGCCAGTCGCACGTCACTACAATTTTTACATTATTACATTTCATTTTCCTTATAGTTTCATAATTTGTGGTTGGTTCTTTTCTTTTGTGGAAAAGTACTTTAGGATCTAAGTAAAACTTGCACAGAAGAATGATTTCTTTGTTTCACGCGTCCTCATAAGGCGACTGTCACTCTATTGGGCTATTCGAGTAGGGTAAGGAATAATTTTAAAAAATCGTCCAATAATTAATGGGCCATCTAAATGGTAATTACAGTTATGGCGAAGCAAATATCTCCCTATTACTGATGATTTCCCTAGTACTATGATCTTCCTAGAGACCACACTATCTCCTAGTGATACCTATGATGTACATAGAATGCCTGAGTGCGACTGGCCACTGATCTGAATAATGACCAAAAAATGTATTTTCGAATATACAATTAAGGTGTTTCTAAAAGAAGTACCGCAAGTTGGAGGGCGTGTAGATGTAGCTTAGATATTAAGAAAATTCAAATACTTTTTTTTCCGAAAATGTTTTTCAAGCGAGATACAGGGTGTCGAAAAAATTAATTATTTTCAGTTTTTGACGATATCTTAGAAACTGTTTGAGATACAGAACCCAGCTTTTGTACACATCTTGTCATTAATATTATCTACGTAAAGAGGGCAAATTAAAACAAAAATATATGTGGCAGTGAAACAAATGCATAAAAAATATCAAAAACACTATGTTAAAAGGGCTATTAGCCCTGATGTTATTAATAGTTATACAAGGTGTGCTTCATGTCCAAAAAGGCTCCCTTTTCGAGATGCATACGACAAAAGGAGGTCAACTATAGCGGGTAATTATAGTTTTACAAACATTAACGTACCGGGTGTTCCGGTTTTTGATGTCACGCGTTACTTTTTACTACGGAACTTTTTTGTCCCCACGCCTTTGATTGATTCTGTATTTTTTATTCAAAGGCTAAAGTATTCCTAAACTTTTTGCTCTTTTATAAAAGAATCGTACTTGCATCGTTTTCCCGTAATTAATTCTTTATTATGGATCTATACTACTGAAAATGTATTTCTGAAAATTTCTTTGTTAATTTAAATAATAATTTCAACAACAACGTTCCACCACAGATTCCTGGTTGTGTCAAATTGTACGGATTTAACTGAAATTATTTATGCCTAAAATGGCACTTTTTTCAAGATACAGCTCTTACAAAATAAATTTGGAAAATACACATTTTTCAAAATACCGAAGTAAATAAAACATAATTAAATGAGAAAATTTAGTTTCACCGCCTACTATGATTATTCTCAAGGTCAATAAATGTGAATAAAGTCATTTCTGTGAAATAAAAATTAATTTTTTTAATTAAAATGATATTTTCACAAATACGTTTTCGTGGTGTGTAAGTCCATCATTAAATTTAATTATGGGAAAACCATGCAAGATACAAAACGTTAATAACAGGGCAAAAAGTTTGGTAATACTTACGCCTTTTGATAAAAAATATAGAATCAACCAGTGGCGTACGACTAAAAATTCTAGGGTAAAAAATGAGACGTGACATCAAAAAGAGGAACAGCCTGTATATCAATGTTTGTAAAACTACTCCAGTCTATTGCTATTAACAATAGTAGTAGGCGGTGCAATTTTGAAATTTCTCAGTTAATTTATTTTTGACTTCTTCTGGAAAACGTATATTTGGTTGACCCCATTATTTTAACGACTGTATCTTGAAAAAGGTGCATTTTTGGACATAGATAATTTTGGTAAATCGGCATATTTTTTACTCGGGAGTCTATGGTAGAACGTTGGTGGTACTTTTTTAGCGACAACCTGTATTAGTGAGAAAATTAATTTTTTTACTTATGAAACTAGGTGTCTGGGCAATTTATATTTTTAAACAGTGAATTCTGTTTAAGAGTGACCTTATGGAAAGTGAACCTATTAAAAATTACACCCCCATGTTAACTTATGTTGTCTTGTAGCTTCGAAGTCATTTTTGATTTTCAGTAATAGTACATGTCATTTACTTTACAATACGACTAATCGGAAAAACCGGTTTTTGTTTAATTATACCGAGTAATTCAAAATGAGCGTTGCTCAGGTATTGCTGACTTCGTTGTTATTGGAGCTATGAAGTCCGCATCCTAAGTTCCATCAATTTTTTCGGGACCGAAGCGGAGCGAAATAGAAGTGCTGGGTGGGTAAGAAGCAAAAACAGCTATTGCAATTAATTTTAAGGTCACAACTAAGGCCTCTTTGATACTACGGTCGAATTGCTATTTTTTCTTCACTTTCAGGGCCTGGAATATCTTCGAAATTAACAGTAGCACGATTATTATTTTGATATTTGAATTTATTTTGCATTTGCATTCCAAAAAGCATGACATCAGTCCCTATATAGTCTGAACACGATATTAGAAAGCTATATCCGGTGCCAATCCTGCTCCTGTAGGCTTCGAGGCAGTTGGCCTTGTCGTCAAGTTATTACTTCCGAGACCCGGCGTATTTATTATGTGATTATCCCCGATTCTAGCCAGACCGCACTCGCAAATTCGATTTTTAGTGCCGTTTTTTTTTTAGCTAATCATGCATTTGCAAAGCAAATGAATACCTTCCTGGTGTTACTATTGGTACGTCCTCCACCCCTATATGTATAGGTGCCTTAGTGAAACTGTAGGATACCCGGATGGTTGATATCCTAATAGGATAATGACCAAAAAATTTATTGGGGAGCCCTGCATATTATTACATTTTCATATTTTCTGATAAAAAGCGAATTAAAAAGAATCACACTGTGTGTGTTTAAAATAATGATTGTGAGTTATAAACAAGTGAAAATCGTCATTTTTCGATTTTCAAAACAATTCACACCAAAAACGGCTCAAGATTTTGGAAAATGTCTTACATGTTCCTATCTTAACTTTTCGTATCGTTTATAGTGTGTAGTTGAAATTTTTATACAGGGTGATGACAAGTCTGATAAATTTCAATTTCATTCACACAATGGGATACCACATGAAAACTTAAACCAGGGACATGTAGCCATTTTCCTATATCTTGAGTCATTTCCACTGTAACTTGCTTTGAAAATATAAGAAGTTGTTGTAAATATTGTAAAATGAATTGGAAAATATTGTAAGAATGATGGCTCTCCTAAGCTGCAAAACAACAAGTTAATATAGGGTGTAATTTTTAAATGCCATTCCTCATGGCCAATCTTAATAAGAAATTCTTTATGTATGTAGTTTAGAAGTTGTTAACGCTTACGTGTCATTTCATTAATTTAAGTTGAATCTGGCAATAATGTGCTTTTTATCTAAATACTGGAGAACATAAACAGTCCAAGCAAATTATTGGTTATTATTACCTATCTGAATAATTATTGAAAGTCTCATTTTAAGCTTTCATTTTTTATTTCATTTTTTTCAATCACACCTTTACTTAGAATTAATTTTGTGTCTTAAAACTGCCACTCAAACTCAATACTTTTCCACTAAAAATTGAAATCGGGAGACTTCAATAAATACATAGATACTAACAAAAAATTTAGATTTGCATCTAAATATCATCAATACTTACGGAAGCATTAATGAAGTACGAAGTACCTTGTCAAATTTCAGGTTACCATTCCTTAGCCAATTTTATTTTTATATTAGAAGGTTCAATAAACAAAATGTCCGAAATGGCTTAATTTTGACAGTGCAGTGTGTTGACATTTATGAGAAAATTCCTCTTCATTCTCCCCTTTACGAAATTGTAACTTTCTGTCTTGATAAGACAACCGAAAACGAAAGTAAAACATCCTACAAATAATTATTATTGTATGTTCCAGAAAGATTTACTGGAATTTTTTATTGTAGTTTTACATTTAATTTTCCTTCTAAATAAACGTTAATCAAACTGACATTTCTACTTTTCCGTCCAGGGCACGAAATTTTTTCATAGCTAGCAACCACCTAGCAACCTATCACCTAGTATGTTTTCATTCTCCCCTTTACGAAAGTGTAACTTTCTGTCTTGATAAGACAACCGAAAGCGAAAGTAAAACATCGTAGGTGATAGGTTGCTAGGTGGTTGCTAGCTATGAAAAACTTTCGTGGCCTGGACAAAAAAGTAGAAATGTCAGTTTGATTAACGTTTATTTAGATGGAAAATTAAATGTAAAACTACCATAAAAATTCCAGTAAATCTTTCTGGAACATACAAATAATTATTATTGTATGTTCCAGAAAGATTTACTTGAATTTGCAGCTTCTTGAATGAAATTCATTTTGAACTAAACTACGATCAAAGATTCTAAAATTATAGAGGTACAGAGTTTTAAACTTGACAGTGTCATAAATTAATAATTTAAAACTATCGTTACTATGGTAATGTTAAAAACATGGCACCTTATAATAATTCCATTGTTATCACTGAATCGTATTATTTTACTCATTTCTTAATCCGTGGTTTAATATGGCAAGGGGAGAATGAAAAGTTTAATACATTACACGCTACGAAAGCTCTTTCAGGTGCTCGGAGTTTTAAATACCCTCGGCTACGCTACGCTTCGCCTCGCGGGTATTCAAATACACCTCACACCTAAAAGTGAACTTTCGTAGCTTGTAATGTAAATAACTATTTACTTTCGCTTTCGGTTGCCTTATCAAGACAGAAAGTTACAATTTCGTAAAGGGGAGAATGAAAATAACTATTTTTGGTAAAGAATGAAAATAACTATTTTTTGTAATAATAACTTTGATACCAACCAAGATATATTTGTAAAACCTGTTGGTAGACATTTTTTCTAAAATACCACGTATACGACTGGAAAAATTTGATTTCTTACTATATCATTTTAGGTTTCAAACGAAGCACAACTTTTTATGAAGAATAACTTTTTTCACTAAAATGGATAATAATAGCTATTTATGATATTAATATTAAAAGTGAAGTTTTATGTTGTGAGTGGAAAGGTTTGTGAAATGAGCGAAGCGTAGCGGATCGAATTGAACAATTTCACGAACAAAATAAAATCACTTTTAAGAAGAATATCATACAATGTTTTTTGTAAAACTGCCCTATTTTGATAATAAAATAGATGAATTTAGAATGACACTGAACTTCAAATTGCATTTTAAAATATTCAGATAAGTACAAGTGTACTTATCATAGCAACCATAGCAACCGTTGCCGACGCTATGGTTACTAACAAATGCGTATATACAAATAAAAAAGACGCTATAATAATTATTATTAATTGCAATTTCTGAACAATTATTATTGTCTTGTGTTCTTGACTAGGTATTTATTTTTTATTAATGTGTGTGCCAGTAATAAAAAGAATATGAAAAAATCTTATCACCTATAATTTTGTCTGATTTCATCATGAGAAAATGTAGTTTAAAAAGAGAATGTACAGAAAAAGCAGGTAGAAATATTTTTAACACTAGTGTTAAAAGTATTTTTAACACGCTTCCATGTAAAATCACTTTTAACACTGTCAGCTGTCGTTAAAAGTGTGGCTTTTAATGGTTGTTGCACAAAAAAAGTTTCCCATCTGACTCTTACTTACGTAGACGCACTGTATAATAGGGATTATGAGTGTGGCAAAATTACATTGAACAAAAAAAAGCATGTCTATTTTTTGGGCAAATAAAAGTGCAATTTAGGAAGATTTTGAAATAATTTCATGTTTAAGATTGAATCTATAAAGATGTAAAATGACAGATTCCAATTGTTTCCAATTTTTTTTACAGATTAGTTTATCCCACGTATTATTTTTTTTAATCCTGCCTAAATAACGTACTTCTCACTTCCTTATTATAAAAAAATAGAACAGTATTAGGTAATTATGTATGCACATTTGATTTATTAACAGCGGGTATTATAAAGGCTCATTAAGTTAACGGGCAGATTTCTGTGGCCATTTCTGAAGAAGGTATCGAGTCCAAGTGGAAATTTTTTAATTTTATCTATTCTTGACGTGAAAGTAATTACAAAAATGTTAATAAAAGTTATTTGACGTCGATATTAGCTTCAAAAATGAGCACAGAAATCTGCCCGTTAGCCTAATGAGCCTTTATAATATTGGCTGTAAGTTAGATTATCTATTTCAGAAGTATAGATGTACCTAGAACTGAATTGAATAACAAACTGATTGGTCACACAGTATCAAGCAAAATAATCCAACCCAACGAGAAAGTATACAAAGGCAAATACCAGAATATCATTTAACTTGTCTGTAAAGACAGGTGTTACTTTATCGTTCATAATGTCGTAACAATAAGCAATAAAACCCCCTTCACGGGGAGGGAGCGGAAGGGATGTAGCATTGACCTACAGGAATATGGATGCTCGGTTGACTGTTACACAGAACAAGGAACAGTATATAACGTAGCTGTATAAAATGGAGCTTAGGTAGACCTAGTATGAATCGGAGTTTGAGTTGTCCTACGTAGATAAATATATATATATATATATTTATAGTAAAAAGAAGACGTTTGTAAAATATATATTTATATATATATTTCTCCAAAATCGCGAAATTTCGATTTTCAAAACGCTCCTGTAGCTTTATCTTTCAAGATTAGTGAATGAAATTTTGGATCCTTGTGAAGCTTTGGAACGACGTTAGATTTTCGTTGAAAAAAATTCCTAAAGTCGCGTTACTTCTACAGGGTGTCCTTTCAAAATTCCCCATATCCCGTTTTTGTCATCTCATTTCAGGTCGCAGTTTTCAATCTAGGGGACTGAAATTTTTGTGGGAGTAAGATATATATAAGAACTGGTCTGGTATTGTACTTGAGCAAAATCGGCAGAGCCGTTTCAAAATGGCGGCCATTTGAAGTTTTTGAAAAATTGCTTTTTTTTAACCCCTGTATGAGTAAGATGGAAAAATAACTTTGAAACTAAATCAACATGATTGGAGGAAAATTAATTGAAATTTGATTTAATGTTATAAAATTTGCATTACTTTTATTAATAAGCCAGTGGCGTGGGTAGGAAAAGGGTAAAAATCGCTAAATTTCTCTAACAATTTCTGAGCACATTTTTGAAGGAATTAAATTGAAATTTTCACAGTAGGCAACTATACTAATAGCCTCTAGCCCTTAAAAATTTCAAGAAGTAAATAACAAAAATGGCGGAGTTATTTGAATTTTTTTTACATGATGTTTATTTCTCTAAAATTTTAAAAACGCTCCTGTAGCTTCACCTTTCAAAATTAATGAACGAAATTTTTTACTCTTGTGAAACTTAGAGATGACGTTTGATTTTCGTAAAAATAATTTTCCTAAAGTTTTGTTACTTTTACAGGGTGTCCCTCCAAATTTCCAAAAAAAAACCGGTCATGAGGCACGGTTTCTGGTCGCAGTTTTCAATTTAGGGGGCTGAAATTTTTTTTGTAGTAATATAACTGCAAGTAGTCGGTCTTGAGTAAAATCGGAATAGCCGTTCCAAAATGGCTGCCTTTTAAATTTTAGGAAAAATTGATAGATTTTGAACCTCTAAATAAGCAAGTTAGAAACAAAAACTTTTAAACAAAATTAGCATTATTGGAAGAATAGTTATTGAAATTTTAGTTATTGCAATAAAATTTGCATTTTTTTATTATTAAGCCAGTGGCATGGGTAGGAAAAGGGTAAAAAAGGCTAAATTTCTATAGCCGTTTATTCTATTTTTCTATTTTTGTACGAATCGAACTGAAATTTTTCCAATAGATAACTATACCAATAACTCTTAACTCTGAAAATTTTCAAGAAGCAAATAAGAAAAATGGCGGAGATATTCGAATAATTTTTAAATTATATTTATTCCTCTAAAATTTCAAATTTTCAGTTTTCAAAGCTCCCCTTTTCACTTTTTCAAATCTATTGAAGGTAGTGTAAAAAATAGTATTTTTTAGGTAAAGTCAGCCAGTGGCGGGCAAAGGAAAAGGGGCAAAATTGTTCAGTTTTACCATTTATTTTGGTTTTGTTAAATTTAAAAATCCATTCTAAGGCACGTTTTCAAACGAAGTGAAATGCAATTTTCACAGTAAACCACTACGCTAATATGACCTGACTAGGAAAAATTTCAGAAAGCCAATTTAAAAAGCGGTCAAAATATTCATAAATTGGATCGCATAAAAATACACTATTTCTGCGATTGATGCGCAAGAAGGTTTTTAGAATTTCTGACGATTTAAACGTATTTCTGACAATACGTCCCAATTTAACTCGACTGACTATGCAATGCGATAGAAGGAGTAAGAAATATAACGAGATGATGTATTCACAATCTTGGTTATCACAACAGACAACACTCAGTGGACAAACTATAATATGATTTCCTTTTTCTATGATTATGTTATTTGATGCATGGACACTTAATATTTGTATTATTATTTATGATAATTATTGAGAAATTAATAGAAAATTGGAATTCTTGGACAGTAATCAAAAAGTACCTAAGTAGACTTGAAAAAAATAATGGCATTGGTTTCTTTGTTACCAATATTTATGAGTATAACTTACACAGATGTATTATAATGTCATCAGTTCTGGTAAATTGATTTTGAAATAAGCATTTTGGAGTTTGCTTGAGTTTTAGTGAATGTTATATTTCAGTTTGATCAGAATTCACTTATCTAATAATAAGTAGTAGGTTATACCGTAAATTATAAGAAAAGTCACTTCAAATTTTTAGGGTGGATCATAATTTTTTAATTATGACAGATAAGACATTCTTTAAAACAATTCTGGTTAGCTGGGTCATGTTTTATAACTGGAATGACCATTTCACCTTGAGTATGATTGAAGTTAACTTCATGAAAAATAACCGCCTTCAAGTTTGTGCAAATCTCATACTTTATCATTATTTTAATGAAATTAAAGTTCCGGTAGCTGTAAATATTGATTTCAACATAAATTTACCCATTATGCGGTGCCATCTTGACCAGAGGCGTCCAAACTTTTTGCTGCGAGGGCCAGTTTGGTATTTAAATTCATTAGCGGGGGCCAAGCATCGTAAATATGTGAATTAAAAAACAAAAAAAAAAAAAAAAGCTCCGCGGCCAACGAATTTTTGGTTTGTCGTGGACAATCTCGTGTAGCTCCGCGCCGCCTACATACAGTCAGAGTACAAAATCATTCATGTAGTAATGTAGTGTAGTCGAGCGTGATACCGTGCTCATTCTTTTTTTACAATATTTTACAAAATCCTTGGCGGGCCGGATAAAATCGCCTGCCGGGCCGGGTTTGGCCCGCGGGCCGTAGTTTGGACACCTCTGATCTTGACAATACTTGCACCATGATGTTGAATAAAATTTTATTTGTGGATGGATACATAATCAATGCTTCAAATAAAAATTTCACTGAAATGATCCGTAGTCTCGGGAAGACGAGGAGTTTTAATCCTGACGCCCAATTTCTGATAACCATAGATCATATTGATGAAGATATTTTAAAGGAAATATGGAAGCTTTATATTAAAAAAGTTGTCTTTGTGAAAAATGAGAACGGTAAAATTAAAATCTTCTCTTATGATGCATTTATCTATCAGAATATATCTGTTATAAACAGTAAAATAGATTTTAAATGTGTCTGTGAAAATGAAAATCACTTAGTAAACTCAAAGTTATTTCAAGTTAAACTCCTCCAATCGTTGAATAATACTACCATCACCGTTGGTTGGATGTATACAGGAGCATTTGCTAATCTTCGTGATTTTGAGCGACCATCTGGTTTACTTGTGTTCTTATTGGAAGAACTGCAAAAAGATTTAGGATTTAATAAAAAATATTTAGACGAATTCCCCCTTACTCTGGATGTCGTGAATGACACCTACGTCACATCATTCATGCAACTTATCGATAAGAAATGTGATATATTAATTGGAAGTATTTGGTCAACGAGTCCGTACTACTTTTATGACTTTGATTTACCCCATGATTATTTAGAAGATAAATCAGTATGGGTAGCACCATCTGCGAAGAAAATTCCACCCTGGAAAAAGTTGTTCACTGTACTGTCTTTCAAAATGTGGTGCATAATAGGGATATGTCTCATAATTTTAACGATCATGTTATACCTGGTTCATTTAAACGCCAATGACACGCATTTAAGTAAAAATGATGCGATGCTCTTTTCCTATCTAATTTTTCTGGGACACTCTTTCCCTCATTGTACAAGGAAGTTTTCTGGAAGACTTTTGTTCGCAGCTTTCATGTTTTTTTCAATAATAATTACAACCTTTTACAAATCCACCGTCACAAGTGCTCAGTCAGGTATCTTATATGAAAAACAAGTGACAACGATCGAAGGGGCCATAGAAGCTGGCTTGAAATTTGGTACGTTAAAAGCACACCTACCATATTTTTCGTCTTCGCCAAGTGAAACCGAGAGAATCATTGCCAGAAAATATATTGAATGCGACACTTCATTTGTATGCTTAAACAGAACAGCTTTCAAAAGAGATATGGTGACAACTTTTAATTATGAAGGATTAAGGGCATATCTACTTTTTGGGTACATAAACAAAGATTGACGTCCTCTACTTTATCCTATGAAAAAACTTGTAAAAAAAATACAAATTCGCATAATTTTCTCTAAAGGGCATCCAGCTTTTCAACTTATGGATAAAGTATTAACTCGATATTATGAATCCGGGATTAAACAAAGGATTTTGGCTTTTAATTATAAAAATATTCAATCTATGTGGGATTCTGCATATGCAGATACATTTAGAGACATAAGTCAAAGTTCAAGATCTATTAGCCTTACCGAGATTTATCCTGTTTTTTTATTATTCTTACTTGGATGTTTCATAGCCATTACAGTGTTTATTATTGAATTTAAATGCTAGCGATTGTTTTCAAAAACGATTTTAATTTATTAATAGCTGAATTTTTTATCATCGCCCTGACACTTTAATATTAAAATGAATGACTATGGTACCTATATGATTTTGTGATATAACTTTTAAGGCAAGCAAATGTAAATTTAATTGATTGGTTTATATTTATATTGTCACCAAACTCACTTTATTGTTCTCAATAATAGTCCTTAATTAATATAAAATAACTTAATAATATTACAATCTTACAATAAATATATAAAGTTCAGTCTCTATTTACATTATAATACTCTTCAAATAAGACCACCAATTCTTCTTAATAAACTACTACATAGATACTGTCTCAAATCCTTCACTCAGTACTCGCTTAATGTACATTTGTACAATCGCTTGTCCCTTCTCCAACTCACTTCAAATGCAAATTCCAAACAACTCTCCACAGCTCACTTACTAGAGCCTTTTTCGTCCTTATTAGCTTTTCCTTCTGATCTTACTCTGGTCACTTCACTAACTAGAACACTGACAATGCGTCTAGAGTCTCAGTTCATTCTAGAATTTTTCTAGATTCAAGAGGCATCAACGTACAAAATAACAGTCACCTCTAAAACGTTATGTATAAACTTTCTAGAAGAGATGAAGAATGTTCCTTATGACAAGGATTTAAAAAAAGAGCAGTTCCTATCCTCAGTTTACATATTATTTTAGTTCAGTATATTATAACGAACACCGCTCTGGAAAAATTCTAGTAATTGCTTCTTTAACCTTTAACATTCTAGTCCCCGATTTGCTTGTTTGTTTACATTCTCTTTTTTTATACTGAGTTAGTCAATGACATGTTCGCGACAGTTCCAGTCACATGTCATGTGACACATCGACAGACAGACGTTAGTTCTATGGATTTCTGGAGTGGGATCGCCGAACAATCTGACATTTCCAGAATCCACGAATCGACGGTCAGTGCGCCGGTGCGACGTTCGAGAATGTACCTGCTAGAACGGAGTAGAACGTGACTACTGATGTGTCGGGGGACTATATAAGGACAGCCTGCGGTTGCGTGAAAAGTAGTAGTATCCTGAACGTGAAACAGTGAAGACTGAAGTATAGACAGAGCAGAAGTGAAGTGTGAAGTAAGGGAGCCAGTAGTGACAGATAGCGGATAGAAAGAATAGACAAGTGCAAGGTGCAAGTAGTAGTGTTGTAGTCAGCTGTTTGTGTTTTGATTATTTAGAAGAATAATAATTAGAGGTTATAATTTGGATTAGTGAATAAAGTAATTTGTAAGACTTTTTGGTGGTGATTTATTTATTGCGAGACCCGTAACAATATTCTAAAATTTGACCAAATAAAAAATCATCGTAATCTGAAAAAAAAAACAGCATCGCCCTACCGGGGTTTGACCCGGGTTCTTTCGAACAAAAGTCCATAGACGGAGAGTCATCCGCAATAATTCAACTCAAAAATTTCCTCTACCCCAGTTCCTAGCGTTTTGAATACAAATAAAAAATACACTAAAATGAAATCCTCAGTTTGCTCGTTGCCACAAGCTGCCATTCCAAAAGTGTGAAAGGATCTAATCTTTGTCCGTTGTTCCAAACACCAATAACGAGAAACCTTGCCATATAAGTTTATACAGGGTGTTGATTTTCAAAGCGGGCCATAGGGGATTAGCATTGCGAAAGTGGTTTTTTGAGGATTCCTGCTCGCCGTTTAAACTGACAGAAATGGTTTTGGTATCAAAATGAAGCTGAAATTATTGCGCATAACGCTTGACATCAGAAATTAATTTAATTTCACGTTCTTTTCTAAAATTCTTCAGTAAAAATTCAAGTAATTGTTAATGTTTAATCACAAAATAGCATGCCTTGCCTAAACAATAATGACGTTTCTACGTTTTGACAATCCAATAATAGAACCAGACTTTATTATTACCTACTGTAGGTCAGTAACTGACTTATAAAGTTCTATTATTGGATTGTCGAAACGCAGAAACGTCATTATTGTTTAGGCAAGGCATGCTATTTTAACATTAACAATTACTTGAATTTTTACTAAAGAATTTTAGAAAACAACGTAAAATTAAATTAATTTCTGATGTCAAGCGTTATGCGCAATAATTTTAACTTCATTTTGATACCAAAACCATTTCTATCAGTTTAAACGGCGAGCAGGAATCCTCAAAAACCACTTTCGCAATGCTAATCCCCTATGGCCCGCTTTGAAAATCAACACCCTGTATGTAGCATCTGCATGGACATGGCAAGCATTCTGTGATTGATCAAATTTTTGGTTAACATAAAAAATCTAAAGGAAGGAGGATCTTCGTGATCCATTTGGTGAGATATTATAAATTTCTCTTCATTTTCTGGAACTGTTGAAATGAATCGCACCTAGGTAGGATGATAAGGAAATTATTTCCACCTCCCTCGTTAAATCAGCCCAAATCGAAAAAGCAAATAGTGCAAGAATAGGTACGTAACTACCAGAAGGTAAAATTGTTAGGAAAGTAAATCGCAAGTACGCGCCCTAAAATCCAATGAAATATTGAAGCCAGCATATTAGATATTCATAAGGAGAAATCGCTTTAGCTGGTCACATTTCAGTCTTTCGAGAAAGCGGCAACGGCGAGGGCAAACCATTGCCAGATGTCTTTATAAATGCGCTTCGCCCCCATTGAAAGGATGAGCTGACCTACATACAAGACCGGGTGAAATCAGAATCAAACAATAACTCCATGAAAAGACAATAGTAAGTCGCTAAGTATTTCACCAACGAAAATGAAAATTACACCAATCGATAAAGCGAAAAAATAAATGAAGGTAGCCGGAAATACATCATGATCCCGAAATAGCAAGCAGGTGAAAATGCGAAGTGAAAGTTAAGCCGGTGTAATTATAATAGCTAGACACAATGAAAAGACGACAACGCGTCGGCCGATTTGAAGGAAAATTTAGGTAGTCGAAGTTCAGGACAATTCAGTAAGGTAGCCGCGAGGTCAAATCGCTAAGTCTCGTGATTAGGGAAATATGACAAGAAACAAATCACGATATGAGGCAGTGCTAATAAGGTGCATTGTTGCGTGATGTTTAGAAAGCGGACCACCGCTTCTATAAAAGCAGA
Source organism: Malachius bipustulatus (assembly GCA_910589415.1). Classification (NCBI taxonomy): domain Eukaryota; kingdom Metazoa; phylum Arthropoda; class Insecta; order Coleoptera; family Melyridae; genus Malachius; species Malachius bipustulatus. The sequence continues at coordinate 45,440,173 of OU342632.1, read as the reverse complement.
CGTCTTACCGCAGCTCAAGACAGATAGAGATCAGCTTTCGAGCAGGTCGAATCTGACTTCCTAACCCTTTATACGGTACCCAGAGATGGCATATAGCGGACTCCGGGATACCTAATCCTTATCTATACCCGAAAATTCGACCAGAGATGGCATCATAGCGGACTCCGGTCGAATTTCCCTTATCTACCTTGGAAAAACTCCAGTTGAAAACCCGAAAAGGGCAAAACAATCGTTTCACACCAATTTCTAATCACAAACAGTGGCTTTTCGCCACAGAGCAGGAGGCCCGGGTACTCGATGTTACACTGTAGAGTGGTTTATGCAAAATTTTTCTCCCTCCCCAAGACTTATCGAATTCGGAACAAATTTTGACGTTCTTAGAAAAGCTAAATAATTATTTACCTGTTGTTTAGGAATGGGTAAATGATTCTTCGCCAACATTTCTAAAATCTTTTTTGGTTTTATTTTTGTATCGTTTTCGAATAGATTATTGATTTCTGTTCTAGTATGTACGCTTATTTTGGACGGTATATAACATCTCGGTTGGTTACGGAAATTTAAATTCGTTCACTTTTATATAATCCGGTGTCATTGGTCGTAGGTATGAAAAAAAAAAATCCGGACGAAAAAATATTCATTCGATGTCGGATCTCGAGAATAAGCAATCGAAGGAAACTTCCCGTTTCCTTCGAACCTGTTGTTTCTTTCGAACGAAACGTGAGCTTTTATGAAACGTGAGCACCCAGGATTAATTTTTACAATACAAATTGCCTTAAATAAAATGAAGTAAAGAATTCAAAGTAAATATTTCCTATGGTTGGAATATTTTAAAAGTCAAAATAATCCTAATAGGAGTACAAAGGTGAATAATACGTGACTTCAACTTAAATTGCTCAGATTTTCTTGGCCTTCATAGGATCGACCAAATGATGCTTGCTTGAAAAAAAAATTAAGGAAAATACCAAGCAAGGGTCTTACCACCCTTGCTAGTTCACATGTAATGTAATTAGAACTATTACCTAACGGAATGGATAAATAAATCTTGTTTGCTTCTACATTTTTAACAATCTTAGCCTAATAATAATTGTCAATAATTAGACATAGCTACTAAGTTTTTTTGTGCACAAGTTAATAAATCTGCTATAGTCTATGAAAGTAGTAAGTCGATCTACAGGGTTATCACTAACTCGCGTACTTCGAATACAGGGCGATATAGAGCCCATTAAAATTAAGGATATTCTGCAAAAAAAAATGAATCTAACAATTGGTTTTCAACTTACAGAGTTTCCCTCATCCGAGTTTAAAGGTAATTTTTTCAATAACCGTGATAAAAATTAATGAAAAATTCAGGTTATTGTAATATATCTGGAACGGATACACCATATAATTCATCAATTTTTTTTCCACAAAACCTCTTTATAGAGGAATTGAGAATGTTGGAAATTGATACAATACGTAAATCTGAATGAAATTTGAAGTTTGGCAACCGCCTAATCTCAACTTAGAATATAAAATATTCAAATGCCTTCGTTGCTACGGAAATAAAAATAATAACAATATCATCTAACCCGAACTTAATTCACATGTTCAGTGCAGTGTTGCCACCTTTTTTTACAAAAATGGCATAACTTTGGAAGAAAAGAACTTACAACACTGCAGTAAGAAAATTTACCACTCTTAAAAATCTAAGTTTATCGCAGCATGCTCTGAGTGCGCGAGTTACTGATCACCCTGTATAATAATCCATTAATATGATTGAACGATTATAAAATCGGATTCTTTCGTCATCATAAACATAATTTTTATATAGTTACCTATACGTATTACGACATTATTACATTGATGGAATATCAATATTTCTGGAAATTGAATTGGGCCTTAATATACCTACTGACTAAACATCAGAACATAAAAATATATCACATAGGTACCTAACTGGTAAAAATTTTTTTGAATTTTACCAGATATGTCACATTTAATGTGTATTAATAAAAAAAAATTATTAGATCCAAGCAAGAATTTGAACAAATTTATGATCAATAATCATTATTGTTATTGCAGAAATTATACAACTTAATTTCCGACATTATTGGGGGACTTAGTTTAGGTCATAATAATTTAGTTTAGTCAAAACTGACTTGAATAACAAGAAAAATCACTAAAAATTTTTAGCGATGAAACTTAAAATATTTCAAAGCATCCTAGTAGTTGGGTTGGCGATATTTTCTGAACGTAACCAATATTGCACGGCAAAGATAGAAATCGATCTAACGAATGAGAATTCCCTGCATGCTTGTGTAAATTCCATTTTGCAGCATTTTTTTAAAGATACTAAAGCCTCGATAGCTGTAAATATTGATTTCAAAATAAATTTACCAGTTATGCAGTGCCATCTTGACCACAATAATTGCACTCTTATGCTGAATAAAATTAAATTCGCTGATGGGTATATAATCAACTCTTCACGCAACACTTTCAGGAAAACCATCACTAGTCTGGGGGAGAGTAGGAGTTTCAATTCTGATGCTCTATTTCTGATAACTATCGATCATGTTGATGAAGATATATTAATTGATATTCACAAGCTTTATATTAAAAAGGTTGTGTTTATAAAAAATAATAACCATGACGAGATTAAAATATTCTCTTATGACACATTTGTGCATCAGAACATATCTTTAATAAACAGGAGGCTAGAGTTTAATTGTAACTGCAGAAATGAAGATCATCTAGTACACCTCAAACTCTTTCAACAGAAAAGGCCTCAATCATTTCAAAATTCTACCATTACTGTCGGGTGGATGCATACAGGAGCATATTCTAATCTCCGTAACCCTGAGCGACCGTTTGGTTTTCTGGTATTATTATTGAAAGAAATGAAAAACGATTTAGGATTTGAAGTTAGGTATCTAGATGAATTCCCGCAGACTCTCGATGTGAACCTGGATAATTACACTTACGTGTCCACATACAGGGAACTATTGGAAAAGAAATATGATATATTAATTGGAAGTATTTCTACGAGGAGTCCTTCTTTGTTTTTTGACTTTGATTTACCCCATGATTATTTGGAAGACAAATCAATATGGGTAGCACCAGCTGCTAAAAAAATTCTGCCGTGGAAAAAGTTGTTCACTGTAGTGTCTTTTCAATTGTGGTTCATAATAACGATAAGTTTCATAATTCTAACACTTCTGTTATACCTAGTTCATTTGAATACAATCGATGCCTACTTGAGTAAGAACGATGCGGTACTTTATTCCTATCTAATCTTTTTGGGATACCCTTTTGATTATTGTTCAAAGAACTTTTCCGCCAGAGTTTTGTTAACGACATTCATGTTTTTTTCATTGATTATTACAACGTTTTACAAATCAACTTTCACAAGTACCCAGTCAATGATGCTCTATGATAAACAAGTGACAACTTTAGAAGAAGCTTTAGAAGCTGGCTACAAATTTGGCATGATAAAATCACATCTAGTAGACTACTCGTCTTCGACCAAAGAGATCGAACAAACTATTGCCAAACGATATATCCAATGCGACTTTTCAGTTACATGCTTGAATAGAACAGCTTTTAAAAGAGATATGGTGACTACTTACACTTATCAAGAGTTAAGAGCGCTTATACCTTTTTGGTACCTAAATGACGATGGTCGTTCTTTACTTTATCCAATAAAAAACATCGTGAGAGTTTTACAATTCCGAATGATTTTCTGTAAAGGTCATCCAATTTTTAAACCTATGAATAAAGTACTAACTCGATATTATGAATTCGGGATTAAGCAAAAAATTTTGACTCCAAGTTATTATATTGAAATGATAGAGTCAGCTTATAAAGATAGAGCAATTAGTCAAAGTTCCAGAGCAATTAATCTTAACGATATTTATCCTGTATTTTTATTGTTCTTGTTTGGATGTGTCATAGCCTTTACAGTATTTATTATTGAAATTACACTAGCACTTGTTTTCGGAAAAGATATTTAATTTTTCATAACAATTGTTCTTATGCACATTTCACTGAAATTGGTGTCAGGGATGTGTAGAGGGAAATCCCATGAATAACTCCTAATAAAGTCTCATCGATTTCAGGCGCCGCGGGAAGTTAGAAGGTGAGACATGAAGGTACCTTTTGCATACACATTGATCCCTACGTGTTACCATCTCCGAGATATGTGTCGTTGAATTTTTGTTAAAACTTTTGGTTAGTTCGACGAAAAACGTGAAGAGCTTCAAATTTTCCCGCGACATTTTCAATTGTCGCCAGGTCATAACTCATAAACGGTAACCTATTACAGAGACAGGTAAATATAATGTAAATTTACACATTTGAGACGTCGGTCAAAAACGGAAGAAAGAGACTTTTGAGTTCCGACGCCTCACGGGGCCTTAAATTTTATTAGAAATTCTTCAGGGGACCTCCTCCTACACATTCCACAAACTTTTGGAACAACATGATTTATTTCAGCAAAAGATCCTAATTTGAATGTCATGGCATAGTTGTAGCATAAAAATGTTAATGTGAAATAAATAATTTTCAACTTCAATGGGTAATTTCTTATTCTTAGATTTATCGTGAGCGGGCCATTGTGACACATCCACTGCGACCGAAGATCTATTGTGTGGTCTATTCTGGGGTATCCATTCAATTATTATTCCGGAATGTTTTCTGCGAGACTTTTGTTTGCAATGTTTATGTTTTTCTCGATGATCATTACCACATTTTATAAATCCACCATCACAAGCGCTCAGTTGGGAATGTTCTATGAAAAACAAGTGGCAACTTTAAAAGATGCCATTGAAGTTGGTTTTAAATTTGGCTTGACCGAATCAGATTTACTGCACTACTCGACTTCGTCAAGAGAAGTCGAGCGAATTATTGCGAATAATAATTTTGAATGCGACTTTACCAAACATTGCTTGAACAGAACAGCTTTTAAAAGAGATATGGTGACAGTTTTCAACTATGAAGGATTAAGGGCATATTTTGGGTACGTTAACGACGATGGACGTCCTGTACTTTATACTGTGAAAAAAATCGTCAGACCACGAGAAAATAGTGTCTTTCACTTGAGGAGAATCATGCGACAAGTTGTTTCATATAACTGGTTGAATTTAAATGGCTTATGAAAAATATTTTAAATATTTTTACATATTTTCCTTGCTTTTTGCTACTAAACAGACTGTTCCATATTCTTAAAACATTATACATTATGTTGGTGTCTTATTTGTGATTCGTTGGTGATAAACCTTAAAACATTTCCAGTTGCCGTCTGAAGCGACCAAACCCAGACCAGTAATGTTTTGGATTCATGGCGGTGCCTTTTATACAGGATCGAATAGAGTGTCAGAAGCGTATGATCCCACTTATCTGCTAACTGAAGACATTGTTTTAGTGTCCATTAATTATCGATTGGGTGCCTTAGGTTTGTAAGTTGTGAATTATGTGTATAAAATATGAAATGAATATTCTATTCAGATATATTCCTGTCTATTATTTACAGGATTTTTGAACCTGGAAGATACCAGTTTGGGTGTTACTGGAAACGCGGGATTAAAGGATCAAGTGATGGCTCTTCGTTGGGTACAGAAACATATAGAAAAATTTAACGGTGACCCAAACAATGTTACAATTTTCGGTGAGAGCGCTGGGGGTGTTTCTGTTCATTTGTTGATACTGTCACCACTTGCCAAAGGTAGGTACCTACTAATCTTATGTCTGTACAGTTGTGTTCAAATAAAACTGGGACAACTTTTTAACGCAACTCTCAATAATTCCGCTTGTTCATATAAAACTATATGCCGTTCACTTATTATAAAAGAATTGGGTTATGGTGTAGGGTGATAGAAATCACTGGGTATAACCGCTGTCAATCACTTGCTGGAGTTGGGTTATGTCTCTTTTTTATGAGGTTGAAGTTTTATGACAACGAACAGGACATAGTTGCAAAATGGATTCTTGATATTTTTGCTATTCTTCTTATTATCTTTACGTCTTTATGGACTTTTTATTTTGGAACCTTTAGTCACGTTATTTTATGATATTGCAATCTTTATCTAGAAAGCAAACTCGTCAAGTCTAATAAGCTTGCCATAAATTATAACATGAGAAAAAAGTTTTATTGTATTTTGATATCTTAAAGGAACTAATTGTAGCGTTGGCCGGAGTAACGTTGTAACTTACAAATTTTTTGGAGTAATTTTTTCGATTCAGCACGTTTAATTGGGCAGAATGCTTCCACAAAGCTTTAATTGTTGCCTAATTTACCTTAAATAATATTTAAACAATATTTCAAGAATCGCTAAATGAAAAAAACATTCCATTTAATAATGTTGCAAGGTACATTTTTTGAGTCTCATGTAAAAATGTAAGTTACAACGTTACTCCGACCAATGCTGCAATTAAAGGAACTCTTAATTATAAAATAGATCAAAAATTAGTAATTACTTATTTATTATTAAAAAATAGAACATTAGGTATAGGTTACTGAATCGGCCAATCGGCTACGGTCATGGTGATTGGCGATCTTATTATTGGTGATGGCTGTTTGGATCCATTCTGGTAGATCCATGTTTCGTCCAGGTAAAACGAACGTTACATTTTCACTCGAATTTTGATATTGTAAGTATTTTCTTAGAAAGGTAATTTTGGATGCAACGACATGCTTTTGTTCACAAAGAATTTTGCGTCCGTTCACATATTCATATTTATAGCTGAGATATTTAAGAATTTTAAATAAACTAGTTCTCCCCTTTTCAAAATCCAAATGTTTACGTTCGTCTTCCAAAAGTTTTCCTAGAGTAAAATGTTCGTTTTTCAAGTTATATTGCCAAATCAGTCGTTGCGAATCTTTCCGAAACGTAAAATTTTCATGATTATTGTCTGGTTTAGGTCGTCTGCCCAAAGACTTAACTTCAAATTTATCCTGTTTAATTATTGTTTCAATCGCACTTACTGAATACTATAAAAGAGGAAAATTACGTAACATCATTTTATTAGGTGTACACTTAATAATACTTACACCCCAAATGTGTTTTACTTTCAATATGATGACTTGTCGTTCACTTAGGTTGTCATTTTCAGATTTAAATAACTTGAATGCCTTTTTTATACGATTTTTTTCTTCAATCGATATTAATTTCGGCATTATGAAATTTATAATGTCAAAAAATTAATATTTATTTGACAGTTCGAGAAAAATTTGTCCGAATAAAAATTATCCTAGATAATCTACTAAATTTCAATTAGACAACAAGGCTGTTAATCAGCTGAGGCAATTTGAGCGATTTGACAAGTGTCGGTGTTTACTTAACCTTCAATACCTCGATCAGCTGATATTGTCAATCAAGATCTAGGGAGTTTTCATTTTTGTAAACCTAAAAACAAAAGTTCATGGCCTACCAATGCCTTTTTAATATGTGAACGGCATATATAGGTCAACTTTTTTGTTGTGCTGTGTTTGTCGCTTTCAGCCTGTTAGTATAACTTGATTTCATTAAATATTTTATCGATGCTAGACAAAAGGAAATTTTTTCATAATTTATTGCAGCAACAAGAGGTAATTTTAATGTTAATCATAAAGAATAAACTTTAAAATGAGAAATTTAATTTTTATTGTTTGAAATTGTAAATTTTTGACAAATAAAATAGACTGCCCTCTTTGCTAACAGCATGGAAACCAGATGGAAATCATGGAAACATTGTTCAATTTTATAAGCCACATTTTCACTATCTGTCCCAGTTTTATTTGAACAGAACTCTGTACCTATCCCCAGCGGTATTTTTTAAAATAATTGCGTAATCGATTATCATCATCTCATTCTGATGCATATTAACTGTATATCTCCATCCCATTTGGTTTACATATTATTTCGAAAATTATTGGAAAAATAAGTACTCATACGGACTTTGAGGGAGCTAAGCACATGATTATTATGACGTGTAACTTAGAGCCAGAGTCAAGTCAAGGTGAAGCTAGAGGGCCTGTATAAAAAAAAGCGGGGGTAGAAGTTTTGTAATTAAATGTCAATATTTAAGGAGGTGATTTTTGGGTCCATTTTAAGAAGAAATATATACCCAATAATCATCCCCTTAAATATTGACATTCAATTACATAACACCCTGTATAATTCCAATACATACTGTCGTCATTTTATTTGTCAAATTAATTTACAAGTCAAGTAAACAATAATAATTATTAATATAGGATGGGTTTCTTAATAAAATTAAAGTCACTTTCAAATCTAAAGTCTAATTTCACCTTGGTTCTTAACTATAGCTTAAGTCACTTTTAGCTGAAGTGACTTTAAAATTTATTATGAAACTGCCCCATGATGACGTTGCTATTTCAGTACGTGAAATTCCCTGCGGAATTTATCATATGTTATTACGGTAAAGTTTGTAGAAAAATAGTCGTGCGTGACATAAAATAATATCATTTTTCTACGACTGGTCAATAAAACGTTCATTATCCTGCAAACATTCCTCATGCAGTAAGATAATATACGCACATTCGCACAGTCAAGTCAATCACAGCTCAGCCGTTGAAATAATAAAACAAAAATCACGAGTTAGGGCCAATGACATCTTCCGCATCAAATGCAAGGAATCACAGTATCGAAAGTTAGATACGCCTTAGGGTAGCGGGCAGCTAGTCAAAGCGCCAATACTCAAAACAACAGTAGGGAAAACATTTTTGGACACCCTTGCCTATGCCTAATAACATGGTGCCTTATTAAATAATATAATATCTTCAAAGCTGTAGGTACGATGATTTTTGAATTCACTTGAAAGTTTAAATCCTGTCCTAGGCTAATCGAACAGTTCGGTGCCTTTTTACAAGGTTCGAGAATCTGTTAGTCAATGATTTTTCTGCTACCTAATCCCTAGGGTTGGATTGTCTCATGACTGTATGACTGGTTCTTGTAAGCGCCAAGCACTCAAAAATTACATGGAAAGCTGTTTCGTTTTCCTTGTTGTTAGTGGCTCTTCTCTGTAGACGCCTATCTTATGCAGATATATGTTGTCTGAGATGACAGTATCAAATGAGAAGTCATCACTGTCCTGATCTGTGTTCTTTTTAGGTGCAGTATTTCATTGGCAAGGTTTGGAGATGGTTCTCTCAACATTAAAGTGTCATGGTTGTTTCTTGGTGCATGGTTCTAGTTTATTTTGTGTTAGTTTTCTCTCTATCTTAGATATCCCTCCGATTACCCGACACCCAAGAAACTGTTACCTTGTTAAATGTAACCAGATCATTGAGAGTTCCTGGTGCCAGCATTGCTAGATCAGTTTTGTTAAAGTAGGAAAGAGTAATTCCTTTGGAAATCTTACGCACAAAATTTCGCAATTTTTGATATCGCAAATAAGTACATTATTGTGTAATTTAAGATAAAGTCATACTTAAACAAGATATTTGAACAAAAAAAAAGACAGATGGCGAGAAAAATACCTTGTATCTCCCAAATGGAGGAAAAGCAGATTTTTATATAGTTCAAGTCCTCTTCTCAAAATCCGTTTTGTCAAGTAGGGGTCTAGTGCGTGCGGTGGGTTGCCAAGATTTACCCGAGCAATTTCAAAAAACTTTTACAATTTTCAATAAAATTACTGGGGGCATCTAGGCAACCCTCCTCCAAATGAGGGGAAATGTTTTCTTCCGATTGCGCTCCTTACCGTAACCTCCAGTTTAATAATTATTAAACAGGCACAAACTCTGTCTCACAAACTTGACTTCCCTGTCAATTTCCAAGATAAGATTTGCCATTTTATTGATTTTTTCATTTTTTTGGGACTGCTGAAAGAGGTCTTTGCAAGGAGTAAATTGGAAAAAAAATATTTTTTCTCTTTGGGGGGGGGGGGGGTTGCCTAGATCCCCCCTCCCAGTAATTTTACAAATGTCGAAATTTTTTGCAATCGCTCGGACCAACCGATCACCGCTAGACCCCTACTCGATAAGGGGACTCGATCTATGCAAAAGCCTGATTTTCTTCCATTTGAGAGATACAAGTCATCTTTGTCGCTATCTCCCAAACTATACATGTATACATATAAATAGTGACACTTTAATCCTCCAAACAAGAGACAAACATGACATGTGAATTATTATTTTAATGATCTCGCAATTTAGACAGAATTACTAGATTACATTTCTCTATATTCTTGTTAATAATTATTATATTTTTCTCCATAATAAGTAGGTATAACTAAATAAATGTTCAGACATCTACTTTAGGTAAAATATGACAATTTTCAGGACTATTTCATAAAGCAATTATGCAAAGTGGAACTGCCTTTTTCGCATGGTTATTTGCTCCTAGAGGTCCAGATGAGATATTGAAGTGGCTCAACTACACTGGTGGAAGAAACGACAAAGAAATCTTAAATTATCTCAGAAGTTTACCTGCCAAGAAAATCGTGTCTGCTTCGACACTATGTCAAGATAATACGGTATAAAAATTGTATAGCATAAACTGAATAAATGTTTTGCCGATAGATATTGATAAGTACCTACTTCATTCTGTTGAAGATCTTAGGCGTTATAAAAAAAACAGGTAGTTTGCTGTTGGCGTCTCCTGTGTTTAAAGCGTTTTCTTCAATGGGTACGTTCACCTGACGTTAGCCGTTGAATATAAGCGCAAAACGGTTGAGTGTTAGTTGTTGCAACATGTTGGAAATAGTCTGGTTGAGATCGAGCGACATATGACATGTTTCTGGATACGCATTGAAGTTCATTGAAATAATTTCTTTGTCGCTGATCGTATAGGGGCATTCTTACTTCCAACTTTTACAATATATCAGAGTCCGCGTTCGAAATTGACGATTTGCGGCACTTTTCGCATGTCCACAACATACTTTGACTGTGCTGAGCGTGAAATATTTACCACTTTTATCACTTTTCGGTTAAAGAAAAAATAAGAAAATTTTAATTTTTTTTAATTGTATTGATTTTTGGTTTCCTTGATTTTTTAATACCAAATAATACGAAAAAACAATTATGACGGCCATAAAAAAACAAAAGTCGACTATGAAAACTCTGGGATCTAGTTGACTTTGAAAAATTTCTCTATGTCAAATGGGTAGCTGTTGACGACTTATGTAAACCTACAAAAGATAATTAATTTATTGTCAATAATAAAAAAGTTATGACTGAAAAAATAAAATAATATAATTATTATTTCTTTCACATGAAAAAATAAATTACGATTTTTCAGTTTTTCAGGATATTCCAGCAAAGCTTGAAGTTCCCATAAATTTTCTGCCAGATTTTTGTGAAGCATAAAACTGTGCAAATTTTATTTAATTTAACCGACCCTGTATCTTTTACCGTTTCCGAGATCCCAGTAGTGACTAGTGATCATTGAATTTTTAACAAACCTGTGTTCTACTGTTGGATGGTAAAACTTATTTTTCATAAAATTCTTTCCCTATGTACTTAGAAGCAACATAAGAGTTTCTCAATGATTTTCTCTTACAAAAACACAGAGGAATTAATAAATTTTCATGGTATTCCTAAGATCTTCAAAAAAAAAATTCCAGCATATGAAGTAGGTACTTAACTATACGATATTAAAGTCCCCGAAAAAATAATTTTTATAGATGACCTTTTATATTGAGATTTATATTGTTTTTAGCCCACTCGACTAAATAGCATAAGATATAATGTTCCGATTATCGAAAAACCGTCACCTGGAGCTTTTATAACAGAGTTTCCAGAAAATATAGTAAAATCTGGAAACTACAACCATGTTCCCATGATAATTGGATTCAACTCGAATGAAGGTTTGGTATACCAATTTTTGCACAAAATTACACCATGCTCAACGTATCCCGCAACCGACTTCATAACTGAGTTTGAGCGTCGTTTAAACTTACCGTCGGATGAGCAAGAAAGGAGAAAGCTAGCCGAAAAAGTAAAGACGATGTATAACTTTAATTCTGAAAATGATTTGGAAAAGAATTGTCTGGTATGTATTTTCATTCTAATAATTATTTCAGACTAGTGTTAATCCTACTTTTATCTATTACTTATTTATTTTTTCGACTCTTATTGAATAATATTCCCATTATTAGAGCTTTTTTATTAATTATGAATGCTATTATTCATAGGTATTGAATTATAGTTCATAATACCCGGCTCTTGTTCAATCACAGCTAATAGCAATTCATAATACCCGCTCGTGGACCAATGTGTTGTAAATTTGATAAACAGAGCAAAGCTGTGAATAAGAACGGTAACTGACCTTTGTCAGAATCCACAAGTGAGTAGTCGGTACTCCGTACTGGAAGTTGTTCCCAGCAATAAAATAAAATAAAAAATTTTTCTTAAAATTGTTTTTTATATTAATGTATAAAAGAATAGAAAAAGCATAGTATTACATTCGCGATTATGGTCATTATTCACTTGATGATGACAATTCCATTCGCTAAAGCTAGGGCATAATCATCATCCCGTGAATGATAGCTTCATAATCAGACTCATATAATAATATACCTACACCATCTAAAATACCTAATTCCTAATAAGGGAAATTAATATGATTATTCCCGTTGTTCGATAAGATTCAATTTTCTCTATCTCTTCTACAACTGTTTTGTCTCAATTTTTATTTTTAATATTTTTTTTCAATACCGATTCTTATTATTACTTCTTCTTCAAGTGATGACTAATTTTACCATTCCAGCTAACAGGAGACACATTCTTCATTCATCTGATTTGTCGAACTGTAAAATTTCACCTTCAAACAACAAACAAACCGATTTTCTTTTACCAAATGTCCATAGAAACAGAACTAAACGTGGCCAAAAAAATATTCACGGCAACTTGGTACATAACTAAAAGTATTTTACTATGTTTGATCTCGTTTTTTGGAAACAGCTTCATGGCTTCCATATTCAGGATGATCGAGGGATTATTCAGTCACACCAAAATGAAAGGAGCCTCTCACTCAGATGATGTGTTTTATTTATTCAAAAGTATCATAAATCCATACATCAAAAAAGGCAGCATCGAAGAAATCGGAATGAAAAGGTTCGTGAAATTATGGACCAATTTTGCTAGAGATGGCAATCCCACGCCTGATAGATATGATGACTTACTTAACATCAAATGGCCGGTAACAGATAAAAATCTAACTTACTTGAACATCGATAAAGAATTGAAGATTGAAAAGCAGCCTTATAAAGAAAGAATGCAATTTTGGGAGGAAATTTATGATCGTTTTGGATAATTATTAATAGTTTCTATGTTCTCTTATATTTTATTCATCATTAATGTTACCTTATTAATTATTAATAAAGTTAATGTTAACTATTTATTTATATTATTTTTTGTGTTTAATGGTTTATATTATACAAGATCCGCCAAATTTTCGCATTCAACAATTATTATAATGTCAAATTTAGGCAACAAAAAACACGTTTTGACAATATTTTCTATTATTTTTATTATTTGTCATTTCTTAAATAGCTAATTTATTGTGAATATGAGAAAATTTAAAAAACTCAAACAAGCTGTGACAAAAAATATTTCAAAGTTTCTGCTGCTCAACAACAGGGTAATTTTTTAAACGTACCAGGACGTTTGTATAAACGGACCAGGATGTATAAAATAAGTGTGCAAAATTAAAATTTCTAATTCGTAGGAAGAAATTTTACCTATTTGTAAATTTGTTGGTCTGAGGTGTAACCTCCAACCCCCCTGGCCTGGTGATCTCTAGAATTTCCCCTCCCCCTTTTTCTTGGTAGGACCCTTTTTTGTTGTGTGTGTCGTCTTGTAGCACCCAGTGGTTCGTAAAAATGGGGTCGCAGAGATTTTGTTGAGAATGGGAAATAAAACAACGTAATTTCAAAACACCTAATTTACTGCCTTTTCCTAATTTAATTATTTACAATTCAAAAATGATTATGAAATTCTATGTTATTTATTTACAATTTTTATTTAATTATTCAATTTATTTAATTCATTTCTTCAAGATTAAAAATTCTAATTTTATGTTGGTACAACCTGTTACCTGCAGTTCAAATACAACCCAGTCGCTTTATGATTTGTTTGTTTTGTGGTTTTGTTGCGTGAATTGGGTCTGGTGCCTGGAGCTGGTTTATGGGCCTATTGTTGTCCTTTTAAATTGCACTCTCACTTTCTTACCCCCTGTTGTTGAAGCGTTATTCGTTGTAGAAGCGAGGTTGTCAGCTTGTGACAGTTGTAGGACATCAGAGTTTTATTTTTATCTTCCCGAGCTAATAAGATGCAGCAAGGCGTTATAGCCAGGTGCTTCGATCTTTGCCTGTTTGAAGATTGGAAGGCGGTTTAATCCGCGCTTCCCGATGTGTTTCGATTGGTATCCTTACGACAGGATGGGTGGCGGTGGCTAATTAGATGACTGTTTAGTAATTCAAATACAGAGGCAAGACCGCGAATCTCCCGGACCTGTTTCTGTACTGAGATAACGATTCTTGACCGAAAAGCCAATACACTGACCCTTCTCAACCCTAAGAGAATGCCATACACGTACCTTGAACGTGCCGTATTTTCTTGCATACCCTGCTGGCCATGGGACAAGACGGACTCCGCTCAGTATATTTTCCCCTATTATAATGTGTGTGTGTAGAGAGAAAAGATGCACCAGCTTCGTGGTAGTCCTGTTATCGGTACAAGGTCAATTTCGAACTTATGATTTTCGGTACAATTTCATTGTGAAATTGTTCGATTGTCTTGTTTCTATATTGCCTCACTCGACAGTACATCTAAAAAATTCCCAATCAAATTACTAGCTCGTGATAATAAAAAGTACCCTGATTTCCTTGATTTCTCGAATGCTCAAATTTTGTGGATTTTGTGGTTTTTGAAAATGAATTGAATATTTTTCAATTCGTGAATTTTTCTGAATTTTAATTTGATTTCTTTCTTTGTGAATTTTGAGACTTTTGACTTTTCTAAAATTTTAAAAACCCTTCCTTAATTTAAAAGTTGTCGTGAAAATTGCGGAGACTGTTTCTTATGAATCAAAGAATAATTTAAAAGTCGGGGTTAAGTATTTGAACTGCTGATATCGTCGTACGTCTGGCTCCTCAAGAACGCAGTCTGGATACCTGAGACAAAACGAGAAAATTTTCAGAGGCAGTAAACTTATAAAGATAAAACTAAGCTTTTTATTTACAAAATTTGAAATTGTGAAAATTTACTTCACCTGTAGAATTGATGGCCCCTTGGGTTAACAGGGCGACAGGTTCCGGTTCCTCTAGGGCATCGTCGTAGTAGAGGTGGCTAGGTGCTGCAATTGGACTCGGGTCGGCTATGGCGGGCGGCATGGCAACAGCGTGCTCGATTCTAGCTGGACGGCCTCGTGTTGACTTCCGGACAATGGGGACGACTGGCGGTATTTTCAACTTGCGTACTTTCTGCGTAACTGACTTGCTGGGCACGGGCTGCGGCTTTAGTGGTTTTCGTGGCATTTTTGGAACGAGTAGGTTAGGTAAGATTTCCGGGCAATTTCTTCAACCAGAAAGGGTTAGGTAATATTTCCGGGCAATTTCTTCAACCAGAAAGGGTTAGGTAATATTTCCGGGCAATTTCTTCAACCAGAAAGGGTTAGGTAAAGGAGTAGTCTACGATCAGGAAGCTGAATCAAGACTGACTTCTCGCGCTGAAATCTCTGCCTGTATTTATAGTAGACGGTCAACCCTTGTCTTCGTGGTCTATTGTGTCTATTTAGGTCAGCGCTTTCACCCGTTCGTTCCTTTATCCAATGACTCGTTATGGTAGATTTCCCTGCTTTCCTCTTATGTGAACTAAATGGTGGATATGTCATTTGATTAAACTGCTTTTCCTTTATATGGGACATTTTTCGTCGTGTTTCTCTATCACTGGTATTAATGAAGTTCCCTTTGTATTTTATTTAATTTCCGGTCATCTGTTTAGGCGAGATTTAGTTTAAATCTTTGGATATTTTCACCTCACTTTTCTTCTGATAATCTTTCTTCACGTGATTTTAGGTAATAGGTACTACCTTGTTGTGGAGTTTTAGAGAAAAATTATTCACCCCGGGGCGTTAGGTTTCAGAGGTCTTTTCTAGTGACACTAAAACTGATGCTGCTTCAATGTTGTTGGTCCGATGTGCGCGGTATTCACATGAGCTTTTGACATTGTTTGATATTGTTTGGTGCAATAGATTTGAAGGATCCTGTATACGAATCAATAGGGGTGAAAAAAAATTGTTAAATTCTTTACTAAATTTAATTAATAGTTAAGTATTTGAGACGTTGAAAAAGTCGATGTGACAAATTTTGTATTTATCCTGTTGGATTCCCAAGTTGGATGAATAAAATTAACGGATAAATTCCACTATTTTATTAGAAAAACACCAACTTTACACATTAATTAAATCTGTAAGTCTTACTTTATTCTAACCGTAAACGTAACAAGAAGTAGAATTGTGACTGTCTATTGCTGTAACTGCTGTAACTGACTAGATTCTTCTCCTCCTGGACTCATATAACATTTCTTATCATTCGAGAACTAATTACTTATTAATTTCTTATTTCAAGGGTCACTCGATGTTAAAGTCCAGAAAGGACGGAAAAATAGGATGACATCTTAATTGATAGTAAACATACACTTTGGATGATGTAAACAACTTTGTAACAGTAAACATAAGAATTATTCTAAACAAGGTGATTAACTAATTATGTTATTATATGACTAAAGTATTACTTATATTGATTAGTACCTTATTATTAAAAATACATAATTATTTATATTAATATTATATACGTGACTAATCATAAAAGTTCTAAGTATAATACATAAAATATTCACGAGAGTTCTAGGTATACAACACCTCTCCCCTTAAAACTAATGACAATAGAATAAAACTTGTCATTAGATTGGAGTCGTACTTTTTCTGCTTGTAGAACTTCTTAACTCGTAAGTTCTTCTTGGTTGATGTGTCGTACTCTTGGGTTTCATAAACACAGTTTGTTCATCTTCTTCTGCAGGTGACTTTGTTCTGATTTCTACTAGTTCATGTTCATTGTCGAAGATTACAGTTTCCCTGGATCGATGATGATAGTCTGAAGCGAAATTACAGTTGACGAAATTTTTTATGAGTGGTGGTACCGTTACCCCATTGTTGTTTTTAGTGAAACAACATAGTCTTCGCAGAGTTTTTCCGCAGCCGAACCAATTGCAGCAGTTTCCACAAAGAATAATGAAGGTCAGGGCTCCCAATACTGACAATAAGATCGTATACCATTTATAATGATGTGCGTGTATTGGATTTTCTAGCTGAGCCGTGATTATTCGATCTAGTTCGTCTAACTTGTTGTCGGCGTACTTCAATTCAGATAAGTCCACATTTGTAAACTTGATCGGCTTGAGTTGAGGAGTCTGTAATCTGCTCGTATCCTTGATGATGCAACAGTCATCTTCGATTATGCTGATTCCAGGAATCACGTGGGAAATGTTGTGTTTCTCTTCATGGTTTCCTTCAAGGACGTACAAGTTGGTATATCCTTTGCATTCTTTGGATATTTCCAATAATCCGCTTCCAATGATGTCAACATCTTGAACGTAGTTGTTGCAGACCAAAGTGACGGTAGTTGGTTCTGGTACAACATAGAGCCATTGGTTGTTGTTCAGGTAATGCCATGTTTCAATAATTGCATAAATGGTTTTCGTGCGACAATTTGTAGGAATATTGTCGGAATGGGAGGTAAGTAAAGAAACCTCGCAGTGATGTTGTTCAGCTCTTCCGGTGACGTGTAATCCCTTACAGATGTACTGACTACTCGAAAACTCAATACATTTCGTCAAATCGTGCATAAGGACGAAATGGGTTTTGGAGATGGAAAGGAGTAGGAAGTTTTCCTGAGGTTGTATATAAGAATAGTAGGATAAATTTTTATGTTGGATTGGTAGGGGTATCATTTCATAAATGTTAAACCTATTTTTATTAACTAAAGGTATTTTAATAGCAAAAAAGATCAATCCTCTGGTGACAAAGATTTCTAGATCAACTATTTTGTAAATGACATGTAGGTGCTCATAGTCAGGTGTTACAGGTAATTCGAAATCGCCTTTGTAAATAGACATTTCGTCGAAGAGAATCCTTGGCGTTATTATTAGAGGTGAAAGGATTCCGTGTTTGCCTAAATTAACGGCTTCGATATATTCGTTACCATGAGCTAAAATTTGATTAGCAAGAGTAGCTAACGTAAGAGTATGTTGCGTTATCAGGGTTTCTAATTCAAGATTATTAATGGAGTTAGACGTTCCTGATATGAAAGAGTTTATAGTTTTTAAGTTTTCATTCAACCTAAATTTTAAAGATTTTATGTAATCATCGTAATTATAAGTGAATTCTGGTTCCCTAGTGATAGAGGAAGGTAGGTAGGCGGAGTGACCAAAAAGTAATTCATAAGGAGTATAATTGGTAGATTTATGTACGGAAGTGTTATAGCTAAACATCGCGAAATCTATGTATTCATCCCAGTCGGTCTGGTAGGAATTAATGTAATGTTTTAGGTAATCTTTTAAAGTTAGGTGGGATCTTTCTAGGCTACCATTTGATTGTGGATGATAAGGTGTGGAGGTCAAGTGCTTTGTTTTGAAGAGGTTTGTTAATTCTTTCATGAGATCTGACATAAAATCTGCACCTTGATCAGATAAAATCGATTTTGGAATACCGAAGTATACGAATAGTTTGACTAAGCTCTTAGCTACAGTTAAGGCTTCATGATTTGGGATAGAAACTGCCAAACTATATTTTGACAAATCGTCTTGTGCAGTAAGTATAAATTTATTTCCAAGTTCAGTCAGGGGCAATGGACCTACAATGTCGATAGCTAGTCTGTCAAAAGGTTTTTCAGATGTAGTAGTTATTTGCATCGGTTGTTTAGTAGGTCTAAAATTTGTCTTATTAATTTGACAAGAATGACATGTCTTTACATGGGCTCTGATATCTGATTTCATCGAGGGCCAATAATACATTTTTCTTATTTTGGAATAAGTCCTATTGAATCCACTGTGACCAGCTAATTTGCCATTATGATTTTCTTCAAGAATTTTCTTTATTTCTTCTCGCGTTTTCGGAATGATTTTTTCTGAACTAAATATTTTTATATCATTTTTTGGAAAAACGAATTTTAACATTTCAAATATCATAGGTTGCCTTGATTTATTGATTGATTTCGGGTTAACGAAAGTGAAGCTGTCTGATTTTACTTCCTTTTTCAGGTGATTTAAACACTTAAATAGATTTTTATATTCAATTTTATCGAAAAACATATTCGTTGGATGTAGAAGATAGAGAGTTTGATTATTCTTGTTTTTCAATTTACTGAGTTCATCTATAGATGGTTTGATTTCGGAGACATCAAAATTTTCTTTAACGAATTCAGAATGAGCGTTGTTTTCATCTAAATCGCAAGACCATGGAATTACGATGTTACCTCTGATTTTATCGATGGGAGTGTTAATAAAATCATAATGAATTATGTCTTGATTTTGATAATGATATTTTATGAAGGCATTATAATTCGAAGAGTCCGTGAAATTTAGATTTATTTGGCTATTTACATTATCAATCGGAAGTCTGGAAAGTCCGTCTGCGTTAGAATTAACTCTACCGGCTTTATATTTTAAATCGTACTGATATTCACTAAGTCTAAGTCTCCAACGTACTAACTTCGATGAAGGATTTTGGCAATTGAACAACCATTGCAATGACTTATGATCGGAGTAAACCGTAAATTTTTGACCGAAAAGGTATGGTCTAAAATGTTCAACTGAATTAATCACTGCTAAAAGCTCTTTTTCAGTGGTCGAGTAATTTTGTTCAGCTTTATTTAGCGTTCTTGAATAATATGCGATAGGTAAATCTTTCCCATCTATTTCCTGAGCCAAAACACTTCCTATTCCAACATTAGAAGCATCACAGGTGAGAGAAAAAGGCTTATCGAAACTCGGATACTGTAGAATAGGAGTGGTGGTTAATTTTTCCTTTAAAGTTTGAAACGCTAATTCTTGATCTTGTGACCACTCAAAATGAGAGTCATTTTTCAAAAGCGAAGTTAGCGGTTTGGCGATAGTTGAATAGTTCGGAATAAATTTCCTATAGTATCCGGTCATTCCGAGAAAACTTTTTATCTCTTTTACGTTTTTTGGTTGTTGTAACCGGTTAATGCATTCGACTTTCTTAGGATTAGGAGAAACACCTTTATCCGAAATTACATGACCTAAATATTCCACAGATTTTTTTAGAAACTCACATTTATCAGGTTGAAGTTTCAAATTATGCTCTCTAAGTTTTGAGAAAATGTTTTTTAATTTTCTATTGTGGTCATTTAAATTCGACCCGTAAATTACAACATCATCTACGTACACAAAACACTGATTACTTGTGAGACCTGAAAGAACGGAGTTCATCATTCTTTGGAATATGGCAGGTGCGTTTTTTAACCCAAAAGGCATTCGCGTGAATTCGTAATGACCTTGTGGTGTGCTGAAGGCAGTTTTAGGACCATCTTTCATATCCATAGGAATCTGATGAAATCCGCTACAAAGGTCAAGTGTAGAGAAATAAATGGCGTGACCAAGTTGGTCTAGTATATCTTCGATATTGGGCAACGGGTAAGCGTCACCTATAGTTTTCTCATTTATTTTTCTAAAATCAACAACTATTCTCCACTTTTTTGTACCTGATGCGTCTTGTTTTTTCGGTACAACCCATAGAGGACTACACCATGGACTTGTAGAAGGTTTAATAATGCCCTGATCAAGCATTTGTTCAATTTGTTTTTCAACTTCGTTTTTATGTACAGCAGGTAGTCTATAAGTTTTAGTTTGAGTTGGGATTTCATCTAGCGTAGGAATTGTTGCAGATGCTGCCTTAGTTTTCGTTAATTTATCAGTATTAAGATGAAATATGTCATTAAATTCGTGGCAAATTTTATAAATAGAATCGCGTTCTTCTTCGTTTAAATGTTCTAACCGAAGACTTTTGTTAAGGGTTAACATACGATTATCAAAATTATTTGTATCAATATCTGGAGCGAGTTTAAAAATTGAACTTGTTTGAGGTAGTTCGTGGACTTGAAAGGAAGGTATTGGAATCGTTATTCTAGTATTAGATTTATTTATGACAGTTATGAGACTACTATTGTCATGAGAAATAGGAACAATTGCGTTCGGAAACATGAGTGACTCATGTGAGAAGTCGCTGGAAAAGATAATACCTTCTCTTAGTTTCTGTGGGTTAATTACCTTAATTGGCACAACGGTCTCTGTTCTAGGATTCAGGGAGATTGAATTAGCGATTTGCGATTGAAGAGTATTACGAAATAGTGGAATTGAAAAAGGAATACTCTGAATAGACATAGTAGATTTGGAATAATCGATTTTGCATCCCTGAGAACGAAAAAAGTCATCTCCAATGAGTCCGTCGAAAGGTATATTGGATTCTGAATTTATGACCTGGAATTTTGTTGGAAATTTGAAACCATGCAGGTCTAGATTTAGTGTAGTTTCACCTTGAGTGAGAATTGGAGCATTTGGAGATAATCCATTTAGAGTTATCTGAGTTCGATTAGTAATGTCGAAATGATTTAGACTAGATGATTTTATTAATGATATTGAGGCTCCTGTGTCGACTAGGAATTTTAATATTTTATCTTCTTGATTGGAATTTGAACATTCGAAAATTACGTAGGTAAGATCATTCGTTTGAAGATAAATATTGGAGATTGAAATAGAAGGACTAGGACTAGAAGTTTTTAAAGAGTCAATTGTGCAAATTCTTGAGTTGCTTGATTCGTGAAATCGGGAGGTTCCCGGGTTGTCTCGGCCATTTGAAAATTTGCATTTTGAAAATTTACCTGTCTATTTGAATTAGTGTCTGACCGTGAATTAGATGAGTTTGAACCCGTTCGTTGAGTTTGTGAGTAATGATTATTAGTAGGATGAGAACCGTGCCTAGAATTATTATACTGTCTTTTTCGACATTCATCGATGGTATGACCAAGTTTTTTACAATATCTGCATTGTTTATTATCATGAGAGTTGCTAGTATTACCGTTAGTGTACGATTTCCTGTCAGAAGGTTGATTAAAATTAACAAAATGATTTTTGCCTGAATTATTATAATTAGGATTCTTATAATGATTTTGTTTTTGATGACGGTAATTATTGCTTTTAAAATTACGTGGCGTTACCTTTTCTTCGGCTACCGCGGCTGAAAAAGCTTCGTTAATTGTCTTGAAATCTCTGTACCTCAGCATTATTTGCGAAATTTGCGGAAGTGAATGATAAACAAATCTATTGAGCGTCATGTCATTGATCATTACTAGTCTACCTTTTAATAACGTTTCGTCAGTTTCGGTTGCGTGAATCGTAGCTAAAACACGTGAAGAGATATCCTCTAACCTCTGATAATATTGTGACACCGTTTCATGATGTCCTTGCCTGACATTATTTAAATCTTCTAACAATTGATCAAATGATTTTTTGTCTTGATATAAATTTATCAGAAGTTCGGATATTTCTTCCCATGTAGTTAAGTCGCAATGAATATCGATTTGTTCGCGAGCTTTTCCTGTTATTCTACTTTTAACGAATAGTAATAGTGGCAATATTTGATCTTGTTGAGCGAGTTCGAATACTGAGTCAACCTGTTTTATAAAGCTCCTAAGTTTAAATCTGTCACCATCGAATTTTTCAGGAATTAACTTAATGAGAAAATCTAATGATAATCTTTCTCGAGTAATATTTTCAGTAGTATCATTATTAGAGTGAATGGTTGAAGCCGTTTGACCATTCGTAGTAGAGGAACTAGTAGGATTATTTGGTGGAGTCATAATAACGTGGGTATAATAAATGCAGAATGGAAAAATATAAAGAATAGTTTGATATGGAAAGGCACAAAAATAATTTATAATATGAGTTACAGATTAGGGCAGTGGTATGGGTTTAGGATATTTATGCACACAATTTAGCAAAATGTAAGAGAATCAGAGTATCAGAATAATTAGTAAAGGACTTACGTTTGGTTTTCTTCGCTTCTCAGCTGGGCTGATACCAACGCTTCTTTTTAAGTTTCCAAATAACTTAAATTGTAGACGGAAGTCGCAGGTGGAAGAGAGATATCCTGTCCGCAGCGCCAATTTTGTGTTGGATTCCCAAGTTGGATGAATAAAATTAACGGATAAATTCCACTATTTTATTAGAAAAACACCAACTTTACACATTAATTAAATCTGTAAGTCTTACTTTATTCTAACCGTAAACGTAACAAGAAGTAGAATTGTGACTGTCTATTGCTGTAACTGCTGTAACTGACTAGATTCTTCTCCTCCTGGACTCATATAACATTTCTTATCATTCGAGAACTAATTACTTATTAATTTCTTATTTCAAGGGTCACTCGATGTTAAAGTCCAGAAAGGACGGAAAAATAGGATGACATCTTAATTGATAGTAAACATACACTTTGGATGATGTAAACAACTTTGTAACAGTAAACATAAGAATTATTCTAAACAAGGTGATTAACTAATTATGTTATTATATGACTAAAGTATTACTTATATTGATTAGTACCTTATTATTAAAAATACATAATTATTTATATTAATATTATATACGTGACTAATCATAAAAGTTCTAAGTATAATACATAAAATATTCACGAGAGTTCTAGGTATACAACAATCCCTTGAAAAAAAAATTCTCCACTTAGTCGACTCCAAAAAATCTCATGTAGTACAAGCGGTAGGAAATTTGAGCTGGAAACATACTCTACCTCGCTGCATTTTTGCATTCGGTTTTAAGCCTCTATCAGTGTCCCAAATGCACAAAAGCCTACAATTTTTGCTTTGCGGGGATAGGCGGCTAAGAGAAGGTTTCAAAATTTGTTTTCCAATTTTCTCTGATTGTATTATAGCTACGACAAAATTATTTATACCAATCTGGATGGCGCGCCGAGCACTACAAGTTTTCTCATTATGGCTTTCGTCGTAACTGCAACGGTTACCGATTGAGGAGCGTGGCAAACTTTATTGGAGAAAAATTATTTTTTTTTTATAAAAATGACCAATAATAACGTGTTTTCATTATTTGTAACCATTAACACTATTTTATTAACACCATTAGCACTGGGTTTATTATTTCTTAACGGATTATAAGTCCTGTGAATTTGAAAACAAGAATTGGTAGGTACAAAAATACCTACTGTAAATTAGGAAATATCCGCATTCTGTAAATAGTAATATGTATTTATGTATGCTTCTGTCGTATTTTTTATACATGAAGTTACATAGACATTTTTCACACATTAAATTACAATATATATTTCCTGTGGACTCTTTTATATACCACCATAGCACCATAGAGGTAGAGTCAAGTGAAACCGTTGAAGTGTTAGGATCTACCTATGAGGATTTGATCCCCCTTTGTTAAGGGGTATTAGGTATTACCTCGCGGCAGATAAAAGTATCCGAAAGTTCTAGACTTCCTCTATTCTACAGGTTACTCCAAGAATCTTGACTTAACAACACCACTTAATAACGTTGAACGGAGGACATAAAAGTCCAAATATTTAATAAATAACAATTTTTATTACCCTTTTTTATGTATATTACCATCGGCATTTCATTAACCTTTATTAACGTTATGAAGTGATAGGTAAAATTATCACAGAATGCTTAAAATAGTACAAAAACGTTGTATATGGTCAATTATTTAATAAAAAAATTACTCAAAAAAGTTTTCCCTACTCCCAATCGGTAACCGCTGCAGTTACGACGAGCTCGGTCCGCTCTCCTCGCCGGAATAATTAATGTGGTCGTATAGTTATAACACAAGCCGAGAAAATTAAAAAAACAATTTTGCCTTTTTTAGGCCTCCACGTAAGGTAAAAATTGTAGACTTTTGTGCATTTGGGACACTGAGAGATGTCCATATGCAAAAATGCAGCGAGGTAGAGTATGTTTCCACATTAACATAGGGAAAATCTCCCTGCCGCCTGTACTAATGTGCATGTTTCTTTTATTCAACCTACATAAAGCAACATTTGGCTTTGTCTCTACTCCAATATAAAAACATCTTTACCCCCATTTGATACTATACGTAAGTATAAAATGAACTTGAATGAACTTGAATGAACTTGAATGAACGTGAAAAATGAATTGAAAGTGAGGTACCTGTGTACATTTTCAGCTCCTGCATTTCGGTAAATTCAGTGAGTTTTTGTCTGAAGTAATTGTAGTGCTTTACATCATCTTGAAGCATATTTCTCAACCTGTAATCTGTAACATTTGTTTCTTCCACATATAAGTAAGTTTATCTATTGGGAATATATTAAATACCAGGTTATTAATACGACAGTCATTGTGAATTGCTGCCTATCTCGCTTGGAGACTTTTTGTGTGGTGCGATATCATTTCCTGATAGCCATGAGGCCTGGCACTGTGGATTTGTTTATTTCTGTGCCTACATTACTTCTGCGAGTTCCAGGAGGCTGAGTACTGTGGATTTTACATATTTTGTGTGTCTACATTATTGCAGCGTTTGTTCTTCTGTTGGCGTCTGGTTAAAATGAACCAGTGTGTTAATTGCGGCCTTGTTGGGAAACCTAGCAGTCTACAGTGTGATGTTTGTCAGGGATCCTTACATCACACTTGCGTGGGCCTTTCTGAGAGCGAGGTGAAGATGACTCGAGCGAAGTCAAAGTCTTTCAAAGTTGTGTGCAACTCCTGTAATGGCAATTTGTCAAGCTATAGGGACATGAAGGTTCTCATCAATAATTTGCAGCAGGAGTTCGCTGGTTCCTTGAGGAGGATCAAGGACGATTTTGATTCTCAACTGGCTGATATAAGATCTAGTATATCCCAGAGTAACTCCGACATCTTTGAAGAGGTCACTCAGGAGGTGTTTGAACGGCAAAAACGTTCCAATAACTTGATTGTCTTCAATTTACCTGAACTGCCAAGTTCTTTCTCCAGGGAGCAGCGTATTAGAGATGAGAGGACGGAGATTATCAGTGTTTTGGGAGTTGTCGACCCCGAGAACGATTTTTCTGGTGTCACAGTTGAGAGATTGGGTCGATACAGCCCGCAGGAAGGTTCACGAGCCCGACCAGTGAGGATTAGACTAAGAGATGAAACTCATGTTCTCGGCGTCATCCGAAATCGTCATAAATTAAGGAAGATTCAGTTCTGTTATCATTACCACCGATAAAACACCCAAGCAACAGGAATCGTACAGGCGCTTGAAGGCCGAGATGATGGAGAGGACTGCCAACGGGAGGAGGGACTGAGGATTCGGTATGTGAATGGTGTTCCTAAGATCCTTCATTTAAACTAAATACTTCACCCATTTTGCACTCTACAATAATACATCTTCTCTATCAGAATGTGCGGGGACTGCGATCCAAGACCGACACCTTTTATACAGGTGTCTCTATTTGTGATTGTGAAATTATAGCTCTTAGCGAAACCTGGTTATGTCCTGCAATAAGTAACTCAGAACTATTTGCTGATGGTTATACTGTGTTTAGAAGAGATAGAGATTTCGCTCATGTGTCCTCATCTAGGGGGGGTGGCGTGCTACTGGCGGTTCGAGATCGCTTCAAATGTGTGCAAATTGATCTTAGTGATATTTATTCTGTCTTACCGTATATTGATATCGTCGGAGTTAGGATTTCAGCAGAAACTATTGGTTCATTTTGTACCTTCGTAGTTTATATCCCGCCCTCAACATCTGTCCGTGATTATGAACTGTTCCTTGAGCTGCTTAATAATGTTGAGGCTGTTCATGGTAGCAGTCATTATTGTCGGTGATTTCAATGTACCCAACCTAGCTACAGATTCAGGGAGCAGTATTACTCGTAATATAAATAATTTTAAAGAATTTAACAACTTCATGCAACACAACTGCATTCCTAATAAATTTGATCGCATCCTGGATCTGGTTTTTTTCTAATATAAATTGTAGTGTGGAGAGATCACTTCAGCCTCTTGTGGACGAGGACGGTCATCATCCAACTATTGAGATTGCGTTTGGGGTCGTTGGCGGGCATCAGACTAATTTTGTAACAAATCAAAACACCCAGTCTAGTTTCAATTTTAAAAAAGCAAATTATCCCCTACTTTACAGTTTACTAGGTGAAGCTGATTGGGAGGATCTTCGAGGTGAGCACGATGTTAACAAGGCCTGTGCTATTTTCTATAACACTTTGTACAATATCTTTGAAATGTCAGTGCCAAAAACTAGGTCGTATTCTAGACGGCGATTTCCTCCCTGGTTTGACCGCGAGGTCATTTCCTCTTTACGCTTGAAGCATGCGGCACTCAGGAAATATAGGAGGTATAAAAATCCTTACTTTTATGAATTGTTTAAGACCCATCGCACTATCAGCAAAAATTTAACCAGAAAAGCTTATGAGGCCTACTTAACAAACATCGAATCTCTCATTATTAGAGACCCTAAGAAGTTTTGGGAATTTACGCGAAACAAGAGAGGTAGCACCAGAATCCCTGGATTAATGAAGTTCAATGATCTGGAGCTCTCTACTCTACGAAAATACATACCCAGTCAGTGTGTGTAAATTAAAACAAAATAAATGCTATGTATAAACATTCCGTCCATAAAAAAGGAACTTATTTTAAGTAAACAAAACTCTGAGCACAAAATTAAAAATAAAATCATAAAGGGTAGGTACATTAAGCAATATCGTAATAATTGTAAACAAATAGAGCAATTACAATAAAAATATTATTGAGCTGGTAACAAACATAATTTTTTCAATAGACGCTCAAAAACTCCTGTAGCAGTTCGAACCTGTACGCGCCACACGCGGAACACTATCCTTTTCCTGATGGAATTCTAAAATTCGCAACAGTTTCCATGAAAGAGGAGGTGATGAATCGTCTTTGACAACAACTAAAGCGCCTACAGGAGGAGGAGCCTGTGAGATATTCCATTTATGGCGTTGCTGAAGTGGAAGCGTGATCACGATCCATCAAAGATCTAAATGGATCCTTGAAATAAAAAATCAGACATTTTTAGCTCTAAATCTAGTTCAATTCAACACTGTTAAGAATGGTAATGATTGCACTCTGAATCTTCTTCTATCTGATTCCCCCCTTACGTCCCTAAGTCCCTTACCCCCCTTTCCACTAAAGTCACTAATTCTCCTGCCTCATCTTCATTCAACTTTAAACTTGCAGACGTTCCGGGCTTATATGAACACCTTTCTTGCATTAACTGGAATTTTTTAATGGGTCCTTGTACAGATGTGGACGCTACCTGTGATTTATTTGATTCTGAACTGCATATGCGTTCGAAATATTTGTACCAAAAACGAGGCCTTCTTAAAAAAATGAGTACCCTCCTTGGTTTACCAGGTCTTTTCTTTAATTTGGGCGTCTTATAAGGCATCGGCATCCCTAAAGGGAGATATTGCGCGGGCATATCAAAACTTTATTTCTCAGGCATATTAGGAACATCTTTTTGGGGATCTTGGAGGGTTTTGGTCACCTGTAAATATTCGACGGGGGTTTTCTGGCCTTCTAGACGATATGATGTACGACGACTTGTCTCTCTCTCTTGTACGATGACTCTTCAACTTGTTTGTTAACGATATCGTCGATGATTTGGAGGTGAGCCATCTTCTTTATGCCGACGACCTGAAAATCTACGATGAAGTGAGATCGCTTGAAGATTGCCACGTACTCCAGCGTTCTCTTGACCATCCTCAACGCTTAATGCAGTAACAATTTACTTCCATTAAATAGGTCAAAATGCTACGCCATAATGTCCTACAGCCCTTAAATTAACTAAAAAAAAATCTACCTATTCTACTGGAGAACACTCTATTGAAAGGATCACTGAATTCAAGGACCTTTGTGTTCCTGTTCTGCTTTTTAAGGCGTTGGATTTTATTATTCGTAATGCCTTGGATTTTAAAAATATAACCATCCTCATGACTCTTTTCTAATTCTTCGTCCAGCCCAAACTTGAATACGATATTGTTATCAGGTCTCCGAGCCACCGGGCTATAAAAGTCATGTAAGTGATCTCGAACTTGAACTCGTTCAACGTCGCTTCTTAAATTTTACGAATTTTAATATACATTCCTCTATACCCACCTGTCGGCTTCCCACATTCTGATCTGCTCGATAAACTTCAAGTTGATAGTCTGTACGCTAGACGTGTGTACGCTTCCATATACGTTTTCTTTGGAGTTTGCTCAAGGGACATATCCACTCTCCTGGCATCATCTCCAAGATCTCCTTTCCATCTTCCACAAGTGTCGCTTAGGCGACAACAGCTTTTGCGAGTTCGCACTGCAAGGATAAAAAACCTTATTTTTTCTGATTTGCATCGTGTATGCGACTCTGGCAATATGGTTAGTGACAGTTTAGATCTGTTTCTCTGCAGCGTATACCAACTTCGATGACGCTTAAAGATTCAGGCTCTCCTATGGTCTATGGTGCCTGACTACTTGAAGCTGTCTACAGGTATATTTATAGTTTCATAAAAATAATTTATAATTTTTCTTCTTTATATTTATAGTTGTTTTCTTTGTAAATTATATATATATAACAGAGTATTTACAACTCAATAATTGGATTTGCTATAATCTCTGTTGTGGTTTCATCAAATAAAATAACACAAAATATACATATTATCATAAATCTGACACAAATTTTTTAACTTCGAAGAAATTAGGAACTCATACATTCTCATAATTTTTGCAAGATTTGCGGCCAGTATTATAAAGATAAAATGAAAATAAAAATAAAAGGCACGGTGGGTTCGGCTTGCGCTTTAGGATACACCCCAGACAGCCATAATGCATTCCGAAACGAGTGCAGTGCCCCCCCGGTGTGCAGGAAGTAGGTAAAGCCCCTACTAATAATAATAATAATAATTTATTTACTTCAAACAGCCACAATTACAAAATAGTGGGTCGAAATACGTCAGTCATTCTATTTGAGAAGCACTCTAATTAGCTTCACGAACAATAATAATCAAATAAATTCATTACAAGAAAAACAAAAAAAAACAAATTTTATACTTAAAGCTACATTTTAGATACTATCGCCCATAATATTTCTTCTATGACTAATAAATTCTTCCAGACAATATGGTTCGATGTCTATCAATAGATTAAAAACTTCTCTTTTATACATTTTTAGGTCTGCAATTTGTTTTATATAGGTACATAGGAAGTAGATTGAACATTTTCATACCTATGTAACTTGGCCCTTTTTCATACAAACTCAATCTATATGTATTGGAAAATTGTAATTGCCATAATTTCGTGTACCATAGTCATGGTTATTTTGAAAAGATGAAAAATAAGTTCTATATTTGAAATTAAACAATAGGCACTCGAAAATATAGTAACACGTAAATGTTAAATATTTCTTCGTCTTGAATGTACCCCTACATGATTCTCTGTATGACAAATCATTTAAGATTCTAAATGCCTGCTTTTGAATAACAAAAATTTTATTGGAGCTTGCTGCGCCACCCCAAAAAATTATGCCAAACTTCATTCTAGATATAAAATAAGCAAAATAAATAGTTCTCAGTACCTGAAAATTACAATACCTTTTCATCACTCTCATGCTATAAACAATACTGTTCAATTTCTTTGACAATTCATGTACATGCACATTCCAGCTACTCTCTGTACAAAGGGGGTCCCGGCTGCTTCACAGCAGTCGTTAAGTTACGTCAGAGGCCCTTGTGGCTACTTGAAAACTTCTGACACTTGGGCTTTACCACAGCCATAAGATATTTATTTATTTACTGAGAGTTGTCCGTTGTCATGCCACACTGATTCTGACTAAACAATTTCATTTAATTCGATTTGAATCGTACACTTATTTCTAAGTCGAACCAGATGTGGTATCGCAGTTCGTGTCAGTGGCGTGTGTTGAGGAATAATGAATATCCTATAAATATATTATTTCGACAAGTTATTGACGAAGTAGTGCCTTGCAACTTTTTAATAACAAATATTATATAATGCAAGTAAATAAGAATGATACACAGAGAAAAATATTATTCTTGAGCCAATTCAATCATTTAATTGGCCAATTTTATTTAGGCCAAGTAACATTCGATTACCATTACCAAAGAACTAATTGCGAAGACAAAATGTTAATTGAATTTTCAAATTTTTACAATTGGGCCAATTAAATGCATTAACTGAGCCTTTTTTATTTCAGTGAATTAAAAAAGACTTGACAGAATTAAAATTAAAATAAATTCATTTTACTTTTTAAGATATTCGTCACCTCTCACTAAATATTTAATTGAGTCAATTAAACGCTTTCTTGTACTTACGTTTTTTAATCCCGGCAAGTAAGATTTAATTGACTCAATCCAAAATATATAAAATATCTGCAAACAATATTTAATTGTAAGAATTACCTTACTTTATGTGCGGAGAACCCTGTATGTGCAATTGCCTCAATTATATTGTTACTTAAACCAATTCAATACTGATTGATTCAAAAACGTAATTTAATTTTAGTTATTACTAAATTTTTGTTTCGTACAATTAAGTACAAAGTTATTTTCAATTTAAACTTTAATTCATATAACCGTCTCGCTGACGAACTCGATTCCGATTGGTCGACGCCGCCACTCCAACTACATAATCGTCGTATTGCGTATTCGTTGCGTCGTTCGTTGTTTGTTGTGTCTGTTGCCTGCGTATGTGCGTGCTAGTGTACCTAATAAAATTGAAATTGCTTCTGGCAGTCGTTTTATAAAATTAATAAAGGAATTATTATATTCGTTTGAATATTAATAATAACTTATCAATTATTATTGTTAAGTCTAGTACTGGCTGCTTGTAGTGCAAACAGGTGTTATTTTTGTGTTGGTGTTGTACTGCGCTGGTTCCCTCGACGCCATATTTGTATGCACGTGTAAGGACTGGTGACTACAATAGTTCCAATGCCAATATATAAAGTAAAATAGTTCGCTCAAAGCCTTGTTCAAAGCTATATTCCAGCAAATTTTTATATGTAATAATAATTATTGTATTAAGTATTATCATGATTATTTCTGTACATCCTTACATTAGTGGTCAGATTTGGCCTGACCTTGCAATTTTTATTGACAGTCTGAATTTTTTTAGAAGAAGAGTAAGTACTTATATTATTTATTTTGTTTTTGTTTATACTATAGTCTTATACGACATTTTATTTTTATATGTTCATATTTTTTTAAAATTTAAAAATAAATATATTTTTTTAAAGGTGTTATTTTTATTACAAGACGCATTTTTGTGATGTTGACATCAGTGATGCCATTTTTTTATATAATATTAAAAAATGTGGAAAAGGTTTTAGCCAGGTACGTATGGAAATATATATTTTTTTCCTACAATTAAATACTTTATTGAAAAAATATTACACGTATTTGAAAAAAATAAACATATATTTGGTACAAATCAATATTTTATTGTGAGAAATAAAGTAATATTTCTTACAATTAAATAAATAATCGGTATAGGTTGACATTTAGTTGAAACAATATTATATTTAGTTGTCAGAAATATATGGTATACTTGGGTAAACTAAAAATTTTATTCGTAGAGTTAACATTTAGTTGCCTGAAGTAATGAGTCGAGTTGTAAAAATATATTTTTTAATTCGCTGAATTAACATTTTATATACGCCTAACCTGATAAAATGTTCTGGCAATTAAATTAACACTATTGTCGCAGGTAATTCTAAATTGAAATTTCAGTAAATGGACTTAGTTGTGATAGCTAAATATTTCATTGCTCGTTATCAAGTGTAAAATTTCATTGGCTCAATACCGATTCTTAATTGACTCAATTCGATTGTTCTCTGTGTGTAATAATTATTGTTATCATCATGATAGAAATATCATGTCACCTATCTGCTGGTTGCCGTTTAAAAGAAAGAATAACACCTCCGTTTTCTTATTTGCAAGTAAAATATTCCAGCAATTTAACCACAAGTCCACGTACTAGGGAGTTCAATCGTTTCCCAGGCAAAACAAGGAAATAGATTTTTAGGCATTCGCGAAATTAAGTTACTCATAGTTTATCACACCGTACAATATAACACAGGAATTCTGCTAATTTCGTATTAAAAACGTTTCAAATAACAAATCTCATCAGTATATTTAGCGCTGTCACCGTCAATTGACAGTAGCCGATGAGCTGGACGACAATCTTATCGTATCAATCTAAGCGTATCAAGACGCGAGTCGATACTTCCGTCTCACTCTCGCTCATCTTTTTAGAGTTGCTGACGATTCAAACGTATTTCTGACAATACGTCCCATTTTAACTCGATTGACTATGCAATGCAATAGAAGGAGTAAGAAACATAACGAGATGATGTATTCTTAGTTATCACAACAGACAACTCTCAGTGTACAGACTTTAAGTAAGTTGTCAACGTGTATACCTAATAGTTTTGTGTGTGTATCAAGTTGGACGTATTCAGAATTGATACTAACTCCGTCACATCCATCAATATTAGGGTTATTTTTTGTTGTGAATAAAATCAACTTGGTCTTTCTTCCATTCAGAACCAAATCATTCGCATTTAGCCAATCCTGCACTCTCTCAAGCGCAGACTTGACCCCAGACTGCAATGATTCCAAATCAGGTGCCCTAATTATTAGGGAAGTGTCATCTGCATAATTTTTTATTATAATATGTTTCTCCTCACTGAATATTTCACAGAGATCGTTGATGTAGATGTTGAACAGCAGAGGACCGATAACACTTCCCTGGGGAATACCGCGAGTGCTATATATCTTATCCGATACAGCACTGCTGCCTGCAGCATCTAGCTTGACAGCCTGACACCTCCCAGTCAGGAAAGATCTGATCCACTGGAGCTCCACATTGCCCACACCATAACATTCTAACTTTTTGAAAAGCAAAGTATGATTTATACAATCATATGCCTTAGAAAGATCTAAGAAAACACCAAGTACTAACTCTTTTCTTTCCGCAGCCATTAAAATTTCACCTAAATATTCAAATAGAGCAGTTTCCACGCTCCTATTTTTCAAGAATCCATGCTGGTGTTTACTAAGGAGTTTATTTTCTTCAAAAAAATTCAACAATCTAGACGATATCACTTTTTCGAAAATTTTTGAGAAAGATGATAGTAGACTTATGGGCCTAAAATTCTCAATATCATTCGTGTTGCCTTTTTTATGTACAGGGACAATTAGGGCAGATTTCAACGATTCCGGGAAGATGCCATATTTGAGAGAATTGTTCATAATCCAACAAAGTGGCTTAATAATATGTTCTATAGATTTTTTTATGATGAGTGATGGAATCTCATCGGTACCGGCACTGCCCCCATTTTTCAAAGTACTGACGACAGCACCAACCTCATCCTCAGAGACCCCATCAAATTTCAACGTTTTCTCATGCAAAAATACGGGAAGGTCAGCAACCTGATAAGTCCCCTGCCGATTCTGTAGCAATAAGTTAGCAGCTTCAGCAAAGTAATGATTTAATTTATTTGACATGGTAAAAGGGCAATCACCAACGTCTATAACTGGCTGTCTGCATTTGCTTGCACCATTACTAACCTGATCAATAATAGACCAAATCGTTTTACCAATATTATCTGAGTTAGATATTTTCGAGCCAAAATATTCTCGTTTTGCTTCCTGTATTAGAGTAGATAGTTTTCTTTTATAAACATTATACAAAGCCTTATAATTGTTGTTATATTTTAACATTACTGACAAAGTACTTAGGTGGGATTTGCATTTAACAATTTTAGGACTATTTAGGAATTTATCTCTCTTTTGAAGTTTATTTACAACTTTTAAGGGAAAGTGAGTATTAAATAGAGAATTAAATGAAAACATAAACTTACTCCATTGGTTATTGACGTCGTTTTCTCTAGTATTGAAAACATGATGCCAATCAACGTTGTTAAGATCTTCGAGATAGTTCGTCACACTGCCCTCATCAAACATTCTAACCTTTTTTATTTTATTGGAATTGTCTATTATATTTTTAATTATTAACAGTTGCGCCTTATGATCTGATACATGTAATTCGATTACCTTAGGTATAAAATTAATATTATGTAGGTTAGTTAGAAAATTGTCAATACAACTTTTGGAAGAATCTGTTATCCTTGTATATTCTTGTATTAGTGGTATGGTATTAAATGATGACATGAGTGACAAAAACTTTTGAGTTTTTAAATCTCTCTCATTCTTAAAATCTATGTTGAAATCACCTCCTATTAAAAAAGTTTCATTTCTATCTATGAATAATGAGAGGAGTATCTGCAACCTCTCAAAGAAAATATTAAGATTAGTGTCATCTGGTACTCTGTAAATTGCTACTATCACTACACCTTTCATCATCGTTGCTAGACAAAAGATGAATGACATGTTGTCAGACAACATGCCATCCATTGATGTTGTGCTGTGTGAGCTGAGGCGGAAATTGTAGACACGTGTTTCGTCCTGTTTGGGACGATTTTCTTCCTCTCACGGGATACGTGATCAAAACTGTGCTGTGTATTGGTAGATACATTGTGTACTGAAGAGTCCCAAACAGGACGAAACACGTGTCTACAATTTCCGCCTCAGCTCACAGCACAACATCAATGGATGGCATGTTGTCTGACAACATGTCATTCATCTTTTGTCTAGTATTATAAAGGCTCATTAAGTTAACGGGTAGATTTCAAGGACCGTTTCTAGATTAATTATCAACTCTGGGTAAAATATATTATAACAATTTAGTGATTTCTGGAATGGAAGGGATTAAAAAAATGTTAATAAAAGTTATTTGACGTCGATATTAGCTTTAAAAATGGTACTTGAAATCCGTCCATTAGCTTAATGAGCCTTTATAATACGGGACGATAGTCTTTTTCTTTTGGTTTTCCTCTTTTGTCAATTTCTTTTCCTATTATTCCTATTATGTTACATGATTTTCTTATTTTTCTATCTATCAATGACTATAATTAATAGGCATTGATTTATCAATCAATTTCCTTTTATGTCAAATCAGTTTCACTTTATGTGAATTGATTTTCCTATTTACGTGCACCGGTGTGAATCTAGCAGCCATTTTTCAGCAGCCAAATTTCCGAATATTACCGAACGCGGACCTTACTTCATTCAACATATCTTTACACTGTCTCTAAAAATTTGTCATCAAATTTATATATCTATATTAAATATCCTATATATCTATATCTATAATGTAAAATAACAAAATACAGGTGTTAAACCTACCTACTGATGGGTCATTTCGGGCGTTAACTCAAAATATAACTCAATATAAGTATGTATTTTTTTAATTCACGTTCTAAGCTTGACTTCTTCAAATTAAGCAATATTTATCTTATATAATATAAGACGACAAACGCAACGCAACTAAAAAATAGCTTATATGTATAAGATAATAGCGAAATAGTCTTGGCGAAATTCAATGGAGTTGCGAACCGCCCCCGAATGTTAAGAAAATTCATTTCGACCAGAACGCAACGGAAGATTGGGTTCTAACTAGGCTCAAACGATTCTGCTGTGAATTTTACTTCGGAAAATGATGTCCAAAGTCTCTTAGCGAATTTCAGAGGGGTGGAGAACCGCCACCGAATGTTAAGAAAATTCATTTCGACAAGAACGCAACGGAAGACTGGGTTCTAACTAGGCTCAAACAATTCTGCTGTGAATTTTACTTCGGAAAATGATGTCCAAAGTCTCTTAGCGAATTTCAGAGGGGTGGAGAACCGCCCCCGAATGTTAAGAAAAATTCATTTCGACAAGAACGCAACGGAAGATTGGGTTCTAACTAGGCTCAAACGATTCTGCTGTGAATTTTGCTTCGGAAAATGATGTCCAAAATCTCTTAGCGAATTTCAGAGGGGTGGAGAACCGCCCCCGAATGTTAAGAAAATTTATTTCGACCAGAACGCAACGGAAGATTGGGTTCTAACTAGGCTCAAACGATTCTGCTGTGAATTTTACTTCGGAAAACGATGTCCAAAGTCTCTTAGCGAATTTCAGAGGGGTGGAGAACCGCCCCCGAATGTTAAGAAAATTCATTTCGACCAGAACGCAACGGAAGATTGGGTTCTAACTAGGCTCAAACGATTCTGCTGTGAATTTTACTTCGGAAAACGATGTCCAAAGTCTCTTAGCGAATTTCAGAGGGGTGGAGAACCGCCCCCGAATGTTAAGAAAATTCATTTCGACAAGAACGCAACGGAAAATTGAGTTCTAACTAGACTCAAACGATTCTGCTGTGAATTTTACTTCGGAAAATGATGTCCAAAGTCTCTTAGCGAATTTCAGAGGGGTGGAGAACCGCCCCCGAATGTTAAGAAAATTGATTTCGACAAGAACGCAACGGAAGATTGGGTTCTAACTAGGCTCAAACGATTCTGCTGTGAATTTTACTCCGGAAAACGATGTCCAAAGTCTCTTAGCGAATTTCAGAGGGGTGGAGAACCGCCCCCGAATGTTAAGTAAATTCATTTCGACAAGAACGCAACGGAAGATCGAGTTCTAACTAGGCTCAAACGATTCTGCTGTGAATTTTACTTCGGAAAATGATGTCCAAAGTCTCTTAGCGAATTTCAGAGGGGTGGAGAACCGCCCCCGAATGTTAAGAAAATTCATTTCGACCAGAATGCAACGGAAGATTGGGTTCTAACTAGGCTCAAACGATTCTGCTGTGAATTTTACTTCGGAAAATGATGTCCAAAGTCTCTTAGCGAATTTCAGAGGGGTGGAGAACCGCCCCCGAATGTTAAGAAAATTCATTTCGACAAGAACGCAACGGAAGATTGGGTTCTAACTAGGCTCAAACGATTCTGCTGTGAATTTTGCTTCGGAAAATGATGTCCAAAGTCTCTTAGCGAATTTCAGAGGGGTGGAGAACCGCCCCCGAATGTTAAGTAAATTCATTTCGACAAGAACGCAACGGAAGATCGAGTTCTAACTAGGCTCAAACGATTCTGCTGTGAATTTTACTTCGGAAAATGATGTCCAAAGTCTCTTAGCGAATTTCAGAGGGGTGGAGAACCGCCCCCGAATGTTAAGAAAATTCATTTCGACCAGAACGCAACGGAAGATTGGGTTCTAACTAGGCTCAAACGATTCTGCTGTGAATTTTACTTCGGAAAATTATGTCCAAAGTCTCTTAGCGAATTTCAGAGGGGTGGAGAACCGCCCCCGAATGTTAAGAAAATTCATTTCGACAAGAACGCAACGGAAGATTGGGTTCTAACTAGGCTCAAACGATTCTGCTGTGAATTTTACTTCGGAAAACGATGTCCAAAGTCTCTTAGCGAATTTCAGAGGGGTGGAGAACCGCCCCCGAATGTTAAGAAAATTCATTTCGACAAGAACGCAAAGGAAGATTGGGTTCTAACTAGACTCAAACGATTCGGCTGTGAATTTTACTTCGGAAAATGATGTCCAAAGTCTCTTAGCGAATTTCAGAGGGGTGGAGAACCGCCCCCGAATGTTAAGAAAATTCATTTCGACCAGAACGCAACGGAAGATTGGGTTCTAACTAGGCTCAAACGATTCTGCTGTGAATTTTACTTCGGAAAACGATGTCCAAAGTCTCTTAGCGAATTTCAGAGGGGTGGAGAACCGCCCCCGAATGTTAAGAAAATTCATTTCGACAAGAACGCAACGGAAGATTGGGTTCTAACTAGGCTCAAACGATTCTGCTGTGAATTTTGCTTCGGAAAATGATGTCCAAAATCTCTTAGCGAATTTCAGAGGGGTGGAGAACCGCCCCCGAATGTTAAGAAAATTCATTTCGACCAGAACGCAACGGAAGATTGGGTTCTAACTAGGCTCAAACGATTCTGCTGTGAATTTTACTTCGGAAAATGATGTCCAAAATCTCTTAGCGAATTTAAGAGGGGGGAGAACCGCCCCCGAATGTTAAGAAAATTAATTTTAACAAGAACGCAACGGAAGATTGGGTTCTAACTAGGCTCAAACGATTCTGCTGTGACATTTTCCGAAGCAAAATTCACAGCAGAATCGTTTGAACCTAGTTAGAACCCAATCTTCCGTTGCGTTCTTGTCGAAATTAATTTTCTTAACATTCGGGGGCGGTTCGCAACCCCTCTGAAATTCGCTAAGAGACTTTGGACATCATTTTCCGAAGCAAAATTCACAGCAGAATCGTTTGAGCCTAGTTAGAACCCAATCTTCCGTTGCGATCTGGTCGAAATTAAGTTTCTTAACATTCGGGGGCGGTTCTCCACCCCTCTGAAATTCGCTAAGAGACTTTAGACATCGTTTTCCGAAGTAAAATTCACAGCAGAATCGTTTGAGCCTAGTTAGAACCCAATCTTCCGTTGCGTTCTGGTCGAAATAAATTTTCTTAACATTCGGGGGTGGTTCTCCACCCCTCTGAAATTCGCTAAGAGATTTTGGACATCATTTTCCGAAGCAAAATTCACAGCAGAATCGTTTGAGCCTAGTTAGAACCCAATCTTCCGTTGCGTTCTTGTCGAAATGAATTTTCTTAACATTCGGGGGCGGTTCTCCACCCCTCTGAAATTCGCTAAGAGACTTTGGACATCGTTTTCCGAAGTAAAATTCACAGCAGAATCGTTTGAGCCTAGTTAGAACCCAATCTTCCGTTGCGTTCTTGTCGAAATGAATTTTCTTAACATTCGGGGGCGGTTCTCCACCCCTCTGAAATTCGCTAAGAGACTTTCGACATCATTTTCCGAAATAAAATTCACAGCAGAATCGTTTGAGCCTAGTTAGAATCCAATCTTCCGTTGCGTTCTTGTCGAAATGAATTTTCTTAACATTCGGGGGCGGTTCTCCACCCCTCTGAAATTCGCTAAGAGACTTTGGACATCTTTTTCCGAAGTAAAATTCACAGCAGAATCGTTTGAGCCTAGTTAGAACTCCATCTTCCGTTGCGTTCTTGTCGAAATGAATTTTCTTAACATTCGGGGGCGGTTCTCCACCCCTCTGAAATTCGCTAAGAGACTTTGGACATCGTTTTCCGAAGTAAAATTCACAGCAGAATCGTTTGAGCCTAGTTAGAACCCAATCTTCCGTTGCGTTCTGGTCGAAATAAATTTTCTTAACATTCGGGGGCGGTTCTCCACCCCTCTGAAATTCGCTAAGAGATTTTGGACATCATTTTCCGAAGCAAAATTCACAGCAGAATCGTTTGAGCCTAGTTAGAACCCAATATTCCGTTGCGTTCTTGTCGAAATGAATTTTCTTAACATTCGGGGGCGGTTCTCCACCCCTCTGAAATTCGCTAAGAGACTTTGGACATCATTTTCCGAAGTAAAATTCACAGCAGAATCGTTTGAGCCTAGTTAGAACCCAATCTTCCGTTGCGTTCTGGTCGAAATGAATTTTCTTAACATTCGGGGGCGGTTCTCCACCCCTCTGAAATTCGCTAAGAGACTTTGGACATCATTTTCCGAAGTAAAATTCACAGCAGA
This sequence comes from Malachius bipustulatus, assembly GCA_910589415.1. Taxonomy (NCBI): domain Eukaryota; kingdom Metazoa; phylum Arthropoda; class Insecta; order Coleoptera; family Melyridae; genus Malachius; species Malachius bipustulatus. The sequence goes on along the minus strand of OU342632.1, from coordinate 45,399,673 downwards.
ATCGTTTGAGCCTAGTTAGAACTCAATCTTCCGTTGCGTTCTTGTCGAAATGAATTTTCTTAACATTCGGGGGCGGTTCTCCACCCCTCTGAAATTCGCTAAGAGACTTTGGACATCGTTTTCCGAAGTAAAATTCACAGCAGAATCGTTTGAGCCTAGTTAGAACCCAATCTTCCGTTGCGTTCTTGTCGAAATTAATTTTCTTAACATTCGGGGGCGGTTCTCCACCCCTCTGAAATTCGCTAAGAGACTTTGGACATCATTTTCCGAAGTAAAATTCACAGCAGAATCGTTTGAGCCTAGTTAGAACCCAATCTTCCGTTGCGTTCTTGTCGAAATGAATTTTCTTAACATTCGGGGGCGGTTCTCCACCCCTCTGAAATTCGCTAAGAGACTTTGGACATCATTTTCCGAAGTAAAATTCACAGCAGAATCGTTTGAGCCTAGTTAGAACCCAATCTTCCGTTGCGTTCTTGTCGAAATGAATTTTCTTAACATTCGGGGGCGGTTCTCCACCCCTCTGAAATTCGCTAAGAGATTTTGGACATCATTTTCCGAGGCAAAATTCACAGCAGAATCGTTTGAGCCTAGTTAGAACCCAATCTTCCGTTGCGTTCTTGTCGAAATGAATTTTCTTAACATTCGGGGGCGGTTCTCCACCCCTCTGAAATTCGCTAAGAGACTTTGGACATCATTTTCCGAAGTAAAATTCACAGCAGAATCGTTTGAGCTTAGTTAGAACCCAATCTTCCGTTGCGTTCTGGTCGAAATGAATTTTCTTAACATTCGGGGGCGGTTCTCCACCCCTCTGAAATTCGCTAAGAGACTTTGGACATCGTTTTCCGAAGTAAAATTCACAGCAGAATCGTTTGAGCCTAGTTAGAACCCAATCTTCCGTTGCGTTCTTGTCGAAATGAATTTTCTTAACATTCGGGGGCGGTTCTCCACCCCTCTGAAATTCGCTAAGAGACTTTGGACATCGTTTTCCGAAGTAAAATTCACAGCAGAATCGTTTGAGCCTAGTTAGAACCCAATCTTCCGTTGCGTTCTTGTCGAAATGAATTTTCTTAACATTCGGGGGCGGTTCTCCACCCCTCTGAAATTCGCTAAGAGATTTTGGACATCATTTTCCGAAGCAAAATTCACAGCAGAATCGTTTGAGCCTAGTTAGAACCCAATCTTCCGTTGCGTTCTTGTCGAAATGAATTTTCTTAACATTCGGGGGCGGTTCTCCACCCCTCTGAAATTCGCTAAGAGACTTTGGACATCATTTTCCGAAGTAAAATTCACAGCAGAATCGTTTGAGCCTAGTTAGAACCCAATCTTCCGTTGCGTTCTGGTCGAAATGAATTTTCTTAACATTCGGGGGCGGTTCGCAACTCCATTGAATTTCGCCAAGACTATTTCGCTATTATCTTATACATATAAGCTATTTTTTAGTTGCGTTGCGTTTGTCGTCTTATATTATATAAGATAAATATTGCTTAATTTGAAGAAGTCAAGCTTAGAACGTGAATTAAAAAAATACATACTTATATTGAGTTATATTTTGAGTTAACGCCCGAAATGACCCATCAGTAGGTAGGTTTAACACCTGTATTTTGTTATTTTACATTATAGATATAGATATATAGGATATTTAATATAGATATATAAATTTGATGACAAATTTTTAGAGACAGTGTAAAGATATGTTGAATGAAGTAAGGTCCGCGTTCGGTAATATTCGGAAATTTGGCTGCTGAAAAATGGCTGCTAGATTCACACCGGTTTTACGTGCAGTGACAGTATCATAAAATATTGGAAAAGCATTTGAGAAATTATGAAAAGTAATTGACAAAAGAGGAAACCCAAAAGAAAGACTGTAATATGGAAAATTCTATAAAATGGTTTATTTTTAATATCAGATAATTTTTATGTAAATTTATTGGGGGGGGGGGAGGGGATACATCTATCTTTCATATTATGTAATTATATCTGGATATGTTATTATATCTGCTTGGAAACGAGAAAATTGTTCATTTACGATTCGATCCCAAAGTTCATTATTGTCAGATGAGAGATACAGGGTGCATCAGAGATGTTGGGCCAAACTTGAAGAGGTGGTTCCTCTCTTAAATGTGAGTTAAAAAATAAGTTTAAGCTCAAAATGACGTTCCGTTTAAAAGACACAGGGTGTCGAATTTAAAAAAAAATTAAGAGTTTTCGATTATAGCTTTTGTAAATATAAACTGATTTGAATGATGATACTTGGTATGAACAATAAACAAACAAAGTCCTTTGATTTGGCTATTTCAGATTTTATTGATGTCTTCCAGTGGCGGAGATATTCGGGGTTTTTCTGTTTTTCCCTCTTTTCACTCCTTATCCTTATCTTTTACACTATTAAATTTTTTCCAATTACAAAACCGCTATTCGATTACCCATACATTTTAAAACAAAAAGTATATCTTAATTTTATTCATGCGGCGTTTTTGAGATAGGTACTTGAAGTTTCCTCAAGAAATGTCACTAATCTAATATTCAGGGTTGGAGCAACTTTTTTCTCCCTGTCTTTCACGCCACTGGCATTATTGCAAACACAAAAACGTTGTCCATTAGCCAATGGATTTTAGAACCAAAAAGTATTCTTTAGCTTTTCTCATACGACGCACTATATTTTTGAGATATTTAAAGTTTCCTCAGGCAATGTCACTAATCACTAATAATAACATTTTGCATAAAAACTCTATAGTCGGATAAATTTTAATGAAATCAACAATTTTGTAATGTAAATTGCCCAACATTACCTGAAAAAGTTAAAATATTTCAAAAGCCATATGAAAAACCATAAAGGATAGTTTTTTATTCTAAACTGCTTGGGCTATTGCACAGCGGTTTTGTATTTGCAATAAAGTCAGTGGCGTAAAATATGGGGAGGGAAAAGTGGCTCCAATTCTGACTATCTATGCCACTGGAAGAAAATCTAAAATACCCAAATTAAAGAGCTTTGTTTGCTTATTATTCGTGCCGAGTTTTATCAAAATCGGTGTAAATTTACACGAGTTATACAGGGTGTCCCGTATCGTTATGTTCAAATCTTGTGAGCATATAGTAGGCTTATTTCTAAGCCTAAAAAACCCAAAAGTGGCAGGTCTATCTGCATTCGTTACGAAGTTAGAGGCCTAAGAAAATAATGTCTAGTAAATACCAGATTTAACTTTGAAAACCACATAAAGCTTATTTTATTGACCACATCTTTAGTTTATCATGTGTTAAAAATGTCCTATTCCTTGCTGAATACAAACTTGAGCTCTGAGGCCTATTGCAGAAGTAACAGTTCTAATTTCTCGTCTTTTTTTCGCGACCGATCTCTTGACCAGCATGCTGAATACGATCCAATAATAATTGCTTTTTGGAATTTAGTTACAAACGCCAATTCCGAAATATGCTGGTGCCCCATATATTTGAATCGAAATGCCATTTTGTATGAGCAGGAGAACCTCTTCTAATGTTTACTTCGGTGACATTTACTCATGTCGTTACCATAACAATAAATTATTAGCCTAAACCACAACACATGTGGTTGTGTGGTTTACAAAGTTGAATCTTTGTTATTTTACTAGTCATAATTTTCTTATGCCTGTAACTTCGTAACGAATAAAGATAGACCTGCCACTTTTGGGTTTTTTGGGCTCAAAATTAAGCCTACTATATGCTCAAAAAATTTGAACATAACGATACGGGACACCCTGTATAACCAAAAACGGTAATTATTTACATCCGCGGCTCCTAAGTTCCATCAATTTTTTCGGGACCGAGGAGCGAATTAGGGGTGCTGGGTGGGTAAGAAGCTAAAAACAGCCATTGCAAACTAATATTGAGGTCACAGCTAAGTTTAAATTTTTTTTTCTTCACTTTCAGGGCAAGGAATATCTTCGAGATTAACAGTATAGCACGGTTTTTATTTTGAATTTTGCATTTATTTTGCATTATATTCAAAAAATCGCAACATCAATCCCTGTGGTCTTTTCACGATATGAAAAATCGGATATATTCCGAGTACGTGACTGTTTACGTTTCGAAGCGCTTGGCTTTGTCCTGAAGTGGTTACATCCCATAGATTCGATGTATAATCATCGCATCTGCCTGGTCCGTACTTTCATTGCACTCTCAAAACCGATTTTTTAGGCCGTTTTGTGGCTTTCCCTTTCATTTCCAAAGCAAATGAAAACCTTCTTGGTGTTACTATAGGTATGTTCTCCACCCCTATATTAGGTGCCATAGTGAAACTGTTAGAGCCGCGGATGTAAATAATGACCCCAAAAACTGTTATATTTTTTTAAAATTTGGCACCTTGTGTCTTTTAAATTAACGAAACATCATTTTAAGCTGAAACTATTTTTTTTAAATTTCATTTATGAGAGGAACCACCCCTTCAAGTTTGACCCAACATTTCTTATACACCCTGTATAGCTTGTAATTACAAAAATATATTTCAACCAGATTTTATTTGAGGTAGGTATTCATGTTTTAATTAATCAACACATGTGTAAACAATTCTAAGACGTAAAAAACTGATTGCGGATAATTTTATTCGCGTTTATGTAATAAATGGTGGCATCTAAATTATTATTGTATGAAGCAATAGAATGAAACAGTAAACTCGCTAGTGATGGTTCGCAACTTCATATCTTTTTATATTCTTATGTCTATATTGTTATCCATTATTCTATCCTTATTACTTTTATATTCACTTTTATTCTATGTTTTAATTTAAAATTATTAAATTTTCATACAAAGATATTTTATTTTCTCCAACTGTAGATATATTACCTACCACTCGATGTATTATAACACGATATCTCAATCGGAATACAGTATTATGACCTTAATGAAGGGCGAAAAGAGCCCTTTTCGATCGCTTGGAATACATACCAAACCCTTACTCATGGTTTCATGATATGCTAAGTCGTATGAGGTTAATTTACGTGTTGCTGTTCAGAGCACGATCGTGTTTCAGGTAGTATACCTACGGGTTTGGAAATTTTGTGTTCTAGTACGCCGATCTATGTATATAAAATACCATTCTCAATAACAACAAAATAGTTAACATTTTATTTTCACCTCGTTCTGTTCACTAAGAATTCGTTCGTGGTCATTTGAATGTATTTGAATACAAAATAAATGCGCTCGTAGGTGGATAAATTTAATGGATCAATAAAGTGATTAATTAATTTAGGATAAAATAAATAAATGAGTAAGTACCCACTGAGCAAGAATACGTTGCAGCAACATTTACTAAACGTTTCAATGTCAGCTTGCAATGTTGCATATAAGTTACAAATGGCCTCCCACAATGTTCCTGCAATGTTGAAACGGCCGTGCAGTAACATTGCTCTCGCAACATTGCAAAGCGTAACATTGCGAGAATGATAGAAAAGTAACGTTGCCTCAATTTTACAATCGAAATATTGCAGCAAGGTTACCAATGAATCTTATCTGCTATGTATGAAGTATAATGTTACAGGAACATTGTCAGTGATGATTGCTGAAATATAGCAATTATTATTTTGCAGAGAGGTTGCTGTTACAATCTCACAGGTACGTTTACGTCGTGTTTTAACTGAAACATTGCAAGGAGTTTTTTTATAAACCTTGTAGGGATATTGTTAATGTATTATTCCTGAAATGTTTGAATAGTGCTATTGCTGGAAGGTTTTTTTATAAACCTTGCCGGAACATTGTTAATGTATTATTCCTGAAATGTTTGAATAGTGCTATTGCTGAAAGGTTTTTTTATAAACCTTGCCGGAATATTGTTTATGTATTCCCAAGTAACACAACAGTTTCATCTAAAAGATGTATTTTTTACGTCCAGCACATACGTCTATAGACGGTAGTTTGTAGACTATAATTTAGAAGCAAAATGTCTACGATGCCTACGATAATATATGTATTTATGATGAGACGTCTTATTACATATCTATGAGACGTCTACAATATGTATCTTTGAGATGACGACACTTTGCGTCTATGGGACGTCTATAATATGCATTGATGAAACATCTACAGTGTGTTTCACTTTAGATGGAATCACATGAATAACTTTTTTATTTTTTGATGAATTAAAAAAAAGTTTTTTTTTTCTTTATGTAAAGCTCTCGAGGCTCTCTTAAATGGGTAGAAAACATTTTAGCCGTAGCAAATAACTAGCCTATACTATGACCAAAATTAGCGTTGAAAATTGAAAAAATATATTAGGCATTTTTTTCCTGGAAAATTTTATTCAAAACAGTTGTTTGAAATAACCTCGAACCCCCAAATCTCGAGTTTGGTTGAAAACAAAAAATTCCCAAAATATTTTCAAGACCACCTGAGTAGGTACCTACATTACTTGAAAATTTTTTGAGGATTTTTGTTTTCAAGCAAACTCGAGATTTGGGGGTTTGAGGTTATTTCAAACAACTTTTTTATATAAAATTTTTCGAAAAAAGGCCTAATATGTTTTTCAATTTTCAGCGCTAATTTTTGATCACGCATCAGTAGTCAAGTTATTTATTGCTACGGCAAAAATGTTGTTTACCCATTTAAGAAAGTTTCGGGAGCTTTACATAAAGCAAAAAAGTTTTTTTTTTAATTCATCAAAAAATAAAAAAAAGTTATTGAGGTGATTCCATTTAAAGTGAAACACACTGTAGATATGGACAAGGGGTGTGAGCAGGTAAACTATGATGACTGAAAATATAATGACAACAGATATACTTTAACATGATTTTTTATTTGCTTGGCGTTTTCTTTTACACCAAATAATTGTTATTGCATAATTATACACGTAATATCCATACTCCATTTTTCACATTGAATATTTTTGCTGCTTTCATATCTTGTAGATGCATGTTGGAACCAAGCTGTGACGTCCCTCTCGAATTCACTGTCCTTTAATTGTGGAAAATGCTCGGCCTCTGAAAATCATACATACAGCTAATTAAAAATATGAAAATATAATTTCAATCATGAGTCATTTCAATCTTCAGACCCAGATATATCTCTGTTGGTAAGCCAGATACAAAAACATTTTGCAGACAAAATTTGTTCTCAGGACAATAATAGGGCGGTCATCTGACTGTAATACTAATAACTTTGACCTTGTGGACCAATTTCATGGTACACACGAAAGTCAAGATAATTTTTAAAAAAAGGACACCTGTATATTATTGTTTCTTCATATTCCCTGAGAAAATCAATAATAATAGTTTTTACAGTTGCAGTCTAAAATGAGTAGGTTATGAGTTATGAACATCTGAAAATCGCAGTTTTTCAGTTTTCATGTGGTATCCTACTACGTGGTTTAAATTTTAATACATAGAGTGAAAAAAATTACCAGATTTTTAATCACCCTGTATAAAAATTTTATCCACACAATAAGGATACTATACATGAAAAATTAGGATAGGGACATGTAAGCCGTTTGCCCATAGTTGGAGCCGTTTCCGATGTAGGTACAGTGCTTTCAAAATAAAAAATTTCGATTTTCAGTTTTTTATAACTCATGACCTGCGTACTCATTTTAAACTGCAACTGTAAAAACCATTCTTACTGGATTTTCTCGGGAAATATGAAAAAACAAAAATATTGAAATTGGTTCACAAGGTCAAAGAGATTAGTACAGTCAGATGACCCCCATTGTCCTGAACAACTTTTGTCTGCACAGTTTTTTTGTATCTGGCTTACCAACAGAGATATCCGGGTCTGAAGATTGAAATGACTCACCCTGTATATTATTACTTATAGCATTAATTATTATTAATAACACATAGTTACAATAAATGACTTTCTAATAATACAATTACTTTATTAAAAGTTTCACGCATTCCATACTTAGGTATCTCACTTAATTGTAAATTGAACTATATTTTTTATAGGTAAACTTAAAAAAATCACTTACTATTCATGATTCGTAACATTTAAATGGCTCAGCTTGAAATTATTTCCATTCTTTGCGGTCCAAGAACAGTAGGTACATTGTCCCAAATAAATAGAAAATGTTTTCTAAAGGCATCATCCTTGGATTTTGCTCCGTCGGACAATTTGAGAAACTGCAGCTAGAAATAAACTTAATTTCAAAGAGAATTTTATAACAATAAAAGTGTTCCGAAAAATATTTCAAATATTATTTCGATTCATATTATCCATTAATTTTTTTTCCTTTGAATTTTCCACAAATGCAAACAGTAAGATTTAAAACTTATAAAACAAAACGTTTAATTAAAAGTTATTATTATTAATTCAAGACTACAATAATACAGGTTGTTCTGTTAGCTCTAAGACAAACTTTGGCAGATAATAGGGTGCGGCGCTAGAACCTTTGGGCAATTAAGTAACAATTAAATGGTAAAATAATTAGACTACAAGTCTGAAAATTTGTTCAGTCATGTTTTCAGGATTTTTTTTTCGGAAAATTTTATTTAAAAAAGTTTCTATGAAATAACCTCAAACCCCTAAATCTCAAAGTTGGTTGAAAAAAAAGAAACACAAGATAATTAGCATAAATATTCTGACGGTGTTCTCATAATTTTTATTAAATATCTCCTATCCCCTACCTATTGTTCATAAATCATGGCAATCTTGTAAGAATAAAATTGAAATAATAAAATTGAAATAATAGTCTTGAAATTTTTTTTGGGATATTTTGTGTTCAACTTTAAAAAAAAAAAATTTTCCAGAAAAAAAATGCCTAATATGTATGTTTTTTTTTCAGCTCTAATTTTGATCATAGTAGGCTATAGTGATTTGCTACGGCTAAAATGTTGTTTGCTCAGTTAAGAAAGCTTCGGGAGCTTTACATATAAAGAAAAATTTTTTTTTTTTTTAATTCATAAAAAAAAAGTTATTGAGGTGATTACATTTAAAGTGAAACACACTGTATATAGGTCACTTAATTTTAAACATATTCTTTTTCAATAAACATGGGTTCGATTCGCTTTTATTTAGAAGTTGCAAGCATTAAAAAAATATTTATATCTCCATGTTTTAACAAAAGTAGGCTAATGAATAAATAAAATGCCAGTTGTCATAAGACGATAATTAATTTTTGAGTCGTTTTAATTATTTGTTTGACACATATACAGGGTGTCCCACGACATGGACTGTCATAGCTTAAGGGTAGGTGTAGTTTTTCAAGGCGATTCAGGATCTGGTTTTGAAATTTTCCTGAGGCCCTTCGTTTCGATTATACAGGGTGATTTGTGAAATTTGCCGAAATCTTTGATGAGCGATATCTTTTGAACGAATTGATCGAATTTAACGAAATTTGGTAGATATGCTCTACTAATGACACTTAATACCTCGCATTTTTCGCCGACTCGAAAACTGCAGGGCCATACTTATTTTTTTGATATCTTTCGGTTTTGTAGCAAAGTTCACCCTGTATGCATTTTATTCAAATTTTGGTGCCATTTTCTAAAACTACGTGAAAAATGCTATACAATTGTGGTAAAAAATACTTGGCATCATTAAACTGAATCGAGAAGAAAATTCAGTTTTTTAGTTTTTTATTCGGGATTTCGATTCATGTGTTGTTAATAATTCAAGAAAAATCAAATGTGGTTTTTTAAAACTTGCGTATTTTGTAGTTATTTCAAATAAATTTACTTTATCTACAGATTTAGCCAAGATTGGGGACCCTTCTACAGATTGTTTCGAGCTAAGAATAAGTTTTAACAGCAAAATAAATAACAAAATTTAACACATTACCACATAGACAAATAAGTATCCACATAAACGAAACAGGAAGAAAAATATCAACACAAATGTTGGGACGAAAAACTACAATTCAGTGCAGGTAATGGTCAAGGAGACCACCATCAAACTCAACACATTTCCTTGGCCTTGAAATTAATCTAAAAACCATAAAAAAATCGTTTTATTGAAGTACTTGCTGAAAATGTCCACCCAGTTGCTGTATACACAGTCTAGCTCTTCTTAGTATTGAAATGGTAGCTTTGCCAAGAGTCGCGGGATCAGCACGAATAGTTTCTGCGGCATTTTAAATGGCAGTCATGTCGTGGGACCCCTGTATAGAGTGAAAGTTTTGCATTAAAAATGCATTTATGTATTCTGAACTGAGGAATATACCTACACGTAATCCAGTTTTAAAAATGCGTTAAATTCGGGGAATGATAGAGAATCAAAAAATAATAAATAATAAATGAGTTTCTTGCCTCGGAGTTTGCTTTATGAACTATATTCAGGAAATAATGAAATAATTATGCTTCGTTGAGAAAATACAGTGGAAAAAATTCTTATTTTTTAAATATTATTTTTACTCATACCTACCTACATATTATTTTTCGATTTACTATCGTTCCCTGAATTCAACGCGTTTAAAACGTGACCAAAAATTAATTATTGTCATAATTATGTCAACTGATGACAATTTTTATTCAACTCTGTTGCTAAAATATAGAATTTTTTTTTAATACTTACTTACAACATCTAATCTAAACAAAAGCGAATCAAACACATATGTTTATAAAGAAAAAAATGTTTAAAATTAAGTGACCTGCTATCGGCAAAATTTTGTCATAGAAGCTTAGAGAACACACCTGTATATCAAGTGAGTTGAACTGTAATAAATTAAAACCACAGTGGTTTACACTCGGGTTTACATTATAGTCTCCATTACCTAAATATTTGATTCTTGGCCTTAAATTCTTACACAAAAACGTAAAAATTCGCAAAGCAAAAAAATAACAGTGAAGGACAAAAATATTGCATATTGACTAACGTAATTATTGTTGTTATTTTTCAATTAAACGTTATAAAATGTGTATTAACCATTTTAAGTTAAAAAAATTTATAAGTATGAGTATGCAATATTTTTGTTTGTTGACTGTATAAAAATACCTATACCGATACCGAGTGGCTGACAATACGAGTATACCTATATTTATAATGTAGGTACTAGGTAGGTATAAAGGACATTGCCTAATTCATAATCCAAAATATTTTTAATGTTAACGAAATTAATTTTGTTACCCATTGTCAAAGTAGATATTTTGACGTAGGTTGTTATTAATATTAATTATATTATTATAGCTAGTGTTCTATGAACAGGAGTATGGTCAGTCACCCGGCACATTGTTTTATTCTGTGCACCCGGTATGTAGATACGATTAAAAAATATTATAAATAATAAAAGTTAATAGGTACTTAACTTACCTGCTCATTTATTTCTAAAAAATGATTAGTTAATATCGATGTCGGATTTTTACTGATAACACAACGAACCACTTCTTAGTCTTACTTCACTCACACTTCACAGAAGAATAACAATAATAAACAATTTCCAATTTCTTTTCAACTTATCTACATCCTCTACTTACTAGTTCTAGTTCTAGTCTAGTCCTCTAGTCTAGTCTGAGTAGTCTGTCTGTCTAGTTTAAGTTTTAGTTCCTTTTCCCCATCCTACCCTAACTGCTCCTGCTAGCACTGCTCGATAGTGTTCAGTGTTGCCAGGTTAAATTTATTCTACTCACTAATCATCAATGATTTTCTACAAAAAATTCTATTAGATTAAATGTTTACAGGCAAATCCCATCGCGAGGTGATGGGGGGGGGGTTATTGGAAGGAGTCCCCCCCAGAAACAGTGTTTTTTTTAACAATTCAAGGTCACACATTTTCCCCAGGTATACCTATTAAAATTTATGCACATGGAAAAAATAAAAAATGTTCCAACATTCAAGGTCATGAATTTTGCCAGCACATGAAAATTTACGCACACGAATAAAATGAAAACTTGAAAACAACTTAGGATCCCTCAACTCTATTAATAAAAATAAACACCCAACCCAGTCCAAATCCAAACTACAAAAAAGTATTCATTTATTCAGGAGCTCAGGACACGGCAAGGTAAAATATATTCGGCGGGAGATTTTAATTTTTGAATTTCAAACTGGCAAAACTAAAAGATTCCTTATTACCACTCTGTAACGTTATAGTACGGGCCTGGTAGATGCGATGATTACATACGTCGAGTTTGGGAAGTAACCACGTGAGTACAATGCCAAGCGCTTTGAAACGTATACAGTCACGTATTCGCATTATATCCGCTTTTTCATATCGTGAAAAGACGACAGGGAATGATGTTACGATTTTTGGAATATAAATGCAAAATAAATGTAAAATTCAAAATAAAAATCGTGCTACTGTTAATCTCGAAGATTTTCCTTGCCCTGAAAGTGAAAAAAAATAGAAATTTGACCGTAGTGCCAAAGAGGCCTTAGTTGTGACCTTAATATCAGTTTGCAATGGCTGTTTTTAGCTTCTTACCCACCCAGCATCCCTATATCGCTCCTCGGTCCCGAAAAAATTAATGAAACTTAGGAGCCGCGGATGTATAGAATTACCTTTTGTTTTAACTTCAGCCCAAGAATATTTAACACATGATTTATTTGACGTCATTATTATTTCAATATTGACATACAATTATTATTATTAAACACTCTGGATACTTACTACTACTGATTATAATAGATTAATAATAAGTCGGTGTAATACATAATATGTATACATATGTAGTTCATATTGGATGAGGTGTTTGTTATTCGCTTTTATTTTTTTCCTTCATTGTCATTTTCATTAGATTTTCTATCAGAAAAATTCAAATCTACTAGAAAATCCACTATAGCCACTAGATATAAATTTTGACTAAGTACTGCTAGGGCTGTTAAGAATTTTACTAGATCCGGTAGAAAATCTACCAAGTTGGCAACACTGACTATAGTGCTAGTCCAGGTCCAGAAATGCATTCCTTATAATAATTTCAATCGCTGAGCCATATTTTATGTAAACCAGATGTTGGATGTTGAAGCTACGCTTTGTTTTATTCTTTTGTCTTCTGCTGTGGTCGCTCTCTGACTGCATGAGACATTCCTTAGACAGACATTCCATTCCATTATTCCATTCATTCATTTCAAATCATTTCTATTCTATTTCTCAGCTCTATAAAATAAACACGTTGCACGGAAGACAAACGTGATTTATTTATAATAATACCTAATATATTTTTTATAGGTACATATAGGTACCTGTATTTTTTATTTCTACCTATCTATGAATGTTATTTTTAGCATTTTCAGCTCCTCAGGTGTGATACGATTCTTACTTCTTATTATTAGTAATTGATCATTTTGATAAAAAAAAACAAATATTAACTATAAATATTATACAGGTGTCCCAGATAGCAGGTGGTTCAGGATCTCGGAAACCGTTGGTTAGAGATACAAGGTCGGTGAAATTAGATAAAAGCTGCACAATTTTACGCTTAATAATAATCTGAAAAAAAATTACGATATTTTCAGTCATTGCTGAAATATCCTGAAAAAAAACTGAAAAATCGCGATTTCTTATTTTAGCCATTATCTTTTTTATTATTGAAAATAGATAGTTAAGTATGTATATTATTTTTTGCGGGCTTACATATAGGTAAGTCGTCAAGAGGTTATTTGATATTTCAAAGATTTTAATGCTGGAACAGATCTCGGAGTTTCCATAGCTAACAAATAAATAAATCGTCAGTTTTCAAGGAAACCTTTTAACACCCAACTTTAACACCACTATTTTTTATACAGGGTACAGGGTGTTATTTGACAAACTAATTACAGAGCAATGAAAGAATATATCGATCAGGTGACTAAAAGTAAAAATAGATAGGAAGAACAAAAAAAAAAACTGTCAATGATCAAAGAATAATAATTATTGTATATATACAGGGTGTTCAGCTAAGGGTACGGAGCGGCCATATCTCGGGAACTGTTGGTCCTAGCCTCAAAATAAAAATTTTCCAAACATAAGTGACCAAGAAAAATTCATTGAAAATATTTTCAAGATGGTCGCACTTCCGTAAATACCAGAAGTCGACAGCTACTTTGTTATTTTACGGCGGATACCCAATATATTATATTTTTTTTTTAATTCTCTGAAAAAATCGAAAGCAAGTGGTTCTAGAATAGCCGCTACGTACCCTTAGCTGATGAACATCCTGTATCGTGTGATTTAAACGCAAGTTTTCTATAATAAGTTGCACCCCTGAGAAGTTATAGGAGTTGAAAGTGGGGTTTCAAATTTCGAAAAAAATTAATGTCAGTTGTACCTGAACTTTAGAAAAACCAAATTTGGTACACATTGTGAGTGTACAAAGAGCATTCATTGGCAATAAGTAGAGTTAAATTTTAGCATTTAAAGGGTTGATAAGAGATAATGCACCCTTAAAATGTTACATATAATTTAATTTTTTAACCCGTTGGCCGATTTGCTAAATTGTTACTTTATTTTAATGAGAATTAATTCTAAAACTTTCATTTCTCTTAATATTTTCCAATAAAGTTTGTAATTTTCCACAAAAACTCGAAAAACTAAAAAATATATATAGCAGCTATGTAACCTACCTAATAATCCAATCATCAAAAATTCAAAAAAAAATTTTTATTCTCAAACGTTTTCTCTTCTTATTTTTTTTTTGTCTTTTTCAACTTTTTTCCTGATCGTCAACTTTGACATTCAATTTAAAAAACCAACTATTGAATTTTTGATGATATTATATTGAGACCTATACATAACCTAATTTTTTTTGTTTTTAGGATTTTTTCGAAAGATACAAAGTTTTTTGGAAAATAATAAGAAAAATCAAAGTTTTAGAATTAAATTCTTCATAAGACAAAGTAACAATTTCTTAAATCGGCCAACGGGTTAAGAATTTTTTTTACATTTTAAGGCTGAATCATTATCCCTTATCAACCCTTTAAAATGCTACAATTTATAACTCTGCTTATTTCAAATTAATGCTCTTGGTACACTCACAACGTGTACCCAATTTTTTTTTTTTAAGTTCAGGTTCAACTGAGATATTAATTTTATTTCGAAATTTGAAACCCCACTTTCAAACCCGATAACTTCTTAGGTGTGCAACTTATTAGTGCAGAGATAAGTTGAGTTAAATCATCATATTTTGGGTTCTCCTACACGCTTCTGCTCTGTGTCGGTTCTTATACTAAACAGTCTGTATAATAATGATTTATTTGATTATTATATTATTAATAATAATTTCAATGTAATGTTGATTTACAAAAGTTGCGCAAACGTTTTTTGTACAATATTTTACAAACCTGACAATTATTACAGCCCAGCAATTTTTGAATGGTACCTCACTTAAATGTTATAAGTGTAATGATGCCTGAACCAGTTTTCCCGTAATGTTGCTTTGTAAGCTTGCTGTTATGTTGGAACAACATTTACGTGAAATATTCAGCAGAACCAACAAAAATCACATCCCCGCAATGTTATTATTTCAACGTTGTTTCAATATTTCAAATCGAAAGTTGCCTCAACCAACGTTATTCAAATATTGCTTAGTAAGCTTGCTGTTATGTTGCAACAACATATACGTGAAATATTCAACAGAACTGACAAAAATCACATCCCCGCAATGTTATTATTGCAACGTTGTTTCAATATTCAAAATCTAATGTTGCCTCAATCAACTTTATTCAAATATTGCTTTGTAAGCTTGCCGTTATGTTGCAACAACATTTACGTGAAATATTCAACAGAACCGACAAAAATCACATTCCGGCAACGTTATTATGGCAAAGTTGTTTCAATATTCAAACTCTAATGTTGCCTCAATCAACGTTATTCAAATATTGCTTTGTAAGGTTCTAAAAACATTGCAGTAACTTATTTACACAACTTTCGACATAACTCAAAATTGTAATGTTCCTGTAACATTTTGTAATGTTCCTTGCTCAGTGGGTACTTACCTACTAAGTAGCAAAGAAAATTTTATAATATTATGATGCGATTTTGTAAATATACCCTGTAAATAAAACGACATGATCAGCCTTGCCTTAACAACGATTCGAGTAACGATTGCAACATTAATATTATAATCCATGGGCATCTATTATGAATGAATATTCAATTTATAAGATTAAAATTAAAAAAAAATTGTGTTTAGTATTGGCAAATAAATACATACTACACTGACTGATCCCGATATGGCTGACATGGTACACAGAGTGTTAGTTGTAGAGGATGTTCAGATAATGTAAATTTAAAACAAAAATAATTGCTTCCTCGGCTTATGTAGATTTAAGGTCACCTTTTTTTCAAAAATTTAAATCAACGCGGCAGTCAAATTTAAACAACTACTTACTACCGGCACTGGCAAAACACAATAACATGATTTCACATAAGTAACTATTACGAAAATGTTTGCTTTTTAATTTCATTTTTTGAATTATAGGCATTCAGATTCTACATATTTATTGAGTTCAATAAAATTTGTGAATGTGCAACTATTAACTGTTTGAAACTTTTGAAATCGTAATTGATTCCGGGCTGCTGTGCCGTGGTCCATGGAGATTTGGTCCGTGCTTCGGAGCAAATCTACATGGAGCACTTTTAAGATATAAAAGTTGTTTTGTGACTTGACGTAATATTGCATTGCCGGATTTTTTTTTTCCTTTCAAATTAACACAGATGCATAATATTACAACGATTGTGTTTACACCTTGAAATAAATTACTGTTCTATTATACCGGGTGATTTTAGGTGATTGAAAAATTTCAAGTGAGTTTGGTATTATGTTATGTCTTATGTCTTATGTAATAGGTTATCAGAATCAGATGACAGATAGAGTGAATTCAACGAATTTTTTAGTTATGTTTCCTGTCAATTTAACCAGTGGCACGTTTTCACGTACTGTCGTAAGTGAAAATTTACAAATAAATAGGCAACTCAGTAATACCAATAGCTCGCTTGTAAATTTTCAATCATTTAAAATCACCCGATATTACTGTCTGTATTACTGACATTGTAATAGCAATTACTTAGCTATAAGAAAAAATTATGCATTAAACATTTTCCGTAATTTTTGCAAACAAATATTTCCACAAGCAAGTTGTCTGTCTTGCTTGATATTAATCAAATGCACTTACCTGACACTTTCTCTACAGGTAAGTAAGACTAGTTTGCTCCATGCATCGACTTTCAATGTCAGTATCATTATAATTGTGGCGAAGCGAAGATGGTTAATCCAGTAGTTGATTTAGACGGTCAAGGAAAAGTGCGTGGAAAAACAGGATACGACTACAATGGTGATAAATATTTCTCCTTCCTGGGAATTCCTTATGCTAAGGCACCGGTGGGAGACCTTCGATTTAAAGTAAGCTCTATAACATTAGAACATTGTTAGTTATATTCTTAACATAAGTACAATAAACACTCAGTACCTATTTGGATGTTGAATATATTAATTAAGATGAAAACTGTATAAAAAAACATGAAAATGGCGATCCATTTTTATCAAGACGTTTTTTATAAACTAACTATTTGGGTGTGTAGTTGTAACCAGTTATATGAATTGCATTGTTTTGTATAGAAATTTGCGGAAGATTCATCATTAAAAGTCAACCATATTTTAATAAAATGTGTACTTCAAAAAAGGAATAATTTTTTGTTGTGACTAAGGTACCTGTACCAAATAAGGTGACCTTATAAGGAGTAATATGATTTAGGGGCTTAGGAACTAACCATACAAGTTATGCTGGTGGAAAAATTCCAAATTTCGCATGTCAATTTCAGAAAAAGGTGTAAGTACCTCACATATGACCGTATCAGAACATAGAGATAAATATCATAATAAAGATTGAAAAAAATAAATAATGGAGGATTATTTCATCTTTATCAGTATACCTTCTTTCTGAAATAGACATGCGTACTTGGGGATTTTTTCATCATATTGACTTTGGTTTTTTTTTGGTTCGTAAGAAAAATACCTGAAAATGACATTCGAGTCGAAACCGAAATGCCATTTATAGTCAATATTGACACTGAAAAAACGTAAAAGAGACCTGAATTTTTTTTTATCAATCATCTTGCAATAATAAAAAAAAACTAAAAAAGTGGTAAATGAGAAAAAAACGAGATACGAGTATAATTGAAAACTCTTCTATTACCTAATTTTCTGTATCTCTCAAATTTTTACATATTTGTTGAAATAATTATTTATTGGAGAAGTCTCTTATTTGGCTAGTGATGAGACACAAAGGAAAAATATAATACACGAGACTGTACAGGTAGAGTGTTAAAAAGTGTGTCTTATATTTACTTATACAGGGTGCACCATATATCGTTCTCTATATTGCTCCTGAACGCTAAGAGATACAGGGTCGGTTAAATTAGAGAAAAGATGCGCAGTATTGTGACCATCTCGAATCCGTCAAGACATGTAAGATATCTGTGACTGCTCCTGAAATATCCTGAAAAAACTGAAAAATCGAGATTCCTTATTGTTGCCATATCTTTCTTATTATTGGAAATCAATAAATAATTTTGAAGGCTTACATAAATCGTCAAGAGCTACCCATCTGTCATTACAAAAATTTTCAAGGCCGACTAGAACCAAAAGTTTTCAGTCAACTTTCGTTTTTCTTATGGCCGCTATATTATTTTTTTATGTCGTTCGATATGAAAAAAAATAATGGAAACCAAAAATTAATAAACTTCAAAAAAAAATTCTAAAATTTTTATTCTTCTTTTTTCAAAGGAAAACCAAAAAAAATCTTCGAAAAACGTCAACATTTGTAAAATACGCCGAAATAGTGCTTGCCTTATGGTTTTTTAATTTATCTATGAAATTCGGTCTAAAAAATTGTCTTGTTTGGAAAAAAAGAAGAAGAAATTTTTTTTTAATTTATTTTTTGAAGTTTAACAATTTTTAGTTTTTATGATTTTTTTTTTATACCGAACAACATAAAAAAACAATATGGTGGCCATAAGAAAAACAAAAGTTGACTATGAAAATCCTGGGATCTAGTCGGCTTTGAAAATTTTTGAAATGTCAGATGGGTAGCTCTTGCCGACTTATGTAAGCCCACCAAAAATTATTTATTAAATCTCCAATAATAAAAAAGATATGGCAAAAATAAGAAATGTCGATTTTTCAGTTTTTTCAGGATATTTCAGGAACGGTCACAGATATTTTGTATGTCTTGACTGATTCGAGATGGCCACAAAATTGCGCTTCTTTTCTGTTGGCGTTAAGAGATAGCAATATAGAGAAGGATACATGGTGCACCCTAAATAAGACACCAATTTAATACAACGGTTTTTTATTCCCAACCAAAATTATTCAATCATTGTGAACATGTTTAATCGAATTAATATGTTCTCAATGACATTTTAATCACATTTCCATATTTAATTATTTTCAAAATATACCTACATGTTTTGTACAACTACAAGCAGTGTAATTATGGCCTCATAATAAGTTGGTTGTGGATAAAAATAAATATAAGAAATTACATTTTCTTTAAACTTATGTATTAGGTATAGATATCTAAAAGGTAGGTAATTGTAATTATTATATTTTAGGCTCCAGAACCTGCCGAAGCTTGGGATGGCATCTTTGATGCCACAAGAGACGGAGTAGTATGTCCATCGACAAATATGATGTTCAATTATTATTTAGGAAAGGAAGACAACTGCTTAAACTTGAACGTTTTCACCAAGCAAGTCAGTTAATTTTTAATTTTTTTACAAAGCATTTTTCTAGATTAGAATATCATTTTGAGTAGGAACGTTGCAAGGTTATCGTCAATAATGACTAGTTACAGTTTTGTTAATTGGGATTGCAAAAAATTTTGGTAATTGAGAGCTATGATGACCTTCTGCTTAATTTTATTCAGCAGCCATGTCTCTTATAAAACTCGTATGCTGCAGCTTTTTCTACTTTTGCTTCCACTTTTCCACTTTTGTGTACATATTACTTTAATCTCATTATTGTCATATATAAATTTGTTCTAGTTTAAAACGAGCAATCGATGAAAATTATTAAATAATGACATAATCAGAAAAATACTTTTATTTTTTTTAGTAGAAGACCATATTTTCTCTACGACTCTACGAAGAATTCATGAAACTATTTTTCTTTCGCACATTTTTCAACTGAAGATTACACAAACTTTATAATGTAGTCTCATATAACTTGTCCCTGTACCTTATTAAAGAACCTGAAGGGAGGTACGAAAAAATGTTTCGAATATTTTCTTTCGGATAATGCTTAGTTACCGGGGGTCGAAACTTGCTCACAGCGTTTGACGATCCAGCGAACACATATGACTAGCCGTTGAAATCACTTTCAACCCCCTTGGAACAACTAAGAGCGAAATCAACGAACTATCGCCGGTCCGGTCTAGTTCAACAAAAGTTTCAAAATTGTTTACATAGTTAAAAATGGTTTTTCTGCTCATGCGTTTAACAATTATTGGACCACGTTTGATCACAGAATAATTTTGTTTGACCGCGTCTGGAAGAAAAGATATAAGTTTTTCCATTTCGGTTAACTTCACGTCTCTATGAAAGGCTAGTGGTTAGTTTCCGGGGATCAAAACTTGCTAAGGTCGTTTGATAGGCCGAAAGATATTCATTATTCATTTCTTCTTCTCGTGAAGTTAGCTGGGAATAAAAAAGATGATCTTTTGTCTGGACCCGAGATGAAAGAAAATTGTTCAATATTCAAGGTGGTCAAACGATAGTCAAACGAATGAGCAATAAATTTTGTGCGGTTAGCTGGGAGCGGCGTCAATTCGTTGTTTTGACGCTTAGTTTTTCCGAGAGGGTGGTCAAACGATTTCAGTAGCTGGTCATTTGATTTCGGGAGATGGTCAAACGGCGTGAGCAAGCTTCAGTCCCCGGAAACTAACTATGTACTAGCCTTTCAGAGAAACGTGAAGTTAGCCAAAACAAAAAAGAAGATCTTCTCGTCTGGACGTGTTCAAATAAAATTATTGGATGATCAAACGTGGTCAAAAGATGGTCGGTCGAATGCGCTAGGACAAATTATTTTTCGTGACTTTTCCCGGCCAACTTCACGAAGCTCTTTTCATCACGTGAAACGTATTTCTTGAAAGAGTTTATCTATTTTAGTGTCATGGTTTTGAATGCAAGTTCACTATCTTCTGCGATCTGTATTCCCTTTTATTTCCACAAGTTACTATCCGCTCTGGTACCACAAGAATACGAACAAATACGTACACAATTCTCTTTGTAAAATGTATTTAGTTGGATATAATATTTTTCCCTCTCAGTAATTTTCCAGAGCAATAATTAATCTTAACGATATTTACCCTGTATTTTTATTGATCTTGTTTGGATATCTCATAGCATTCACCGTGTTTATTATTGAAGTTGCACTATAGCACTTGCTTTCGGATATAATGTTTAATTTTTCATAACAATCGACCAATCGTTCTTGTGCACTGATAACTTATCTAGTCCGGTCGAACAAGACCTAAAATGTTAGTTTGCAACTTTTCCCCTATTTGACCGACCTCGTATCTTTTACCATTCCCGAGATTATATTGATGATGATTATTGTTTGAGTGTATCACTCGGTATATAAAATAAAGTTAGATTTTTGATATATTTATTTTTGTGATTCATGGAGACGAGAATCGCATAGAGATTCGTCAAATTAAGGACTTTTGGGGTAAATTATTTCCAAGCCCTTGCAAAATTTCAGAATTTTCAAAATATGGTGACATTATTCAAAGTTGTGTCAAGTAATAAAAAAACGAGAGTACGAATATCAAAAATGACTTTGTGTCTAATTAAATTTAAAATAAAATTACTATTTTCTGTTAACAAAAAATATGTTGTTGCGTTTAAAATTGGCCGTGCATCTCTCTTCAGAAAAAGTTAGTTCAGAGAGTTTTGATATTCTTTGACGTGCTTTGATAAAGCCTTCTGTCATAACAACGCCTTAGGAAAGTGTTAATTGATTTTTCACAAAAAGATAATGGGAAGCTCATTATTTTTAGTTGCGTTGTATAATAATATAACGCTAAGAAAGGGGTGGTCTCTTTTTTCATCTCTTACCAGAAAAATATTTCACTATTTAAAATATCGTTCTAAAAAGTTTTAAACATTAAAAAATAAGAACAAGTAGTATTCATTTTATTAATTAATCACCATAAAATGGAGGTCATCAGCTTGTAGTTTTAACATTCTCTTCCTATAATGCTTGAATAATAGATTTAGTTTTTATAGATTCAAGATTTCGATTCGATAAATAGAGAGAACAGAAAAGTTTTGTCTGTAGTTAAGGAACCAACAAGGTCTAATTAACTATTCTAAAAATATCTTTCAAACGATAAATTATTAAACAATAAATATTATATTGGTATCATGATCTTTTCTTCTACTTGTAACTACGACTCCGCCTGAGAGTCGTCCGTGGCGTTTCGCTGGTCCGGAATCGCCTGGAGATCGGACGGATTCCTCGGGCGCCAGATTTTTACTGAGGGTTTACTCCCTTGGGAAGATATTCTCGCCAAATCTTCCACTTACCTGAGTCGCAATTACAATGGTACTGCTATAGTACCCTTGTCCCAGGGGTAGCTCTATGGAGAAACGGAAAGTGCCAGGGGTCGGTTGAGGTTACCACCCTAAAATAATCGTGTTCGGCAAAGCGGGCTTTAATCGCTTTCCGAAAGCATTGACACTCCGAGGAGCCAAGCTGTAGCGAGTGATTGTCGGTCAATTAATTTATGAAGAACGGATGAACATTAACACGACAGGATTCAACTTAATAATTTTTATTATTAATTTATCGGAGTAAGTATACAATGATGAGCAATAATAATAAATCGGTATAAATAAATAAATAATAACAAATCGGTCACGGGGCACAGCGGTACGTGAGGGATGGTTGCGACTAATAAGTAGGTACACACGTCGGAATGACGAACGGGCGGTTAAAAACGACCTGAATCGGTTTAGACGTAAAAAAAAATGACTAGGCGGGCTGTTCTCGGCGGTTATGTGAGGAGTGCGGCCAGAATGATCTCAACAACGCATTCGGAGGCGGGGAATCGGCACAATTTCGGCGGGATACGCTGTTCCGCGAGCACCAGACGTTACCCCCAGCACACTGATCCACCTTTGCTATGCCAGGCGATGGACCGTGAACCAGGAGCGAAATCCTTGTTGCTCACAATGTAGAAATGAAGGGGTTATTGAGGGAGCTCGTTGTTCCGCGAGTACCAGACACCACCCCCGGCATACTGATCCACCCTTGCTATGCCAGGCGATGGACCGTGAACTAAGAGCGAGGCCTTTGTTACCCACAACGGAGAAGGTAGGGTTTATCGGAGGAACCCGTTGTTCCGCTGGCCCCAGACACCACTCCCGGCGCACTGATCCACCCTTGCTATGTCAGGCGATGGACCGTGAACTAGGAGCGAAGCCTTTGTTACCCACAACGGGAGGAGGAGGCGGTTTGATGAGGACCGGAGCGATGGGAGTGAGAGGAGAAAAATATTGACCGCAGCGGTAATATGATAATTACAACAGCACCTACCTTTGGTTATGCAGCAATAGGTCTAGGCTCGACACTAGGTATTCGTCTACACTACTCCCGGACTAACAGTTGACCACTAACTATGACTCGTAGGTACTTCCCGGTAAAAATACAAATTAAATGAAAAGAAACTAAACTAAACACTCGGACTTCCCGGTAGGTATTTGAACTGAGGCGGTTGACTATTATCCGACGCACTTCTTAACGATCGGAGATCAGAATTCGGAATTCATTTTTCAAATCACGGCCCCGGTTTATATAGCGACCACTATCGGTTCCCGGACAGATAGAAATTTTCGAGAACGATTTTCTCGGTAAAAAAGGTTAATTTAAACTGCTATCTGCGGCCCGGTGCATTTTGGCGTTTTTATAATGCGATAGTGGTCGATAATTTGCTTGAATTTGAAGCCAACTGCCTCGATTCAGTTACTTTAAAAATCAGCCTGTGCATAAAAAATTATAATAATAAATGAATTTATGAAAATTATTAGTACCTGGCCGAGTTAACGTATCTACCTAACCATCCCTATTTCTGTAGTAATGGAAAAAATTAAATAAAATAAATAGATGGAGTCGGGGTAACACGACTTCATTACATACTATAATACTTACCAGATCAAAAAATATGTAAATGTGTCAAAACGTGCAGTATTTTTTACTAAAATTGTTACCTTATGAGTCTTCCTATCTTACAGAGAATCTTCCTAGCTATATGTATAGGTCAGTCAAGAAGTTTACAAAAGAGTTGAGTTCCCTAAACATGAAGCGATGTTCACAAACTACAATATAAATTATTCTCACACGTTACAACCAGTTTGACACAACCCTACATTAGTTGCTTCACTATAGAATCTAAAGGTGCCCACAGACTAGCACACAAGTGCGTCATACATGTTTGCCATACATGTGCATCGTCCATGTACGATGAGCGTTTCTCAGCCACAGATCTACACACTAGCTTTGTCACGCAAGCGGTATCGAAGTACGCGATGAACAGTGAGGACGAATATATTTTACTGGCAGCGGCGTACGCTGTTCTAGTTAAAAAGAAAAGAAAATAAATACGCATATAAATCTTCTAGAAGAACTACGATTGGAACCAGACGATTGGCGAAATTACCTGAGGATGGATGAAGATAGTTACGTAACGCTATTAACGTTAGTGTCTCCAATAATAGAAAAACAGAACACAATTTTAAGGGATGCCATATGAGCGATTAACAGCCACACTTCGCTATCTAGCTACTGGAAGAAATTATGAAGACTTAAAGTTTTCAACGCTTATTTCTCCTTATTTTTTAAAATTTCTCCTTGTTTCTAAAACATTAATAATAGCTCTAACAAATAATGGTTAACCTGTTGTTTAGTCTTCCAAAACACCCCTCACATGCCCATTCCACTTTTTCCACTCGCGTCGCTCACAGCATTGCTGCATTAAGTCAGGTCTTTGGTCAGGGTAGTTTTTTTTTTCCTTTAAATGTCCCTAAAATAAAAAAAACACCTACCCTGACCAAGGACCTGATTTAATGCAGCAATCTGTGACTGCTGTGAGCGACGCGAGTGGAAAAAGTGGAATGGGCATGTGAGGGGTGTTTTGCAAGACTAAACAACAGGATTACCCAAATAATAATTCCAAAAAATTACGAGACACTGATACTAAAAATGTGTGCAAATGAAGAGTGATCACGGCCACACACCGACAATCTGTATGCAGGTTCATGCTTGCACGTGCATGAATTCCGGTCAAACCAGAAAACTTGTATGACATACATGTTTGATGGTTTTTGCCCACACACTGGCAAACATGAATGCGCAAGCGTTTACGACAAACATGTAGGACACACATGTATGCTAGTCTGTGGGCACCTTTAGTTACTTCCTTCATATTTACGAACTGCAAAGCTATAAGGGATAAAGAGATTGATCTAATTTAGTCGTCTTGAGACCTGAGGTACGTAAGACCCAGTTATTGAGTCTGAGCTATGACCACGAAAATTACATAATGGATTCTGTTCAAGAGATAAGATGAAAAAAACTTCACAACAGAAAAAAAAAACTTCACAACATAATTGATCAAAGCCCAAGGACTGTAGTAGTCTACTAAGCAGTAGCCGATGATCAAAATGGTCAACAAAGCTGTGGTCCCAAACAAAAAGAATATGAGCCTGAAGTCACAATTTTACTGTCGATTATTTGCATTTAAGTTAAATAGTCAATCTAAACGTGTCTATGTAACCCACCGCGTGAATCTGATCACAAAATTGATCACAAGCTTTCGCTTTCATGGATCAAGTGGTGGCTGAATTTCAATGTTTGCTTTCTAGCAAATATATGACACAAGTCAATGACTCAAATAAATAAATTCCACCTATACCTCCACAATATATGATGGGGAATATAAAGAAATGGGTGATTTTGGTCCTTCTGAATCAACGAAGCATCATCGACATGAAAAGTTATGAATACAAGTTCTAATAGAATATTGAGCGACCTCGGGGACTTCCCACCTTTTGAGTTAATATGTAGTCTTGCCCATTAAAATCCCCAAATATGGAGAAATTATCAATTCCGGAGCACAATTCCTCTTGCAAATCCACAATATACAGGGTGTCCGGGAAAATGTGGGAAATCTCTCGGAATCAGATAGAACATTAAAAAAAAAGATGACAAGTTCCCATAATTTTTTTCACTAACGCCCCCCCCCCCCCCCCTACGGAGATACGGCCTCCTAAAGAACGCCACTGGAAATCAATTTTTCTTGAATCACTTTTAAACGACTTGATTAAATTTAATGAAAATTTAATACATATATTAAACAGTAGTAAAGACCTCTTAAAATACTGCCCCTAAAGAATGAATTAGCTTATTTAGTTTACCAGGGGCGGACTGGGTTGTACTAACGAAGGTTGTAAAAGTATTTTAATGCTTACATTTTTAACACCCTGTATGATAAGGAGTAAAAACAACCAAATTTGGATACCTTGAACATTAAGCTACAGAAAAGGTACTCTTGTTCCTTCTCGATAAAATTAACCGTTTTCGAGAAAAAAAAAATAATAAAAGAATTAATATTTCTAGTACAATGTAATAGAAATGAAACACTAATTCTTTTTTTTTCTCGAAAACGGTTCATTATATCGACAAGGAACAAGAGTACCTTTTCTGTAGCTTAATGTTCAAGGTATCCAAATTTGTCTTTTTTACTCCTTATCATACAGGGTGTTAAAAATGTAAACATTAAAATGTACAACCTAGTCCGCCCCTGGTAAACTAAACAAGCTAATTTATGTTTTAGGGGCAGTATTTTAAGAGGTTCTTACTACTGTTTAAATTTTAAATTTTCATTGAATTTAATCAAGTAGTTTAAAAATTATTAAAGAAAAATTGATTTCCAGTGGCGTCCTTTAGGAGGTCGTATCTCCATAGGGAGGGCCGCTAGGAAAAAAATTATGGGAACTTGTCATCTTTTTTTTAAGTTCTATCTGATTCCGAGAGATTTCCCACATTTTCCCGGACACGCTGTATATAAATAAATTATCATTTAAAGGAAGACACGATGGAATATAATATAATGTCAAGACAACGCAGATGATAAGTGAAACAAAATCACCTTTGGCAATAAGCAGCAATATCAAAATACGTGGTAGCCTTAATGATTCCATTCCATTATCCATTAATGATTCTATTCCATTATCCATTAATTATGAAACTAATAAGGGAATAGTGTTTTTATTAATAAAAC
Source organism: Malachius bipustulatus (assembly GCA_910589415.1). Classification (NCBI taxonomy): domain Eukaryota; kingdom Metazoa; phylum Arthropoda; class Insecta; order Coleoptera; family Melyridae; genus Malachius; species Malachius bipustulatus. Next base: position 45,372,526 of record OU342632.1, on the reverse strand, counting down.
TTATTACAAAAAATAATTTGAACAAATTTAGTGATCAGCAAAGGCAAAAAGGTGGTTCAGTTCCTAGCATTAAGAGCATCAGTTTAGACTCATTTTACTTTCATCAGAATACGCAGAATTACTTTGAGTATTTCAATGAAACAGAAAGTACTTCAAAACATCTTACTAGGTTTAGTGATAGTTTATAACTGTAACTACAATTCCTTGGCATTTATTGAAACGAATCTTATCAATGATAATTCTCTAAATGTTTGTGTAAATCTCATAATGAACCATTTTTTTAAAGAAACTAGAGTCTCGGTAGCTGTAAATATTGATTTCAAAATAAATTTACCAGTTATGCAGTGCCATCTTGACCACAATAATTGCACTATTATGCTGAATAAAATTAAATTCGTTGATGGGTATATAATCAACTCTTCACGCAACACTTTCAGGAAAACCATCACTAGTCTGGGGGAGAGTAGGAGTTTCAATTCTGATGCTCTTTTTCTGATATCTATCGATCATGTTGATGAAGATATATTAATTGATATTCACAAGCTTTATATTAAAAAAGTTGTGTTTATAAAAAATAATAATCATGACGAGATTAAAATATTCTCTTATGACTCATTTATAGACCAGAACATATCTTTTGTAAACAGAAGGCTAGAGTTTCAATGTAGCTGCAGAAATGAAGATCATCTAGTACACCTCAAACTCTATCAGCAGAAATGGCCTCAATCATTAAAAAAATCCACCATTACTGTTGGATGGATGCATAGTAGGGTATATGTGGATCTCCGTAACCCCGAGCTGCCTACTGGTTTGTTCCTACTATTACTTAAAGAAATACAAAAGGACTTAGGGTTTGATATTAAATTCTTAGATGAATTTCCGCAGACACTGGATGTGAACCTCCAGAATTTGACCTACATCTCCCCGTACACCGAACTATTACAAAAGAAATTAGATATATTAATTGGAAGTTTTTCAACGATGAGCCCTACTTTATTTTATGATTTTGATTTAACCCATGATTATTTGGAAGATAAATGTATCTGGGTAGCACCAGCTGCTAAGAAAATTCCGCCCTGGAAAAACTTGTTCACCGTACTGTCTTTCAAAATGTGGTGCGTAATAGGGATATGTTTCATAATTTTAACAATCATGTTATACCTAGTTCATTTGAATGCAAACGATACACACTACTTAAGTAAAGCTAATGCAGTTCTTTATTCCTATATAATTTTTCTGGGGTATCCATTCAATTATTGTTCCCGAAAGTTTTCTGCGAGACTTGTGTTCGCAATGTTTATGTTTTTTTCGATGATCATTACCACATTTTATAAATCCATCGTCACAAGCGCTCAGTTAGGAATATTCTATGAAAAACAAGTGACAACTTTGGAAGAGGCCATAGAAGTTGGTTATATATTTGGCTTGACCAAATCAGATTTACTGCACTACTCAACCTCGGAAAGAGAAGTCGATCGAATTATTGCGAAGAATAATTTTGAATGCGATTTTACCAAACATTGCTTGAACAGAACAGCTTTTAAAAGAGATATGGTGACAGTTTTCAATTATGAAGGATTAAGGGCATATGCACCTTTTAGATACGTAAACGACGATGGACGTCCTGTACTTTATCCCATGAAAAAAATCGTCAGACTATTCCAAATGCGCATGATTTTCTCTAAGGGTCATCCGGCTTTTCAACTTATTGATAAAGTATTAACTCGATATTTTGAATTCGGGATTAAACAAAGAATTTTGACTTTCAATTATAATTATCTTCAATCTATGTTGGATTCTGTTTATGCAGATAGAGAAATTTGTCAAAGTTCAAGAGCAATTAGCTTTAAGGAGATTTATCCTGTATTTTTATTGCTCTTACTTGGATGTCTCACAGCCGTTTTAACATTTACAGTTGAATTTGTAATTGCACAATATTCCAGAAAATATAACTAGTTATGTGTTGTTTTTTTGAGTACCTATCTATTTATGTATTTTATCCATAAATATCTTCTTCAACAATTTTGTAATTCTTTTTCAGTGTCTAGAAAAGAGTCTCTTTTAATTTGCAAAAATAATAAATTAACTATTTCACAGGCTTAAGGCATTTTATTGGCTTTTGAAAAGCGACAAAACAGGTGATCGTTTACCCTTCCAGCAGGCTTAACTTGTCGGCGAGTGACTAGTAACCTCCTTACAGAATCTCAAAACGCCAGAGCCCGGTGTCTTGATCTCGGCGTAACAACGTTCTATAGCATTATTTTTTTTTTGTCAAAAATATAAAGGATTTTCCAATAAGGGCGCTCGTACTTTGAGAGTACATAGCGGCTATATTGGTGAAGCCACAAGTACCTGTCAAATTTTGAGGTTGTTGTAATCTTCCTGCTGAGTCGACTAGGTATTCTTCGCTTGGTGGACAAATTTGAATTATCTGCTTCAGCCAATAACAGAACCCGTAACGCCGTCCATAATGTGAGGTCTGCAGTAAACATTGCTGCAGTGAACGAAAGTGTCCAGGATAACCTGAGGAAGCCAATTCTCCGTCGCGCCCAAGAACTTGGCCCTACACAAAACTCAACTTGGCGTATTTTGCATCGAGAATTAAGGTTTTACCAGTAAAAATTCAATGATTCAGGAACTAAATGTAAAAGATCATAGATAGCATCGATCATTCACATTCTGGAGCAGTTGGAAGTGAACCCCGATTAGAGACTTAAAAAAATCTTCAGTAATGAAGCCTATTGTTGGATGAACAGATACGTCAACAAACAGATTGGTGCATTTGGGGGGGGGGGGGGGGGGGATAACAAATACACGTAAGACTAATGAAGTTGAGCCGCAGACGATTTGATGCCTTAAAAGTCAACATACCCAACTATTGCCAACAGTGATATCGATCGCGATTTAGGCGATCGGTTTATCGAAAATCCGAGGTATATACACAACTTGTTTACAGTTAATTTTATTGGCAGTACTTATTCTCAAGACGTGGCCCGTTTGATCCCACCTAGAACGAGGGCGGGCAGAAGTACACGTCGAGCGGCAGTAGCTCATCCCTATCAGGTTCAGCTTGTTACAGCTCGCACCACCTTATTTCAAACTTCTTTCATGTACAAATCCCTCATTCCTTTGGAATAGTGATGGGGGATTTGTAAACCCCCCATTTGCAACCCCAAGCGAAGTGTTTACTGAGAAATACAACCTGCAACGATTCAAAGTGAACGTGAATCGATATCTCCGCTCATGCAACGTTCCCAGAGCGCCATAGGGATTTTCCTGCAGTGCATGTGCCTTCTAAATAAAAAAAACACAACTTGTTTTATTTAAATTTCCAGGGCCCTTAATGAAAAAGCCGCGCCTTCATGTGATGATTCTTTGATACAGTCGTAGAGAAAATAGTGTCTTTTACTTGAAGAGAATGGCTTTTACTAATTTCGACGATTCCGTAATTTTTGTTCTCGTGAATATTAGCTATAATTCTTCGTGGGTTGAATAATACACCTTACTTTTATACTATATTTCATTAGAAGTCAGAGAATATTACTTATTATTGTTTGTTTATGTATAATCAAGCAGAAACGACTAATGACATTTCTAACCTTGCATCGGTATCATTATTGCAGCAATTTGTTTCATATTAATGATTGAATTAATTGGCTTATAAAAACTATTTTATATGTTTTACATTTTTCCTTGTATTTTGCTACTATACAGACTGTTCCATAATATTATTAGAACATTAAACATTATGTTGATGTATTATTGGTGATTCGTTGGTAATAAACCTTAAAACATTTCTTAGTTGCCGTCTGAAACGACCAAACCCAGACCAGTAATGTTTTGGATTCATGGCGGTGCCTTTCATACAGGATCGAATAGAGTGTCAGAAATGTATGATCCCACTTATCTGTTAACTGAAGACATTATTTTAGTGTCCATTAATTATCGATTGAGTGCCTTAGGTTTGTAAGTTGTGAATTATGGGTATAAATACGAGTATGAAAGGAATATTCTATTCAGATCTATACCTGTCTATTATTTACAGGATTTATGAACCTGGAAGATAGCAGTTTGGGTGTTACTGGAAACGCGGGATTAAAGGACCAAGTGATGGCTCTTCGTTGGGTACAGAAACATATAGAAAAATTTAACGGTGACCCAAACAATGTTACAATTTTCGGTGAGAGCGCTGGGGGTGTTTCTGTTCATTTGTTGATACTATCACCACTTGCCAAAGGTAAGTACTTATTAATAATCTTATGTCTGTACCTATCCAGAGGTATTTTTAAAATTAATTACGTAATCGATTATCGTCGTCTCAGTCTGATGCATGTTAAACTGTATATCTACATCCCATTTAGTTTATTATTTCGGATATTATTGGAAAAATAAGTAAGTATACTTATAAGGACTTTAAGGAGCGAAACAAATGACATGATTATTATTATGTGTGACTTACAGCCAGAGTCAAGACAAGGTGAAGGCTTTGTCTACAATAAGACTACAATTTGGAAGAAAACTACTGGGGGCATCTAGGCATCCCCCTCTCCACAATGGAGGGAAAAATGTTTTCTTCCAATTTGATCCTTGCCGTAGCCTCCAGCACAATAATTAAACAGGCACAAACTCAGACTCACAAACTTGACTTCCCTATCAATTTCCAAGTTAAGAAGTAGAAGTTTCTTGAAATCGTTCGGGCAAATCTGAGCAAAACGCCGTAGCCAGTCACCGTTAGACCCCTACTAGACAATACGGATTTTGAGAAGGGGACTCGAACTATATAAAATATTGATTTTCTTCCATTTGGGGGATAGATAAAAGGCAGCTTTGTCGCTATCTCTCAAACTATGCATACAGTGTGGAAAAGCCAAATAAAATAAATTCGATAATAAATCAATGGAGATGGGTGCCAAAAAACGCTCGGACACATCGATTAGTATTTTTGGTTGCGCATTTTTTTCAATGAAAACTTTTTATACAGGGTGTGTCGTGTAACAGTGCTCAATACCAACTTTCTTCTTTCAAATCAAACACCCTGTATATTATTACATTTTCAGATTGCCTGAAAAAATGTAATAATAATGCTGTTTATAATTCAAATTTGTAACGAGAGATTTTTGAGTTATAAACAAATGAAAATCGCATTTTTTAATTTTCAAAACAGTGTGTACACCGATAACGGCTCAAGATGTCGGAAAACGGCTTACATGTCCCTATCTTAACTTTTCATTTAGAGCCCTATTAGGTAGTTTAAATTTTTATACAGGGTCATGAAAATTACCAGATTTTTAATCACCCTGTATAAAAATTTCATCCACACAATAGGATACTACATGAAAAATTAGGATAGGGACATGTAGCCGTTTTCCGACATCTTGAGCCGTTATCGGTGTACACTGTTTTGAAAATTAAAAATTGCTATTTTCATTTGTTTATAACTCAAAAATCACTCGTTACAAATTTGCATTATAAACACCATTATTATTACATTTTTTCAGGCAATATGAAAATGTAATAATATACAGGGTGTTTGATTTGAAAGAAGAAAGTTGGTATTGAGCACTGTTACACGACACACCCTGTATAAAAAGTTTTCATTGAAAAAAATGCGCAACTAAAAATACTAATCGACGTGTCCGAGCGTTTTTTCGCAACCATCTTCATTGATTTATTATCGAATTTATTCCATTTGGCTTTTCCACACTGTATATGCTAAATGAATCTTTAATCCTCCAAACAAGAGACGAACATGACATTTCTTCCCAAGCGACATGTAAATTATTATTTTAGTGATCTCACAATTTAGATAGAATTCCCGAAGTATATTTCTCTATAGTTTTGTTAATAATTATATTTTTCTCCATAATACGTATAGGTATAACTAAATAAATGTTCAGACATCTACTTTAGGTAAAAGATGACAATTTTCAGGACTATTTCATAAAGCAATTATGCAAAGTGGAACTGCCTTTTTGTCATGGATATTTGCTCCTAGAGGTCCAGATGAGATATTGAAGTGGCTCAACTACACTGGTGGAAAAAACGACAAAGAAATCCTAAATTATCTCAGAAGTTTACCTGCCAAGAAAATCGTGTCTGCTTCGCAACTATGTCAAGATAATACGGTATAAAAATTGTATAGCATAAACTAATCATGTTTCGCTAAGTATACATAGTTAGATATTGGTAGATAGGTACCTACTTCATTCAGTTGAAGATTTTAGAAGTATGATAAAAAAAAACAGGTAATCCGCTGTTACCATTATTAGAACAACGAATGAATCTTTTTTCAAGCGAGAGGTAAATTGTTTTAGTGATTAATTACAATTTAGAGAGAAGTGACAGCGTATTTCTCTATAATATGTTTTTAATAATAATTTTTTCCCTATAATAAGTAGGTAGATATAATGAAATAAATGTCAAGCACTTTTCAGGACTGTTTCGTTTCATAAAGCAATTTGTCAAAGTGGAACTGTTTTTTTCTCATGGTTGATGTCTCCTAGAGGATCTGATGATATATGGAAGTGGCTCAATTACACTGATGAAAGAAACGACAAAGAAATCTTAAATTACCTCAGAAGTTTACCCGCCAAACAAATCGTGTCTGCTTCAGTACTGTGTGACACGGTATGGAAATTTACCGCCATAGCTAGGCACGCACTAGCGATTTTCAGTCAAACGACTGTTCGGTCGCAGTGCCTGCGCGTTTTCGAAAGAAAATATACCGAATCATTTAAATCGGGGGCAAATGAGGTTTTTCAGTAGCGCGATTATTTTTTATTCGTACGTTTACGTTCATTTAAACACTTTAGGCCCGTATTCATCAATAAATATAACCCCTGGGGTTATATTTTGGAGCATGTCATTGGTTCAAAATTCGTAGCGTTCGTAGCGATTGAGCATTAGACCAATCAGCTGTCAGAAAATTCAAAATTTAACCCCAGGATTATATTTTGAAGTTTGATGAATACGGACATTTTAATGTTTCATTTTTGCGAACAAACAGTCGAGAAGCTAAAAATCGCTAGTGTTTTTTTCCTCGCTTAATTCTTCCTAGCTTATTGGTTTCCCAGATATTCGTACATTGGTAGTACTAGTACTTACTTCATTCTGCAGAAGATCTGTGTTTAGTAAGTTTTGACACAAATTTTAAAAAAAAATTGTGGTAAAAACTAAAAATAGTTTCGACAAGATTTGAAAAAAATTGAAAAGAGAAAGTGAAGAAAATTAAAAATTGCTCAAAATGGCAGCAATCATCTTCAATGCCAACTTCGCATCTAGGGACAACTGCACGGTTCTCCAGTGGTGTGATTGGGTACCTGGGCTGATCAACAATCCCTTCCTGGGGACTATAATAACTCTGTCGTTAACGGGCTCAAAATAAACCTTGCTCTTCATTGTACCCAATACAAAACAATCGAAAGCGGGTGCAGTCTTGATCATGGCAAATCTGTCTTTCTGGTAAACTGTCGTGCAGTCATCATCGGACATGTAATGAGCACTGAGCAGGTTTCTGTTCAAAATTTTCTGTGCATGGTTTACGTACGACTGCTTAGCCCCAATAATTCACATCATTCTGATGATGACGACAAAGTAAGTTGTCCAGCAAGCAGAGATTATTTTAACTATCACTATCATAACCTTAGGTATTCAAAGCATTGGATAATTTGAAAATTCTATTATCCGTTTTTGTTCCAATATCTGTCTCTTACCGATTTTACAGTCTGCGAACAAAAAATGCATGTTACCGAGTCTTTTATATTTTGTAGGCGGATGAAATAAACTTGTGTTTGAGGGACTTCGGATGAATTTTAAAAATAATTCATTATAACAAAGTGTGAGTTATGTCTCGTGTTCATTTATAGCTACATACCATGCGAATAGTGAGTCTCTGTACGCAGGCTGTCTTATTTCAGAGCTCACCATGGGTGTCTCCTAAATGCTAAGAGATACAGAATCGGTTAAATAAGAGAAAATATGCGCAATTTTGTGGCCATCTCGAATCCGTCAAAACATACAAAAAATACTTTTTTCTACTCCCAACCTTTAATATGCATATTAAATATGAATCACCAGTGCTTTAATGGGTCTCATTAAGATACAAATTTTCATTAAAGCACTGGTCAAGCTATCCAATGGCAGAGGAGCATTTGCAATCGATTCGGGTCCTTTTCGCTTACAATCGGGTCGGCAAGCCAACCGAAGTCACAGAGTTGTCATACTCACGACAAAAATTGCCTTGTGATATAAGTTCTGTATTTCTGAAAAAAAAATCTGAACGTTTATTTAATTTAGAACATAAGTAACATTCAAAGAAAATTTATCAAGATTTTATGTTACCTTAATTAATTTGATAAGTAGGTATATCGTGTAAAGATGGGAAGATAAAGTATTATATCATTCGTAGAGCTCCGTGATAGTATTCAAAGCGGCAACGCTGCGACCCGCGTTGCGCATAGGGAAACAATATCGTAATTAATGGCTGTCGATGTTATTAAAATTATTAATTAATCTCAAAATCGAAGCGTAAAATTCGGAATTCAAACTTATTCACAATTAAACACAATTCGCATAATTAAAATTACGCAGTAGTGAGTAGTGCCCTTTAAACTTGATACTAAAACATGTCTCAGCAGAATAACCTTAGCGACAAAGAGAATATTTGTTAAATGCGTAAACAAATAGCAACCTATCTTAACCTCAATGATCCGCAATTGTACACGGGTCATTGTTAAAATATATAATTTTTTAATCTTTTCTATGAAATAAAAAAGGGTCGTAGAAAAAATAGTGTATGGAACTCGCAGATAATGGCTATTAATACGCTCTTATTATGGTTAAGACACTCGCCTACGGCTCGTATCTTAACCATCATACTCGCGTATTAATAGCCTTCATTATAAGCTCGTTGCATAATATACTAATATGTGACTGTTCCTGAAATATCCTGAAAAAGCTGAAAAAACGAAATTACTTTTTTTGCCATATCTTTCTTATTATGGGAAATGAATAAATAATATTTTATAGGCTGCATATAAGGTGGAAAAAACTACCCATCTGACCTTTAAAAAATTTTCAAAGCCGACTAGATCCCAGAGTTTTCATAGTCGATGCATTGTTCCTACATGTGTTGGGGACATGCGCACTGAAACTTTCAGCTTTTATAAAATAACTAAGGTCTGGCAGTCGTGGGCTCTTGCGACTTCAAAATAATTTGATCTTCAAAAATAATTAATCCAGCATATTATAATGAAGTAGTTACCTACCTACACGATATTAATATCTTTGAATAAATAATTTTTATAGATGACTTCTTTTATTGATATTCATATGCTTTTTAGCCCACTCGACTAAATAGCATAAGATATAATATTCCGATTGTCGAAAAACCGTCACCTGGGGCTTTGATAACAGAGTTTCCAGAAAATATAGTAAAATCTGGAAACTACAACCATGTTCCAATGATAATTGGATTCAACTCGAATGAAGGTTTGCTATACCAATTTTTGCACAAAATTACACCATGCTCAACGTATCCCGCAACCGACTTCATAACTGAGTTTGAGCGTCGTTTAAACTTACCGTCTGATGAGCAAGAAAGGAGAAAGCTAGCCGAAAAAGTGAAGAAGATGTATAACTTTAATTCTGAAAATGATTTGGAAAAGAATTGTCTGGTAGGTATTATTGTCATTCCAATTAGAGTTATGTCTCTGTTATAGCTGTCTTTTCTCACTTTTAATTTTTAATGTTTTTTTTTTTTCAATACCGATTCTTATTATTACCTCTTCTTCAAGTGATGACTAATTTTACCATTCCAGCTAACAGGAGATACATTCTTCATTCATCTGATTTGTCGAACTGTAAAATTTCACCTTCAAACAGCAAACAAACCGATTTTCTTTTACCAAATGTCCATAGAAACAGAACTAAACTTGGCCAAAAAAATGTTCACGGCAACCTGGCATAAAATTAAGTCTATTTTACTATTTTTGACTGCATTTTTTGGAAACAGCTTCATGGCTTCCATATTCAGGATGATCGAGGCATTATTCAGTCACACCAAAATGAAAGGAGCTGCTCACTCAGATGATGTGTTTTATTTATTCAAAACTGTCTTGAATCCATACATCAGAAAAGGCAGCATCGAAGAAATCGGAATGAGAAGGTTCGTGAAATTATGGACCAATTTTGCTAGAGATGGCAATCCCACGCCTGATAGATATGATGACTTACTTAACATCAAATGGCCGGTAACAGATAAAAATCTAACTTACTTGAACATCGATAAAGAATTGAAGATTGAAAAGCAGCCCTATAAAGAAAGAATGCAATTTTGGGAGGATATTTATGATCAGTTTGGATAATTATTGATAGTTTATGCGTTCTCTTATATTTTATTCATCATTAATGTTACCTTATTAATTATTAAACTTACTGTTAACTATTTATTTATTTTATTTTTTGTATTCAATGGTTTATATTATACAGGGTCCGCCAAAATTTCGCATTCAACATTATAATGTCAAATTTAGGCAACAAAAAAACATGTTTTGGCAATATTTTTGATTTTTGTATTCTTTTTTATTTGTCATTTCTCATGCTTATAGCTGTCATGTTTATTAATGACAACCTGGATCAAGTTGGGCATCATTGAATAGCCATTTTTTTTAAGTGAGTATGTAAAAATTTAAAAAACTCAAACTAGGCTGTCGCAATAAATATTTTAATAATTCTTCTGTTCAACAACAGGGAAATTTTTTTAAACATACCAGGATGGATATCTTTAAGAAAGGCCAACCATAAAAAATTCTCGAGACACGTAGATTCTTCTTTGAAAGGAGGGCATCTTTTGACACACATCTGACAAGTGTGTGCATTATTCACCCCTTCATCTCCATCAACCACCCCTAAGAAATCTTCAATAATGATTCAATTATGAGTGATACGTACCTCGTTTGGAAGGAATTTTTATTAGCAATTCAGCGATAATTTGTTTTTTCAATAAATGTATAAACAAGCTGTTTTGAGAACTCAGATCGGATATCTCCAGAAATTGGCAAAAAAAAATTAAGCTCCTCGTCAGTGTCAACCATTTAGGAGCGGTGCAATAATACTATACAGGGTGCACCATGTATCCTTCTCTATATTGCTATCTCCTGAACGCTAAGAGATACAGGGTCGGTTAAATTAGAGAAAAGATGCGCAGTTTTGTGGCCGTCTCGAATTCATCAAAACATGCAAGATATCTGTGACCGTTCCTGAAATATCCTGAAAAAAACTGAAAAATCGAGATATCTTATTTTCGTCATATCTTTCTTATTTTTGGAAATTAATAAATAATTTTTTGCAGGCTTACATAAGCCGTTAGGAGCTATCCATCTGACATTTCAAAAGTTTTCAAGGCCTACTAGATCCAAGAGATTTCACAGTCAACTTTCGTTTTTCTTATGGCCGCCATATTATTTTTTTATGTCGTTCGATATGAAAAAAATAATGGAAACCAAAAATTAATAAACTTCAAAAAATAAATTTAAAAATTTTTTATTCTTCTTTTTTCAAAGAAAACCCAAAAAAAATCGTCGAAAAACGTCAACATTTGTAAAATACGCCGAAATAGTGCTTGCCTTATGGTTTTTTAATTTATCTATGAAATTCGGTCTAAAAATGTGTCTTTTTTGTAAAGAAAAAATAAGAATAAAAAAATTTTTTATTTATTTTTTGAAGTTTAACAATTTTTAGTTTTTATGATTTTTTTTATATCAAACAACATAAAAAAACAATATGGTGGCCATAAGAAAAACGAAAGTTGACTATGAAAATTCTGGGATCTAGTCGGCTTTGAAAATTTTTGAAATGTCAGATGGGTAGCTCTTGCCGACTTATGTAAGCCCACAAAAAATTATTTATTAATCTCCAATAATAAAAAAGATATGGAAAAAATAAGAAATCTCGATTTTTCAGTTTTTTCAGGATATTTCAGGAACGGTCACAGATATCTTGTATGTCTCGACGGAATCGAGATGGCCACACAATTGCGCTCCTTTGGACTTGTTTAACCGACCCTGTATCTGTTAGCGTTAGGAGATAGCAATATAGAGAAGGATACATGGTGCACCCTGTATATGCAACGCGTTTCAAGCCGAGCTCTAAAGCCTCCTCATACTCCTGGCGCGTGACTTGGGGAGTCACAAGCGGTTCGCCAACTCACGCGGCGTGGAAAGTCGCCTCTACAGTGTCGTCTCATCCATATCAACAAGGGAGCAAACGAATTTAATGACTAAATTCGAAAGACATCTTCTATCTATCAATTTTACCAAAGTCTAGATTACTATTATATCCTTGTTAATTTGAATTTTATATTTTAGATTAACTTTAATTAGGTATCTATTTAATGTAAGTCGATTTCATGATCGAGAATTGATATTTTACTTCCTTTGTATTTCCAGTCTAATGTAAGCAAAAAAATTACTGTTCTGTCATTTAAATCACACACGGATTTTTGATCACAAGGACTATCACGTTCTATTTTCAGAGAACAAAATTAAAGAATATTCGGCATCCCGACAATTCACCGTACCTTTATTAATTATTTTTCTATAGAACCCTGTCTTTTGCAAGAAAGTTTCATTTACATAATTGAATTAAATTTTCTTATACTCTCAAGTCGTTAGAGTTGATTATGTTAGCGAATAAAAAATTTGATTAGGTAGATACTAATTTGTAATTTAAAAAATTTCTCATTTAAAAACTACCTACCCCAATTATTTTAGAAAGAACCTAGCTACAATACATTATATTGTATGGTGCCAAGACTTTTGACGGATCCTTTACTTTACGAATGAATCAATAGGGGCGAAGAAAAGATTAATAATTATTGTGAAATTCTTCACTAAATTTAATGAATACGTGTAGTTGAAACATTGAAAAAGTCGATATCAAAAATAATGATGTATTTCTCACTTGAAAAAAAAATTCTCCATTTAATCGATACCGAAAAACCTCACATGAATGTTTCTTTTATTCAACCTACATAAAGCAATTTTTTGCTTTTCTACTCCTAAATATAAAAACATCTCTCCACCTAATTTGATACCGTATGTAAATGTGAAGGTAAGTCCCTTAACTATTCAATTACCTGTTTTAAGCTATCTATTAGGTCTGAAACCTTGAATTGAAAAATCGATAACATAATGATACACATATAATAATACTAAGTGATCCATAAATTTGTAGCATTTAGCTAAGGTAAGTATAGCATTTTTTGCATAGGTGCAGCAGGGAACAAGTTTTAATAATCTTAACAGGTAAGACTTCAAAAAATTAAAAGTGGTAAAGGGGTCATATTCCAAGGCAATTATGATCATAATATATTGGTCAAGGTCAATTTGCAAAAATATGCCTTATTAGGTTTATTAACAGTGAGGTACAAAAATATATTTATTCCATGCGTACATATATTGTGATTTTTACAAATAACTTTTCAAGGTTAATTTTTTGTTTAAATTATTAAGGTGTTCACAGATCAACGTATTTGTGCAGCGGGAAATACATTCATTAAAACGCGTAGATTTGTGTTCATGCATTTGAGGCTGCCCAAATACGTACCGCGTTGGTCTGTGAGCACCTTTAATTAGATTCAGTGGTCAAGGTCACTTCCGGTAATCAATAATAATTTTTGACGTGTTCAGATGTTCAGATATACTTATTACGTTACCTATTATTATTGAGATAAGATTTTTTTCTTCTGAGAATCTTAATATCTATGCTTGCTGATGAATTGGTGCTAAAGCGGCAATTCAATGTTACATGATTGATTTCTTAATTTTATTTTGCTGCCACGATGAAGTATATTCATAAGAAAAAGTTGTTGTAGTAGAGATACCTTTAAAATGAAACCCAGTAATAAATAAACATTTGATAATCAGGCATCACAGTTATTTACACACTTGATATTCATTAAAATTAACGTAATTACCGGTGTTTTTTTTTTAGTTCTTATCACAAAAAAGTCTAATACATAGTTTAGTTAATACTTATAAGTTAGTTAATTTACCCAAGTCAAGTTAGCCACGCTTCCGCCAGCCACATTTTCGGCCCGGGAGGGGAACTTCGAATGATTTTCAGCTTTTTCTTTCGTTATTTACGGTTTCATTGAAAAATAAAACGTCACGGCCAGTCCACTTTCGTCCACTTTCAAAAAAATAATTTTTGCTGAAAATTTGTAAAAAAAATCCGACATTTCAGTTATGGACTTGAGAAATTGAAAAAAAAACATTTTTGCTGAAATTCTGTTCGAAAAAGTCTGTTTTATCATAATGCCAGCCATGCTTTCGGCCACGGACTTATTGAGAAACTGAAATAATAATTATTGTTGCTGTAATTTTGCTTAAAAAAGAAAAAAGTTCAAAATATTGGCCAGCCACGCTTCGACCACGGACTTCAGAAACTGGAAAAATGATTTTTGCTGAAATTTTGTTGAATAAAGTCCGACATTTTATAGACAATCACGCTTTCGGCCACGACTTAATAAACTGAAAATATCATTTTTGATGTAATTTTGCTCAAAAAAGTCAAAAAATTAATAATAATGACCAGCCGTTTTTTTGCACAGGCTGAATAAACTGAAAAAAATCGTTTTTGCTGAAAGTTTGCTAAAAAAAGTTATAAATTTTATAGTAATGGCCAGCCACGCTTTCGGCCACGGACTTGAGAAACTAAAGAAATCATTTTTGCTGAAATTTTGTTGAGAAAAGTCCGACATTTTATAATAATGGGCAATCACGCTTTCGGCCACGACTAAATAAACTGAAAATATCATTTTTGCTGTAATTTTGCTCAAAAAAGTCAAAAAATTCATAATAATGGCCAGCCGTTTTTTTTTTAGCTACGAATTGAATAAACTGAAAAAATAATTTTTGCTGAAAGTTTGCTGAAAAAAGTGTGAAATTTTATAGTAATGGCCAGCCACGCTTTCGGCCATAGACTTAAGAAACTAAAGAAATTTTTTTGCTGAAATTTTGTTGAAAAAAAATCGATATTTTCTAATAATGGCCAGACACGCTTTCAGCTACGGACTTCAGAAGCTGAAAAAAACATTTTTTCTGAAGATAAAAAAATTAGATTTTATATTAATGGTCATAGGTTCTCGGCCATGGACTTTTAATAAACTGAAAAATCATACTGAAAATTTGCTGAAAGCGGTGCGAAATGTTTTAGTAATATTACTAGGTATCAAAAAATATACATTTTCCATTGTTTGCAAGCCGTCAATAACGAAAAAAAAATTTACCGGGCATTAATTGAGGTCCCTCTCCCTGGCCGAAAACGTGGTTAATTTGACTTGGGCTTCTGCCAAGCCCTTCACTTGGGCAAGCGCCAGCATAAATTATTCACGCATATGCGCTGATAAACGTATGCTCTTATGTTCTAATTTTATTATTATTTAAATGTTGGTATGCCAATCGATGAAATATCCGTGGTAGTTTCATCGCATCAACTTCTACAATTAGGCTAACTAAAAAGTGTTAGTGAGACATTTTGTGATAAATTCCTAAAGACCCTATATGTGGATATTGCAATTTATTCGATCTTCTGGAATTTATGGACATTGGCTATTTGTTTGATTTGTTTGCAGAATTTTATGATGTGAGTTTGAATACTTTTTAGTGCTATAAACGAAATGGCGTGACCCTGAATGGGGGAGATAAGTCCCGAACACGAACCCCCCTCCTCCGTTTATAAAGACCCTCATTTTGTGACTTTAACCTGAATTTTAAAATCCAAATCCCCCATCATGATATACTTAATCCTAGATCCGCCACCAAGGAGGTCTACCCAAAATCGGAAATCGTGGCAAGTGGTCCAAGGAAAAAAGTTAGTAAAAACTCTTTAAGACTTTAGAGAAACTGAAGTTTAGCTAGAAGCTGGAAGCATTAACAGTCTCTAGCATGGATAGCGGGCTAAACTATACAGTATGGTAATTAGCTTGATTATCTTAAAAAAAAAAAACAAAATATGCCCCCCTATCTACTATAAACACTGAGCGGTACACCCAAAACTCATTTTTTGCCAATTTGGCGCTTGTGTTCCTTTTTAATAAAGCGCTATTCGAAAAAGAATTCGGTAGTAATTTTTTTCCAGCAGATGAATCAGTTAAAATTGTGTAACTTTCAGATAGATGAATTGTATCGTCTATGAGCCACATTATTTACAACATAGTCAGTCCATTCTGTATAGTCCGCTACTTACGTAACGCGGATACAATAATAATAATAAAGATAACTGTTTACTTTCACAGTCGTACTATATGTTTAAAGTAGGTAGAATAACCATAATAAGTAATTTTTATCAACTGATTAAAACCGAACCTTTTTAGGTTTACAACCCTCGGTATTAACAATCTTGTGGCAATTATATCGGTAGGTATACCTTATAATACGTAGGTATAGTCTTACCATATAGTTGAAAATAATAAAAAACTACTTATTTTCTATTTTTTACGATAATATTATTTAATAATTACTTATATATCGAAAATTCACGAACGTTACTATCGGTACCAACTACCTATAACTTGAACACTTCAACGAAGTATACCTACTATACAGAACTGAGAACTGATGATATGGGAATGTAGTCCAAAAGTCGATTCGATATGATAAATGAACAGCTGTTCAGATCACGCAAGATCTAATCGTTGTGATTATACTTTTAAGACGCAACAAAGTTGTAAGATATGATCCAAACGTGAATTAAACAACATTTAAAACGCGAATCATAACAAACAGTAGATATCTCGCACCATGAATGGACCAGTAGTGACTACAGAAGAAGGAGCTCTTCTAGGATTACAACTGGAAGACAGCTACTTGGGGACCTATTACAGTTTCCTGGGCATAAGATATGCCAAACCTCCAACGGGGAAATTGAGATTCAAGGTTTGTACTACTGATTTCAATTTTAAAATCCGACAATTACTTTTTCCTTTGTTTGTATAATGTACCATTTGAATTAATTAACAAACAAATTAATTAACGACAATTATTATCCTATTAAAATACGGTGCAGAAGTGGGGATACATGACTAATGTATGTTAGTTCCAATGCTACTCATCTGGCTTCTTTAATAATTACAAATAATCCAGCGTAGGTACTTGGGTTAGGTATACCATTAAGATTTCATCCACAGATATTAAAATATTAAGTCACCTTTTCGTAAATTATTCAAATTATGCTATATTATGAGTAGCATGAAATTATATTTTATGTAATATACTGAACTGAACTTGATAACTTGAACCTATTTGGCTATAAAAATGGACGTGACGTCGTAAACATGAACTTTGCACTATTACCAGCAATTTTTTACTCAGACTCGAGCTTGAATTTTTCCAAAGAAATATCAATATCGCAACCAAGCCTTGGTTCATAAAATGCATAATCAAAATTTCAACTGCAAAAGATCCATTTGAAAATAAAGATTCCATTTATATTTTGTTTTCGCTTAATTACATGAGCAATACACTTTCACCAGTTTTCTTTGGACATATTTGACAGGACTGAAAGCTTGAACGAGGTGTTTACAGATGCTATATACTTCATAATTATTTTTATTTGATCCCATCAGATCAGATGATTTAATTCGCAATGATAGGTCGGTAAACGTACAATTTTTACGTTAAACTTTTTGGCAATCTCATCCACAACGTATTTTATACAGGGTGGTCCAACTTAAAACGTCATGACTTTACCAAACGATAGATAACGTTAAAATAATGCCAGTTTCTCTAATACACTTATAGCCGGGAAAGCTTCCTTTTCAAGATACAGGGTGTTGAAGTTTTGGGGAAAAAAAATGTTTTGTGAATATTGTCAAAACGGCTGCTTTAAAAAAATTGAAATTTGGCACGCAGCATGAGCTATAAGTATCTTTCATTATTTACGGCTTATGGTGATAAATTGCGAAAACCAGCGGCGGAGATATGGATGTGTCATCGCCCCTTAAAAAAAAAAAATTGACGCCACTGACTCTATGGTTACTGACAATTGTTACATTGATTTTATTTAATATTTGATGTTAGGTGTTGTTTATTTCAGTTATTTAATTATTTAAGTAAAAGTTATTTGATTAGAATTTGTCTGTTATTCTTAAAATGGCTACGGATATTACCTAAGAAAACCTGAATTATCTCGAAAACCTTGTGCCTTGTGAAAAAAATTAGAGAGTACTTTTTTGTTCTAAAAAGCACGGGGCATTGAATAATGTTATTAAATTTGCCATAGAATCAGTGGCGTCATTTTTTTTTTGAAAAGGGGCGATGGCACACCCATATCTCCGCCGCTGGTTTTCGAAATTTATCACCATAAGCCGTAAATCATGAAAGATACTTAGCTCATGCTGCGTGCCAAATTTCATTTTTTTTTAAAGCAGCCGTTTTGACAATATTCACAAAACATTATTTTTTTCCCAAAACTTCAACGCCCTTCTGTATCTTGAAAAGAAAGCTTTCCCGGCTATAAGTGTATTAGAGAAACTGGCATTATTTTAACGTTATCTATCGTTTGGTAAAGTCCTGACGTTTTAAGTTGGACCACCCTGTATACATATAATGGTTTATGAATTATTGTAACGATGGAGAGCAGTTTTTATCCCTTAGCAATGGTTTGATGTCGCCTTTTTTCCAAGCGGTGGTGGGTAGTTTTTCTTGTCTTTGGCTATGATACTGATAATGATGTTTTCCATTCCTACAACAGAGTTTGCTTCAAACTCTATTTGCTTCAAACAACAAACTTGGCAAAATTTTACTGAACCATTGCTCAAATACGGTGGCAGGTGGTATCCATGTCTTGATGATAGTCCCTCTGCTTTTTTGATTCAAAAAATAACAGTCTATCATTCAAAAAAGCCATGTCACTACCAATGTGGGTAATAATATAGCGTTTGCCTTTGCCAGTTGACGCTCGAAAACCAGCTGATCAACCTTCCATAAATCCCTGCATTTTTGACTGAACATTTCAATCCTGTCAAACTGTGTCTTGTATGACCAGAGTTCAGCCGAGTTTCATCCAAATAATAGATGGGTAGGTTTTCTAGACTGAAGCCTTTGATTTTCCGTAGATACCTGCGTCTCCAATGAATAATTTCATCCCTATCAATGAGCATCATGCTTTTGCGGTGTCTCGAACAAAATTTGAACTTTAAGTCTTGAGTCAATGATGTCAATATTTGTCTTATCTTAAATAAAAACAATTTTTTTTTTTTACAAATTTTCAGCACAATCACCTCGTTGCCGATGTCCATGTCTTTTTTATCGTTGGAATTTCGTTCTTTAGAAAATATATGAATTAACGACTTTCTTGGAATGCAACTCTTAGCCTCATCGTTACCTTAATTTTTGGATACTTAGGACTTGTTTTTGGAGGAGCTAGTACACCGTTCATTCGCTTCTCACTAAGAATTTTATAAATAATTGTGGTTTTACCTATTAACGGTCATTTTCACACTTTTCAATTTTGTCGCGTCCTTTTTTGTTTTCGTCACCTCTTAGAAAGTCGAAAAGACGCTTAAAACTTATGATTTTTCTTTCTTCTCATTTGAATCAGAGCTTCCCGCTGTCCCTATCTAACTTGCAGACATAATACAGAGACGGATCACAAATTTAAAGTTTTATATGCACCGCAAAGAACACAAGGAAAAAAATAGAGAAAAGTTAAATAAATAACTGCACTGCTATAATAAGAACACGAGTTCATTTTATAATCTTCAAACAATACTGAAATATGAGCCTTATAGAGTAGTGGAAAGTATATTTTGATAAATTATCTTCAATCGCAATTTGAATTAAAAGCGAGTTACATTCTCACTCCACAATAATACCATTATATTGATAATACCCGAATATGCAGTTTAATTGTCTATTGTATTAACTGTCGCCTATTCCAGCATTTCTGATGAACCTCTTTCGTGATGACATAATTTTACTTCACTCTTATCCTGAGCTGTTCTAGCATCGACATCGCGAAGGTTGAGTCCGTGGCGACTTTATTTGTATTATAGTCTTTAAATAAATTTTGTAACTTCAAGTTTGTAATTTGTTTTTTAAAAGATTGATACATTAAGGCCCCACGTAATTAGCGAACTGTTTTTGTTGCTTCCCTTCATTTACGATCCTGGTATAACATTTTTTTATCACTTTAAATGTGTACCTATTTAACTGATTAGTAGCCGCCAATAAATGCAACTTTTTTCAAATTAAAAAAAAAAACAAAATAAAATAATCTTGTGTCACTTTTTTTTACAGAAAACTTTTATTTTCTTATCGCCTTACATACCGTGTGTCCCCGGAAAGGTGAAACGACTCTTATAAAAGACAAAAATTTTTTGATTTCAATTTTAATTTTTTGGGGTTCAGCCCTGCTTGGCGAAAGAATAATTTCTAACAAAATTTTAGTTTTGAA
Source organism: Malachius bipustulatus (assembly GCA_910589415.1). NCBI lineage: Eukaryota > Metazoa > Arthropoda > Insecta > Coleoptera > Melyridae > Malachius > Malachius bipustulatus. The sequence continues at coordinate 45,352,069 of OU342632.1, read as the reverse complement.
AAATCAAGCATGCCTTGGAAATTTCCAAGAAACCGGTTTTTCTGTTGAGTAAAGTGCCTTTTATGTGGCAAAAACGACAAAATGTTATTTGGAAAAGTTGTTCCGAATCAACATTTAGGTCCCTATACCAAATTTCAAAATCATAGGTCAACTTCTATTTTTTTCATTTATTTTTATGTTAATTTCACAAATCAAAGAATTTCATAATTTGTAACAATGACTGCCATGGAAAAACCAAATTGTACCCATAGCAATAGCAATTTGTCAATATCAGTCTTTGTTACTAATGAAATTCTTTGATTTGTGAAATAAACATAAAAGTAAATGTAAAAGAACAAAGTTGGCCTATGATTTTGAAATTTGGTATACGGGCCTAAATGTTGATTCTGAACAACTTTTTCAAATAACATTTTGTCGTTTTTGCCACATAAAAGGCACTTTACTCAACAGAAAAACCAGTTTCTTGGAAATTTCCAAGGCATGATTGATTTTTCAAAACTAAAGCTTTGTTAGAAATAACTCTTTAGCCAAGCAGGGCTGAACCCCAAAAAATTAAAATTAAAATCAAAAAATTTTTATCTTTTATAAGAGTCGTTTCACCTATCCGGGGACACACGGTATATTTTTTATCTTTATCTTATTTAATCTTTTGGTTTTGTTTATACAGGGTGTATTATAACTATAACGTCCGCATAATATTAGCACCACGCGATTCTACATCAAAAACAGAACAAAAAAGTCCTTAACAGTTTTTACCTTGATGTACACAGATTTTAAGATATGGACAATTTAATGTTCTTAAATTTTGCAACACTGGCGCTGGTATAAAAATTAAGATAACTAATAATTAGACGTGAAGTCACCTAACTGGTATGGTGTGCCGTTGCTATGTAATCGAAAAAAGGTGCAACAATACAAATGTCATGTTGCGACGTGTCACTTCTTTTTTTTTTCAATTTTTATTCAACAATTAAAACGCGCAGTTGCAATATTGATTGAAACTCAGGAAATCAAATAAATCCTATTTGGGGGGATGGTCAGAGTATACTCAAATTCAACGATAATAAATAAAAGACAGTTTGGTCAATGAGTATATAATTATAAATAGAATAGCTCGTCTACCGGTTTCGGGATTGACCCATCTTCAGGACGGCTGAAAGTGAGGTTTAATATAAAGTTGGTAATTTGGAAATTTAATACAATTCAAAGTCAAAATATTTAAAAAAACCGTATACTCACTTGTCAGCTTAAGAGCTTCCGTAATACTTAGATGTGTACATGAAGGTTAACAATGAGAGGGTTAAATTAAACATGTGAAAATATCTCTCAAGCCACGTGGTAAAAATCTTTTAACAGATTATTGATTTACTGCTTTAAATATAGGTGAAAGATGAAAAGGTAACCAATATAAACAGGACAAACAAATTTAAAACCATATTCAAAGTGAATTATGGGATGTTTAGTGCCCTGGGCCTGGGCACTTCCAGTTTTGTGTTTTTCTAATTGTGTGCCTTAGTTCTTCTTGAGTGATTTCGTAGTCTGTTTGTTGAGGTGTTTTCTGCTGTTTGCGTATTTCCTGTTTGACTAGGAAATAAATCCTAGTTTCGAAATGTTAATTACCATTTTTACCCAAAAAAATTTTAAAATTTTGGATAATTTGGCTATTTTACTTCTTACTTAAGAATTTTTTAATAATATTAAGCAATATTTTTGAGCATTAAAAAACTTCAAATTTAAACTACAATGGTCGATAACTTCGTTATTTGAGGTCTAAGAGCTAAGCGGTATTAAAACTTTATGTTCTGTTTTTGATGTAGAATCGCGTGGTGCTAATATTATGCGGACGTTATAATACACCCTGTATATTTCTATCGTTTGTTTGTACATAATAAAAAATATATTGTGTATTATATTGTAGGTACATATTTACAATAATACTTATGCATGTATTATTTAACACCGTGTATAAAGAGTGTGGGTACAAATTAAACCGATTCATTTTTTTCCGTATAAGAATTTTTAGATAAACTCTAGAACAGGTTTTTATTTCACCGATAACACTCCCTGGTATGTAAATGGTAGATACTACATACTTCGAATTTTTTTTTTGAAAAGAGGCGTGTAGGTAACACCTTTTTTGAAAGGAAATTTCCTTCTACATCAAGGAGTATGCATTTTCAAAAATAGTATAAATAGTATTCCATAGTATGAGTATGTTATTTTATAAGGAGTAAAAGTTGTGCTTTTTGTGGCTCGACTAAAAATGTATAACTTTTACTCCTTATATGAAACAATATAAGAACTATTATTTTTATGCAATGGCAGAAGTATCGTGACTTTTTTGCCAAGGCAGATAAAGTAACGACTTTGTAAAGTAAAAAAAGTGTCGTTTTTAGAACGTTTGAAGAAAAATAATATTTATTTTTATTAGCATCATATGCTGATGAAAGTGGAAAAATAATCACAGAAATTATAAGTTTTATAATCGCGACTAAGTCTTTGGTAGTGTGTCACCATTATAATATACATGCATATAGATTCGAATCCTAGCCTCGCCATAATGTTTGTGTACCTACGTATTTATCACCAATGTAACGCAATTTATTATTTAGGTAAATTTTCAGTATTGCCAACTACTGTTGTTATTTTTGATCGTTCTGTATTAAAGTAGGTACTTATAAGTAGCTACCTATTAAGTAGCTAGGTATAGCTACTAGTAATAAAATGCAGATACCTATGTGGTCCTTAGATGGATAGGTTGAACCTAAGGGTTGAACCTACGTTGATAAATTTGGGTGATAGTAGTTGAAAGGTTAAAGCGTCGGAGGGTCTATATGCATCCCTCTTTCAAAATGTAAAAAATTATGTAGGTACCAATAATACTGCTCGCTTTCAGGATATACCTAATTTTTTGAGAAATTTTGTATGAAAGTCCTTAAAAAATAAAGACCCTGGACAAAATCCAAGGTAAACAAAATAATTTGAAAAGCTAGGTAATTAATTACCTTGTTACCTTAGCGTTCCGGTCGTGCCTAGAGAAAGTTTAATTTTATAAGTACCTATAGGTTTTAAAACGTGATACGTGTTACAATTCGTAATCATTAAAAAATATGTGTCGTTCAAGTCACAGCGCTAATTATAAGAAAATAAAATAATTACCTATGCTTCGTTATTGAGTGTTATTGTAAAGGTGAAGTCATAAAATTAATGCAAATATGAAATATTTTTTTATCGCGGAATTTTATGGGAAAAAACAAGGCTAAATCACCAACCATATTTATGGGTTCTCTTGATCATATTAAGGGCTACATATACCTAATATAATAAGATATTTTTGTAGGTATACGCATAACCTACCACTAATACGTATAGTAGCAGAGAGGGTGATTAATTCCTGGCACCTAGGCGTCTGTTTTGGATCCATATTTACTCATCTAAAAAAGGTCAAATTTTTATCCACTCCTCCTCGAACGCACCTTTATGATTTGAAAATGTACTGTGCACCAAATGTACCTACTGCGAATAAAAATGAAATCATGATATTTGGTCAGATTTCTCCCAAAATAGAATGCCCGAATTGACGAAGCGCCACGACCAAAATTTTTGTCTCACAGCAATACCTACAACCGCAACAAATTGAGATCCGATTATCCTGAACCCGAAAATCGCAATATCAGACATTTGCGTCTATAATTTGTCCAGTGAGAGTTGTCCGTTTTCATGCCACACTGATTCTGACTAAAAAATTTCATTTAATTCGATTTGATTCGTACACTTATATTTCTAAGTCGAACCAAATGTGGTATCGCAGTTCGTGTCAGTGGCGTGTGTTGAGGAATAATTAATATCCTACAAATGTATTATTTCGACAAGTTATTGACGAAGTAGAGCCTTGAAACTTTTTGATAACAAAAATATATAAGTAAGTAAGTAAGAATGATAATAATAAATTGTTATAATTATGATTAGAAATATCATGTCACCTACCTGCTGGGTGGCGTTTAAAAGAAAGCATACGACCTCCGTTTTCTTTTTCTGCAGTAAAATATTCTAGCAATTTAACCACAAGACCACGTCCTTAGGGAGTTCAATCGTTTCCCAAGCATTTTGTGTAACTTTTTGTAGTCCGTTGCGAAAATATACCCTGTCCGGTTTTTTTTTCAAACGTTAGAAAAACAAGGTTTTCATTCATGCAATTGATAAATTACTCGTAGTTTATCACATCGTAAAATATCACAGGCAATTCTGCTGAATTCGTATTAAAAACGTTCCAAATCACAAACCTTAATCAGTATTTAGTGCGTCACTGTCACTGACACTAGCTGGTCAGCGGACGACAATCTAATCGTATCAATCTAAGCGTATCAAGACGCAAGCTGTACTTGCGTCTCATTCTCGCTCATCTTTTTAGAATTTCTGACGATTTAAACGTATTTCTGACAATACGTCCCAAATTAACTCTATTAACGAGATGATGTACCTATAGTTATCACAACAGACAACACTCAATGGACAAACTATAATATGTCTAGTATAGCGTCTGACCTGACCATGCAAATTTTCAAAAATTTTTAAAAAATTTACCGAACTGCTTAGCATAGCAGTCCGTCTGATTTTTTGAATGTAGTTGCATGAAAACACTTTTTTCAGACACCAGTAGCGTAGCGCGCACCCGGAGACTCAAAAAAATATTAATGAATAAAAAACAATTAAGGAAACCAAAAATCTATCACATTAAAAAAAAATCGGTTGAAGAAAGGTTATTTTTTTTCGAAAAAAGAATAAAATTTTGAATTTTTTTTTTTGAATGTGATAGATTTTTGGTTTCCTTAATTTTAATACAGAATGACATGAAAATCCAATATGACGGCCATAAGAAAAACAAAAGTTGACTATGACTAGTCTGGGATCTAGTTGGCTTTGAAAGTTTTTGAAATGTCAAATGGATAGCTCTTAACGGCTTATGTAAGCCTACAAAAAATTATTCAATAATTTCCAAAAATAAGAAAGATGTGGAAAAAATAAGAAATCTCGATTTTTCATTTTTTTCGGGACATTTTAGCAACGACTGAAGATATCCTAAATTTTTTTCAGGATTTTTTTTTAACGAAATCTTTGCCGCAATATAACCGACCTCGTATCATCTCTACTGATAAGCGAGATACCCATGGTTAGTCTCGAAAAACGAACACCCTGTATAACTATACATATTTAGAGAAATTTTGAAAACTTTACTCTAGTTGGCTTGATAATAATTATTAAAAAGTATTCTCTGCAATTACCTACTGCTAAAGTATAAAATAATTTTTTTTAAATTATGACTGATACAAAATCAAAATTGACAACGTTTCTCCAATCAGTCTAAAATAACTAGGCCATTAAGCTATAATAATTTCTCGCGTCTCTTTTTATGAATAAATCAAATCAAATTACTGTCAATTTTCTAGGCTCCTCAACCTCCGGAGTCATGGGCAGGTATCAGAGAAGCTACAAATCCAGGAAGTGAATGCTATGCACCGCATATAATTCTAAAACAACCAGTCGGGTCAGAAGATTGCCTTTTCCTCAATGTTTTCGCTACAGAGGTAAAAAACATAATACATCCATTTTTGGTTTCTTTTACATTATATTTTCTACCTATAAACTGGATATTAAATCGATTTTCTATTACAGTTACCACATTACAACAAAAACTACACCAAACTCAAACCTGTCATGGTATTTATTCATGGAGGAGCATTTACGAAAGGATCAGGTAGTCCCAGAGAATTCGGACCCGAGTTTCTGATAGCTGAAAATGTAGTTCTTGTTTCTATAAACTATAGATTAGGGATGCTCGGTACGAATCGCAAGAGAAATGAAAATGTATGGAAAAATAATTTCACTAAAAAAAAAACCTTTTTACAGGTTTTCTAAGTCTAGATGACCCAACTTTAGGAGTTCCAGGAAATGCAGGTCTCAAAGATATGGTAATGGCACTTAGATGGGTCCAACGCAACATTCGACACTTCGGTGGGGATCCAAACAATGTTACAATATTCGGGGAAAGCGCTGGAGCAGCAGCTGTTCATTTCCTCATATTATCACCTCTAGCTAAAGGTAGGTAACTATTATTGATTGAAATGAAGGTTTTATTGTTTTGGTTCCTACCCCATTTTTTGACTGTCTAGGTCTTTTCCATAAGGCAATAATGCAAAGTGGTTGCGCCTTAAATCCCTGGGCCTGGGGTAGAAAAACAGCTCAAGAGACAGCTGAGATTCTAAAGCTTCCATTTAGAAATGATAGAGACATATTGCATCATCTTCAAAGCATGCCCGTAGAAGAGATATTGAAACTTCAGTTCAAGTTTGATGACGTTAGTTTTACTCGATTCACCAGAAGAATTGCATTTGATTAATTTATTTAAATTTTAGTCCGCAAGAGTTAGTTCTATAAGACCATTTGGACCAGTAATTGAGAAGGTGTCCGATGGAGATGCATTTCTGACAGACACTCCCATCAATATTATCAAATCAGGTTCTTATAACGAAGTGCCCATGATTATTGGATATAACAGCAGAGAAGGACTTTTGTTTTCACCAAACTTCCTACTAAGCAATAAAAAAGCTGCAGTGGAGGATTTTGAACATGAAATTCCTTATGATTTGCAATTAAAAAAAGGTTCGAAAATTTCTAAACAAGTTGCTGATAAAATTAGGAATTTTTATTACAAGAATGATAAAAATATGGAAAATGAAGACTCCTACTTTAAGGTAGGTTTATGTTAGCTATTATTAGTTCTACGAAACTTACTTATTTGATTTTCAGTTAGTGGGAGATACTTTCTTTTTAAACGGAATACATCACACTGTTTCAGGACATTTAAATTCTAGTCATTGTCCTATTTATGTTTATAGAATGGAATTAGAGACTGACCTTAACTTATTTAAAAAAGTATGCAATATACCATATCCGGGTGAGTAATTTTGATTTGAATATATTTTTTTAAATTACATAAATTTTAAAACTGCAAATATTTTTCAGGAACATGCCATGCAGATGAATTGGGATATTTATTTAAAAACATTTTAACTCCAGACATTGAGTCAGACTCCCAACTAGTAGTTTACATCAAAAGGTTTACTAAATTGTGGACAAATTTTGCAAAGTTTGGAAATCCCAATATCCAAATGCCTAACTCGCTTATGAAGGCTATATGGAAACCTGTAGATAAGACGATATTTCACTATCTGAACATTACCAAAGAGTTAACTACCGGAATTGACCCTGACAAGGACAGAATGAGGTTTTGGCAAGAAATTTATAAGCTCAAACAACCAACCTCAAAGTTGTAATTAAATAAAAGGAATAGAAGCTCCAGAAAAATTTGGTCTGTACTATACCTACTAAATCAAAATATTTAGGCAATGTTTCTCTTAGACACAGAGACAAATATTTTATGACAATTTAAAAACATGAGAAATATGCGACTTTTCATTTTCACTTTGAAAGATAATTTTTTTAGGAAAATAAGAAATTGATTTTCTTCAATAATTATTATCAACTAAATATTTCGGAAGCTTCTATATAACTTATTATGATAAGCCTTCATAGGTATTCACAGATTAAGGGAACTATGACGATAAATTGTTTTCCAATAAAAGGCTGAAAATCAATGTTTAATAAATTTTACTGAAATAAAAAGTTCCGTAAAAGGAGAGTTGAAATCCTATGAAAAATTTCAGGATATTTATTTTTTCAAATTAATGTAACTTCTCCACGTCCTTTGAAGAAATATATGTTCATTTTAAAACTTTTCCTAATAATTATTTATGGTTTATTTTCTGAAACAAAAAAATGGTATTTATGGTAACTAATTAGTTTTATCATAGGTAAGTACTACGTCCTTGACAAAACTGTCATCAATTGTTAAATATGAGTATGCAGGAAATTTATAAGTATAGACAAGTTTGCAGTTAGGGAAAATATAATTCGAAATAATTTTTAAATCTGCCCTTCTATAATGAAATAATGTAAAGTAGGTATTTATACTTACATTATCCTTTCAATAACTTTAGTTCCTTGGAATTAAGCTAATTAATTACATACCATATACAATACCAACAAATATTTCTATTTCTCTAGATGAAGTCCTTTTCAAAATATAAAAAATAAATAAAACTATATAGGTAAGAAATTAAAATTAATTAGGGATATGTATCTAATAACTGGAATGGTATATCAATTTACAATTTATTGGAAACTTATTTCAATTAACACTTTAAATAATCATGTATAAAAATAAGATAAATATTTCAAATCAGGTTTAGAAAAGACAGACATTTTCAAATTGAATAAATAAAAATAAATACTACAATCTGTTTGGATTTATTACGAATTATTAGTGTTAACATTCTGTTTCCTGGAATAAACATACACTAATACAAATATCAGGGAAATTACCAATTCCCAAATTCTCTAGATTCTCACAATACACGTCTACAACAATATTAACATGTTAAACATGCTTGGTAGAAAAATTATGACAAGCCTGCAATATTAACTTACTGAAACCTGTATATAAGTTATTTTACGTTACAAACTACAGTTAGAAGATGAACACTTGTATACATGTACATTACATATTTACAAATTTGAAAATACTATTCAGTCTTCAACTATAAATTAAAGCTAAATTGCAACAATTAGTATTTTATTATATCTAATAATGTGAAGTAGATGATTATTTTAATTTATAGTTGGAAATATAGTATTACGCCTATACATTAATATTCCTATCATTAACAATATAAAATTGTACCAGCATTAATTGAAAATAATCTGCCTCGTTTTTGAAGAATTTTACAATTTATAAAATAAACTACTTTTTGAAATCAATAAGAAAGAACTAGTGTTGAGACAGGATATACATCCACATGATATAAATTGTATCTTAATACATTATAATACCCGCCATAGTAGAAATGTTTAAAAAAATAATTTAAAATCACTAAATATCACATTTTACTATTTTGGAAATTAAAAAAAATCATAAAAAGAAAAAATAAAATAAAAATACTAACCAAAAAATCATTCTTACTTACAAATTAACTAAAAATATATTCTCCTAGGGACTTAAGAGTAATATGCTTTAATTCAGACCATGTTTTTGCCTCGTCTGACCAGATGAGTGGTGTATACGAAATAGATTAAAAAAAGATGGAAGAAAATCTTTTGCAGATTTCTTGTAGTTGTAAATAGTTTGTGAATAGTTACAACAGTGAGGAAGACCCTTTCGGGAATTATTATTACCCCTACCTGAAATCCAACTGTCAGGTAAAGGCCTGAGACCTCTAGTCCACAAGCCGATCATCTAGAAATTGCGAAACTAACAAGAAATGTCTGTGACCAACAACAAGCTGAAATGAAATAAGAAGACTCAAGTTAAAACTTGGTAGACTTGGAGTATTAAAGAAAAAAAAAGTAGCAGGTAGTACACAAATGGATCCCTAAAAAATTTAAAAAATGTTGGTCTCATCTTATAAAACATCATTCAAAGGTAACCTGAGATCATAACCCATATAAACTGTAGCTAATTAACTGCAATTTAATAACATTTAGGTATTTTATGTAAACCACGACAATTGGGAAGGTGTCTGAAAATTTTTAATTACCTAAAAATTACTAGCAATAAAAAAACTTCAAGGGTCAATCAAGTAGAAGGCATCCCCGTGGGACACCCGTGTAGTCTATCATAATTTTCAATTTCTAAGAATGGAGAATATTTTGATACTAACTGAGCAGGGTAGTAACTATTTTTTCTATTTGAAGGATGTTAATTGTACTCATATATTATCGTTCTTATATTGCTTGTTTATGCCCTACGGGATCATCCAACTTCTGATGATTTGTCCCACCAAAGAACAGATAAAAGGAATACACTAAGCCCCCTCTGGGAAGGAAGAATTGGCAGATCATTAATTGATCAAACTATACATTTTTATGTCAAAATAACAGAGTTCCCCCCTTAAAAAAAAAAAAACAGAAGATGCACAGCTTAGATTCACACAAAACTTTTGCCAAATAACAAATTAATCCAAGAACCATCGTTAAAAGTACTCAGTAAGTGTATTCAGTAAGTATTCAGAAGATCTTTTTAAACAGGACAATTATATCAAAGTTGTTAATAAGGTAAATTGCATTTCTTAAAGAAAGCAGTAGTTATATAACTATTTTTACATAGTATGAACCTGTGATCATACTAATTCATAACTATAATAGAAATTTAATTTGGTATAAATAAAGAATGAATTGATGTATAAAAAAATTTTTTTTGGCGAATCATAAAACTATATTCATTGTTATAAATGTCTCTACTAGTTAACAAAAAAAAAAAAAAAAATGGAAATTTCTTTTGAAAAAAAAAACAGACATATAATATATCCTAGACCAAATTTACTAGATATAAAAACTTTAGGAGTATTCTCAAACTAGTTGTTCTAAGCATTGACTATTGACCCATTTTAGTGTATCATTTAGACGGTATTCAGAAAAGACGTACCTATCATAATACCGGGTGATTCTAATTGATAGAAAATTTTCAAGTGAGTTGATATTACTGAGTTACTAAATTATTATTTGACACAATGTTTATTTTGAATTTTCAAATTTGTCACCTTGTCAGAAAATCAATAGCTTGAATAAGGTAGGGTAATCAAGGTGATCGAAATTGAATAAATTCATCTATTAACTCAGAATTTCCAGGGAATAAAAATTTATTTAAAATCTTTGATAGTCAATTGAGAAATTTCTTCACCATATCCACAGTATTCACTCCCATTCAATTCACGAAATAGAAAAGGATGGTTAACTACCATGTCTTAATGTCCTCGTTAACAGGAATGAAAATGACACCTTGGGGCACAGGGTCTACTGAAAACCAGCACACACAGATCAGTATTTACACAAAAACTACCATTATCATCCAGGCCAAAAACGAGCAGTAATAAAAAGCCTGGTGAATCGTGCATCCCGAATTTGTCAGACCCAACACCTCCAAGAAGAGCTCGCCCACCTAGGTCATGTTCTGCAGACACCGCCCAAGAAATCAGGAGAGATTGACGACCCAGAACCAAACATTCCACCACACCCAGCGTACGATCACTAAGAGTTTTGGGAGCTGCATTTCTTCCTTTATCTTAAAGGAAATTATACCTCAAGAATGTCACCGATCGAATTGATAAAACTCCTGCAGCGCCACGACATCATAACCATCTTCAAACCTACACAACAAGTTCGCAATATTTTCTCTGTTCGCCTAAAGACCCCATTGATCCACTTTATTCCTCTGGAGTTTATATATACCTTGTTTCTGTAGTGCTGTATACATCGGAACCACTAAACGCAGCGTCAAAAATCGCATTACTGAGCCCAAGAGAAACTGCCGCCTATGCCAGATAGACAAGTCAGCTATCATGGAGCTCACAGTACTTCACGACGATCACACCATATGCTTTTAAAAGATGAAAGTCCTGTTCACTACTACACAGGATTGCATCCGTTTACATTATTATGAACATTCAAATAATTTCAACAGGCAGGAGGAAGGAATGAAACTGTGGAGGATTTGGTAGTCGGCGTTACTTCAGACCCAAATGGGTCCTCATCTGACTCAGGAATCCATTACATCATCGGAGAGACCGCCCAATACTGTAGAGGAGGGGGTGTGACGTCACTAGACCGTCACGCTACAAATAGGAGCACTTTCCCAGCCGTCCAGTCAGTTATCACTGAACACGAGGAGTGGAAGCATCGCTTGCGCACATGTAACCGCTGATAATGTCTACCGCAGCTGTAGACGAAACGTTCGGAGCAAACCTTCCATGGACCAGGGCACAACAGCCCAGAATCATTTGCGATTTAAATGGCAGCCGGCTGTGAAAGCCCACACTACATATCAATTATCTCGCTTTTTGTCCATTTATTTGTAAATTTTCAGTCACAGTACACGAAAATGTATACCACTGGATTAAATTGACACTAGGAAACATAAAAATAACCAACAAATTCATTGAATTCATTCTGTCTGTCATCTGATAAGTGTTACCAATTGAAGGGTCCAATGCAATAACCAGTCAAGTCCATTTTTAAGGCAAAATTAGTTAGCAGTCGATTCTTACATAGCATAAAATTCTCTTTCGTCCTGTGTAATAACCAGCTCTTGATCATAGAAAATGAGGAAATTGAAAATTAAAATTAGAGTTGACGATATTGCTATTCTTATTATTTTCTATGATCAAGAGCTGGTTATTACACAGGACGAAAGAGAATTTTATACTATGTAAGAATCGACTGCTAACTAATTTTGCCTTAAAAATGGACTTGACTGGTTATTGCATTGGACCCTTCAATTACAACCTGATACCAACTCACTTGAAAATGTGCAATCCTCTAAATTCACCCGGTATAATAATACGTCAGGTAATGATAATTATTACTGTTACATATCAATTCTGTAATTAGTTGCAGGGGTTGGTTGATTATTATTATTAATTTAGTTGGGAGAAACAAAAAAGTGGTGCGTCACAAAGAGCTCCAGCGCACTAGATGCCTAGCCGACGCGATATGTCAATAAAAATTCATATGCGACTAATCGAACGCGACCAAAACTTATTTTTGTTTAAAACAATCGATCAGTGCAGATATCATGTAGACTTAATTAAGTTTTATACAGCGGTACTGTACCGGCCATTGTATACTAGAACACTGGCTCGCTATTTCATGTGAATAACTAGCCATGCGGCCACCGAATCGCATGTGCGCCGCCATGGTGACCAGTCTAGAATCTAATGCCATGTTCCTTGTCGGCTGTTGCTTGTGTGGGAGCTCCAAGGCATATAGTATTACATTTACTAAAGCAAAATGTAATTGAAAAAATTCATATAAATACAAAAACTTTCCTGTACCTACATTTTTACAAGTAAGAAAAAAATAAAAAATAACAGAAAAAACGCGAAAATCACAAAAACCTTAATAATTATTCCAAATCAACCCATTTGTAGACACCAATTTCTTGCTTAGCGAGGCAGTGTACACAGAACAGTCCAGTTTATAATAACAAGACTTCATTAGTCGTTAGTAAAAAACCATAATAGTATTTTATGTTAAAAACTATGGTTGAATTCAGCTTCGTTTAGGATATACAATCGTTTAAAAAAATATAATTAACTGGCTTGTTCAACATTAACTGGATTTAAATCAGTTATTGGTTGATTTTTTTAGGGTTTAAAATTGTTATTTCTATTGAAAGTAGGCATTTTACTGTAAGATGCTATTTGAAATTGATCTACTTGAAATAAGTACATATTATTATAGAAAATGAAGGATACAAAAAAGTTTAGAAATAAAACAGAAAATCATCGTGTTTCCATTTTGTGATTTTTTTTAATGTAATATTCCTTAGATGATACCTATGTTAATGGAAACAACAGAAACTATCTAAATCTATGTCAACTTTCTGAAATTTACCTCTAACATTGACATTGTTTGACAAATAATTTATATTTTCCAACTTTTGAAACTGAATTGATTTTTTTTTTATTCGCTCAATTTCGATCATACTTTATATGCCTAAGCGTCCTTATTTTTTCTTAAATAATTAACTGATATAAAGTCCTGCTATTGAAAAGGGATCGCCTATTCTAGTGCTGCTAGTTCAATAAATACTCAATTTTTAAAACTAAAAATATTCTCTCTAGTAAACTTAATCTAGGGACACCCGGTATAGCCCTCAAAATATGTGGATATATATCCTGAAAAATACTTACTCGTCTGTTAACAACATTAGAAAGAACTGTTACAATATTAAACACAAAACAAATCTTTAATCATCTTAATGGAGTGTGTGAAAATTATCAGCAAGGCCGACATTAAAATTATAACACTTATTACAGTTAATTTTATAATTATGAAGTCTATTACCAATAATTAATGAACTATTACTATAATAGCATGACGTTACTGATTATAAGTTGTTTCATCCTTCAGACTACACAGCTTTAGATAATACAGAATTTTTGAATTTTTAAAAATTGCAGGTGAAAAATAGGTACCGCGATGTCTTAAAAAAGTAACTTCAATTCTTCATATCGTAACTTTTTAATTAATTTCCTTATTTTACAAAAGTAGTATTCACATTTTTCTGTGTGATATATAATTAGATGTAGAGAAGATATACAAAAACAATTAACTTATCCTCTTTTAATCATGAGAAGCTAAGACGTTTTAGCGGGCACAAATTATGGAATAGTTCAAAATTATATTAATTTTCGATTAAGATGATTAAAGAGTGAATTGTTTCTCTGGACAACTGCCCTAAATGTTAACAATACACCAAACAATATGATTAACAAACCCAGAATAGGGTGCAGTATTTCATCAATATTTGGTTCAAAATGCCCAAATTTTTATAAAAATGTATGTTTGAAAATAATTATGCTAAACGTTAAACATTCAAATTTAATTTGAGTGAAAGTAATTGATTTTTTTACCTAAGTCTTACATCCTAAGTATATACATTTTTTACACTTTACAATGTCAACAATTATTATTATTATTATTGTAATACTAAAACAGCGATCAATTTAAAGCTTCAGACACAAATTCAAATATAATGTCTAATGTGGTAATAGAGCCCGACGATTTTTTTCAGTTCAATCTTGTTGAACTGGGAGATCAAAATTGTATCAAACAAAAAATTTCGATCATTGTACCTTTTCTTTGGATACTATTTTGTAAAAATTACTAGTTTCTAGAATAGTGATTGGAATCATTAGATTTCTCCATTGATCGGTTCAAAACTTTTTTATATTTTTTGGTTAGTTTTTTAAGTCAAACTGCTTTCTGTTAATAAGCTCTTCAGTGGCGCATAACACAGAGTGTGGATGTTTTACATACCGATACATTCAAACACACAAAGGATACAATCTGAAACTTTCAAATGTTCCATGACTAGTGCAAAGGAATTCTCACTATCTACCTACTTGAATTAAAGGTGTTATTCTGGTCCACCAAATATTTTAGAGGTTGTTAATTGCTTCTTATGATTAACACATCATAGCTTTTCACAGAAAAGATTACAGATTTCTTAATAGGACCGATATGTCATTTATTACCAACAAGATTTCAACTACCAATGAAACAATTATTCTTGATCACGTAAAAACTAAAACACCACAAAACATCAGTTTAAATAAATAAATTTAGGGGATGTATATAAAAATAATTTTGTATTTTAGTACAGAAAACTTATAAGTGGTCTATTACTATTATTACTCGTTTAATCTAAATCCTTTATATTTACATGAGAATACAGGGTGACGCAAGTGTCGACTGGATGTTTTAAAAAAATAAAATGGACTCTTATCCATGAAATATTAAAAATTCCTATTGGTTAATTAATTGTAGAGAAAAAAGTTTAATTCTTTTTAAACAAACTTAATTCTAGTCATAGAAATACATCAAGTCACAAAACAAAAAACTTTTTAGTAACTGTATTTATATTGGATTATGTATAAAACATCAAAGAAGTGAATAAACCAGTTCTGTTAATACATAACTTTTCAAATTAATAATTATTACCAGAGCTTGATATTCATAAAAGCTCGTATTGTCTGGGGTGATTTACACCTGAATAAACTTCAGAATGTCCAAAAAAAAAAATAAATATTGGAATACAATTCGATCTATTGTAAATTACCTGAGAAATTTGATCATATGGAAGGATGATAGGAGTGAATATTTTCTTTTCACATTCTTTAAAAATGTAAATAAATGAACCAAGCAGTAACTCGGTGTTAAGAAGGGCACATCTTCACACATCTTCAAACAAACACGAAAATAATGTTTTATAATTCAACGAAGTTTATTTGCACAACAAATTTGCTTATCATCCTGAATCATGAATTGCTTCAATAGATTACCTTCAATCTTCGTATTTAAATAATAAAAAAATACTATACAAGTCTTAGATGCAATGTTCAATCAGCTAGTATTTTTTACATGTTCCTTTATACCTACTAAAAATAAATAAAAATGAACTTGAAGTATTTCCAGGACTTATAGAAATCAATAATTAAATCGGGTAACATATAAAACAAAACATAAACAAGTCTTGGATAACTACACAACCCAAATTTAAAGATACGAACCTATGAAACGGAAAAGCCAACGTGGCTGACTTCTGGCACACCCTGTGGAAATCAATCTGTTTTTATTATTGTACTTCAACGGTGAATAATTGAAAAAGTTTCCTAAATTATTACGAATTAGAGTGAGGTTCGATGGGCAAGAGAAATGAAGAAGTTTGTGCAACCATGCTATCTCCGCACGCCGCGTATCCATTATGAAAGACATCCGGAATTTGAACCAAGGTTTCTGAAAGTGCGTGATCATCCAAGAGAGAATCTAACAGCTCATGAGTCTGGCTCAATTTCTCTAAAGACTTGACGTCGTTATCCACAGCTGCTAGCGCCTTCTCTAATTCTTCCGTTTCTTCTTTAGTGGGCTCATATTCTCCGTTGCGATTCACTGAAACAGAAAGAATAACGATTAAATTTAACGTAGATTATATTGTTTCCAGACTCCCAAACTAATGGCGGCTTTACACGATGCCAGTAACTGGAGCGAGTTACTAGAACCGAGTACTGGAGTTTAGCAGCTCTCCTAGTGTAAACAAATAATTTTATATTCCAGTAACACTCGTTCCAGTAAACCGTTCCAGTCGAGTAAATGAGGCGGCTTTACACGATGCCAGTAACTGGGGCGAGTTACTAGAACCGAGTACTGGAGTTTAGTAACTCCCCTAGTGTAAACAAATGATTTTATATTCCAGTAACACTCGTTCCAGTAAACCGTTCCAGTCGAGTAAATAGAAAGCCCTTCTATTCACTGGCACAAGTAACTATCCCCACCGTCCGTCCTACTGGACTGGCAGGGACACTATTTTCTTTCTTCTTTCTAGCCAGCCGTCACTTCTCTTTTTTGGTTCTAGTTCCTCTTCTTATATGTCTAACAATGCATCGCGCATTGACTTTAAATTAATAATAAGCATTTTTTTGATAATACGCTTTTGATTCAAATTCATTTTAGTAAAATAAGTTCATAACTTATAAATATTGTACTTCAAATTGACATTTATATTGAATACTCGTACATTAAGTTGTACTGGAAACCGTGTAGACACCACTGTCTTGAAAAACACTTGCTTCCAGTACTCGGTTCTAGTAACTCGCGCCAGTTACTGGCATCGTGTAAAGCCGCCTTAAATGTATACACCGTTCACATATTAAAAAAGAACTAGGTGGCCATGAACTTTTGTTTTTAGGTTTGCAAAAATGAAAACTCCCTAGATCTCGATTGACAATATCAGCTGATCGAGATATTAAAGGTTAAGTATAGACTGACATTTGTCAAATCACTCAAAGTGTCTCAGCTGATTAACAGCCATGTTGTCAAATTGAAGTTTTAGTAGTAGGATATCTATCTAGGATGATTTTTTACTCTGATCAATTTTTCTCAAACTGACAAATAAAATTATTAAATTTTTGACATTTTAAATTTCAAAAGAGCAAAATGACGAAAATAATATCTCTAAGATGAATAAATCCGCATTAAGAAAGCATTTCAATGATTAACACTCTCGCCGCCAAGTGTATCATTTATGATACACCATGTGTCCATCGTGCAGGCCAAGTGTATTATAAATGATACACCAAGTAGTCCTATTTTCATAACGTCGGTGTATCGAAACGAAGACACGTATATGTACATTTACACGCTAAAACGACAGGCCTGGCCTGGGAATGGACATTCACATTGTACTGCGAGTGTTGGCCTCTTGTCTATCGAAATTTTGTTATTTGTATTCATTACCTTGCAATAAGTACCTTTGGAAATACATTATGTATTTCCGAAGCTGTGACTGTGTGTTTGGTTACTTAGAAAGTCGGGACTAAGGATATATAAGAAGAGTTCGTTTAGTAAATTTTATTGTATTATATAGGTAATCAACCGGTAAATGAAAAAAAAAAAAAAAAATTCTAATGCATTTTGTTGAAGCAATATCTGCAGAAGAAAGGAGTTCCATCGCAAGTGTCGCAAACAGTACCAACTTGTGATGGCATCTTCTTTCGGCCATCTACGATTTTACCATGTTTACCATATTTCCGGTAACATTGCTTGTAACATTGTATGCCCAGGCCACGTGTATCATTTATACACGCTATAAATATTTCCAAAAAATACAGAAAAAAATTGCAGAAATTAAATTTATATTAAAAACCGCTATTTAAACATAACAGCTGAGACAGAAACACCCTTGGCCTGTGGGACCAAAAACTGTTTTTTCACTTTGGCAGTGAGAGTGTTAAGATCCAGAAAGTCCAAACTTGAGCAAACATTTAAGTCATTCTGAAGGTGAAATATATTTGGAATGTAAGTATTGAGTATGTGTATCTGAATCTGCTAAATTGCTGGTAATTACTGTCTCTTATAGTAGTCAGACCGTGGCATTAGCAAGTATTATTAGACAAGACAAATTTGATATTACACCCTTGGGCAGCCCACATAAAACAGTACTGATTATGAAATTTTTGTGTTTCCGGAAGATTTGCATAAAAAATTTCCAATACAACCCAATCGAAATGACATGGGGGTATTGTAAACTTCACTATACAAGCACGTAAATTAGCAGCTTCCCTCTAAGGATAAAGTAAGAAATGTTATGTCTTGAAGAGCTTTCAAAATGTAAGTACACCTGACATGTGGCAAAATTAATATAATCATTGTGAAAAACTTATTTCGGAGGACTGGACGAAACAAATGGACATGGTGAAAATCTTATTAAAATCAGAGCGCTGAAGATGATTCTGATTCTAAGCAGGATGCAGTAGCGGTTATTGATAATGGGGGATAATTTTGGGCCAGAAGCCAGAAGTCCAGAATCTTTGGCTGGTTTCCGACACACTACTACGATACCGAATAACCGACGAATTGACGAAAAATATTTTTCATTTACGTACCTATATTTTAATATTTTAATAAACGTACCGATATATTTTAATTACCTGCTATGTATTTATTAGAAGTAAATTAATATAATTGATTCAAGTTTTTTATTTTATATTCAAAAAGTACATTTTTTGTGTATTTTCCTAGCTTGGCAAAATTACATGATAACCTTTTTCTCAAACTCTTATGAAAAGCTTAAGATTTTAAGATCTTAGATCAAGCGACATTGCGTTCTAGTTAAAGATTGCAATATGTGACTAAATGATTCAAAATAAAAAGCCCCCAAAGATGCAAATATAAATATAATAAGAATACCAAAAATATCAAAAATCCATCTGGCAACTATGTCCTGTTCCTTGCCATAAAACTTCAACCTCATAAAAAAGAGACATAACCAAACTCCAGCCAATGATTGACAGCGGTTATACCCAGTGATTTCTATCACCCTACACCATAACCCAATTCTTTTATAATAAGTGAACGGTGTATATATTTGGTTGCTCAAAAATATTTTATTATCAATTAACCCAAATATCTGGTCTCAAAACATCCTTTCATTTTTGAATTTTGAATTACTTCCGTTGTTTGTTCCTCAGTTGTCATCAGCAATGTTTGAGGTTAAGTAAATAGTTGGCTCATTTCTGACAGGTGCATTCAACGTTAATCCATGCGAGGACAGTCTGTTTAACAGTCTGCTTTAACATCCTGTTTCAAATTTATTGATTGAATTCTCCATCTTTGCAAAACTCTCACCATTTTTGTGGGTAATTTTCATAATTTACATGTGTTGCTCGAGTCTAAAAAGCTCCATGACTTAACCTCAAACTGTGCTGATAACTGCGAAATATCCGCGTCCCATGTTGACACATTAAAAATTAGACAACAAATAAATGACAAATTGCCGAACAATATGCCATTCATTGATGTCGCACTGTGAGTTACGGGTGGAAATTGTAGACACGTGTTTTGTCCTTATTGGAACTCTTCAGCACAATGTATCTTACTAACATACAGCAAAATCTCGATTACTTAACATTAGTGAGAGGATTAATGAAGATGAATAAAATAAAAGACAAAAATTGCATGATGGGTTCAACTTAGCCATATTTGCCAGGATGCACCCCAGGCGGCCAAAACGCATGCCAACAACTGACTGCAGTGCCCCCTGATGTGCGTGGAAGTAGGCCATCACCTATTTCCATGCACACCGGGGGGAGGGGATTACACTGCATTCAGATGTTGTTGTTAGCATGAGTTTTGGCTGCCTGGGGTGCATCCTATGGCGTAAGTCGAACCCATTGTGCAATTTTTATCTTTTACTTTATTTATGTACATAAAAAATTAGTCGAAATCGAAAATGAAACGAGGTTTTAAGACATCTGTTATACAGGGTGTTGAAAAACTTGTGGGAAAAAATTAATAATACTTGTTCAGCATTGAAAAAGAAGGAAATATCCGCTTTCATTTTTGTTCTAGCTGCTCTATTTTCCTATAGATATAAAAATTATAAATAAAACTTTCCCTTTCACAAATCAAAATTATTTTAAAATTTCAAAATACAACTGCATTTTAAGGCAAATGTTACAGAAGCTATACGTTAAAGCGGTGATTAAACACAATTAAATTCATTTCAAACCACATAGAGAATAGAGGAGAGAAAAAATTACAACTGGCAACATTGATGTCGGCAAGTCAAGAAAGTTGATTTTGGCAATGGTCTTTTAATGATTTTGCATTCCATTTGTGTGTGATTTTGGTTTTTGAATGACAGTTCTAATACTGGTACCACAATTTGACTTATTAGCATGACATGCACTAATGCATCATCTTAATATCATTACGTAATATCTTAAATAAATTAATTGAAATGGAAACTTACAAGCATATTTGTCATAAAAATCAAAATAAAATTAACATTCAATGAGTATGTTGACATGGATATGATGTGCCCAAGTGAAATACACAGTAATTACATACCATCAAGCAACAATTACCTATGAAGAATACCTATCATTATCCTCCAAGATGTCATGTCTAAGATTTCTAAGATGGAACGATAATTCAAAGGACTACACAGAATCTTTGAGAAAAAGGACAATAATCCTGTTCACGAAAACAGTGGATCTGTACCAATACCTAAAAGATTGTTATGACATCGGAGGAAGAACAAGTTCAAGAACACCTTAGAAGCAAAGCCTGGTATCAGGACACATGATCTTACCAGGTAGTCCACTCAGAGACCGTTTTCCTGCTTAATTTTGTCAAACAGCACCGATTTGCACAAAAATTTGGATTTAGGTTCACCCGCTACTTCAAAGTTGACCCTGTGCCTGGGGTTGCTTTTACCCTGGGGGTGGATGTTTTTACCCCTGCTCAGGGGTAAAAAATAATAATTCCGGGAATGGATAGATTGACTAATTCTAAGCAACTTTTGTTCCATAAAGTTTTTTCTGAAAGTCAATACTTTTCGACGTATTCACGACTGTCAAAAACGATTTCTGAACGCCACAACCCTAATGGTATGGTAAAGACAGAAACTTTGTGATACAAACCAGTCACAAAGGTAGCTTGTTCTTTGATCTTTGTTCGTTTTTTCCACCAGTTTCTCAACACCATGTATAATAATAGGCAGGTTCTGAAATTCATCAGCAAAGTCTGATGGATACAATCAGTGATGGAATCCAATGTTTCATGATGTCATTATTATAGATCTAGTTATAGTTTAAGTGTGCCATCACAAAAAATAATAAAAGAACGGAGAATACTTCCAACATTCCATCATTTATAATGATATATATCGGGTGATCCACAAAATTTTTCATCAACTAGTGCCTTGGAAAAAATGAAGCATGTCTGCCAGTCTGTCAGATAAAATGCAAACTGTTGGTAGATGTGCTCAGGTGCAATGAGCTCAGACATGACTGCAATAGCTATCTCTCTCTTCCAAGGCAATAGTTGATGAAAAATTTTGTGGATCACACGATATTATTTATTCAAGATTTACTATGAATCTTGTAACATCATTTCTTTCTTTTAGCTCCACCATTATAGTGTTATTTTGATTTTCACGACTTTGTTTTTTGGATGGAAGGATAGTGTCATGGAATGACAACACTGATGAATTTAAAAACACGCCCAAGCCTAAGCAGACAGCTCTAAACATAATATATTTTCCTTTAATTCAAGTTCAAGTAATATGAGTGTTTGAAATAATAAAAAAATATTTGAAAAACTGATCATTATTTCAAAGGGGAAGTAGTGAATCAATAATAATCGATGACTACCAAGAAAACATATCATGTTTCATAGAAACAGTAATATCAACTGTGCAACAGTCAACAGGTTGAAGTAAATAAAGATAAAATGCTTAAAGAAATGTTGCATTCCTTACCAGTAAAAAAATCACTAAATTCGTCCACTTGGATTGTACTTAGGACATTTGAAATGTCAGTTTCCTCTAAAAGATGTGTGGCCTGAGTCTCTAATTCATGTTCCAGGACACCTTGTTGATCGAGGCCCAGCACTTGACTAACCATGTGAATATCAGCATCCACAAGTTCCGGAGGATCTGATTTAGTATAGCCAGAATCCTCTGAAAAGTTATGCAAAAATTAAATAAAAAAAAACGAAATGAATTTGTCTTGTATATGCTTACCAGAGGAAACCATATTCATTACCGCACACTGTGACAGATTCGTCATCATATTGGACTTGATAGGTTTCTTTTTCTTCTTATTACGTTTTTGAGGTCTGATCATTGCAGATGGTTTCACTTTTTTACGTATCTTTTTCGGTTTGGTTTCTTGAGTTAGTTTATAATTATCCTAAAATGGAAACAATTGAAAAACTATGCTTAAAAAGAGACAATATAAACAATAGTTTTATAAACATTACTTAAATTCGCTTAGAATAAAAGATATTTGATATGATAGAATAAGAAATGATACAATAAGAAATGAGATTTTTGATAGTACCAGTTTAGTACTAGTAGTTTGGTAAGCAATGATATTACTTACCCTTTTTCTAGCATGTTCTGGACAAAGTGGCAGCTCGTGCGTTAAATCAAAAACTGGAGTAGAACACTGAGTATTGTCGGCAAACTTGGCCGTACAATAATCGAACAGAACCTGATCGGGATTCTGCATAATGTGCTGGGTACAAAACTTGGTTAAAGGCAACGCTAGCTGATTGCAACTGTCCGATTCACACATTGTCACCTTCAGTAACTTGTCATAACTTGATCTGTATTTGTTCTTGAATAACGTTTTCGTTGATGTATTTTTTGTTGAAGAAATTTTGGGTAACTTGCAGGGCGTCCCCACTTGACTTCTACTCAACTGTTGCAAGTGACGCCGAAGTTCATGCCTGGTTATTTCAATTCTTTCCTCTCTCGATCTATCTTCCAATTTAAATTTCTGAAAAAGTGTGAGATTTTTTAATTAAAAAAAAAAGAAAAGTCATCATTATCTTTGGAAAATAATTATTGTGTGTTCTAAAAAACTTGATGGAAAAATCAGAAACTGCAGTCCTTTAAATTGTGTAATAAAATTACCTCTATACTGGCACTAAACCAGTGCTGTTGATGAACATTGGCTACATTTTCTTGTCTCTCTATCCGTTGAAGAGTCTCGTGATGAGTTGCTCTGACTATTCCTTGTTTAAATCTTTGTTTTATTAATGCAGGACTTTTGTTGCTTTTTGAAATTTCTTCACCTGTACCTAAAAAAAAAACGAAACAAAACTTAATTTATCTCTAAATTATATCCAACTCTTCACCGGATTTTCGTCTTATCAGTGTTAAATGTAACATTAAAAAAAAATATAGATTTTCCTGAAAAAATACACTGTAAAATGGAAATGTGTTCAAAACTAGTAAAAGTTTTATAAGACCAATTATAAATAAATGAGAATTATTAATTGCAGATACAGCTACAATACGAGATATTAATCAAAGTGTAGCAAATGTAGTCCGGCTATGTAGCAAATAATGCAATCTTTATTTTATCACACATTTAGGCAGTCCATTAATCTAGACATAGACGAACCCTCCAATTTAAGGGCACAGTAATTCCTATAGATATAATAAATAATGTAAATATTGGAAATGTATTTTTCCATGTTTTTTTAATTCTCTTTCTTGTCTACCCGTTTGTTTGTCTGCAAAATTTGTAATCGATTTTAAATATTTTAAATTCGATTTTAAATTCGAATAGCGTTAGGGTTAGTCTTTTACGGTAAACTCAGATCCAAAGTGATCAAGGTATTTTATTTCAGGAGTTGCGCGAATGCGAGAGTGCCTTCAGTGTTTTGATTATTGTGTAAGTCGCGTAAAACCGATGTTCACTTGAACAGAGTGGCCTGAGGGAGACGGTCAGTGGGATGCTGCCTTCGTCTCTTGTAGGTTCTGGTAATTTCTCTTGGTAAAGCTTAGCTGCAAATTGATGTCTTAGTCAAATTTGGAAATATTGAAGAAAGTAAAAACCACAAGCTTGAAATTGAAGTAGAACTGCCCAATCTACCAACACTATAAGTCTCAATTGAAACCCAAACACCCGACGAAAATGAAACCACCAAACCATTCAATTCATTTCATTGTCAGTCAGAAATTTTTAAAACACACTCAAACAAGACAACAGAGAGTAAGATGATTGAAATGATTCAAGCAGGTCCTTTTTAAACAGTTGCAGGAACAGCATCAGAAGGTCTAAATAAATGTAAACTAACTTACAGAAATATAATTACGGTAATTATTTAAGATTTCATTGTAAGGAATGAAATGATATCCAGTTTGAAATATAGATGAAATAGTGATACCATTCGATTCCATAATCTTAAAGGAAGAACGGTTGATCACACAGGTATGAACTGAGGATGGCTACAAGAAACGACACAACGAGAAGTGGGTCCTAGCGGCACTTTCTAGACGATCAACAGGGGTAGGGCGGTGGTTGTTACAATAGAAACATTCAGAAATCTTACATAATATATTTCATATCTAGCTTTGTTATAATAATTGAACAGTGTATAAAATACTCTAGCATAGTTATTCAGAACAGTGTACAGTGTATGCTCATAGCTTATTAAGGGAGAGAATATTGGTGATAAACACCTTGAGCATGAAGGAATGAATTTTTTCAATCATAAAGACCTAAAATACAAGCACTGAAGTAATCGGCCTTGTGATTGATATACCCTTCAGTCCAGTCTAAACGGAGAAAATTCTCAGTGAAAACGTTTCCATCAAAATGAAATTGTTATAAATCTTCTTGATTGCTGATTGAGAAATCAAATTTAACACATAATAAAAAAGTGATCAGACGACACACCAGAAGAAAAAATTGTATATACAAATTAAAAAACTAAATATGAACAAAAAAATAAAATTATTGTGAAGAAACTTCGAAAAAAAATACCTCATATAAATCATTGGCTTGATTAGTATAATATCACATAAAGTTACAAAGTGAATTATTGTAATAAAAGATCAAAAAAATGCTCATTTGTAGACAAACTATTTTATTATCATAAAGGCTTTTTATTAGTGAAAAACACAACTGCAGCATCTTCTGCTAGTCCTACTTTCCGGTTTCTACTTCAATTTGTAGCTATTTTTCAGCAAGAGTTGAAATTTTTTCATTCCATGGCATCTTCAAAAATCTTTTGAGTGATTACTTTTCTACACAGATCAACAGTTACAACCGAGGTTACAATAAAGCACTGCAATAATAATTCTGTGTTGTTTTTACTTGCCGAGCTTTCACATCTCTCTTTAAAAAATAGGTGGTTTGTGAACGTTTATTCGCATGACCTTCAGTTTTTTCTTTCTACCTACTCTACACTACGCACAAATGAAAGTGTCACACCTCAATATTAGTGGTTCTGCACGCCTTCACAAATCACCTTGTAGAAAACTTGTTGACAGTTTTTTTTTTTTGAGTTTAGATCTATTAAAGCAGAAAAATAAAGGATAGTGCTGACAGCATGTGAAAATAAAATTGAAATCCCTCGAGTCTAGCGAAAGTTATCCCTAATCAAATTCAAGCCTAATTTTGGGGTGCGACACTTTTATTTGTGCGTAGGTAGTGTAAATAAAAATAATTCTCTCTTTTTTTTACAACATTTATATCAACTCGCTTTGTCTGTATGTCTGTGCAAAACTTGCAATCAATTTATAATTCCTGAAGAGCTAGAGACTTGATGAAGATGATTTAAAAATAATTCAGAACTGGAAACACTATTAGTGTGATGAACACGTCTAGTGAGAGCTTAGGGATAGTGGTGGTGGTGGTGGTGGTGAATATCTCGAGAACAGGAGTTTTTGGGGTGCTGTGTCCAAACACCCCAAGTTTTGGGGTGGAGGGTGGAGACTTCTGATCTACTCATCAAATACTACCGTCCCGCAAAATTTGAACAAATTTAACCGGGAGCCAATTCCCATAAGGATTCTGCTGTGTCCTTATCCATTTTATTTTAAGCAATAATAATTGTTGTTACCATAATTAACCTTAAGAGCTTTTATGTAAATAAACATCAGATGTTTATAATAGTATAGTATTATTTAAAAGGGATGTTATTTGTCACTTAATTGTCAGTATAAACCGGTCACTGTGATGGCATCTTTCTTGCAAAGTATAAAAATAAGAGGACCGGAATTACGATTCATGAAATCAATTGAAATCAATAAGAATCAGGTTAAGAATTAGAATTAAAATTAATAACTAAGTAACTAATCAATCAAGATGTATAGAAACAATCAAAATTTAAATCATGACTAATAAAGTTTAAGTGCTATTATTCAACTGTGTTTGGAACCCTTCACCCTTCCATGTTATCAATTGATCCCCAAAAAATGGCTCTAGATGACTGTGGGTCATCCGAGTTATCAGTTATCCGAGCCGGTTTGAGATAAATGCAGTATAGAAGTCCTGATTCACTCCCTGACGTATAACCGAAAGTGACGCAGTCATGGTAGATTGGTAGATAATCATTAGCTCAGACCCGAAAACAGTAAAACAGCAAAAGACTTCCTCCAGTTGACAAGAGCAAACCTAACACTTTTTGTAGGAATAAGCTCTCGCCACTGCGGATTAAACAAATTTTAGGTGCAGACGATAAAGGAACTCAAACTGTTTTGCCACTTTTCAGTGATTCGTTGATATCGTCAAACCATATTGGAGGAAATCTGGTTTGATAGTTGATATGGGAGTGAACCCCACCATGATGCATTCTTTGATGTATCCAAGCAATAGGGTGGAGGGGGGTTGGAGGGTAGGAGTTTGATAACTTCGAGAGGCGGTGGTAGAAAGCGTCCTCTTTTTTGTAAGATTATCATTGCAAGAGCTCTTTAAAACGGGTCGACTATAATAATTAGGTGCAAACATCAAACAGTATTAGAATATTGTCGCTCAGAATATTTACCAAATAAGTTTAAGTAATTCCTCACTCACCTATAATACTGTAATTGTTCGTCCTTCCTATGAAACTTTCCTCGTCAAGTTCTAGTTTCACTTCAGCATCACCGCACAGAGTGTCAAAAGAAGTTGTAGTATAACACATGGAATTACTTATATCGGGTTTAGTGTCTTGTGATGTTTCACATGTTGGACTTGATAGTTTAACGTAGCTATTTTGTGTTAACGTTTTGGATTGACTATCGTTATCGACTACACTCATAGGTATGAAACCGTTGCATCTGAAAGAAAATAAACTTGAATTAAAAAAAACACACACAAACAAAGAGGATATAATTTGAAAAGTAAGGCGGGCGATTTAGCATACCTTTGACTCCCTTTCAAAGTGGAATTGAACATCTTAATATTTTTCATATTCCAGTCCCAGTGTCCTTAACCTAGGTGCCTTTTACATCATTTCCCACCACATCCATATTTTTGATGGAAACATTTACAAAAATCACTGCAACAGCACCTATCAATTCCAGTGGTAAATATCTTTTTTTGATGTTATTAACATATTAATTTGTTGTTTTTATTCCTCGATTAATTAAATTTATTACAAAGATTATATGATTGTACCAGGCATTTGACAGATCATGTGAGGTTAAAACACAAAGTATTTAAGATATTCTCACGAAACTTAGGACATAACGCTTTGGTTCGCAAATTTTTGATTTTGGATTGCCTTTATGGTGAAAATAAAATTTAAAATTTACAAAAATCACAACAAAAAGTTCTTTAATTTATTAATTTGACAGATGACTGAAATGTGAAAAGAAAACTAACCTCTTTAATATGTCAATGTTGTGATTAGTATGACATTGATATTGTTGAATTATTTGACATTGATTAACTAAGTGACTTTTTGTGAGGTTATTCTGGGCGCGTTCTTTAAATCTAAAATTATATTCATAAGTTGCTTCTTTCGCCCAGCATCTTTGGATTATTTGATCCTGAAACTTGTGATCACGATCACTGAATCCCGGACTCAATAGATTTGTTTTCGTATCATCGTATCGCGACAATAGAACAACACAGAGAAGTGTAAAAGCTGATTTTATTGTAAGATAAATATACGAAGTCTGCTACCCAGCGCATCCTTTGACGTCAGACGTTAGACGGCCATCAAAGTTATTTTTAATCATGCTTACACGTATAGTACCTATCTATGGATATTGAAAGATTTTGATTGTACAGAGTATGGTAGGTTTCTCGAACATCTCTTTTCACGTTGCAGATACTCTCTCGCGTCTAGGGATGTAAATGTTCTAATTAAAACGTGTTTGTTTTTATTGTTTTAAAATAGGTTTATTCTTTATTGTTTTGAAACAGCCACCCCATTTTTATTGTTTTTTTTTAACAAAAGCAAAGATCAAATGAAAACTATTAACATACAAACACAAACAATACAACATACACAGCTTTTTAATAAAATAAAACAAACATAACATCCTAATTAGGTAGTCAGTCAGTTTAAAACAAAGGAAAAACTAATAAAACATGTTATTTTATAAATAACATAAAATAATAAATAACAATAATAATAATAATATTAATAAAATAATAATAATAAATAATAAATAACATAATAAAAGGTGCAGTGACTGAGTGATGTGGGTGAAATGACAAATGACAAGTGTCTCGAGACTCTCCAGTTAATTGTTAGCCAGATTATTATTAAATTTATACTTGAAGTTTTTTTTTTTTTTTTTTTTAAAGGGGGAACATCGGTCTTCCCTATGTAGGTAAGACAAAGTCGCTTCACACCGGTAATATGGGTTTGGAGCCTCTTGCTCATACACCCAGCCTCAAGTATACCAAATAAATAGTCGAAACAACACAGACACCCAGAGCCTTCACTGAGAATCGAACTCAGTCCGACGGATCCAACGATCAAGCAGTTCTCGCTACTTAACCGCGAGGCCACGCCAGGCTCCATATACTTGAAGTTTATTCAAACGTTGATAGATTATTGACTTCGGTGACTTTGACATTATGCCAATCGTACTTTTTGGGATCTTACAGAATGATGAAAAATCACTTCAGTCAGCGAATTGAAAAATTAAAAATAAAACGATTTAAAAATAAAAAAGTTTTAAAACAATATGTATAAACAAACGGCTTGAAAAAAACGGTGTTTTTTGCATCTCTACTCGCGTAGAAGTTTGATTCCCTGTTCCTGTTGTGTTGGTTCTTAAACTCATCGGTAAAACCTTATGGAATAAGATACCCTGACATAAAATTTATGATAAAAAAAAAATCTGTCAATATCCAGGTACTATAGAGGGGAGACGAAATCAATCAGTGTGATGGGATCATGGGATGATTCCGGATGATGGGGATGGGTTATTATTTGGTCATTAATCATTATCAATGGAACAATAATATGTGATGTGTAACACAATAAATTATAATAGAACGAAAAATAAGTTCAATTACTCAATCATTTATTGCAAAATAAAATAATCTAATGTGGCACTTCGGTGATGTGCCGTATAATTTACCTCTATTCTTTGGGCGATTATTTACCGGTAGAGAATTAATTCTTTACGCATGGGCCTTTTGAAAGGTAAAGATTGTAAAGAATGTAAAGAATGCGTAAAGAATGTAAACAATGCCAAGTTTTGAGTTCTGCCAACCCTAATCTATCGTGTGGGATGGTGGAATTCCAACTTCCGTAAACATTAAATAACGTGAACAATAATTATTACTCAAGTAAGCAAACTTCAAAACAAAACAAGAACAACATACAACATTTACGCCGTGTCCTAGCTGCATCCGGATAATGCGTTGCGTGCGATGCATGGAACGCACGCAACGAAAACTCGCACGAGAAATTTTGAGTGTGTCCTAACTGAATGCGTGCGGTTCGTGCGAGAAAATGGTTTCCAATCCAACTATTTCTGGTGCAGCTTCAGATTAAATACGCTTTAATTTGGAAACCAGTAGGTTGTTGGAGCTTGAAAGACTTGAAAATCACAAAAAGAAACATGTTACTTAAGAGAAAGAAACAATAAGACGCAAGTAATCTATAGAAATAGGTATAGATTTGATAGATAGATAAATAGAAGGTAGGTTAAATAAAAATAGGTCTACAATAGAAGTTAATAGACCTCATACTTACTTTAAAAACCTAAATTCGAGACATTTTCACATTCACAGTGTACCTTGACTCTTGTTCTTGTAAAATAGATTTCTCTTATTGCACAAAATGTTTCGCTTTGGCACGAAGGCAATCGAAATTAAAAAAAAAAGTTTCTGACCGCCGTAAAATATCGCAAGATTTTGACAGATGAAAATACTAAATATTTCAATTTAATAAAACAATGCGTGCGTTGCGGTGTCGTTTTATCGTACGACTTTTGCGGGCAACGCGTCTACTGTGCACACTCCCATTGCTTTGCATGTGTTTTATTTTAATCGTTCACCGCAACGCACGCACGCAACGCACGCAACGCAGTCCCCGGATGCAGCTAGGACGCGGCGTTAGCCCTCGGATTAGAATCACCATACTGACGTCATGTGCAGCGCGGTCTGGTTGAGGTTGAGACGAGGCGCATGCGCATAGATATAAGAGGAAGAGGCAAAAGCAAAAGGCGATTGTCGAATGTCGATTGTGTGGTTATTAGAGGTTAAAATAAGAAAAAAGCTAAAATTAACCCGCGGCTTGATAAGATTATTTAATTTTATAACAAAGAACTAAATAGTAAATCAGAATGGTAAGGAAGGAATAAGTACTTACTACCTAAATCTTAACATTTTTGTGTTATTAAGAACATTACTTTCCATTCATTTCCCACACACGTGTACGCCTATTTGACAACTACTAAACTGACTAAACATTGAGCAATGATTTACTATTTTGCTTAAACATTGGGCCAATGGTCCCCAGTCCTACAATCCCAGTAGTAGGGTAGATACCTATATTTTCAATAGATACCTATTAATTTTCTTATAGGCAATCTAGTATAAAATTACAAGTAATGGTGCTTTCTAAATGTTATTGTTCGACAAATCAGCTGTTTCAGCTTTCCTGTAAAACCGTGTTCCCTGAATTCCTTAACATTCAAACTTTTGGCACTCCAGTGGATTTCATATAGTTTCAAATTGCGTTCAAGCAAGCAGAAAGGGCCGGAGAAACAGTTCCAGTTCGGGTGGGGAGTAAATAGTGGTCAACCCCCCAAGCTCCCCTATTTCAGTGGCCCTTATTTTTTTAACTCAGTTTTAAAAAAGTATTATGGTCACTTTAGGGGAACCGCGGGTACGGAGTATCTCCCAGGTTTAAGGGGAGTTCAGGGGTCTTCCTCCGAAATTTTTTCAGAAAAAGTGTATATATTTGTCTTCTTTATGAAGTTTGAAGTTTCTATCATTTGAAAGAAAAAATTCTCCATTCTGGACCTTGGTTCATGAGTTTACGCGTTAACAGGTGAAAAAGCAAAGGGAATAATTTTTCGCATGAGGAATTCCCTGTGGCGACTATACTCCGTACCTATACAACACCTGCTACAACAGGCCTTCCTCTGGCCATGATTACAGAGATACTTCAAGTAAATTCCATAACTTGAAAATTACTTTCCATTTAAAAATAAATGTTCTTAACCGACTAGTCAAAAAATTTAAATCTGATTTATTTATTTTTTTACCAAAGCTCTAGCACATTCGGTTAAAAATTTAAGGTCAGGAGAGAACCATAAACGTCCTCACTGTACCTATGTATTCAAGATAATATAAACATAAGGGCAGGATCAATTCATACTTAAATCATGTTTTTACATTTCAGACCATAGTTGAAAAAGCAAACTTGGAGAAACCACTGCAGGAAACAGCTCCAGTTCATCAGATCCGTATCACCCTAACATCTCGCAATGTCCGCTCTTTGGAGAAGGTGTGCTCAGACCTGATCAATGAGGGCAGGAAACAGAAACTGCGAGTGAAGGGTCCTGTTCGCATCCCAACGAAAATCCTCAGGATAACCACCCGTAAGACTCCCTGTGGAGAGGGGTCGAAGACGTGGGACCGCTTCCAAATGAGAATACATAAAAGGGTCATCGATCTGCAGTCATCGACGGAAATAGTCAAGCAAATTACCTCTATCAACATTGAGCCTGGTGTAGAAGTGGAAGTTACAATAGCTGATGCATGAGTAGTTAATATGTTGGAATGTATCGATAAAATTTTATCAATGAAGTTGTTATAAGATCCGATTTTATTTTTGTAGGTTTTTCAAAGTCCTTGTAAAATACCTCCCAACGCTTATCCTGATTATTGAGAATCAGGCAAATTCAGCTTAAGAAATGGTTTTGTTAGAATTATAATTGTGGCTGGGAAATAGATATTCATATTAACAATGTTGGTAGTTTACATTAGGTTAATCAATGTAGGATCTCCATTCAGAGCTATTTTTTACTTTTTATCTAATTACAGATGACCCTGAATTGAAACTTTGAGGATTTGTGTAATTAATATAAGACCATATAATGGCATAATCAGTTTAATTATTTTTTTTTAGTTGAGTCATCAGCGATTAAAAACTGTAATTTGGTGTTATTGTGACCAAAATAAATTCGATTTTTCTTTAATACATCGATAGAAGTCGATTAAGAAAATCAAAATCGCTTAAAAGAAATATCAAAAAACTAATTACAAGCCTTTTTTAATAAAATACTTAAAATATGGAAAATAAATGACAGGTAGAATGATTGATATATGGTAGAGTAATAAAACTGACCAGTCTAAAGAGGGTAGGTATTATACCTACCATAAATAATCTTCCAGCAGTCAGAAGAATTCCCAAATTGAACTGAATGGGGTTCCTTTTGTGAGTGTTTACTTAAGATGTGTACTCAACATTTGTGCTATACCAGCCCTTCAAAATCCTGGTAGTTTTATTGCTTCCATATATCAATCATTCTACCTGTCATTTCCATATTTTATATATTTTATGTAATTAAAGGCTTGTAATTAGTTTTTTTTTATATTTCTTTAAGCGATTTTGATGGGCCAATATATTACAAAAAATGTGCACAATTTGATACTTTCAAATTGAATCAGAAACAAAATTTTGGATAACTTCAGTCTCGTTCCTGCAATATCCCGAAAAAACTGAAAACTCCATATTTTCTTATTTTGTCGATTTTTTCTATTGCTGAAAATAAATTAAAATTTTTTGTAGGTTCACATAAGTTACCATGAGCTGTCTAATTGACGTTTCAAAAATGTTCAAGGCCGACTAGATTCCTGAGTTTTCATAGTCAATTTTTGTTTTTCTTATGGCTACCGTATTTTTTTTTACATTAGAAAAAAATATATAGCTGTGACATTTATATAGGTACTTAATATACTTAGTATCACCCTCGTGTGATATTTGACTTTTCAACACTAGTGATATTTGTCATTTTCGAATAAGTTGACGGTACCTAAAGTAGTGTGCTATTTTTCATGTTTGCAGGTGGGCTTCGGAAAATATTTTTCTTGTGGTAACAGTTGCATTAGTACATAGCGTACACAGTATACTGACTTTTTTAAGGAAATTTATTGTCTTAGATAGTGTATAAAAAAATCAGAGTTAAATAAGAGCCGGTCCTACACAGTGAACTGCTATGGACTTTATCATCATGAAACCAACCCTTTAACAAATAAATTAGACTGACAAAGCGATTATATGGACAAATTGAACTACTTTTATAGACTAATACGATTTAAAAGTTAATTTAGCTGATGCTGATGTATTTAATCTCCTTGTTTATTTTTTCATTTAGTGACTAATTAATCTTAATTTGAAACTTCATAGCTGGCGCAAACGTTTTAATCAATCTAAACAATTAGCATCTTTTTAATCTCCGAATTATTACAGGATAATAATTAAAAATAAGATTAATGAGAATTAGCTAACCAAAGATGGAGAGGGTAATAATATGATTTTTTATAGAAGGCTAGGTATTTCATGATGGGCTCTCGTCTGCTCTGATAATGTTCTCGCATATGCGTTATTTATTACCGACTTAAAAAAAGCCGAGTAGATACCTACAGACCAATAAGCGAGCATGTTGGTCAACAATATGTTTCCAAACGTTAATGTTCGCAAACAATGTTCGTATACATTGTATTTATGAAATGTTTGTGAACATCATTGTACACACGAGCTCTTAGTTGTTTCATTCTCCAGCTTCACTAGTACAAAGGAAGTCATGTCTTCTTCAAGTATAGTGATGAAGAAGATTTAATTTATAGTGCAGCGATCATACAGATTACAGGTTTCACTTTAAATGGAATCACCTCAATAAAAGTGACAGGACATAATAACATTTATGAAATCTCTCCTGTACCTATTGTTTATAAATCATGGCAAACTTGTAAGAATAAAATTGAAATGAAATTGGAATTTTTTTGGGGATTTCTTGTTTTCAACCAAATTCGAGATTTGAAAAAATTCCGGAAAAAATGCCTAGGTATTATGTTTTTTCAATTTTCAGCGCAAATTTTTGATCACAGTAGGCTATAGTTATTTGCTACGGCTAAAATGCTGTTTACCAATTTTTAAGAACGCTCCGGACTTTACATAAACCAAAAAAGTTTTTTTTTTAATTCATCAAAAAATTAAAAAGTTTTTGTGGTGATTCCATTTAAAGTGAAACACACTGTATATTGATGCATCATGAGATTAAAAAAAAACTAAACGAAGGTGGTGGGTAAAAGACATTATTAATGTAAAGAGGTACAAAGTTAAGGTCAGGGAAGTTGGCACCCCTAAGTGCGAATTGAAAAAAATTCAAACGGAATTCGTTTGTCCACGGTTTGTCCACGTTTGTCCAACAAAAATTTTGTTTGTCCACCTTTCAAAAAAAGGTTACGGTTTTTTTAAAAAATTTTAAAAATCAATTTTTTTTAGGGTGGACTAACGAAAATTTTGGGGACAAACATGGACAAACGAATTCCGTTTGAATTTTATCAAAATTTGCACTTAGGGGTGCCAACTTTCACTGAGCTACAAAGTTGCTATCACTCGAATTTCTGACAGTTGTTATACCTACCAATTATTGAAGTAGGTACTTTGATTTGATACTCTAGATGAAAAATTATTATTATGGGTGATGAAAATTATCCGATTTTTCCTAAAATTTAAACGACATAGTAGGATAATATGTCAAAAGTTAAGATAGGGACATGTAAACCGTTTTTAGATATCTTGAGCCGTTCTAGTTCTACACTGTTTTGAAGTTAAAAATTTTCGATCTTCACTTATTTATAACTCATATTGGAATTTAAATCTAAATTCCAATGGTGAAAACCACCTGTATTAGATTTCTTCAGACATTTAAACAATATAAAGTTTTACAGGGTGTTCTATTTAAAAACCCGAAGTTGATGTTACTTCCGGTTAAACAGGATGAAGTTGTGTTGATCGAGCGTTTATCTCAACAAATAGCATTATAGATGATGATAAATCTACGCCACTTAGTTTCAAAAAATTTTGTCATACCTTCAAAATTAACGGAGTTATCGCTTGGGGCGTTTTTTATAATTCAGCCTGTATAATGTTGTTTAGAGGAGAAAAGTCATCGTACGTTTTTGTCCTAGGACGCGCTGTTTCTTAACTTTTCTTCTAGTATCCTACTGCATAGTTGAAATGTTTACAGGATGAACAAAAATCTGATAATTTTCACCACCCTGTATAAACATTTCAACTCCATAATAGGATACCTCTTTAAAAGTTAAAATAGGGACATGTAAGCCATTTTCTGATATGTTGAGGCGTTTTCGTGGTAAATGTCTTTAAAGTAGGGAAATCGTGATTTTCATTTGTTTATAACTCATAGCCTACTCAATTTAAACTGCAACTATAAGTACCATTGTTATCACGCATTTTCTCAGACAATCTGAAAATGCAATAATGTATGGGGTGTCCAATTTAAAAAAACGATGACACTTCCTTTCCCCATTTTTAAATGTGCCGCCATCTTCGTAATATTTCATTTCGACTCGTTATTATGTATGTTGCCTAAATTCCAAATTTCAGATTCCTAGATCAACTAGAAGTCTAACTTTTTCTAAATGGGCGCTTTAAAAGAATCACCCGGTATAGCAATGACAGGTAGAAAACTGATTTATGATGTGCAATAGGGTGATCAATATTCAATATAATCTGAAAACGGTAGCTGCAATTAAGTTTTCTGACAAAGTTAATATTAAGGCCCAAATAAATAGAAGGACGGCTCTTGCTGGACTAGCCGGCACACTGAACCTGCATTGGACCGTGTAGTATGGACTCATGAAAAAGGTGATTATTAAAAAGATATTAAAAATGTTTTTTAATGAAACTAATTATGCCATTCCGTGGTCCTATATCAAGTACACAAATCCTCAAAGTTTCAATTTTTTATCTTTAAAATTAAGCTCTATTTAGGGGGTGGACATGCACTAGTGTTGGGACACCCGGTACTTACTATAGATACTACAGTGTATATTATAGCTATAGGTACACAGTTAACATTATATGCACATAACTCATCAAAACAAGGTCGTTATCGCATGGTTATAAATTTTCATCTCAATCAATCAAACGGAAAATCCTGACATGCAAATAAATCGAAGCTCTGTCACTATTTATGTTAGGAAATTTGATATGGATGATTAATTGATTAATTATGAATTAGTTCAACATTATTTTAGCTGGTACCTACTTTGTAATAATCTGTGAATTATTAAGTGAGTAGATTTTTTATTGTATAAATCTGCATGCTAACATTAAAAAAACGTGTAATTATTTTTTCTCTTCGACCATTTAGTAATACGTTCTTTATACTGCCATACTGCCAATTTCAGTTAACTAATGACAGTACATTCCCCATGCGATGAGGGAATGTTCATTCCCTCACCGCTTGCGATGAGGGAATGTTCTGTTTAAGCCAATTACTGCTCGGTATTTTGAGAACTTAATTTCGCAAATTAACTGCGTGACTTCAAACATGTTAAGATAACGCCACGGCCATCTATCACCCGACTAACTATTGAAACCCTATTGGCTTATCGTCAACCTATTACCTACCAAATAACGCGATTTAAGAAAAAAGTTAAACAAAAACTTTAAAAGCCACTACTCCGTAGTGGCAATTAAACTTTCACCATTTTGATAATAATTTTTGACAATCAGGACGCGTTGTTCTATCGTGTAATGCTCTATGTTTACCAACTCCCATCTGTCAACTTTCGATCTGTTACGTCATAATCATATGTGACATTATGACTTTCAAACATGGTGCGCAATTCAAAACTTGCGCTCTTATTGAAACACCCTTTAGTTTGTAATACATTCGGATTCGAATAAAGCCCTAACCTCATTATTGTGCCTGTATATATACAGGGTCCTGCAACAGTGCGTCCGTCTTTCCTAGCGCCTTTCCCGTGGTGGATAAAAAAAAATGTTTCCCACAAAAAATTATTGGTTTGGAAATCTTCATGCCATAAAATTGTTTTACACTATACAGGGTGTCCCATTTTTGAGGTATTCCAACAACAAACATTTTTTTAAATGGAAAGCCCTGTATTTATTCTATTTTTTCGATGTCATTTTTTACCATCTACATTGTTGTCTATTTACTATTTAATTATATTACAGTGTTGCCGACTTACAAATTTTTTCCCAAAATTCTTGTATAAAACAAGCTGAAGTTTAAAAAATGGTAGCGACCCCGTTTTTCAGAAGGTAAAAATTATTCTTAGCAATAACTTCAGTGCGGTTACTCAGCAACATTGTGATAATGAGAAATATGAACTTGATAAAATAGGGTGTTCAGAAAAAAATGCCAAACTTTGCAAACTTCAAAGTAGTTTAACTATTTTTTTTCAAATGGAATGCCCCTATTTTTATATCACCATTCGATAGGCCTTTGTCTTCTCTTCAATTTTATGGTGCATGTTGTATGTCTAAACCCCATAGTTATTGACATGATCAACATTTTCCACAAAAGTTATCATTTAATTACATTTCTATGCACCGAAGTAGGCCGCAATGAAGCAAAACAATTGTCAAAATGTAAGTATCCAAGTGTCAGTGTGAATTGAATTCTCTAAATTAATTGAATTTTCTCAAACTAAAACTTGAAACGTTAAACACCTAAAAATAACTTCCGCTGTAAAAAAATGTAAGAAAACTAGAAAGCTAAAAACCGTTCTGCTGTTATCAGTGGCTGTTCCGTGAATGTCCGAGATTGAAATTTGCTGCAAAAGTCTCTCCGTTTCGTGGTATAAGTAGACAGCAAATTTTCATCATGAATTTCTAAAAAAACGAACTAGTAGATAATATATGGTTTCTGTATTAGGCGAGGCTGATCAAAATTGTTTATTGGCGAAAAGGATTTACGCGATACGTTATCCAGAAAGAAGACACCCGAGTAAAAAAAGTTTCAGGAAGCTATTCGATAGATTTAATGAGACGGGAAGTGTGAAATACAAAAAACAAGAAAGTACAAAACCTATCACCAACGAGGAAAACGAATTTTCAGTGTTGTTAACAGCAACTGAGCATCCCAACATGAGCCAAAAAGACATTGGTGAAGCAACCGCGGTATAACTGAGAGATCGGTACAACGCATTTTGAAGAAAAATCGATATCATGCGTACCATATTCAGTTGCATCAACAACTTACCAATGCTGATTTTCAATTTCGTTCCGGATTTTGTGCCTGGGCAAGATTGAAAATACACCAAGATCCTGCATTTTTCAATTACGTTTTATTTACAGATGAGGCGACATTTAAAAACAGCGGATCAGTAAACAGGCACGATTTTCATGTCTATTCAACTGAAAATCCTCATGTTATGAGACAAATTGACAATCAGCATAGATGGTCTTTGAATGCCTGGGGTGGAATTGTTGGAGGGTATGTGTTAGGTCCACATTTCTTCGATGGTCCTCTCAATGGGGCCATGTACTTGAATTTTTTGCAAAATGTTTTACCCGGACTATTAGTTAACGTGCCTCAAAATATAAGAAACAGAATGTGGTATCAACAAGACGGGGCACCAGCGCATTTTTCGCGAAACGTCAGTGTATATCTTGATGGTATTTTCCCCAACCAGTGGATTGGTAGGAATGGAC
Source organism: Malachius bipustulatus (assembly GCA_910589415.1). Classification (NCBI taxonomy): domain Eukaryota; kingdom Metazoa; phylum Arthropoda; class Insecta; order Coleoptera; family Melyridae; genus Malachius; species Malachius bipustulatus. The sequence goes on along the minus strand of OU342632.1, from coordinate 45,312,472 downwards.
CCATCAAATGGCCTGCTAGATCTCCGGATCTGACAAAAATTGATTTTTTCTTGTGGGGATACGTGAAGGGAATTGTTTTTAACGAACCGCCGACGACACTAATCAATATGCAACAAAGAATTGTGGAAGCTTTTGCAAGCATTTCACCTGAAATGCTAGGGAGAGTGCAAAGGTCTTTTCAGCAGAGAATTGATTTGTGCCTGAATGAAAATGGGAGACATTTTGAACATTTATTATAATAGTTTTTCATTTGTATGTTCAATTTTGTTACATTTGCATGTTTTTGAATGAAATAATGAATCTTTTTTACATAATGGATTCTCGGTTTTTATTCCTAACTTCATTAGATGTCACTTTGACACTTGGATACTTACATTTTGACAGTTGTTTTGCTTCATTGCGGCCTACTTCGGTGCATAGAAATATAATTAAATGGTAACTTTTGTGGAAAATATTGATCATGTCAATAACTATGGGGTTTAGACATACAACATGCACCATAAATTTGAAGAGAAGAAAAAGGCCTATCGAATGGTGATATAAAAATAGGGGCATTCCATTTGAAAAAAAATAGTTAAACTACTTTGAAGTTTGCAAAGTTTGGCATTTTTTTATGAACACCCTATTTTACTAAGTTCATATTTCTCTTTATCACAATGTTGCTTAGTAACCACACTGAAGTTATTGCTAAGAATAATTTTTACCTTCTGAAAAACGGGGTCGCTACCATTTTTTAAACTTCAGCTTGTTTTATACAAGAATTTTGGGAAAAAATTTGTAAGTCGGCAACACTGTAATATAATTAAATAGTAAATAGACAACAATGTAGATGGTAAAAAATGACATCGAAAAAATAGAATAAATGCAGGGCTTTCCATTTAAAAAAATGTTGGTTGTTGGAATACCTCAAAAATGGGACACCCTGTATAGTGTAAAACAATTTTATGGCATGAAGATTTCCAAACCAATAATTTTTTGTGGGAAACATTTTTTTTTATCCACCACGGGAAAGGCGCTAGTAAAGACGGACGCACTGTTGCAGGACCCTGTATAATGCTTGGTTATTCCTTGAAATCAATTTTTATAATTTCTTTCGGGTTAAAATAAATGATAGAATAGTTTCTCTGTAAATAAACAAAGAAACAACATTCAATGTTTTTAATTCACCCGGTTAGGAGTTTATACAATAATTAAAGAACAATTTTTATTATATTAGCTAGTTAGGTACCTACTCTTAATTTTAATATTTAATTATTATTTTATATCTGCGACTGGTCTGCCTTATCTGATAGCTGCTTTATTGACCCGTCGTACTTGTGCGGGAAATTCAAACTAAAATGAGGGAATTATTTCCTTACATATATGTGAATTATTGTGAATAAAGCTGAAAAATCAATGATTTAGATGCGCGCAGTATATGCGCTTCAATTAACGCCAGCCACCAGCGCACCTGACCTGACCTTAGCATACAGATCATAATAACTAGGTTAGATAATATCTATTCATGAAAATATTTAACAATACCTATATAAAATGACTGCATGGGTGGTGGTGTGATAAGAAATGACATCGGAGTTGCTCTCCATTTCAGAATATCCTTTATTGATAATTAAAATGCTTGGGAATTTAGTAAAAGATGACAACGCGAATAGGTGTCAAGAAAATAAGTCTATTGAAAAGTTTAATTTTTTTTTTAACTAATGATTTTCTCAAAAGGTCGAAGAGAAAATGGCGTCTTCATCTCGCGAAAAATAAAGCTATCTACTCAAACGTTCCAACACTCGCCTGACGGCTCGTGTTAAAATTTTCGTTCTCGTGGATAATAGCTATCATTCTTCACTCATTGAAGAATATACTATTATCCATAAATTTAAACCGGTATTCTTTGCCTAATACGCATCAAGGCATACTTAAATTCTCGATAACCTTTTCATGGGTTTCTGCTTCTACAATTGAAACTGAAATACTTACTGGATATTTATTGCCCTATATTTTTTTATTTCATCATTAAATATTAATATTTATATAATATTTAATATTAAAATTTATCATTAAACATCCGGAAAGCGTATAAATCATCTAGGATGGTTATATTTTTTATGTCATCTCAAGAATGAGATGGGTACGTCGTATCGATGAACAATATTTGCTTTTTCTTTGATTGAAATTGGCGAGAAGATAATTATGTAATTTCAGTAAAATTCATTTGTAGTAATATTTAAAATTACGCCTTAGTGAAATCATTAATAACGAAACAAGAAACAAGCAGCCCCTCCCTCTTCCAAATTCTACGTCTTTCGCTCTAGGTATGATTAAGTTACCTCGGCATAAACCGAAATCCTCACAACAATGGGAAGCGTTTACGCTAAATCTGGTAATTATTATGCAGTTCTATTAATCAAATCCCAGAACTAGTATCACAATCCCGGAACCCTCATCTCTCAACTTTTAACATCTAAAGCAGACCTACCTACGTATAGTTACGGACTTAAACCTATATAAGCCACCGAAAATTCTTCACGTACTTTCATAAATAATTTGGTAGGTACAAAAATCTATACATTTTTATAGCTTAATGAATTTGCTACAAAGGCTACACAATGTTATAATATGATTGTACAGGTGCCCCAAATTTTCTTTATCAAGGAGTATCCTTCAAGGGGTATCAAGGGAAACTTCAAATATTTTTTTAAAATTGAAAATGCACATGCACTGCAGGGAAATCCCTATGACGCTCTGAGAGCGATGCATGAGCGGAGATGTCGATTCACGTTGGCTTTTGAATAGTTGCAGGTTGTATTCGTCAGTAAACACGCCCTTTGGAATGCTATTTCAAAGTGATGCGGTTCTATACATAAAAGAAGTCTGAATAAATATGCCTGAAATATTCCGAAATATTCCGTATCAGGCATACGGAAATACACCCCTAAAAGTTTGCGGCTGCACCCTCAATACAAAATTATTGTTTATAACTCATATACCACTCGGTACAATTTTGAACTGTAAACGCCATTTTTATGGCATTTTTTCAGTCAATCTGAAAATGTAATAATATACAGGCTGTCCCATTTAAAATAAGTAAGTTGATGGCAACTTCCGGTATAAGCAGAAATGGTAAGAGATTGTAAATATTTTAGTTCAGCTCGTCAAAATCGAAATTATACATGTGCAAATTTTTAGACTTCTACTCCCAACTTCTCCATATAAAAATGCCCTCAGGTTCTCGCGCCTCACCCTGTATATTAAAATGTAACAATATTGTAGTTTTGCTTCTCATAAATAATTTAATTTTCTAAAAAAATAAACGTACCTATCTTCAATTTACGTCAAAAATTACCAATCTATCACCAAGTACTTAGTATGTTTAGTATGACTGTAATTATTATTGTAACCAAAAGAAATTAAGATACTTACGAGAAAAAATGTAAAGTTAGTAATATCCAATTCATACTAATGCAGATTATTTTGTATTGTTTATTGTTTAATTATTATTCTTGTGTGTATTCGTAATAAAAAATGTGAAAATAAAGTTTGAAATGTACCTAAGTCTAATTTTTTATACCATCAAAAATGAGTAAGAAGAGAAAGTATTCTCTGACTCTGTGAGCTACATCGATCATTGCATCTTCATTTTCTTAACTTTCTAAGATAAATAAAATTTTCAACTTGAAATTAATCAGAAAAAGTTTTACATAATGTAATATTTTTTATAATTAAAATAATATTATTATAAATTATATCAACGTGATCGAGATCCTCTCGTTCCTATAATACTCTCATCTAAATCTAAATCATTTACAAACCACAAAACAATAAACTACAGTGCGAACGCAGTCGCCTTCTTGAAAATCTCCTGAAAGCGCGAAGTTGCGTCTGAAACGCCCGCAGTCTCAGTCACCTGACGTTCCTAGCTTTTCAGTTTATCAGTGCTCACGTGCATTTTGCGTAGCGCACAGCCTCGCTTTCCGATCTGTGCGGCTTCAGCTAAGTTTCGCGGAACTTTGAACTTTGCGTAAAAGTTACGCTGGATATCCTGGAGAAAGTTTGGGACTCAATTTTGAACTTAAGTTGTTACTTGTGACGGATATTGGATGTAAGGGCTGGATAATAATTCAGCTTTGAAAAAATAATAAGAAATATTTGGGCAGGCGATGACAAGTTACTTCGGTGAGAAACTTTTCTTGAGTATTCGAGTTATATATTTGTAAAGTTAGGGGGCAACTTTCTTTATTTAGATGGGAAAAATAAATTAGATTTTAAGTAGGTACCAATTATTATCTATATGTCAATTCATAAATTATTATGGTAAATGTATGTAACAGGGTATAAATGTGAATGAATAAGTGCAAACAATTTTAGGGGATGATTCCTTGTTGAAATTAAGCAGGTTTTTCAAATGAAAATAAACCATTTGCTTTTTTCTTAAGATACGACCCCATGAAGAGGGTGTCATAAAAGTGTTTTTTTTTCTTCTTAAATAAGAAATAAGTTGTAGGAATGAAATTAAGTAAGCGTAATATAGTTTGCTATTGTGAATACACTTTTTTATGTACAATTCGTTAATTTTCCAGGAATTTAAGTTAATTTAAGGGGTAGAAAAGGCCACTATTACCTAAAACGTATTCCGCATGTAACTTTTTTTTTCTTACTATTTAAAAATGCATTTTGGATAGTCTGATTGATTTTTAATAAAAAAGTATGATGTAATTTTTTCGTAAGCTTAATGATTTTTGAGAAAAAATTAATTAAATTTAATTATTACTAGTACCTACTGTAGGTAGGTTACGGTAGAAATTAAAAAACATATAATGGGTCGTATCTCAACAGAAGGGTTGAATGATTTATTTTAATTTGAAAAATCTGATTCTTTTTTAACAAGAAATTCATAGGCAGATATACAGTGTGTGTCACAGGCATGGTACACCCCCTTTTTTTTCTTTATTTTTGGAGATAATTTTTTGAAATTTGGTACGTCGCAAATTCTCGACAGAGCGCACTTTTTAGCAGAAAATTGAATTTTTTCCCACATCCGGTTTTTCCGGAAATGCTACCAACTTTTATTTTTAAATGGGACAGCCTATATATTATTATATTTTTGGATTCTATACATTTGTACGAATCCAAGAATACCACATAAGTATCATTTTAAATGTCAAATTTGTTTTTATTTAATTTTTTATTTCTCAATTGTAGTGTGCCATGACTTCAGTTGTGTTCGTCACAAATGCAAAATGAGTACACCAAAATGTCCCTTATTAAGAGTACTAGTATATGGTACCTCGGTACCAATATGGTACCATTTGAAAAAAATGAATCCAGCTCAAAAAATCATTCCGGTGCGCCTTATTTATCCATAAATCACTTAATTTAGTACTTTGAACAAAAATTCGATTTTTCTAGCATCAGATGATCCAATTGGAGTAAAACGAAATAGTCATGGCACACTATAATTATTGAGAAAAAAAAATAAAAACAAATTTGACATTTAAAATGGTACTTATGTGGTATTGTTGGATTCGTACAAATGTATAGATTCCAAAAATATAATAATATATAGGGTGTCCCATTTAAAAATAAAAAGTTGGTAGCATTTTCGGAAAAACCGGATGTGGGAAAAAATTCAATTTTCTGCTAGAAAGTGCGCTCTATCGAGAATATGCGACGTACCAAATTTCAAAAAATTATCTCCAAAAAAAAAAAGAAAAAAAAAGGGGGTGTACCATGCCTGTGACACACACTGTAGAGGGTGAGTCAAATTCGAGCTACATCATTGGAATCTCGCAAACTATAGAAATGATACGGACTCGGTTAAATTGTGTCAAATCCGATAAATTTAAATCTCAATAATAATCTGAGAAAAAATTTAATTACCTCCTGATAGTTTTTGAAAAAAAGCGAAAAAGTCTAATTAGCTGATTTGAAAAGATATTAAAAAACTGAAAGCACGTTCTCACGGCCACTTTTTATTTGCTATCAAGCTATGTAAAAAGATTGAACGTTACACGTTTCGAATTTCCGCTGCCATCATCAACTTTTTTTATAAATATGGACTGGGAATTTTTTCTTATTAACCTTATTATATTACATAATAGGGAATTGAGGGTTACAAGTTTCGAATTTACGCTGCTATCATTAACTTTATTTTTTAAACACGGACCTGGATTTTATTCTTGATTTTGGAAGGGAATGGTGCATTTAACTTATTCTATTCAGTTTTTTTGTTATATTAGGAAATTTCACTAGCAAACAATATATTCCTAACGGCTCTGCAATAAATTTATACCTAATAAACAATTATTTATTTTCTTTAGAAAAGTATATTGTCATGAAAATATGAATTTATTTGTCATTTTTCCAATCCAGAACCGTAGATATTGATTATTGTTTTAAATGCATTTTCCAAATATGTATAAGAAAAGAAAAAAAAAACTTAATCTGGAAATAAAAATTGGCAGCGAGAATGTTTTTTTTTAAGTTTTTTGATACTTAAGACAACTAGACGGGAATTTAAAATTTCAAAAATTTCAGTTTTTGTCACTTTTTCAAAAACTATCGGCGATAATTTATAAAATTATTCACAGAGTTAGACAGATTCACATTTCTTCTAGTTGCCGAGACCCCAATAATGTAGCTCGAATTTAACTCACCCTGTATAGTGATTGTTATAATAAGGTAGGTAAGTATAGATTTTTCTATCTGTCGAATATTTTTTCTAATTCTTGAAACTAATTTAAATATTCGTCTCGTACATTGAATACAAATGCAAAGAGATTCCAAACTTCTTGAATAAACAGACATTGTTTGTACTGTCGAGTAAAACCTGTTGAAGTACGGCAGGTCATATTGTATATTAAGACATGCTGATCTCTAAGAATAATAATCAGTTACAAAATGACTACATAGTTCTTGAATTGTTTCTAGATTATATTTTAAGGAAATTTTTCAGATATTTGATTTTTGTATTACCTACATCATCCGTTTAAGATTAGTTTTCTTAAAAAAATTGTAGGAACAACAAATCAAATTTATAAAAAAATAAGCTTGCAAGATATTTTTTAAATTATCACCACTAAGGAACCATTCAGGATTTTTAAGAAGTAAAGTCTAAAATTTTGATTTTTACCACGAAATATAATTAATTAAGAATTCTAATTTCTAATTTCTTTGTTCTTTATCATATCATCATATCATATAATAAAAATAATGTTTCACCAAATTATTTAAAATTTTATGACTACCTATTTCTATTTAAATACATTTTATTCGCTTATTTGATAAACTATTTTTCGCGCCGTATAAAAACTTTTCAGGTTTCCATTTAAATCTTTGAAATTAAGTACCCATTTCAATTTTTATTAGAACTTAATTAATGGTATAATGGATGAAAAATAGAAATTGTGTTGAAATGTTAATTTTTTTCAAAACTTGTTGACTTTTTTCTCTTTTTCGAAAAGTAAATAGTTTTTGAGCAAAATCAATGAGTTGAACACGCAGGAGAATTGTTGAAAATGACCAGCCTCGATCAGCGCACATGACTCTTCTCTACGTCTCATTTTATTCTAGAATGCAATCGAATTTATCCGGATTTCTCCTGATGCGACTGTTCACCGCGAGTCCTCGATATCTCCAACATAATAATTATAAATGTAACTCTGAATACAAAAATTCAAAGAACTGAGAAGAGTAAGCCTGGAAACTTGAAAGTTTCTTCTCATTCAACCTATACACCGATCAGAGGACTCAAGAGATAACGAGATGATATAACGAAATATGAAGGAGCACCATCATACATAAACCGAATATTTCTTCTGAGTTGTAACGCCACAATTTCAAGGAATGTTGAAAGCTCCTAATATGAAAAATGGTGATTTGAGCCACCAATTAACATTCATTTTAGAAAGAACGGTTCGATAATTTCGATCTATCTCGTCACTTTTCATCGCCTCACATCATGTTATCGTTATGAAAGTTTCTTATTTCAATTCTTTTTCAAGTTACCTTCGAAAAAGTGCCTTCGTTCCTAAATAATACCTGCACATGCTACATAATATATTACTTTTCTGCAATATTTATGTACCGGGCTAGTCACTATAAGAATATGGTCACCAGGAATATCTCAGAAAGTAAGTGTCGTACAGCATCAGCCAAAAACTATTTTTTAAGGAAAGTGGCCCTAAAAAACCTTTGGAAGATAGTTTTATAAAATGACCGCTAGGTCAGGCTACAAAATAAAAAATTTGAATTTTCTCATTATTTTTCCAAATAATTAGGCTATATTCAAAATATCATGAGTGCTTGATGAATAACCTCGATTTTTTTATCTTGCAGTTTTTTCAACAATTTCGTAAATAAAGTAGTGGGGAAACGTTTTGTTTATTCGAATGTCTATTATTCCGGTTAACCTCAACGGAATTTAACAAGATTAGTCTCGTTACAAAGAGTTTTCTTTCCTTGCCATCTTAAAAATTTAATCCTCTTTTTCATCAATGAAAATAAATATATCATGTATTTAATTTTTTCATAATAATCGCGATATTTCTTTACATGTCAGATAACGCCCTCTAGGGTTGCGGTTGTGACAAAATTAAAAATTTGTAAACTTTGATCGACCGAGGAAGGGAAACTCTGTGCAACGAGACTAATAGCGAATTCGAGTTGGCTGCACTTGCTCGGAGCGAGATCGATCTGTCTCTGAATCAGTTCTGCCCAGAATTCTGCTCCAGTCCGGAGCAGAATTTTCGCATTTCGACTCCGTATGGAACCGAACTGTGTCAGGTCAGGCCAGAACCAGAACCAGAGCCAGAGCGCCAGGCACCGGTGCAGTGCAGTGTGCAATCCAGTCTCCCTCCAGTCTGCATTTTCGTATAGCCTTCTACCTATCCCTATCCTATACCTATCACGGTTGTTTGTTGTTTGTTATTATAAGTTGTACTTAATACAATACGTAAATAAATGATCTTATCCACAAATTTTTGATGTAAGGAATTACTAGGAATCAGTAAAGGAATCAGAAGTTAATTTTCCCGCTGTTTCTAACCTCTAAATTTACGGGAGTGCACCGTTGCACCGTCAAATCTGACGGTGCAGTTTTTCTTGCTCCGGGACAGTTCTGCCATACGACTCGAACATATTTTCCTATGCACTGCCAGAGAGCAATTGTAACTCGAACACAATTACGATATGCACCGCTAGAGTTCACTTTAACTCGAATACGATTACGAAAAGCACTGGAACAGAGTCCTACAAATCGAACACGAAATTCCGTCTCGGTGCGCACCCGGAGCAGAAAAGTGCAGTAACTCGAATTCGCCATAACTTGTTAAATTTCGTTGACGTTAACCGTAAAAATCGACATTTAAATGAACAAAGTTTTGACGTTTCCCGCCGCACTACTTTATAGTTATCAAAAACACTTCAAGATAAAAAAATCGAGGTTATTCAAGCAGTACATTCATGATATTTTGAATATACCCCACTTTTGAAAAATAACGAAAAAATTACAATTTTTTTTATTTGGTCATGAGTGTTAAGCCCCGGCTGTCATTTTATAAGCCAATACACTATTTTCCAACAATTTTTTAGGGTCACTTTTCTTTTAAAAAATTTTGACTGAGGGCCGGTTGCATAAACGTAAATTAAGAATTTTCAGATAATTACTGATTTTAAAATGCCCTGTGATACCAAAATATTGGTCTGATATTGCTGAAAATAAATTCTACTCCCCCTTAGAAGAGTTAATTACTGATAAAAAATAAAAGATTCTGAAATATTTTCGCCGTATTTTCAAAATATGCAATTTAAAATCAGTAATTATCTGAAAATTTTTAATTTACGTTTGTGCAACCAGCCCTCAGGCTGTACGATTCATATTTCATTAAAATTCACATTTATCAAAAAAAAATATATACTGATGAGCATATTATAATATTTCACATTTCCACATTCATAAATAGACTTATTTCATTCATATACATGTGTATTCATTCATAAAATTTATTAAACCTTTTTTTATTACCCGCATGAACAGATAAATCCTTAACAAGCTCTCACAAACAAGGAGTTCTCTATAGCAGTGCAAAATACAAAAGCATTTTTGCATAGCGAGTTTATGACAATGGTGAAATTACTCCGGTACGGCTCTTTGATATTCTGCTCTTTAGAATTCATTCATAAGTTACGCACCATATTTTCATAACAAAAATTTCATAACCCGAATCGTCGAGAGTCCAAAAAGGGCATGTTCAGCATGATAATGCGACCCATAGGCTGTAGATATTGTTAGCAGATGCCAGCAAAAAGTCGCTGCATCGACACCGCAATTCCCAAACTCGATGATAATTCAGTTTGTCAAACAATATTATACTCGTAATTAAATTAATGAAATAATGAGGGCTATGATCTATCGAATTATTATGTTATGAATCTCGCTATAGTTATAAAGTGAAATATCTAAAAAAAATCTATTGACACGATATTTTTTATTCATTAATAATTCTCTCCCACGCTTATCACATCATGCACACCCCAGATATAATTATTAGTAGGTATTGAACATTTATTGATGACGTCAGTTATCCCTTAAATAGTTAATAATTATGAAGAATGTCTATTTATAGGTACACACGTACACATTCCATTTTCCATTCATATATTTAGACTCATTTTAGTGAAATTTTCCGGAGCATTTACTATACTTAAGTTTTATCAAAGTGGAAAACAATAAAACGATAGTATAATAGTGCTATTACGATTCTCTATTCTCTGTATAGATGTACATACAGTCAAAGCTCGATAATACGGCACTGCCAGTAATCCGGCGTTTTTTTCCCTTCATCATAAAAATACTAGCTACTCTATAATCCGGCAGGAACGGTGCGCGACTATGCTATAATCCGGCACACACGGCTTCTTCAGCATTTCATCAGTTTTCTCTGCTAGATAAATACGCATTTTAGCACAAGTCACTTAGGTGTGTAGGTGTGTGCGTTGTATAAATAAAATAACCAACAATGTCAGCAAATAATAAACGAAAACACAAAACATTAACGTTAGCTGCAAAAGTCGAGATCCTTAAACGAGTATTTAATCCTCAAATATAAGTATTTATTTACATACATTCGAATTTGGTTCTTTTTCATTAGACGTTCCAGTAGACCGGCGTTTCCAGTAATCCGGCAGTTAGCTACAAAGGTAACCGCCGGATTATCGAAAGTCTACTGTACTTATGACAGCAAAACTTTTTCTGTAGGTATCGAAAAAAAACTGGGTAATTGCTCCACGTTGAGGAGTTATTCCAATCAAACAGAATTTTTAAACTGAGTTAATTTGAAATTTCATGAAATTTTAATGGTAGGTAGGGAATGCCACTATAGAGCACTCCAATTAACCAACTTTTCACCATCTGTCATCTTGAATTTAATGGATGAAATAATGTACCTGCTCGGTAAATATCGCTTGTGAGTAAAAAGATATTATTAGAAAAATTATTAAGAAGGATGCATTCAACAAATTGCTTATTGCTCAAAAAATACAAACTAATGGATCTGCCATTAAAAAAAAAATAGGACATCGGAATGTTTATCAGGGACCCCGCGCGTAAACCTCTAAATAATGTATTTTGTATTTAATAAAAAGACTAATGCCCGTATTCACAAACGATAATTTCATAAATAATTACGTAATTAATTAAATGAGCGAGATGGAGATATGTAGTTTTTTTGCAATAGAGTGAGATGGGTATAATTGATTACGTAATTATTTGGGAAATTATCGTTTGTGAATACGGGCATATGACTGAATAAATTAGTAAGGTGGAAAATAAAGAATCAAAAAATCAAAAATATTGGTCCCGGACGACTTCTAGTGCCCTCTGTGAACATTTGGAAGATACTTAGTTTATACATATTATATATTTGATGAATTTTATTGGGACTTAGGTTCTAATTTAAATTTGCCACTAAAGATTCTTTACAGAACAAATTAGAAAAACTTTCGTACAGCATGCGAGGAGAAGACTGAAGACATGGACGGTACCGTTTCGTCCTTATTATGGACTCATCAGCATATCATATCAGTCAGCTCTAAACCACACATGCTATACGAAATTTGGAAGTTGTATCTATTCTAACTGGTGTTTTCGTTTTGTAGTGACCTTTAATTTTCAAATGAGTGAGTAGGCAACCAGAGAAACGTGCGTGTCTTTATACAGTATTATCCTCGCTATAACAGTAGAGTTTTCATGGGTTTATGAATTTTACACTACTAATGCAGAGGTTTCTATTAATTCAAGAACTACACATTGATTCTCATAAGTAGTGTAAAATTCATAAACCCATGAAAACTCTACTGTTATAGCGAGGATAATACTGTATAAAGACACGCACGTTTCTCTGGTTGCCTACTCACTCATTTGAAAATTAAAGGTCACTACAAAGCGAAAACACCAGTTAGAATAGATACAACTTCCAAATTTCGTATAGCATGTGTGGTTTAGAGCTGACTGATATGATATGCTGATGAGTCCATAATAAGGACGAAACGGTACCGTCCATGTCTTCAGTCTTCTCCTCGCATGCTGTACGAAAGTTTTTCTAATTTGTTCTGTAAAGAATCTTTAGTGGCAAATTTAAATTAGAACCTAAGTCCCAATAAAATTCATCAAATATTATATAATCAAATAAGTGGTTCAATAAAAATAATTATAAATCTAAAAAGGCCAGGGTGAAAAAAATGTGCCATAACATCTTAATTCGTGTAGTAACATCTAATTTATAAATACACATCAGTAAAAATTCAATAAAATTAGCTTGAAAATGAATGTGGGTAGGTATATACTTATGAGAATCAATGTGTAGTTCTTGAATTAATAGAAACCTCTGCATTAGTAGTGTAAAATTCATAAACCCATGAAAACTCTACTGTTATAGCGAGGATAATACTGTATAAAGACACGCACGTTTCTCTGGTTGCCTACTCACTCATTTGAAAATTAAAGGTCACTACAAAACGAAAACACCAGTTAGAATAGATACAACTTCCAAATTTCGTATAGCATGTGTGGTTTAGAGCTGACTGATATGATATGCTGATGAGTCCATAATAAGGACGAAACGGTACCGTCCATGTCTTCAGTCTTCTCCTCGCATGCTGTACGAAAGTTTTTCTAATTTGTTCTGTAAAGAATCTTTAGTGGCAAATTTAAATTAGAACCTAAGTCCCAATAAAATTCATCAAATATATTATATAATCAAATAAGTGGTTCAATAAAAATAATTATAAATTTATACATATTGTTATAGTGGAGCGAAACTTATTACTTTTATATTTAGAAAAAACATAAAAATTTGCGATTTTAAAAATTTGTACTTTTGAACATAATCACTATATCTTGACAAGTGATTAAGACATTAAAATGATCATTTTATCAAGTTAAAGCAGGCAAATGGGCGCTTTTAATGGTGTATCTTGCTGCCCTTAACTATTTATAGCTGTTTAGCCGTCGCGCGAATTCGTTCACAAATAAAAATTCATAATTCAAACCAAACCTACGACAAAAATTGAAGTTTCAAAAACATTCTCAATAGTTTGGCTTCAATTTATTCGCTGCATGTGTAAAGAAATTTTCAAAAATAAAAAAGTTTCTTGTTGACTGAAAATATTGATACATTTTTGTGGAAATGTACCTTTTGATTTCACAATCAAATATAAAAATCCTGAATACAAATTTACCGCCAAAAGAAGCGCTTATGTACAGGGTGGGCCAATTTGGATGTTTCTATAGGAGATCTCGGTAACTATAAGAGCTATGGAAAAATGAATGGCGCATTCTCGATCGCTTTTTTTGAGAGGAACTCAATGGTGAAAACCGGAACTCGCTATCTTCTTTTGTTTTCGAGCTATAATGAAAAATACGATTTTTCACGATATCGATAAATGTCGATATCTTTCTTGGTTTTCAAGTTAGAGAAAAGATATTTGCATATTCTTCAGACACTCTTTTGAGTAGAATGGAATGGCCTCAACGGATTTTGAATATCTTTTTTCATTTTTCGGTTATAACATAAAGTTATATTTTTTTAAATGGAAGTCATAGTGGGCCATGAACTAATTAAATAGAGTTTTTTTATCTTTGCAACGATATATAACATGTGTGTTAAAAATTTATGAAAAGTTACATTTTTCAAAATAAATTGAATTTATCTAGCTACCTGAGATTTTTTTATTTTTATTTTGACTAGTCACCTAGTGGGCAGTGAGCGTGAATGTCATTTAGAATAGTATATGCAGACGCCTGTCAAAGTCAGTTCTCTTACATTTTTGAGTTAGAAAGTGACTGTTCCGCTTTGAAAAAAGTAAAATTTGGCTGTTGACCAATGAAACTTTTTATATGGTATGTTAGATTGCTTTATGCAAAATAGTTACAATTCTGATATTTATATCATCTGATATTCAGAAAGAGAGACAAATCAACAAATTAATGTCAACAAATAAATATAACAATAAAAATTACAGCAAAAAACAATGAACTATTCAAATCTAAACCTAATCCGGATCAAAGTAAGTGTTCGAACTGATATCCATTATTATTAACACAGAGATCACACCTCTTCGTAACAGCTTGAACCGCGTTATAAATATGGACATTTGAAATGGAGTTCACACATTCTATAAAATTTTGTCTTAGTTCGTCGATATCGTTGCTGGTTCTCTTATATAAAGTGTTTTTCACAAATCCCCAAAAGAAGAAATCCATAGGTGTAAGGTCAGGTGACCGTGGTGGCCACCTCACTGGTCCTTGACTACCAATCCAATTATCCCCAAAATTTGTATTTAACAAGTCCGAAACCCTTCTCGTTTTGTGTGGTGGAGCACCGTCCTGTTGGAAGAATAAATCTCTTCTCTCAGCCAAGGGTAAATTGTCCAAGAATTCTTCGATTATATGTTCGTTAAGAATTTCATAGTACCGGTTCCAATTTAAATTTTCTTGGTAGATGTGATAGACCAATATACGATTGCCAAGTAGGGCACACCAGACACTAAAACCAAAGCGTCCCTGATATTGAACATCGACGGTGCGGTGGGGGTTGACGTCAGACCAGAAGTGTTCGTTATGCCTATTAAAAATTCCGGCGCTGGTGATGTAGGCTTCATCAGTCCAAATCATTTTCGTGAAGAACAATGGATCTGCTTGAAGTTTTTCACGATACCAATTGCAAAAGTCCAATCGTCGCTGAGGATCGGTTGGCTGTAGGTGGTGCTGTTTCCTTATTGTGTAAGGCTTGAATTTGTTCTTCTTCAGAACACGTAGAGCTCGCCGTCTTGAGATCCTTGACTCTGCTTCAATTTGGCGACTTGAAATAGAAGGATTGGCAACTACGGCTCCAATTACATTAATGGCAGTTTCTTCGGCCATTAATAATGGTTTTTCGGCCTAGGCTTCTTGAATGACCCGTGATTGATAATATTTGCCTTCAACCTCTCAAAAATAGATTTGTGGGGCTGTCTCCTCTCTGGATAACGATTGAAGTATGTTTCGGATGCAATATCAGAATTGCTGTTACTTTGAATAAAGCATTCTAACATGTCATACTTTTCGTAGTTTTCATAAACAAAATTTGCAATTTTGCAAGTGAAACGAGCACTTTCTAACTCAAAAACTGCGTAAACTGGCTTTGACAGTCGTTGTCGCATAATTTTCTAAATGACATTCACGCCCACTTAGGTGACTAGTCAAAATAAAAATAAAAAATCTCAGGTAGCTAGATAAATTCAATTTATTTTGAAAAATGTAACTTTTCATAAATTTTTAACACACGTGTTATATATCGTTGCAAAGAAAAAAAAGTACTCTATTTAATTAGTTCATGACCCACTATGACTTCCATTAAAAAAAATACAACTTTATGGTATAACCGAAAAATGAAAAAAGATACTCAAAATCTGTTGAGGCCATTCTATTTTACTCAAAAAAGTGCCTCAAGAATGTGCAAATATTTTTTCTCTAACTTGAAAACCAAGAAAGATATCGACATTTATCGATATCGTGAAAAATCGTATTTTTCATTATAGCTCGAAAACAAAAGAAGATAGCGAGTTCCGGTTTTCACCATTGAGTTCCTCTCAAAAAAAGCGATCGAGAATGCGCCATTCATTTTTCCATAGCTCTTATAGTTACCGAGATCTCCTATAGAAACATCCAAATTGGCCCACCCTGTACACGCTTCAATTAATTTTTTTTTGTCGATTTACCTCAATTAGATTTAAAGATAGGGGCAATTTAATTTTTGATTTTTTTTTTTAATTTAAAGATTCCTGACCTGCAAAAAAAGTCGTAAATGTCCATTTCTTGTTGGGAGTATTCTAATGCATAATAACGTTTAAGTGGCAGCTGATTATACGCCGAAAAAGAAAACAGCGCATTTTGCTTCTCATTTCGCTCCACTATGTAGGAATACTCAAAAACTGCAATTTTTTCAACCTATAATTTATTTTTGGCCCCGATTCTGTTGTAAAATCTAAAAACCCGTTTAAGCCGCTAAAAATGTCATCGTAGAAAATTTGTATTTTTTTTTAACTATGAGAAATTACAAAAAAAAAAAAATTGAAACATATAAATGTTATTGAATTCTCCATAACAACTTTTGTGTAATAATAATTTTTCACACAGAAGAGATATTTAACGAGGCTACACGATTTAACATGATTTCATCACTTAAATTCAAGATGGCCGTCATCCCTTGCGGAATCCCAGGGGGATCCCTCGACTGAAGTGTGAACCTATACCATCATGATTTCGTAAAAAAATTTATTCGTGCAATTTCAGCCTTGTTTATTCGACTATTACTATTTGACTGGAATAAATCTATTTTAGTTTTATTTTAACGAATAAATTACAATAGCTTCGTTTTAAATTATTATTCTGTCAATTTTCAGTAAAAAGAAAATTATTATGAATTCTGTAGATTTTACAGAAATTTCATAGCTGCAGATGTATTTTTATAAAGAGTTTGCTCTGTTATTTTGCAAATTGTACAAGTATGTAATGTTAAAAATAACACACCACTACTGACTGCGAGCACATTTTTTTTAGGTTTTATGAAAAATAAATAAGGTAACTTGAGCAGTTTATATCGTAAAGCGGAATAATTGGGGAATATATTTGTACCGCTCTTGATTTGATGGTCTGTTCTGCAAAGATCTATTCCTTTGAGTAACAACGAGATTTATTACCTCGTCTCCAACGATTAGAGAGCGTGCCTCCATTGGAGATATTTCCTCCGATATGGCTCTCTGCAGTTCACGAAATCTAGTAGAATAAATTCTTTTTGCCGTCCAATATATCTTTTCCACATCGATTTCTTTGTTATTTCATTCTCTCCGTGAACATTTTCATCATTCTCATCTTCGATTTGTTCCAAAAACATTACCCTCAGACCCTCAGAAGATTTGGAGAACCATTAACATCAAGGAATATTTACTTGTCAGATGTTTGACATGAGGCTGATGATACGAGTAGATCATCTGGATCTCAGCCTGAATTTTGCACTGAGTCGTATTATGAATCGAAGTCTGAGATTAAAATCATCATTGTCAGTTGTTTAGGTATGTCGAAATTGATAGTCTGTGATTTTAAGGTGAGTGTTATCAAAAACATTGCACTATTGGAATAAACAGTTCTGTTCAAAAATAACTCTAGGACAATTTTATTCCTCTAGTGTAAATGTGGCTGATAGATTGAGCAATGTCTCCATTGTTTCCATGCTGTCAGCAAAGATGACTATTATTATTTGTCAAAAAACTAAAATATTGAATAATCACTTCTTGTTACTGCAATAATAAATTATAATAAATTGTTTCTTTGTGAAGTATCGCCAAAATATTTAATGAAATCAAGTTACAACTAACATATACTGAAAGCCGCAAACACAACACAACAAACAAGGTGTACCAGATTTATATGAACAAGTGAAATTAGCAGTCGTATTACAATAAGCGTAGTAGGTACTTTTATTTGAACAGGACTGTATCTATTAAGGGATGTCAGGAGCTTTAAAAGGAATAACCAATAAATCGGCATGGGTTATCTAGTCTCCTCCCACTCCGTTTTCGAGGGAGCTGAAACCGAATTCAGGATCGAATTAATTTTTTACCCTATACCCACCGAAACTTAGAAATTGGCCAAAAATCACCCTTAAAGTAACTTTTCCCGGACATACTCTTTTTCCACTTCCCTTTTGCTGGCTAATTGCCACTCCTTCGAGTATAAAGTACAGTTCCTTCCTCCTGATGGATTCCTTCTTACGCTATGTATGAGTTAGCAGGGTTGCCATCCTCACCTGGAACCTATTCTACTTCTACACTCCCTTTTGCCACTCATCCAGTTTTCTAGCTGATTTCCAATCCCTTGAGTATAACGCCAAGTTCCTCCTGGCAGATTACTCCAAACACCAATTCAAAGGATTCGGAAGGACTGTGGGTACCCAATAACTCGTCTCCCTCTACCCAGTTTTAGAGGGTGCTGAAACCAAATTCGGGATCGAATGAATTTTTTTCCCTGGGCAACCGCTCTAAATTTCGAAATTGGCCAAAAACCACCAATAAATATCTCGCAAAATCATAAATTATCCACACCCTTGATGGATTGTAAAGCTTTTTTCTCGCAAAAAATTCAAATTTCTTCACCTATAAGGGGGTACTATGTGTCATTAAATAAAGGGGTAATGGTGTTTGGGGTAAATATGAGTTGCTTGATAGGGATTTGTATCATAGAATGGATTTTAAACTGTTTGAATAGAAGAATAAACAATATTTATAATGAAAATTTTACAAGTGCATTTTAACTTTATAAAAACATAAATTATTTATAAGAACAAAAGTTATAAGTTTTTATGACTAATTTAATTAAATTCCCAAGTTTATAGTTGTTCATCCTTTTTCTATTTTCAGTAGTACGCGGTCTAGAAATGTTACCTACGATTGCGCGTTTTGAAGAAAAATCAATTTTATGCAAAGTATGACACGAGCAATTAAGTGGGTCAACTGAAAGGAAACCTTACAGTATTTTGTTGAAATTGAATCGTTTAATTAATTCTCATCATCATAACCAAGTCATGCCAATTTATTACGCAGATAATATCTAAGGTAGATATTAAATTGGTTGGAATAGATGCTGTATCCTTTGGGACATTTACATCTTATGTATCTAGTTAATACGTAAAATTTTTTAATTTATTATATTATATCAAGACATAGAGCATAAGAAAGTGACCGGATTACATGACGCTGTCGTCTCTACGAACTTGCAAATTACATGGTAACTTTGAATGAATTTGCATTTGACGCAAAATCAAAGCTAAGTTATAATTTAAGTTTCTCTTGAATAATTCAAGCAGATTAATTCAAGAAGAGTCTCGGGTGTATGGTGTATTATAACTCACTCTGAATTTCAAGAAAATTTCTATATAGGAGACAAGATTACCTCAAGAATAGATTATACAGGGTGTATCTAAATAACACCGAAAAAAATTAAGGGGTGATTCTGTGATGAAAATTAAGGGGGGTATTTGGTATAGAATTTTTCGAAAAAACTCTCCCCGAAAAAGTTACACCCCTCCGAAGAATCAAGAAAAAATGGTTTTTATTTTTTATTTTCCCTGTATATTAAGCTAAAGACACGAAAATTGGTAAATATTAATTGTCAATGAAACTACATATTTTGAATTTTTTTCAACCCTGATGTATGCTTAGAAGGGATTGAAATAGTCAACCCCTAAGATATTTTACCATATAAAATTTTTTTTTTAGATTAAAAATTTTCTCTAAAATATCACGACTGAATAGCTCAATGAATCTACAAACTTTTTTATCTTCACAAGTTGTTTCGAAAACTTAAGCATTTACGAGAAAAAAAATAAATGAAATGCATTTTCACAAAAATGAGCTAACGCGAGGATATTTTGCCTTAAGGTCTAGTGGTCTGTGCTTTGCAGTGACATTCATAAAAACAATAATACTGATAGCATTATTATTGTATTGTTGACCTTCGACAGTTTCTTTTTTCATTCTTTGTTTACTATTGTTTTAGTTGTAAGAATCTTTGCCTAATTTTTTGGTTGGCTATTGTTCAATAAAACACTCTATTTATAACATGAGCTTGCAATACATTTATTTTTTTCTCTTAAGTGCGCAAGTTTCAGAAAAAACTTAGGGAGATAAAAAAGTTTGTAGATTAATTGAGCTATTCAGCCGTGTTTTTTTTTTAAGAAAAATTTTAATCAAAAAAAAATTGTAAGGTAAAATATCTTAGGGGTTGACTATTTCAATCCCTTCTAAACATACTTCAGGGTTGAAAAAATTCAAAATATGTAGTTTCATTGACAATTAATATTTACCAATTTTCGTGTCTTTAGCTTAATATACAGGGAAAATAAAAAATAAAAACCATTTTTTTTTTAATTCTTCGGGGGGGTGTAACTTTTTCGGGGAGAGTTTTTTCAAAAAATTCTATACCAAATACCCCCCTTAATTTTCATCACAGAATCACCCCTTAATTTTTTTCGGTGTTATTTAGATACACCCTGTATAAGCAAAAAAAAATAAAAAATTGCGGATGATACATAAATTAAGAAAAAAAAAAAAACACTTTAAAGTTCCATTTTTGGTTCAAATTGATGATCTCTTATCATTTTTTTTTTGAAAATTTGGAAAATACTAGAATATATTCCCTGAACTTGTTTAGCCATTATTATTTCTTAAATGTGTTAGATAAACTTTTAAAAATTACCATTTATTTTCGATGAGAATCAATTAAACTGAACAAAAACATTCAACGTAGTTGAAATATTGACAGCAAAGCGGTGACGTAATAATCGAAATGTCAACAATAACAATCAAGCTGTGATCTCCATGGACCGTGGCCAAACGGCTCGGAAACAATAATGCTTTCAGGCTGAAAGTATTAGGTATACTTTTAATCACCAGTCTTAAGGCATTATCTATTTAACGACCTCTGAAAATTTTCCTTGCCCTTCTCGCACGGCCCATTTGTAACTTACTTAGATGTATTTCTGAATATGAATACTTGAAATTTTATCGCACATTATAACCAACACGAAAACCCATTACAAATTACATAAAATATTGTTATATCACAAGATTCAAGTAATAAAAAATAGATATGGCAGCTTGCACTACATGATCCCTCTCAGTTCTAGGAATCTACAAATTTATTGAATTCTACTGGACTTAAACAGTAATTTTTTGGTAAGTTTATGATATTTTAAACTCAATTTTATCGATATTTTATGAATGATCCGTAAATTTTGTTCAAGATGTCATCTACATTGGGCAGAAATTACCGGTTCACGCAAAAATTTCCTCAAAAATTGGAGTGAGCTATAATGCACTGGCCCCCAAGTAGATTAATTTAGTTGGGGAGCAGTTTGTTCATACAATAAATAAAATTCTAATAATAAAAAATCACTAGGTACCTAGGAACATAGAATTTTTTCACAATTAATTTTGTTAACCCATTAAAAATAAAGCACGTGGACATACCTCTGCAACTTGAAATGGAAAAGTTATTAGGGTTCTTATTCAGTAAATGGATTGAATCCATTATTGATTTGTCACTATTCAGTCCCATAGGATTCGCATGCGATAAACTAATATCAACGATAATTTCTATAGTTTTCAGGCTTCGCTATAGTACCTAATGTGTCTATCAAACATTGCGAAGTGCGGAGAAAAAAATCAATTGTATGCAAAATGAACTTATATCTACAAGCAGTTATAAAAGGGTCAGTTAAGAGGAAAAACTTTAACAAATCACTTATTTCTCTTAACTATTTCAGGACATGTGGGTTGCTTATACATTTCTCCAAGAAATTAACGCATCACCAAGAAATAACCAATTTTTTTTTTGTTTTTATCAAAACTAATTTGTTCTATTTGGCCGATTTTTTTTTTGAACGCCAGGTTGTCTCTTCCAGAAAGTTAGTGTATTAGTGTTTTCGTTATGTATTTTTTTATAAAAATACAGAGTGCACAATAATATCAGTATGTTTTTTCCTAAAATTTGAAACATCCTGTAGAGTTAAACAATAACAATTAACAATTTAAACTTAAAACTAAAATGAAACTCTAGCCCTATCTTTTTGTAACTTTTGATTTACTCTATTACCTTGGCTACTATAGGAGAAGCACAAATTTATAGCATAACAAAATTTTAATAATTTTAATTATCATATTATAAGCATTTAATGTAGGTAAGTACCAGTTTCAGGCCAGGCGACAGGTAGTTCCATAAGTAATAATATTTTAATAATATTAAAATATTTTTGAAAAATAATATTTTAATATCAGGAACCCAAAACAAGAACATTTAACACATAAGGAAATAATTAGTGGAAAGCTACAGATTACTTTAATCGCTTTATTTGGGTTCAGATATTACTCTCCCAAGTTTTCCTCCTCGAACGAAGTCGGCGTGGGCCCTTCTGGCCCTAAGAAGATACCATTTCTCGTTTTTTTGCAAATATCTCCCAAAACATCAACTTTATCAACAAAATACTTACCTATTATAAAAAATAATTTGAAATAAATTTGCTACAAAAAAGTTTTTACCGTTTGTCTCTTACCCTTAGAGTCGTTGTGCCAGAATTTCCTTCTAGGGGATGTTAGACGATTGTATTTCGAAAATACTGCGGGGGGTCTCAATGTTTGTCACGCCATCTGTCATATAAAAAAAATTAAAAACTGAAATTTGGTGCCGTATGGATATCCTTTACAAGGTTGAAACCACCCTTAGAGTCGTTGTGCCAGAATTTCCTTCTAGGGGATGTTAGACGATTGTATTTCGAAAATACTGCGGGGGGTCACAATGTTTGTCACGCCGTCTGTCATATTAAAAAAATTAAAAACTTAAATTTGGTGTCGTGTGGATGAACAAACATAGCCCGTTTAAAAGTTTATCTACGTCGACCGCTGTGCGGAGTGCATAATATGTCGTTGTGGCTGGACTGATGTGGATAGCTTCACTCCAACACTTGGAGAGTAATATCTGGACACAAATAAAGCGATTAAAGCAATCTCCAGCTTTCCACTAATTATTTCCTTATTGAAGTTTTTTTCCTACTTATCGCCTGGCCTATCTATGAAAAAAATAAAGTGACAGTAAATTGTCATTAGCTAAATGCAGCTGTCAAAAACATTTGATAAAAGTTTAGTTGTTATATTATTAGTTCTTATTGCAAAGACCTTCATTTTCATTAATAGGCAATTATTGAATTAAATCTACGTGTATTTCAATATTTAAGGGGGTGATTTTTGGGTAACACAGCATGCTATTTCCCTACATTGTGCTATTGTCATATTAACGATAATATTGTGACCATGCAGAGAAATAGATTTTTTTGGGAAAATCGTGCATCATCCTGAAAAAATCAGATACCTAATCAAATTTGCTTGGAAATGAATGGGGATTTCAAAAATGATTTCTATTTGAACAGAAATGAGTGACGTACCATCAATGTCTGCCAAAATATTCAGGTAAAATTCTGCACGATCGTGCACCATCGTCACTAATGGAAATAAAATGAAACGTGGTACATGAAAAAATGCCCCTTGATGCGTAATACCTGTATACGAAATTTCATTAAAATATCCAGAGCGGTATTACAGATATTACGAAAAAATTATTTATTTTAACAAAAATTTACCACCCTCTATCCCAAAAGTTAAGACTTTTAGGACATACGTTCTTATGAAGTTAAAATGGATCCAAAAATCACCCCCTTAAGTATTGACATTCAATATTAGAAAACACCCTGTAGAAAAGTCGAGATAGGTGGTAGGTACAGTGTAAAAAACAAATACGGTCCTGAACGAGGGCTTTAAAATTCTCGGATTCGGACCATTTTTGATAGGTCGTATTTGGGGTTGCCGAGACATATCCCTGTCAAATTTCATCGCGATCGGTGCATTTCGGACACTCAGAGTATTTCCTAGACTATTTCCGAAGAATCCCGAAATTCGCAAAAAATGAGTTTTCTTAGTAATGGATCCTTTTCAATAGTCATCACTGACAGACATTTTTGGAAGGGAAGACTACGTATACTTTTGACAATTTTACAAATTCTTGATTTTGAACCCAGGATTGTGTAGTTTTCGTAATTTTAAAATCGAATTAAATGCGGTTAATTATTTTAATAAAAACATGTTATGCTATAAAATTATTGTGTTTCTCTTGTAGGATCGAAGATAACAGAGTAAGTCAAAAAACAAAAAAAATATACCAAAAATTGTTGAACTCTACTTTTGAGACTTTAAATTTTAAGAAAAAAACAAACTGTCATTGCTACACCCTGCATTTAAAAAAAAATAGGTTTCCAGACGAAAACACCAATGCACTTACTAGCTAAAAGATACAACCTGGAATAAAAAAAAAATCGTCTAAATCGGACAAATTATTGAGAAAAACTAGAAACATTTTTTGGTTATTTCTTGGTGGTAGTTTAATTTCTTGGAGAAGTTTAGTTAAAGAACATTAATTTAGAGTAGACGAAAATGAGTTTTAATACCATTAGCTTCTCTACAATAATTATTAATCAACTCTGTTCCCTCAGTAATAGATCCCTAATTTCGCTCAATTCACCCTCACGTCTCCAACCCCCTCCAACCCCCCAAATATTCACTGAAGCAAAACATCGGATGAAAGCCAGTTGTTCCAGGTTGTTATTTGATCATAATTTATCTGATTATAGTATGCCAACACTATACACCACAGGTGAAAAGTTCCCCTCACTTCAGAAGTCTTCAAGAGATATGTGTTGTAGAGGTTGGTTGACGTAAATTAACAAAGCGCTCGCAGCCCGTAATAATTTTAATTTCTCATCGCTCTATTTAAGTTATATTATACAAGGTGAGTCATAACAGGTAGTCGAATTTCTACCAGCAGATAGAATGAATTATTTTGAGTTAATATCTCGTATCTTCACGAGAGGATACGACTTTCACTCCTGATTTATATATCAGAGTGTAGCTCCTTAAACCTCTGTTTTAGAGTCAAAGCCACATACCCGTGGTGTCTCTAGATAATACAAGAAACATTTAGGGCACACATCTATTTCTCTGGTTGCCTATTTTATTTTTTTTATTTATTTTTTTTATTTATTTATTTTCACCACCTTTGATTACAAAAACTATCAAGTACATCTATACAAGATTGTCCAAAAAGGTATCCGTCAAAAATAAACATTCAAAGAGCAAACAATATATAACACTATGTATAAATAACATCACGTCGAATACAAACATACAATTTTATATCAACACAAGATTAACCTAAAGGTTTTGTCAAAAATAACCATCAAAAGACAAAAAAAAAAGCAGATAACAGGACATTGTATAAAAATAACATCACATCGAGTACCTATAAACATGTACACATAATAAAAATATCACAGATGATATGACGTGACACCTATACCACGACTATTTTGTCCTATTTTCTTTGTTTACATTGTCCATGTATGTGTGAAACTCGTCTAGCGTATAAAAAGCATTTTCCGTTAGAATTTTTTTGATTTTGTTCTTGAAATTAGTTTGAGTCAGTTCCCTCCATTCCCTTGGTAACCTGTTGAACATTGCGCAGCCAGCATAATGTGGTGACCTTTTATAATTTAGATGATTAATTTTTCCTAGGTGGAATTTTCCCTCACTTCGCGTACAATGAGAGTGTATGTCTCTATTGAGTAGAAACTGATCTTTTCGCGCATGAACGTACAATAGCAGCTTCATTATATAAATACACATCACGGTTAGAATTCCTTCATTTTTGAAAGCATCCCTGCATGTGTGTCTAGGAGGAATACCATAAATCATTCTTACTATTCGTTTTTGTAGCACTAATACTCTATTGATCTCTACAGCCTGGTCCCATACAACAATGTTATAGGACAGCACAGACTGAACCAGGGCATAGTAAACGTCCCTCAGAGCCCCAGGTTCTAAATATTTTTTCATTTTCAGAATAGCAAAATATGAACTTCCCAATTTAGAGCATACCTTAGAAATATGATTACTCCAATCTATCCTACTGTCTATAATAGTTCCTAAAAAGTTGACATGCTGTTGACATATTAATAATTAAAATTACCAGTCACTACACCAGGGATCCATTTTGTCTCTCTTTTTTATATACAGTAAGTTGGAGTCATATGGAAAACTTTTTTATTATCCAGTTTAGGGAAAAAAGTTATTCTCGTTCAAAAAAGTTTTGTTTGGGCTGAAACGTGAAAGAAATAGTCATACATCAAATTTTTGTAGTCGTAAACGGGGTTTGTCCAAAAACACGAATCTTCTCAAAGGGTAAAGTACCTATTGACAATATCAAAATAATAGAGGAATACAACTTGCAACGATTCAAAGTCAACGTGAATCGATATCTCCACTAATGCACCGCTCCCAGAATTTCCCAGCAGTGATGTGGCTTTTTAATAAAAAAAAACACTGTCACTTTGAGGAACTACAAGAGATTGAAGTTCACCATTTTTTGTTACTGATGGTACTGCATTAGAAACCGGAAGCAGTTGGTGATGAATGTTGCCGCCATGTTGCCCTGTTGACATTATTTCATGATCGTTTTGATTTTTTTTTTCAATGTGAAGCAGCTAGCAAGTATCATCGAATATTTCCTCTGTGGGACTTTCTGGAAATGCCTGATGCTGTTGAAGATAATCGGGAAACTATTACTCGCCAGATTGCCGCTCAGCCTCATCTATCGGAAAGCTGCTTATTTGTTGCACGAACTTTGAACGGGAGCAGCTTCAATATTATCTATAATTTCAGACTCGTACAAAGTCTTAATCCTCGGAACATCCTTTCTCGACAGGTGAGCGGGTAGATGAGATACAGATTATCAAAGAGGAAATAAACAATTTCAATTTGGGTAATAGCCATGTGCGATCAATCGACTTTCGCCGGCTCATATCTCAAAGGCTTATATCTCAAAAAATTTAAGAAAGACAACTTTGAACTCCCCCCTCCCGGTCCGATAATCGATTGGACTGAAGAGGAGTGCACAGAAACATATTGGGGGGGGGGTGAATGTGTTTTTTAACCACCGTTACCGTCTTTCGCACGGCTTTCCTCGTAGAACAAAATTTTTAAAAAGTGTGCCAGGAATAAGAAAAAAGTATGTGAAAAATTTCAATCTAATATCTCAAGAACCAACGAAATTATCAATAATTTTTTTTTTTTTTTCAATTTTAACTTAAACACTTTAGGGACGCCTTTGAAAAAAAAATTGCATAGGTAATATTTTTGACCAAAGAATTTGTGACCAAAAGTTTCACATAATTTTCGCAACACCTGTACATACCAAAGAAAACATCAACATCTCCTGGAACTTACCCAACAGATAAACAATGTCTTTTTTATGGTGCAAGATATTTTTACAAAATATGCATGAACTAGCCAATATTTTCCTTTATTTGAATTATTTATGTAAGTGATCACATTTCAGTGGGTTTCTCTCATTATTTTACTAATGCTCTTCATACGTAGGTACCTTGACGCATCCTGTCCTTCCAAATTAAAGGCATTCAACAGAGTGAATCGTCTGATGTTAATTTTGAAGCTTGCTAGTGACCAGATTATATAAGAGTGTGATTTCTGGGCCCGTTATAAAAAAATTCATATAAACATAATATGTTCGAAACGGCTTAGTTTTTTAACAACAGGGTGTCGAAGTTTCAAGAAAAAAGTATTGAATTTTCACCACTTTTATACCAGACTTTATATTTTTGTCAAATTTGGTAAGCTATTCGTACATTATTTGCATTAAAATGCATTCTTTTCTGAATACGACAATTTTTTTAATTTCCACCAGTGGCGTACGATCTTCACTGAATATTTATGAAGATTAAAGTGATACGCCACTGCTTTTGGTCAAATCAAAATTATTTTTTAAATCCTCCGTCATCGCTAAATAAAAAATATGGTCAATCGAGTTTTTTCGTACGGTGCGTGGTTTTTGCGTAAAAAAATTTTGATTATGGTTTTGATAAATGCAAAATCGTGTTATATTTATTTTTTAAGAAAACGAGATCGGTGTCTTATTTTTAATTAAATTAAAATTCAAAATTTTATTGCAAAAGAATTAAATCGGTATTTAACCATGTGGGTACCGGTAATTTTCAATAAACTTTTAAGCGAAAATAACAATAACAAAAAATATATTTATTTTTTACGCCAAAAGCATGCATCGTACGCAACAAACTCAAGTAATAATATTTGCCGAGCGATGGCTAAGGATTAAAAAAAAATTATTTAACCAAAAGCAGAGGCGTATCACTTTTATCTTGAAAAAAAACATTGGTGGATTTAAATAAAATTTCGTGTATCAGAAAATGAGTCTTCATGCAAGTAATGTATGTACCAAATTTCACAAAAATATAAAGTCTGATATAAAAGTTGTGAAAAAAAAAATTTTTTCTTGGAACTTCAACACCCTGTAGTTAAAAAGATAAGCCGTTTCGGACATAAATATAATATGTTCATGCGATTTTTTTCAAACTGGTCCAGGAATCACACCCTTGAATTTGATCACATAATTAAAAAACATCCTGTATTATGAGCCATAACGAATATATTATTTGAGCTTATTTCATGTTCATCATTTTTTACCCCCACATTAATTTCATCGTATTTTTAACATTTCATGTTTTTGGGTTAACAATGAGAAAATACAAAGATTTTATGAGGTCTCCACTCTTATGTATTGTAAGTCGTTTATTTTATAAGGTCACGTCTGAAGTTCTCATTAGTTGTGTTGTGTCCGATTTCCGTCTAAAAAAGTGTACATTAGTCTCTTGACATGCAATCAGAGGAGATTTCTGAAAAATCTCAGTTTTCGCGTCGATCACTGCTATGCTACTCGGGATTTCCTCAGGCACCTATTCTTTGCACGGTTTAACTTATTCAGCCTTCATAAACGTTGACAGGTTCACTCAATTCTCTTTTTATATTAGATGGTGAGCTATTTAATTGATTGCCCAAAGCTGCTTTTTACAGCATACAGCTCTGCTTTTCAGAGTGTCAAGTTCGTTGTATCGACACCATTTTATTTTCCCACCGAACTACTATTCTCGAGTCATTTCAAATTAATGTGCAGCATTTTATGTAAGTTTTTTTGTTGGGACTTCTTCCATAATTTGGACATTGTGACTTAGGAGTGTTGCTGATTAACTCACTCTCCAGACGAGTTGAATGTTGATAACGGCACTTTGTTTTAATTAACAAGGTTGTTTCCGTTTAGCTTAAATGTTTAAAATACTCGAGTATAATAATTACGACACGATTTAGGGAAGTATAAGTAGGTATCTGACGATTCCCAACTAAACGAACTAGTTATTAACTAGTTATTATAAAATGTTTGTCTGTTTGTTGTAAATCAACAAGGTTGTAAATCTCATCAAGGTTAGACGTTCACAAAACATGGATAATTATGAGATCGTAGCTGAGAACTACGCGAATTTTGGGAAAGTAGCTATAACAACTCTCAACAAAATGAACAGGTGTTAAAAAAAGTGCATCGACTTCTTCTTGAAGTTTGTTATATTATAATTCCGGAACTTACAAGAAAATTTATTCCTAGCTTTCCCAGCCGTTTGCATCTCCATCTATGATCATCATCAAGAACTATGATATTGAGTCATCAAAGATGGGAGACTTTAAATTAATGAATTTTTTCTCGAATAAAGCAGAACGATAATCTTCATTTTTGCTCTTTCAGTCTCTCTACTTTGGTTGTTATAAACTCAACTTTTAACTCTCTTCTTTTCTACCTTCTTCTCTACTTAACGTTCTAATTTCCCGACTGTCACTTTTGGAACTTTTTCACAAGTTTTATTAACTTCTTTTTTAATTTGTCTACATGGAAATTTAAACTCTTGTTGTCTTCTACCTTCTGCATTGTATATTGTATAATTCCGCATAATTATTGTCTTGTTGTCGTTTTTCATGTTTTTCGTGTTGTCTTTCTATGCTTCCTGAAACCTCCTCCTCCTATGCTTTTCTTCTCGTTTTTCTGGTTGCCTTTCTTGCTGCTGGTCCCTAATTTCAGAAAACAGTTTTAAGTTATGTTTGTTCGTCGTCATTATTGATTATTGTTTGTTGCTTGAAAGGCGATTTGTCAAGGCTTTGAAATTAAATCTGTAGTTTCCACACTAATATCTCAGAATAATAATAATAATTATTATTGAATTAGGGAAGTAGGCAAGTAGGTATAATATAATGACACTTTATGTGCTTTATACTCATAACGACCTACCTTCATTATTTTATTTATTAATTATTGAATTGAGTGTTATTTGACTCCAATACATAGTTAGATATACAGAAAGTCCTCACATTTTAATGGATGCTCCCTGTATAATAGATGACCAACTGAATGGACCAAACTACCATCTAAAAGATTTATTACAGTCAGTATTATAAAGGCTCATTAAGTTAACGGGCAGATTTCCGTGCTCATTTCTAGAAAAATTATAGACTCTAGGAAGAAAATATAGCAATTTAGGGACTCTTGGTATGAAAGGGAATGCAAAAATATTAATAAAAGTAATTTGACGTCGATATTAGCTTTAAAAATGGTACCGGAAAACCGCCCGTTAGCTTAATGGGCTTTTATAATACTGTCTATTAAACTAAAACTAAAATCTTAATAAATCAATCTCATAATTAAGTTAGTCTTAATAGGGAAAATAATTTATGAGTTTCTAACTTACCTTGATATAGTAAAAAATCCTGGCCCCTGGAGACTTTCGGGCACCTGCTAGGGGGTGAGGGTAGATTGGTTAAGCTTATTGGTATCAGTGGATGTCCGTCTTTCAGATGAACAATTTTTATTATCCACTTTTTTTGATCCGGTGTCTGGTTTTTTATACAGGGTGGTCCAACTTAAAACGTCAGGACTTTACCAAACGATAGATAACGTTAAAATAATGCCAGTTTCTCTAATACACTTATAGCCGGGAAAGCTTCCTTTTCAAGATACGTTGAAGTTTTTTTCAGGGCGTTGAAGTTTTGGGGAAAAAATAATTTTTTGTGAATATTGTCAAAACGGCTGCTTTAAAAAAATTTAAATTTGGCACGCAGCATGAGTTCATGATTTACGGCTTATGGTGATCAATTGCGAAAACCAGTGCCGGCGATATGGGTGTGCCATCGCCCCTTTTCAAAAAAAAAAAATGACGCCACTGGCTCTATGGCAAATTTAGTAATACTATTCAATGTCCCATGCTTTTCAGAACAAAAAAGTATTCTCTAATTTTTTCGGCGCACCATTTTCGAGATAATTCAGGTTTTCTTACGTAATATCCGTAGCCATTTTAAGAATAACAGAGAAATTCTAATCAAATAACTTTTACTTAAAAAATTAAATAACAGAAATAAACAACACCTAACTAGTGTAACACATATATAACCATAGTCAGTGGCGTCAATATTTTTTTTTGAAAAGGGGCGATGGCACATCCATATCTCCGCCGCTGGTTTTCGCAATTTATCACCATAAGCCGTAAATCATGAACGATACTTAGCTCATGCTGCGTGCCAAATTTAAATTTTTTTAAAGCAGCCGTTTTGACAATATTCACAAAACATTATTTTTTTCACAAAACTTCAACGCCCTATATCTTGAAAAGGAAGCTTTCCCGGCTATAAGTGTATTAGAGAAACTGGCATTATTTTAACGTTATCTATCGTTTGGTAAAGTCCTGACGTTTTAAGTTGGACCACCCTGTATATTCGAATGTCACCCAGATAAAATAAGCAGTATGTATTGCCTATGGTAGTTTGTTCATGGAAGCCTGTTTTGTGTTTATTATTTGTTTCTGTTTTGTTTCTGTTTGGTGTATGATCAAAGCTCAATAAAATTGATATTGAAAATTGAAAATGATAAAATTGTGGTATTTTCTTACAAACTGCTATTGTGCATCATTTTAAAACTATAAAGCTCTATCAAATAATACTGGTAAAGTTATTGTAGCACATAATGATTCAGTCCTAGATTTATATAGAAAAACCTATTAATGATGAATAATTACACCTAAAAACAATAGTCCCAAAAATAACTTTGGTATATACAAACAAGGAAGATGAGAACTTAATTTTATTCATAGAAAATCCATTCAAAATATACGTACGGTCACGTACCTACACAATCCTGTTGACTAATCAAGACAGGCTTATAAATAACTTGTTTACAAACACTATCTTTAAAATAAAACTTAGATTTCAAGTTCAAATTCTCTATTGTTTGTTCCATTAAAACAAATTTATGTAATGGATCACTCGCCATCCAGGATAGTTCTCCAAATGTTCATAAACGTGATATAAAGTGAATCGCTCATCCATCATACTCAAACAATGCATTAATAGACTGTATTCTATTAGGTAAATGCAATGGCTTTCTAAAATATTGAAAAAATGCTAAATACTTATACGTAAAGTCTGTACACTGAGAGTTGTCTGTTGTGATAACTAAGGATACATCATCTCGTTATGTTTCTTACTCCTTCTATTGCATTGCATAGTCAATCGAGTTAAAATGGGACGTATTGTCAGAAATACGTTTGAATCGTCAGCAATTCTAAAAAGATGAGCGAGAGTGAGACGGAAGTATCGACTCGCGTCTTGATACGCTTAGATTGATACGATATTACGATAAGATTGTCGTCGCTACTATCAGTACTGTCAGTGTCAGCGGTAAATATATTAATAAAGGTTTGTATTGTGATTTGAAACGTTTTTAATACGAAATTAGCAGAATTACCTGTGTTCTGTGTTATTATTGTCCTGTGATAAACTATGAGTAACTTATTATAATTACTCGAATGCCTAAAAATCTATTTCCTTGCTTTGCCTGGGAAACGATTGAACTCCCTAGTACGTGGTCTTGTGGTTAAATTGCTGGAATATTTTACTTGCAAATAAGAAAACGGACGTGTTATTCTTTCTTTTAAACGGCAACCAGCAGGTAGGTGACATGATATTTCTATCATGATGATAACAATAATTATTATGATTCTTATTTACTTGCATTATATAATATTTGTTATCAAAAAGTTGCAAGGCTCTACTTCGTCAATAACTTGTCGAAATAATATATTTGTAGGATATTCATTATTCTTCAACACACGCCACTGACACGAACTGCGATACCACATCTGGTTCGACTTAGAAATAAGTGTACGATTCAAATCGAATTAAATGAAATTGTTTAGTCAGAATCAGTGTGGCATGACAACGGACAACTCTCAGTGTACAGAGAGTAGGTAACTATTTATACAAGAGAATGAATAAGTGCGAAAAAATTTAGGGGTTGTTTCTTTGTTGAAAATTTTCCAGTTGTTTTCAAATTAATTTGGAGGGATTATGTGATTAAATTTATATTGTATTTTTTCTCCAAGATAATCAAACGAAAAATATACGATAAACCTTTTTTATTTGGAATAAATCAGTTTATAGAAAAAGGGATAATATTTTCCACCCCTTTAGACAGTATAGGAAATACGTAAATTTTTACCTCCTTTAAGGGGTCATATTTTAACAGAAGAGGGACGAATTGTTCATTTTTTGTGTTGTAAACATTAAACAAGTAATATTTTCAAATAACTTATTAATTTGCTTATTATTAACAATTTTCAGTTATGAATACTTTTTAACATTATGTGAAGAGATTGACATTCACCACTAAAGAAATAAAGCAGTGTGATATTTGTCTTATATACTCGTAAACGATACCTTTGTCAATTGTTTAGTTTGTATACACAAACGGTATAACTTTCTAAAAAAAACTGGAAATTCGAAATCCCCAAGGTGATATACTTGTCAAATTCCCAGGTGGAACAAACCAAAGGCATTATCTCGGCTTTTTATCTTCAAGCATGTGAACGGGGATGCTGTTTCAATATCGCAACCCAAGTAGAGTGGAAGTCGAGTCTTCCAAATATTGAGAATCAATGCGAATCTTCTCATCACCTTATCCCAAAGCATGTTTTATGTAAAGTATCTTGATTGGTTTCATATAAGGAATGGAAAGTTGCTGTATTGGTGTTGGTGCCTCAGAAAAGTTTAGTTTTAGTACTCTGTCACTTTCTACAATATGTTTTTACTGCTACATAGAGAATACATGGATTTCCTCTTGAAAAAAAACTTGAGATCTTGCTTTACTGCCTTGAGATATTTTTGAGACTGCAAAAATCAATTAGGGTTATATTTTTTCCATGTTTTTTTTTTTAATTTATAAAAAGTCAATCTTGGATTTACTTTTTATGGTCGCTGTTATTTATATGGCGGGCGGTTAGAAGAATTTTTTATTAGAACAATAATGGAGACACCTTGAGGTTCAGTTTCTCTATAAAAGTTTTATTAGCTCAATAGAATGGTCCATTCCTGTTACGTCCATTAATTGTGCCGTTAAATGGAGGTTTTATAGCATTCCTTTAAAATTTTATGATAAAGAATTACAGCTACGCGACTTGCAAATTTCCATAAAATTATATAAACAATATAATATGATATGATACTTCCTATAAGTCGTAGAATCATTCAGCAAAACAGTTATTAGACTTTTTTTGTGACTTGCACACTTGGGTATTATTTTTTTGATAATTATTTATTTCTATAACGTGTTGCTTTTCACTTTAGCATATACGTGGTATACAGGGTAAGTTAACATAAGCTTCAATATACACGGTATAGAGGGGAAGGGAGTCAGTTAGTAGAGCCCGGGAAAAATATTTCAAAAATTCAACCTTCTACATTTTTTTGTGTAAATTTTCTTGAGTGAATTTGACATAATTTTGCCATCAGTGGATTTCGAAATATTAAAAAAAAAAAAAATGTAACTGCATACTATAATAATTAAATACATATACGTGGATTTATTTCTAAATAGTCTGCCAAGGTCACATGAAATATCAGCATTTGATGTCAGATCTCAAATTTTGTGGGTGCAATGAGAATCAGGAATCAGAGAATAGACATAATTTATTAAATTAAAAGCTTTTGTTTATTTTAAAATAAAGAATTATGGTTTCTTTTTTAAAATAACTGATGGTGTTAATTCATAATTAAGGTATTTATAATGAAAATGTGTTAAGCACCTATTTGTAAAGAACATTTTATCGGAAAGTTGTACATAAATTACAAATAAATTAATGCGCAAAACTTTACAATTGTTAATTTAATATTTATAGTCATATAATAAGTTCCTTAAATTAATACCTAATTACCTATGTACCTACTTATTAAAATAAATATGTGAATCTTTGGATAAACTGCTTACTCACTCTGCTGATATATTTTGTAGAGACAATCACGTACTTATATTGCCGCTTCATTCGCTTCGCTTAAACTGGTGACCGTTTTCAGCCGATTGACTTTTTGGGGACTCCAATGGTCATTTTCGTTCTCTTCGTTGGGATTTTTCGGCCCTTATTTATAGTAAAATTAGGCTAGCTAGGCGAGTGGTAAAAACAACTTTTTTAGTTTCCTAATTCAAATTCGAAAACCGCAAACTGTATTCCGAAATCCTAATTGTTTTTTTTTTTTACTTATTTTTTGCAATATTTTTTAATTCTTTAGTTACACCTATTTCTCTATTTTATTAAGGCCACATGGCCCCACTTTCAAAGGAAAAAAATCATATTTTCGGGAAGGTCGCCTTCGAAAACATCATATATTCTCACTTTCGGGTCGTTCGACAGGGCTGTTTTCGAGTACAAGGGAAGAAAGAAGAAAGACATTCCGTACTCCTGACTACAAAGCAAGTGCGGTCGTTTGATTATGCCAAAAATGCGGCAAAAAATTGTTTGTTCAAATTTATGAAGCGAAATGAAACTTTTTCAATCCGTATAGCAGAAACGACTTCTTTGATCGGGGCTACGGGCTTCAAGGTATAAATACACTCCTGCAAAAGTATGCGATGCATATGAAACTGGGCTGATTACATTACATTCCAAGAATCAAATAAAGTGAAGTAATACTCGTAGCAACAAAAGAACAAAACAAAGTGGAGAAATCAAATTAAGTGAGATAACGAGTATTGGAGTTGGTTAATGTAATAGGAAACTAAATTCAAGTTCCTCGATTGTTATATACCTAGTTACTTTAATTGAAATTAATTATATAAATTCAAGTTCTCGTTTACAAGGACCTTCACAGGTTCAAGTTATTCTGTGTAGAAATGTTAAGATGGCCACTGTACGTTACCATTTTCTAACAGTGGCAACAATTACAACAAAAAATTTGCAAAATATTTTGGTAGTCATTTTGAAAAAGAGGGATAGTAAGTTCATTGGACATTTTGTGTTTCTAAAGAAAAAAAATGCGAGCTAAAAGAAACTACCTAAATAAGGAAAATGCAGTTGTAAAATATAAAAAGTTGGTCACGAGACGACACAGGCAAAAAATTATTTTCTTAACGAAATAATTAAAAATTAATTAATTAATAACACTTGCTGATTAGCCGGTTTGCCGAAGAGTACCTATTCTCTGAATGATTTAAGAAAAATCTATTAAACCTAGAAAATCCCAAGATGATGCCAGCTTGCTTAAAAAAACGTTTCTTTTAGTGACTGTTAATATTATTACTAAATATTGGCCCTAGAGAATAAATTTAATGCACATTTTTCCTCATTTTACATTTTGTAGCTATGCTGAAGACAAACGCACCTATTCACCAGAGAAAATAATCCGCACTGACCGCATTTCACCCTGTATTATGCTCAATTTAGAAACAGCTTGTGTGAAAGCATATTAGAGCAGTTAACATTCTGCGTGTTTCTAACTAAATTTCGGGCTTAGAGATTAAGTTTTAACAAAGATTGCGTGTGTTAATTAAATAGATGACACGTCGTATATTAATCAAGAGGAAAATTTAATCAACATTAGGTACAGCTATAATCAACTTAAAATTAAAATCGAATTGTTGGATGAAAA
The DNA here is from genome assembly GCA_910589415.1 of Malachius bipustulatus. Lineage (NCBI taxonomy): Eukaryota > Metazoa > Arthropoda > Insecta > Coleoptera > Melyridae > Malachius > Malachius bipustulatus. The sequence goes on along the minus strand of OU342632.1, from coordinate 45,275,464 downwards.
TTTAGATCAAAAATTTACCCATGACAGAACATAATATATGTATAAAAATTATTTTGATATGTTAAAAATATCAATAAGATTTTTATTTTATTTTGAATAGGTACAAATTGTCATATTTTTAGATACCTAATATACATATTTGAGAAAAAATATTGGATTTCGATTTATCAGTAGTAGTCGATTAAAACTCTATTTCTATTCACTACTTGTAGCACAGGCAGGCAGTCATGTAAGCCTATGATAAGGGAGCCAAAGAAAGGAATAAGAGGCATCCAAAGAAAAGCGTTCGATCCGTGAGCTATTATTCATATCTTTCAATGCGACTCCTTCTTTATCATTCTCAAGCCGGATATTTTTAATATCCTATGTTTGATGTTTTATGTCAAATGGCTTCTTTTCACCGATAACACATTTTCTTGATATTTCTATTTATTTTCGACGTTTTGACAAAATTTTTCTCGGTCTAAGAAATTTGTTTTATCACTTCAATGTTTTCTCTTTTATACTCGTATGCATGCATGGTTTCAATTTTTCAAATAAACACCCACTCTCTTATTTTTGATGACAGCTCTAAAAAGGTAGTGTTTACATTACATTTATTTTAACTTTCAATTCCCAGAGGTTGTGCGATATTTTTTCATTATTCTTAATCGTAAACTCACATGGCGTTGGAATATCAACATTTATAAACATAAAATCAAATATTTATATTGCAAATCTAGTGCTGGACAGATCAATTTTCTCGTTAACGTTATACAAATAATTTACTATAGGTATGAGTAGTATGAGAAAAATGTAAGCATTTTTAATCTATTTTTTTCCTTGTTGATTTGTTTTTTGATGCATACCTATATCTACAAAAATAATAAACCATCATTTCGTCTTATTGACAGTACAATATATATTATTACGTTGATAAAAAATCGGAATGTGCAAGATTGGAAAACGAGAGGGAAATAACATGTAAAAATATGAATTTGCAAATTTTTTTACATTGTGTAGAGTAGAGAAAAAACGGTAATAAATTTGCTCAGAATTTCTAAATGAATTTGATTTACATAGTTTTTTACTGCTCTGAACTTCCATCACCACTTTTTATAATAATTTAAACCAAGATTTGAAGGAAATTTAAGCGAAAATAAAAAATGCCACAATTACCAATTATTTTTCAGTTGTCGAACGTAAATAAGTACAGCAACAGAAGCGGCTTTTCTTAAATAATTAGGAAAGCCAATATTTACCAAAGTTCCATTCCGCATGTGCTAAGAGATTCACACCGTGTAGGTATACCTACATTTTTTGTAAAATAAGGAATAGGGAAACAACATGTGATATTTATGTATCTGAGAATACTTCCTCTCTTGTACATTTTGGAAGAAAACAGTAGAGGACTAATTGGTTTAAAATATCTTAATTGATCACCCTGTATAAAAATTTATAGTACACTGTCAGATAACACTTGAAAAGTGAAAATAGGGACATGTAAGCCATTTTGCGATATCTTGAGTCGTTTCCGATGTACACCTGTTTTCAAAATGAAAACTTTGCGATTTTCATTTGTTTATAACTAAAAAACTAATTAATTTAAACCGCAACTGTAAAAACCACTATTATGGGATTTTCTCAGGAAATATTTAAATACAAAAATATACAGGAGATCCTATTTAAAAAAAAGTTGGCAATGTTGCATTACTGAGTCAAGGAACCTCCTGTATACTTTTTTTACATCAATAGAAAGTAAATTAAATTAAAAAATTGACCTGTTTTTGCATTTTTTTTAACTCAAAACTGAAAGATTTATTGAACCGTTGCAAGACTATTGACACACCCGGTATAGTTCATCCTGAGCGCGTTGATTTGATTATTTCATTCTCGTATATGTGCACACAGGATGAGGCGCGAGAATCTTAGGACATTTTTACATGGAGCAGTGTTGGGAGTAGAAGTCTAAAATTTGTACATGTATGTTTTCAATTTTGACGATCAGAACTAAAATATTCACAACACAATACCACTTCCGGTTATATCGGAAGCTGACATCAACTGTCTTATTTTAAATAGGACACCCTGTACATTATCAGATTTTCAGGTTGTCTGAGAAAATTTAATTACAATGGTTTTATAATCCATGTTTATAACGAGTGATTTATGAGATTAAACAATAATGAAAATAATAATTTTCTATTTTGAAAACTTCTTAGATTTAAAATGGGCTAACATATCGGAAAACGGTTTACATGTCCCTAATATCTTAACTTTTAGTATAAAATATTTGAAAAATTTTTCTCAATTTCTTTTTGAAAATCGCTTAGTTTCCAATACTTTGTATAGAAATTTCATCCACACAATAAGATACTACTGAAAAGTTGAAATATGAACATGTAAGCCGTTTTTCGATATCTTGGCTCATTTTCAATAAAAGCTGTTTTGAAAATGGAAAATTGCGATTTTCATTTGCTTATAACTCATAAATCACCCGTTACAAATTTAAACTATCAGCACCATTTTTGTTAAATTTTTCTGGCAATCTGAAAATGTAATAATATATAGAGTGTTCCATTTAAAATAAGAAGGTTAATGGCAACTTCCGGTATAACCGAGAGTGGTGTAGGGTTGTGAAAATATTTTAGTTCAGCTCGTCAAAATTGTACAAAATTTTAGACTCCTACTCCCAACACTTCTCCATATAAAAATGCCCTCTACGTTTCTCGCGCCTCACCCTGTATATGTAGATATGTCCCATCCTTATGGTGAAATTGGCTGTTTCATTTAAAGTCTAGCTATTACATAAAATTCTACTAAATGGCGAAATTATTCCACATTACACTTTTTATGAGATAATACATACATTTTTATATTTTGAATTAGTTAGTTTAGGTCCAGCTTCTAATGACAGTACCAATATGGATGGACCAAAAATGTACATAAATAAGATTTCTTTTAAATATATTTTCAGGGTAAGATGCCCTCACCTCATCAGAACCTGTCAGGTCAGGTTATTGCCAAGACAGAAATATCTTAACAGGGTGAGTCGGAATGCGCCAAATTCCAAGACTGTATTGCATACCTGAAGATAATGTACAAAAAATCATAAACGTTGTTATACAATTTTCATTTGTTTTTAAGTCAGAGTTGTAACAAAAAAATCAAAGTTCAATTTTCTGTTTTTAGTATAAAGGATTGAGGAATCGATAAGCATTTTTCATTCTTGTAGATGGATGACTTGACTGTGTTTTGTCAACTATGATTTTTTTTACATTATTTTCACGTATACGTGAATTCTTGGAGTTTTTGTGCGTGAATTCCTCCCGACTCGCAGAGACTGTAAATTAACAGTTTGTAACTGTTTTCTTTCCGTTAGAAGAGCTTGATCTGTAGGTAGATTATGAAAAAGAAAACAAAATTGACTAAAACAATGGCAGCTTAGCGCCTCCTTAGGTTTCTGTGGTTAATGTTGATCTATATTCTGTAAAACTGTTAACGTTGAACAGCACCACTAGAAGAGTCATCGATACCTACCTCCATGTCTAGGTTATCTGCTGTAACCGATTTTATTTCCCTAAAATCATTTGGTTGCATCATTACATGAAATGGTCAGAAAAATTAGCCACTTGATGCAACTATAAGCAGTTTCATCAAATGGCAACATGTGCTTGCATTACACGTAACTCCTACAATACAGGGTGTTCTACAAGCTCTATGACAAACTTTGACAGATGGTAGGTTGCTTGATTTTAAACATATTTTTTTTAATAAACATGGGTCCGATTCGTTTTTGTTTAGAAGTTACAAGCATTTAACCTTTATTAACAATCAACAATAAAAATTTAAATTAAATGATAATCACAAAACTTAAGACTATAAAAATTGTTCGAAATGTCCACCCTCAGCTTGAATGCAAGCCTCACATCGACGAACTAAAGATTCGGTCACTCGAAGAATGAGATTTGGATCATTTCTTATTTGGTTAGCTGCATCTTGAATTCTTTCAAGTAACTGCTGATGGGTAGCGATTTCAACATGGTAGACCAGCTGCTTCATGTGTCCCCATAAATAAAAATCCAGAGGATTCAGATCGGGAGAACGAGGTGGCCATGATATTGGACCTCCTTGACCTATCCATTTATTCGGGAAATGTTCATTTAGCCAAGCAGCAACTTGTCTTCCTCTATGTGGTGGTGCACCGTCATGCTGATACCACATATTTTGAATAATATTGAGTTGCACGTCATCAATATAAACTCTAAAAGGTCGTGTTCTAAGAAATGTAATTGGAATACCCATATACAAACACAATATCTGCATATTCCTCAGTCGAGAATAAATGCATTTTTTTATTTATAACTTTCACACGAAATATCTAATAAATAATTAGAATGACACTAACAATTATTATTGTCATAACAACCGATATTTCTATTTATCAGCCTACGTTTTTCATTGAAGTAAGTGTATATTTTATAAGTGTACATTGGTTGACATAGTGTCTTAGTGACATAGCGACTTAGTGTCACTTCCTGGTTGACTGAAAAAATTACGATTCTTTAAATGCTTGTAACTTCTAAACAAAAACGAATCGGACCCATGTTTATTAAAAAAAATATGTTTAAAATCAAGCAACCTACCATCTGTCAAAGTTTATCATAGAGCTTGTAGAACACCCTGTATTATTGGTCATTTAGTAATGGAATCATTTTAGTATTTGGCAGCATTTTATGAAATGGCTAGACTTTACATGAAACGGGCAATTTCACCAGAAGGTTGCACCAGATACAAAGTAAAATTTCGGAAAGGGTTCAGAAAAAGTTCAGAAAAACAGACAAAATAACTTTTTAGGATGGTTAATAAAATGTGGATAAAAATGGATCGATAAAAATGTGTCTATAATACTGAATAGGTTCCAGATGATAAGAAAATTAAATCAACAGAGTTCTACCAAATAAAAGTATTGCACTTCCTCAAATACCATCTCATCGCGCTGCTTAAATTAGGACATTAATAACTCTTATCGATTACTTAAGCGGCAGTCAGAAGAATGTCTATGGTCCTAGTGTTTCCATAGCATATTATTGATCGTAGAGATGCCGCAAATATTTATGATTACAGAAAAGGCACCCAAAAGGAAAATTAACAATTTAAAATAAAACCATCGTAACTTTCAACGTTCTAGGGAGCTATTAAGGTATCAAGGTATCTAAATAAGGTCACAATATTGTCATCGTAATTAACCCGTACCTTCAATTTGGAAATACCTATGTAAGTACCTACATGCCTATAGAATAAATCTGCATTTCATAACGCGAATTCTATATGGAATCTCTTAGTTAAGAAAACGTCAAAAAATTGAATAAGACTGGGTGTATGGAAAAACATGTATAAGTAAAAATAAAGTTTAAAAGGATATAAGAGTAATAATAAGAAATGCAATACTTAAAATACCCAAAATTAAAGTAGTTACTTTTTTAAAGAAACATCCTATTTTTTTCAATATTATTATTTTAACTGACTGACAATTTGAAAGGTATGCGATCGGAATTACCTTATTATATCAAGATAAAATTTGACCAGCAATATTTGAGTATCAAAAGGGATGGTTTTTGGACTGTCCTTTTTTTGGTCAGAATACGTTCCCAGGTCTCCTCCAGGCTCTTACGCTATCATCACTTGACAGAGCAAACTTATACCTAGTCCAGTAAAATTGGGATTTGATAATGCAATCAAAAGCGGAAAAACTAAATTTTGTGTGGGTCTCCTATACCCATTGTGGAAAAGTCGCCATTTTCGTCTTAGGGGATGAATTTGATTTTTGCATTTTACGACATTAATTAACTTTTTATCGAAAAAAGTGTAATAACTTTTTTTACGCAGAAAAAAATTCTCTACAAATTTTAATTAATGCAATTTTCTCATATTTGCAATAATTAGTTAATTCATTATTGAGGAAAAGGCGAAAAGTTGAATAAAAGAACTTTAATTTTTGCATAACTCTCTTTTTTCTCCCGATCTGGAAATTGTTTTTACAAAAGTTATAGCGTTTGAAATTATGAACATTTTCATAAGCATAGCTGATCGATCGGACTAATAATTCCAACGCAGTAGCGCACCAAAGTCATTTAATCGCGAGATTCTGCTTAAAAAATTAATTGAGAAATCTACGATTCGCAAAACTTTCAAACTATAAAGTGCGAATATGCCCCTAAAATTTAGTTTTACCATTTTCGCGGACATTTCTACCATATACAGGGTGATCCATTTTAATCCCCCCAGTTGATTATTCCTGTTAAAAAAAAATCAGTCAAACAATGTTTGACGAAGTTTGAATTGATAAGTCGTACTTATTAAAAGTATTTTACGTAAATCTGAGATTCATCTTTGTTATTTTCTTGATTTTAAGAGTTCACAATAAATTTAAATCGTACATCAACTTATTTATTTTGAGATCTTTGTATCGCTGAAGTTCGGATGGCCTTCCTTGGAAGACTTTACTACACACGAATAAATCTTCTAATTTCTGTAGCTTTCCGAAATACTTTTCAAACAATTCTGTTGTAATCCGATCAACATTCCAGTGACTTCAGTTTGAAAGCCGCTATTCGTATTATTAGGTGAAAGATAAGGGTCCCATATTAAGTTACCAGTTGTCCTAGTTCTTATAAGATACGGTTGACTCAGAACAGTACATAAAGAGCGAGAAACCGTAAAGCTCTCAAGTTTTTATACAATCATTTGACACATTTTTTATTTCGAGGTGTGTAGGCTTTCACGGTTGGCTTCAACTGAAAGTGATTTCGGGCTTTCTTGTTATGGTCCTTGGAGATTTGCTCCACGGCCATAAGAATAGCTCCGAATCACTTGCGATTTTAATATTTTATTTGTTTAGGGGATAAGAAAAGAAGACTTTGAACTATACTACTAAATAAAAATTGAGACCATAAAAATATAAATATTACAGTCTTTTGCTTTTGGTTTTCCTCTTTTGTCAATTGCTTTTCCTTATTTGTCAAATGATTTTCTTATTTCTCTATCTATCAACGATTGTAGTCATTGATTTATCAATCAATTTTCTTTTATGTCAAATCAGTTTCACTTTATGTCAATTGCTTTTCCCATTTACGTATAGTGACAGTAATATAAACATTGGAAAAGCATTGGATATAAAAGGAATCTCATTTGACAAAAGAGGAATCTCAATTGAACAATCACGCACTGACGTTTGATAAATGGGAAAAGCATTTGACAAATTAGGAAAAGCAATTGATAAAAGAGGAAAACCAAAAGCAAAAGACTGTATTTAATTATTATTTTTAGTTTTCTCCGTTCTTTTATTCCTGTCTCTCATTATTGTCATTCTTTTTAGGCCAGGATTAATCTTGTTATTTTATTTATTTCATTGAAGTATTTCTCATCCAAATATTAATCATCCAAGCTTCTGTGGCTTTATCTTTTTTTTTTTTTTAAAAAAAAAAGAAGGAGCATCGGTCTTAACTGTGTAGGTAAGACATAGTCGCTCCACTCTGGTAAATTGGCTTTGAGCACGAACTCTTTAGCCACACACACTTTTAAATTTATATTTGCCTTTAAAACCTTCGATCGCTTGTTTTACTTTTCACAGACATTCGAAAATGAATCTGAAAAGTAAAGCGGGCCGAGGTGAGTTTCGAACCCGCGATCTATGGCTTCGTGAGCCAGCGGAGTACCACTAGGCCACGCAAGTCACTATGGCTTTATCTTATACGTCTTGTTTTGTTTATTTGTGAAACTTTTATTAGTCCCCCTAAATATTTTCGAAATAGTAAAGAATTATTGGTTGTCTACCCTTCTCTGGTATAGGTTTCAAAAATAAAATAGTTTGGTAGGTAATCAATTAGTTTTTATTAAAATTATGATAACCCGGAGACCTTTGGCGAGTGCTAGAAAATTTGAAGGACGAGCCGGTCGAGAATAAAATAAGAAAACGGAGTGATTTGTATGTTGTGGTTTTTCTTGGCATAAAAGTGGAAATTGATTCACAAACCAGCCAGAGGAACATCCAAGGGAACCCTAATCTTTTTCTTGACATGCAATTAATGGATTAACATAATGAACAGTAGGTATGTTTTTAGTGAATTGATTTGAAGCACCTATTTTGTAGTTTTTCTCTTGATGTTCAAGAAAACTCTCAATAATTGATCTTAATTTACTAGATATTTGATTTTTGAAATTTGATAGATACAGGGACCTTATTTATAGTTAGTATATTTGCCTAGGATTATGAGACAAGTGTTTGTTTCCGGGTTTTCTATACTAGTCTTTTATTTTCTGGTTTGTCATCACTCTTTGAAATTTGATTTTACTCTCTTTTTCTTTCATTTTCTTTCCTAATCTATACCGGAGAGTTGTCGCTGAATAATACGAGTATAGGGGTGCTGGTTTGACACTGCACCCTGGACTTCCGACGAAAATCTGATGGACGGCGGTAAGTCAACTAATAGTTTTTTTATTCTCCTTTTGGGTGGAAAATCTATAAGACCTAATATTTTCCTCACGCAGTAAGTTTTAATGTATTAAATGAAAATATACTTAGGTACATAATATTTTTTTTAGTTGTTTTACATGTAAAATACTCGTACATTGTGTAAGTCCATCCAATCATATTAAGGAAGCCTACGGCTTACTTTACTCTTTTTTTAATAATATCAATAGAAGATTCCATAAAATATAGGGTGTATCTTTAGTATTGCGAAAAAATTTAAGGACGGATTCTTTGGACAAAAATTTATAATAAGTTTCCTATTAACGTGTATCCGCAAATGCACCGTTCTTGAGACACAGGGTGTAAGAAAAATCCAGTTTTTTCAAGATATCTCAGAACCATAAAAGATATAGAACTCATCTTCTGTACAGATCTTATCATTGATATTAGCAACTTTTTTAATGCTATAACTAATTTTTTTCATATGACAGTGACGGAAATTTCGGGGTTGCTTAGGATTTTCGCCCCTAATATCTACTACGCCGGGCAAATTGACATTTTAAAGGCACAATTAATTTTGACCGCAAATATTTTCTACACTTTTGAACATAATTGCTAACGTGAGCCGTTTTCGAGAAAAACGGCCATTGACGATGAAAAACTCGCTTTGAATGTTTCAAAGCCGTGTCGGAAAATGAAGGACAAAAAAAAAAGATCTCCGCAAACGACACATGAAAAAGACTATATTAAGTTGGTATTATAAAGGTACAGCTAATATCAATGATAAGACATGTACAAAAACTGAGTTCTTTCTTTCAAACGGTTCCCCAGATATCTTCCTAAACTAGAAATTTTTTTTTACATTTTCTATCTCAGAAACGGTGCATTTCCGGACACACGTTTATAAATGTTCTGTTTATTTTTGACCAAATCATTTGTCTTTAAATTTTATCGTAATATTAAATATACAACCTTATATCGCACACGTATTTCTAAAGTGACATAAGTCAAAAATTAATCCTTTGGGAAAATGTGAAAAACTATTAAGCGAGCTTAACAAATAAGCTTCGAAACATGAAGAGTGACATAAGTGCGCTCTGGCGGGCAGGATTCAAAGCTAAGTTGGTATACTTTTGATGTTTGATAGAGTTTACTAATTCTTACCATGGTGATAACTCAAAAATGTAGATTTTTGGGTTGTGTCACTTTAGAAATACGTGTGCGATATAGTACCGTAGTTTGGAAGACCTATAACAGCAACGGCCTCAAAGGGTTTGTAGGTAGATGGGCCTCTTAGACTTTCGTAGCTAAGTACTAAGTATTTAGTATTTTACTTTTATTATTTATTATACTTATCTATTTATTTATTTGCCAACGTTTCTCGATATTTTTGCCCACCTCCCATTGGTAAAACGCATGCATTCAACATTTTTGACGTTGCGCGTTATCAAATTTGCACTGCAATATTTAAACAGAAATTATTTTTGTTCCCTCTGCCTTTTTTGGGATCCGAGGCCTGACGAATTGACGAATAACTCATAATTAACATCAAACTTACTAAATCAAACTTCTAAAAAATAATACAAGTAGTTTATTTTAATAGTTTGTTATTTCTTCCTGACACGTCTTATTATCTTATTATTATCTTATTATTATAACAAAAATTAAAAACAAGAAATAATATTCTATACAAACTTGCTGGAACAACTTGGGGAGCCAATGCAAAAACAATTCGCACATCAGCTCTTGCACTTGTTTATTCAACAGCGGAATATTGTGCACCCGTATGGCTCAACAGTGTACATCAATCAAAAGTGGATATTCAACTGAACCAAACATTACGAATTGTTACTGGAACAATTTCCTCAACTCCGATCCCTTGGTTACCTGTTTTGTCAAATATTGCTCCATCTAATCTCCGAAGACAACAAGCAACACATAAAATCATGAATAAATACCGAACATTTCCAGATGATTTTTCAATAACATCGGACCTGAATAATCTTCCAATAACGAGATTAAAATCAAGAAGACCTGTGTGGCTAGAAACATATCTGGATCGACCATTTAAAATTGAAGATGAATGGAGAAATGATTGGCGAAATAAAAGTGTTTCTTTATTCAACAACACTTTAATCGAAGATCCTTCATCATTAGTCAACGGTTTTGAAATCAGAAGGAAAGTCTGGGTACAAGTAAATCGCTTAAGAACAGGACACGGTAGATGTAATTCAATGTTACATAATAGTATATTATTAAACGAGCATATAATGGGGGCTATTATCCACGAAGGTTAAGTTTATGTCACGAGCGTTAGCGAGTGACATAATTAACCTGAGTGGATAATAGCTCATTATATGCGAGTATAATACTATACTTTGTCCACGACTGCTATTTACTTTGATTCCAAAAATTTATTTTAAACAATGAGAATGAATTAATTTTCTTGGTCGCCTTCCAGTTCATAAAGGTGTTGTATACAGTTAAATAAAGATTTCGGGATTTCTTAGGCAACAAATTCAGGTAAGTTACCTTTGCTGCTTCCGTTATCTCCGGTGGAGTACACAGTATTTCGTCCTCACTATCAATTATTTCCATTTTAATTTTTAACTAACTAAATTATTAAACTATAAGTTGGTAATCCTGTTATTGATGTGGTTGATGAGATTTGGATAATAATAATACGCATGCCCCTCGGAACAGCTGATGGTCATGCTGTGTGTTGCCAGATTCACTGGTATTTACCAACAGACCAAAATCGGCAATTATACCGTAGTATTAGTACAATTAACAGTTTAGAATTACTCGCCCTACATATAAATTTCATATAATTAAACTTAAACTATGTTCCCCTCACTTTATAATCTTAATATCTAATTTATAAACTTGTAATAGTAATTCTTTTAAACTTCACCATATAACCGTCTGTTGGTAAATACAAGTGAATCTGGCAACACACAGCATGACTATCAGCTGTTCCGAGGGGCATGCGTATTATTTTCCAAATCTCATCAACCACTTTCTATCTATAGGTTACCATAAATTAATTACAATACATGGGCCTAGGTCTACTTAATAGTTAGGTTATGATGAAGTGCCTAACCTAACAGATTAATTATTATTATGATGAAGATTATTATTATTTCCAACGAATGATATTTTTTAGGTTTGATTTTTGATCTATTATTTAAGGTTAGTAATAAACAATTCTAACAGAAATAGTAGGTACCTATGCTAGTAGTTATGACGTTTCAAATTGACAACAATTTATGCTTTGCTTGTCATGTCATGTCAATGGCTTATTTACTTGATATAATAATATTCTATTTAATTTTAATTTTTTTGCGCATTACAAACCAGATCAAACTAATACTTTAAGAAGATTTTTATGATTGGCATAAGGTTAACTAATTAAAGTGCCTGGTTATTGCCTAAACGTACTGATAAATGCTTGCCAGATACTAAATATAGACCGCGTATCCTTAGCAATTCTAGACCAGTGAATAATGATTATTCACTGGCTATTATCCACGGGTTATAATTCACGTGAATTATGACTATGCTTATGCATTAGAAGACTCATTCATAAGGTACATATTATACGGTAGTCGTGGACAAATGGAATTTAATACCAAGCGCTTCCTGTATTTGCGGACATCCTGAAGAATCCATCAATCACATTGTCAATGAATGTCCTTTAACCAAATTTTCTGGAGGTTTTCAAGCAATTCATAAAATTTCCACCGAAACAATAGACTGGTTACAGAATTTGAAGCTCTTGTAAACAAAATCTACATTAACAGCCAGATAACCTCAGAAGGGCAAAATGATTGGAATACTTCAAACCAATCTCAACAGGATGGTGTGTCTAGGTTTTTTAATAGGGTTTTCCCTAGACTATATCTCTCAAAGCAAATGCTTCACCATGATGTCAACATCGCATCAGAATATCCTACAGATCGTTCTTTTCCCCATGATCGACGAAACCAATCATATGTAATTTAATAAACTAAACAACATGTATCGTAAGACTGCAATTTGTAATTTCAAACGAATATATATATATATATCGTCCTAGTGGGCTAATAATTAGGAATAAAATAAGTGTTCAGAGGAAAGTTTTGTTATAATTTTGACTTTCTCACCCTCTATGTTTTTTTGGTCGCTGAACACGAATTTGAAGTTTGCTGGCAAAAATTTGGCCCGGAACAATGTTTTTCGCACATTTTGCTGAAATTTTAGCATTTCTTAGTTTTTGGTCTAAGTCTCAGAAAGGTCCATTCTATATTTTTTTTGTTTTGTCATGGAAAACGTTTCTTTTTTTGGAAGACTAAGGTCCGCCGGCAGAGCATGCCAAAAAAACATACATATTCCCATAACTAGTGAAAATTGACAAAAAGTGCAAAAAACAAAATCCAGGCCAAACTTTTACCAGAAAACTTTAAATTCGTGTTCAGCGACCCAAAAAAACAAAAAAGGTGAGAAAAGCAAAAGTTTCCGAAACCCCACGCAATGGCAATATGTTTTTTAACCGCGCCCTACCGGCGGAACGGTTAATCTTCCAAAAAAACGTTTTTTTATGAGAAATGTAAGAAATTTTGTCTACCTACTTTAATTTTGTATAGAATGGACTTCGAAAAAACGCTTCCTTTCTGAGATTTGGGCCGCAAACTGAAAAAAGTGAAAAAATTCAAGCAAAAAGTGTAAAAAGCATAGTTTCGGGTCAAATGGCAGCAAACTTCAAAGTCATATTCAGGGTGAGAAAATCAAAAATATAGCAAACTGAGAATTCTAATATGCCTCTATCCTTAGTGACATACATGCAAATTGTACTTTTTCTGGGAACTATATGTATACAACCGAGCAAGCTGAATTTTACATGGGTTTAATCGTTAACATGAGTGTAACCATTAGGAAAGCTTTTAACTCTAAATTGGCACCGTTCTACTCCCCTTAAATTCGTCATCTTCAATCAAAGCATGAAATCTGTTTGAGTACAGACTAGGTTTGAACCGCAACAACAACAACAAAAAAACTGTTTGAAATCTGTAAAAAATTGTTTTGAATATCTTAAGATGCAATAACGGATTTTCTTAAAATATACAGTTAAAACTCGCAGAGTTTTCCGCATTGGGCTTAGGAGATGAAGAGTGGAATTTTGTAAAAGAATGAGTCAAAATATTTAAGTTCATTTTTGCGCTCAAGTCAATAGATGCGTAGATATGGAGGAGGTAAAGTTGATAATAGATCCATGTTTTGAAGAAATCACTTACAACGCCTTTACCTACATCCGAAGAAGTTATGGTCAAAATCTAATGAAATTTGAAAAATCTGGTGAAAACTCAATTTTGTATTGGCGGGGGGGAACATCCTTCATAAGAAAATTCGCCCCCAAATCATTTCAGCTCTATGTTTATGATAAACTCAATAGTTTCCGAGATACTCGAAGAAAACTGATTTTTCCTGAAAACTCCCTTTACCTCCCTCCCTCTTCTCCCAAACCCGACGCGGAAAACTCTGATACTTTTTACCATAATATCTTAAGAAAAATATTTTGAATAATTTGATTCCGATTTCAAATTTTTTTTATATTTTACGGTTACGGTAATTTTTAACTTCTGAAAATGTGGAACTATTATTTTTTTATATTTCCAGAAATTGTGCCACAACAACTTAATAGCTAGTAAAACAAAAATACTTTTCCCTTTCTTCGTTATTGTCAAGATCCATTTTTCTGACCAAAACATGTCTAGTATCAAAGAATCCTCGGAGAACTGCGAAGTGAATAAATTTTCTTCTGAAAAAATATCGAGTCATCATAATAACGTGACACATTTTCACCAATCAGTCTTACTGTAAAAAATAGAGGTAAATATAAGATAACGAATCCTGAACCCAGGGATTCTCATACCGGGTAGGTACAGAGCGATTGCAGGATCCCTATTATACAGGCATAATTTTGTTTTTTTGTGCGCCTATATTCCGCCCAGTGGCGCGTTGTAGAACAAAAAACTCTTCAGTAGGTGTATAAGAAAAAAATGTTCAGATATAAAAAGTAGATAATATTCTGCTTTATAATATATTTTTTTTTGTTTTCAATATTGGAATTCTCCGCATGAATGAACGAATATCAGCATAAAATTGTTGGAGACATCGCTTTGTAAGTAAGTATTAAGAACTTACGTTTCTCTCCAGAAAAGCTAAAAACGGATTTAACCCTTCAATCGCGTCGGAGTTGTGGAAGTGAGAACTTTCCTAATACCCATTTATATAAGTACATCCACGTAAAATTTCAGTTTGAGCGGTATTAGTTCCCAGAAAGGAATTTTGCAAATTTCAATTTATTAATTCATATAATCTTTTTTAGATTTACCATTTTTGTGCACGTATTTTAAAATATAATCTCTAGAGAGCTTCTAAAAACATTTTATGTTCATATCTTGATCGCATCAAGCACGAACCGTTGGAATGTCTGCAATTCTAAAATTGAACCAATTATTTTTGTAGATACAAAACTACCTCCACTCCAGTGTCACAATTTTCCGTGTTTACGTTATGAAAATAATTTATCGTGATTATTATGAGAACAATGAGAATTCCAAAGACAATTCTTGACCACTGCGGCTTTTATTGGATGTTTTGGGGAGCCCCATGTGCCTTATTAAAATAATAAATTTATACCTACATGCGAGCGCTGCATATAATTGCACCTATAACGGGTGTGTTGAAACTAAGGAATATTGTATTGTTTGAATTGTATTTCTGATTACAATCTAAAATCTATAAACTGAACTTTTCAGTTGGCCGCTACCGTGTGGAGTTGCTGTCACGGATTAATCAAAGGTGGAATTTTAATATTGAATTATGGTCATATTCTAAACAGTAAATTAAGGCCATATCCACAAAAATTTAATATATTTAGTTATCTTATGTTTCAATTATAAATAGTGTCCCAGCAAGAGTGTAACATTTAAATAATTATAAACAATGCTAAGATTTTTTATAGTAAGTAAATACCCTCCTCAGCTTTGCTGGCAAATTTGCATCCTTGTAGTGAATTTTTCAATCATGGTTAAGCATAAATTGTGATGCCCGATTTCATTCATGATACAGTTAAAACGTATGATGTTAGCGGTAAATAATTCTGGTCTCCCAAACGGGAGATTACAAGATTATGGGATGTCTCGTCAAACGATGCTATTGTTTCACGTGCATATGTTGGCGAATGGCACCATTCTGCTGATAAGGCGCAAAGAACTAGATTATTATGTCCCGACACCATTCGTCTATGACTTTTCTTGCATTTACTGCAGCATTTTCAAAGGAAAATGGTCCAGTGATGCCTCTAGTCCAAAATCCACAACAAACAGTTACAATATGTTTTGGATTAATTTTCTTCTCTTGAAACACGTTGTGGAATGTGGACTCTCGTCACTCCAAGTGTGACAATTTTGCTTGTTCGTGAAACTAACAACATGCTGAAGATAATCATCGCTGAAGATGATTTTGTCGGGAAACTCACCGTTTTCACTTGCTGTTCAATGATCCAATTGATGGATTCCTTTTCTTTGCTGTTTATAGTCTAAAGGATTGAGCTGATGAATGATTTGTATTATATAGGCGGGAAGAAGCATATTTTTAGAGAAAATACGCTCTATATAGTGCTTCTTGAAATATTCAATTCGTGTGCATGATGCTGAACATAACGAAAAAATGGGTTTGAAAAATTCTTTAATACAAACAAAATTCTGGAGACAGCTTCTACTAATGTGTAAAAAAATCACACAGTGATACCCGTGGTGTCATAAAATAGTGTCGTCATCTCACATCACACCCGCCGAACAATCAAGCCTTCTGAAGTAAAAAAGTACAAGTCCGCCGCGGCCTGATTTATTCTTTCATTGCATCAATTAATATCATTATTTAGCATTCACAATCCTAGGCACAAAGAGGATGTCCTAGCTCAATTCACTCTTTACAACTGACAGCTGTTGATTTAGTTAGGTTGGGACAATTGTCAAAACATTCAAGAATGTTAATAAAACAGGCAGACACTTTAACGACATTTTTATAATACAAATAAATAAAATCAAGAATTAATGCATTTTAGAGACGGGTGCAGTACCTTCTACCCTCTTGGATACATTTTAATACACGGTTTCTCACTCTACTAAAGACACTCTGTATACTCTGTAACACCTGTAACAGTTCGCCTGGTGAATCGTATATCTCAATGAATTTCTCCTCTCGATTACTTGACTTGGTCAACAGTTTCACAAAAAATATCGAGTCATTGATGTAACTGCATAAAAAAATCACATTTAAGCTTGCAGAATCTGACTGGCCACGGTATTTTACGACAGATGAATCGATCTTCTCAGATCTCTTTCACTAAATCAGGTGCTTAAGAAATTTTCAAACCAAACAAATCCTTGTTCTGTAACTCTGAGCTCCGGGAACTACATGATATCCTAAACCACGCTAAACCTGCAATAAAGTTTTGTGTGGAAAACTGAAATGTCACTCAATACGAAAAAAGTGAGGACTTTTTCTAAGAATCTTGTAAGCAGGTTCCTAAAGAAACTTTCCATCCATGTTTGATGAGTTTGATGTTTGATGAGAAGCTAGAAGTAATTTTTATGGGTTTCCACCACATGATAATTATTTCCAAACAGATCTAAAGAGAACAACATCTAAATTCCACGAAGTTTACTCCCATTGCGAAAATAATTTTCAACTATAGCAGTTTTCGCTCATACGTGAGCGCTTTTAATTAATTGGAACCAAATTCTCGATTGTTTATTAACCTTTTCTTTGGAAAAATAACGACCTTCAAAAATCAACAATGCTAAATCTTATGCTTAAAATCAAATTGTTTACATTTCATCTATTTCATTTAGCTGGGACTAGAGATGTGAGAGCCGAATTAGAGAGTAGCGGCAGATCTAAAATAACTGTTACTTTGAGTTACCCATGACCACAAACACTGTTTACGACTATTTGACGCATTATTACGGATGAAATACCGATGATTTGAAACTAACAGCGGGCAGTAAAATTACAGTTATTTTAAAACAACTGAAAAAATAACAGATAGATACAGTTGGTAACCATGACAGCGGATCACTATTCTACTATTCTAATAGTCTACTATTCTAGTTATTGAATATCTCGTATTTTGGACGAATCGAAATCAATTATTATGACATTAGGTTCCGAGCTGCAAGGCACACTTAAGACATGTAAAATAGTGAACATCCGATATAACCTATACTGTGAAAAACATTTCAGTTAAATTCCTTTGAAAATATGCTATAAAGTGAATATAAAGTAAAAGAAATTTATTTGGACCAATTTTCTACCGACAAGTTTCGGATATACGTTCTTCTCATTCTGTTTATTTGAATTCATTTAAAAATGTGCCAATAAAAAGATGTAGAAATTTAGCGATTCTGTCCTCTGTCACACTTTCTTACGTCTGCCACTGTCCACCTAATTTTTCTTTTGTCCACCAGCGTAAAGTTTGGAAAATGCACTTTTCATCCTTGTAATTTAGTTGTGGGGGTTTCCCATATACAGGGGTTACAATTTCGCATTTTTTGAAAATTCAATATACAGAGGAAAGCATTTCAGTTCCTGAGAAATTGCGTGAATTTTGAATATTGAATTGCGAAGAACTACATGCGCAAAATATAAGAAGCGATTGAGTGAGGAGAGGATGCCCTTACTCACTCACCTAATTAGTTTCTATGGCCTAAGAAACTCATAATCCGGCCCTGTATATACCTAGCAGATAAATGAATTTATTGTATTCTTCCGCGAAGCATGTGTAATAAGTAAATAATATGATTATGGAAAATATGTTCCTCGATATCATGTTGACAAATCTGAATTCTTCTCTAGAGGGGTTCTAAAAAGATAACACCGCTGTAATAAATTCAATATTTACTTTTAGGAAAACAAATACTTATATGCAGGCAAATGGGCAATATTTTTTAATGTGCTAATTAATACATATGAGAGATTATAAAACTTCAAAACAAGCTCAGTGGCTGGCTGCATTATGTCATATGGGATGCTCATCAAATATTTACTAAGTCAATATTAACAATTCTTTTTCGCTTCAATATGAAACGCAGTAACAGAAACGTACATACTCATAAAAAGTTGAACTGCTGAAACATACTCTGTTGCTGGATTCCTTTTTTGATAAACAGAAACAGAATGTATTAACCCGGTTGCTTGTTGACAAAGTACGAGTATATATTTGCTCTGGTGAGAAATATAAAATTCACACATATTTTGTTTAATTTGTCGTCAATCATCTCTGATTTTAATTACTTTTCGTTTGTTCTTCTTTTATTTGATGACTAGTTCACTAACCTCCAGCTGCAGTAAAACAAATAATTTTCAATCGGAATTAGTAATGAGAACGGAAGGAAAACACACATGGAAAACTTCTAATAACACGTCTGAATTTTATTGGTGGGTACCTAGGTCTAGGTGCTATTTATATTATTTAAAATCAATCGGGTGTTACAAAAATTCGCCAGTTTCCATTAGGTATATACAATTAATTGTGATATAGGTAAATTAACATATTTTGCAATAGGAAAAAAACACCAGCATAGAGATGCTTAGCGACAAAAGTTCTGGGACATGTAACCCACAACAGGAAGTAGCCAAAAGATAAACCTATTGAAATGTAACGAAACGTTATGAATTTTAGGGATTTGGCATTACGTAAAACGCGACTCTTAATTTACACAATGTGTTGGCGAGTATAAATTTCAGCGGTTCATAATAACATGGGAGGTGTTTAACTTCCCGCCTACCATCCTAAATAATCGCAATCCTCCATTATGCCTCGATCCGCCATCCGGCGACGGGCTCTTTAGGGGTTGCAGGTTCCCCGGAGAGCCCTGGGGTTACCGACATCGTGCGACGTAGATCGCCAACCTGAAATGGGGTTGAGAAGGTCATGTCACGAAAGAGGGCAATACGAGGTGGTCCAAAAAAGATACCACAATGGGTAATCAAACCAATCAAATAGAGATTTGATCGACCACAACTACGGTCGCGAGATGAGCAGAAGATAAGAGGAGGTTAAAGCTTTGACGTCCTTGACGAAATGCGAAATAAGATTACTCCTAATGAATCAACTTTTTCAAAACCTTCGCAGGACACTTATTTACGCAGTTATCAAATAAACAACGCCACAACTCGTTTTATGAAACGTTCAAGCCATTAAGGGAAGTATGTAAAAAAACGTGAAACTGAGGATTTCAATTAACGAAATCTCGTTATTTAAATGAGGCTCTTGGGCTCCTTATATTTGAAAGAACGATAATTTTGACCGTTAACAACGGGAAAGGTTACGTTCAGGTAATACTTATGAAGCCTACAACGTAATAAAAAATAGCAAAAATTATTATAACAAATTATACCTACTTAATAAATAAAATTGCACACAGGCTGATCCACTTTGAGCATTTTTGAAATCATTGGAAAGGGGTAATATTTCCGGAAAAAATTTCAGACACAAGTTATCCATTTTGGAGGGGACATTGGAGTCGAAAATAACCACGCACCATCAACCCCCTGCCCAGGAATGGGGGTGACTTCGACGTCTTAAATATAGAAACCCCCGTTTTTTTATTGCGGATAAAATTTTGGTGAAACAATAAGAAACTTTTGTCTGAAGCAATATTTCATATAATGCAACCCTAATCCCCTAAAATGTAATCCTAAAACCGATTTTTCGGTATCTACTTCCTTCCATACCAAATATGTAACGAACTCCAGGGGAAAATTGCAAGAGGCAAAAGTTTTTTGCTTCCAAAAGGGCTTTGAAATTTGAATTGGGGGTGGAGGGTAGTTTTTATGTCCAACCGAAGGCCCTTCCCAATACAGCAACTTTTGTCTTCTGCAATTTTTTCCTGGAGGCAATTTTTTAGTCATAAGAAAGTAAATGGACTTTTTTTTAATTGGTTTTTGGAAAACATTTTAGGGGATGAGGGCAGCATCGCATGAAAAAATGCTTTAGACAAAAATTTCTTATTTTTTCACACAACATCGTAAATCCGTAATAAAAATAGGGGTTCCTACTTAAAACGTCGAAGCTATTTCCACCTCTAGGCAGGGTGTTAAGGGTAGGGGGTGATTTTCGGCTCCAAACGATCTCCCCTTCTAAAACGGATAACACTTATGTCTGAAACTTTGTTTTGCCAAATGATGCCCTTTTCCAACGATTAAAAAAAAATTAAAATAGATCACACTGTACCTATAGTAGCGTTTTTTCAGGGAAAATAAGAGTCACTTTGCCGGGACGATGCTTAGCTAGATTTTCATTGAGTAGGTATTATTTGTATTACCTGATGGAGCCTTAAGGATTTGGATAGTTAAAGATGTCTTCGTAAGCTGAAATGAGTATTGACGGTCGAATCTACCTCAAATAAATTACTGGCTTCCAAGTTTGTTGCCCATATTCCCAAAAGAAATTTAAGATGGCGAGAAAAGATAACTTTTCCAAACAAAACCACAATCGGGAGGTGGCATATTTCTTGGATTATCTCACAAGCCTATACAATTCTGCAGACAGTGAATAAATACGCGAGCATGAAATAAATCGGAATTTTTTTCTCAATAATTGTTTGACCATGACTAGCGAAGAAGCAAAGTTTAAGCGTAACTCATGTGAGTTGTAAACGTGATGACTTATGAGTAAATAACGATTGTCACTTACATTTTTTGGAGTGTTACGAGAATGACTATTATAGTCGAACTAGTTCGTACTCGTACATCCAGAGCAATTTTTTGTATGCTAGTCTGACACGTCATAAGAGAGAGAGGAAGACGGAAGAAAAAAATTAGTGAGAGAGAGAGAGAGAGAAAGAGAGAGAGAAGGAAGGGATTTTTTTATATTTGATCTTGTATCTAATAATTTGCTTTGTTTATTGAGATTCATTTTGTCCTTTTGTACCTACGTGGTGATCAATAAATTTAATCAGTAGATACAGTAAAATCGCGATTAGCTCCAAGCAGCAGCGTTTTCGATAAACAAGTTTCATATTTGTAGCAAACTTAAATTATTGTTCGATTCCCTGTCGTTGCCTGAATTTATTGCATAAAAAACTGGAGCACCCTCTATAAAATAAATTATTTTCTCTAGGAGTAAGAATAGTCTTCATTCCTGAAGATAATGGACGTACATTTACGCACATGAGTCAATCTCAGCTCAGCCCGTAAAATGAAAATCGAAAAATCATGAGTTAGAGCCAATCAAAACTGAACAGGTAGGTATTGGTACAATGTTCATTATCCTGCAGATTAACACATACTTATAAGATGATAATGACACAATCTCACCTTGGAACAGCTATCGAAGTAGCATGATCTCAATCCATTTCAGTCTTGTATTAACTTGCGGTCGTCTGTTTTTATCAACTGCGCACACAGTCATTCCGCCGCGTAGTGACTGGCGAACTAAGCCCCAGCGGACAGCAAGGCAAGGGCAGTGCCAGCACACGTAGGGTCACAGATTGCAGAACCAGAATAAGGCAGACGAGTAAATTATTGCAGTATACAATATTCTTAAAGCTGATTGGCGACTTTCGCATAAAATCGTAGAGAAAATAGTGTCTTCATCTCGCGAAAAATGATCTTTATCCTCCGCTAGTTGCAGAATATACTGATATACTCACCGTTGTTTCATTACTATCACAATAATTCATTCTAAATACTCGATTATGCAGGGTGTTCTAGCTTATTCGAGTCGGTCTCCGTGGGCCAAATAATGGATTTTTTCAAAAATAAAGTTCAAATCTTCTTGGTACTGTTGTACTATTTTTGTTTATTTTATTCAGCGACGCGTTGAGATATCTCAGATTTTTTCAGATTTTTCAACACCCTGTATAAGCATTTGATCTAGATTCAAGGATAGTACATGGAAAGTTAAAACATGGGGGACATGTAAGCCGTTTTTCTGTATCCCGGCCGTTTTCGTTATACACTGCCTTGAACTTTGAAAATTACGATTTTTGGCTTGCTTATAACTTCTAAACTTCTCAACTTAAACTCGGACTGTAACAGGCAGTCTGATTTTATCTTCTCAGACAATCTAAAAATGCAATAATATAGACCATCGTTTGGCCCACAGAGACCGACTCTAATGAGCTGGGACAGCCTATATAACTGTATCGAACAGTCTTTGAAATATAGTACCTATGTCTCCAAATCAGGCTGGAGCTTCTAAACCTTTGTAACCCGAAGTATTGCATTTCTTGTTTGCGTTATCATCTTCTAAGAAGCCCTAAGCTCGAAAGGTAACCATTAAAATCTCTATAATATGGTTACTTGATATTATCATAGTCAGCCTACCAGACAAAATCTAATGTTTTAGATCTGACAGGAAACTAATCCTTTGGTCTCGATGCAAATTGATTTCTTCGGTTAGTATCTAACAGACTCCCTTAATCTCTTAATAGGATGGAGAGGTGAGGTGTTTGGATTGGATAGCTAGCTGGGTGTCTTATGTTATTTATTATTAAAGGTTAAAGGACTGGGTTGATTCTTGTAATAGCAAAACTACAATTATTGGAAATAAATAATCGCTGCTGGGAAGAATATTAATCTTTGATTTCCACAAGTAATGCAATAAATTTTGGGCCAATCATTTTGATTTGAGAATATACTCGAGTTTCTATACTGTCGACAGTAGTACAAAGGCTAGGATCGTTTTTATCCTAATTTAATCAGGACGGGAAAGGATTCCTTATTAAACCTTCCCTGTCTATCTCTCTAAAGGGGCCATGAAACAATTATTGAAAATTATTTAAATTAACTGTATTGAATTAGAAACAAATTTCGTTATAACGTTATCAAGCTTCTACAGATTTGCGGGAAATCTAGGGAATTGAGTTTGGATAAATTATTTATATAGGTATCTCAAATTAGATTATAAAACCTTAATAACAACACTTAGTTTGTGTAAAACAGAGTAGAATAAACTCGTGTTTTGGTTTTATTTACTACGCAGAGAATTTCATCGTGGTCGCCATACCCTTAGCAAAATTATTATTATTATTATTATTACAATTTGAAAAGAGTCAAGAAACAATTCTATGTGACTCAATGAAAAACAAAAGAAAATACCACATATATACCTAACAATGTTTTTGACACAAGTAAAATGCAAAAAAATATACAGAGCAATTAAATATATAATAATAAAACCAAAACACGAGTTTATTCTACTCTGTTTTACACAAACTAAGAGTTGTTATTAAGGTTTTATAATCTAAATTGAGATACCTAAATAATTTATCCAAACTCAATTCATTAGGGATGATATACCGTATAGTGGATTAAGCCAAGCCATAACTCCCAATGTGTGCAAATATTAGCCCTCCTCGAATTGACTCTGCTGTCTTGTTATTATATCTTTATATAGAATTAGACGCGTAGAATATTTTCATATTTCATATCCGAGGAAACTTGTTGAATTTACTCATGTTGCCAGTCAGTCTCGTCAACGCCGGTATAATATTTGCACGAGCTTATTTTCCTCCATCCTAGATAATATCATAATAGGAGTAATTTTCCTTCATTAATCAAGGTTTCGCGAGTAATATTCTTAATTAGCTATTATTGCAAATAAGAATTAGCTAAGAAGATAGGGGAAGAAGATGATGTGCAAGAACTTTTTATACCGGGGAAGTAACTTAACGTTGAAATTAAGTCCTCGTCATATACAGGGTGTCCGGTAAGTAGCTCCTAATCTCTCGGGAGCATACAGGGGAGGTAAAAAAAACCTAGTCTGTCATAAAAAAAATTTCCTAAAGTGTCCCCAAACGGAGATATGGAGCCCTAAAAGGGTGCCCCGCAATTTACTTTTTGGCTCTAACTTTTGAACCGACCTGTATAATTGGATGTAATTTAGACACTTTATAGAGGCCACAGAGAGCCATCAGGCCATATTAAAGTCGATGTTTGACGTCGTCAGGGAAGTCAGGAACGGACTTACCATCATACTCGTTGAGTCAAAATTTTGACAGGTGTCACTTTACAGAGCTAAAAACTATTTTTTTTGAATAGTCTAATACTTCATCTCTAAAAAAGGTGCTCTTAATTTATTTCGGTAAAACTGACGGTTTTCGAGGTAAATCGGTTTTTAGGTATGCGAAACACTCAAAAGTTACTAATGCTAAACACAAACAGGTAAAAATCAGGTTCTTTGATAATTGATAAACCTACCTACATAATGGATTGCTATTAACGGAACTTGATCAAATTCGCATAAAAGTCGATTTATCTTGAGAACCGCTAGTTTTATCGAAATAAATTAAGGAGTACCTTTTGTGAAGATGAATGACCAGCGTATTTAAAAAATAAGTTTTCAGCTCTGTAAAATGACACCTGTCAAAACTTTGACACAATGAGTGTAGTGGTAAGTCCGTTCCTGACTTCCTTTAGGACGTCAGACATCCACTCTGATATGGCTTAATGAGTCTTTATGGCCTCTATAAAAAAATAGAAATTTCATCAAATTATACAGGTCGGTTCAAAAGTTAGAGCCAAAAAAGTAAATCTTAGGGTACCATTTTGGGGCCCTGTATCTCCGTTTAGGGACACTTTAGGAATATTTTTTTTATGACAGACTAGGTTTATTTTGACCTCCCCTGTATGCTTCCGGGAGATTAGGAGGTACTTACCGGACACCCTGTATAGTGATACTTCCCTTCGAAAATTTTTAAAACCAGAAGCCAATTTGAAATCGTGATTGATTCCGGGCTCTTGTGCCGTGGTCAATGGAGATTTTCTCCTTGGATATTGGCTACGATTTCAATTATTGAAGCCGGCCGAGAAAGCTTATACACATCAGAAGAACATTATGCAAAATAAATGAAATAAAAATTGAAATAGCTCAAATCACTGGGAAAATTGTATAAAAATACCTCGCAGAGGCAGAGTGCCGCACGACCATTTATCAAGTGACAGATCGAAGAGAAAATGTAAGCTAGAAATGCTAACAATAACTGATCATATTCACGAGGAAAACAAAAAAGAAATTTTATTTGTTGATTCTTTCTTAAAATATCACTTTAGTCATCCCTGTGTAATAATATGCAAAAATTTGAAAAAATGGAAAACATAAAAAAATGAATAAATAGTTAAAAAAAATAATAAAAATAAAGTAGGTAAATTAATAATAATAATACATAAAAAACAAAAACGAAATATTAATAATAGTAGTAACACCAAAAAAATATGAAATAAAAATTGAAAATAATAAAAATTAAAAACAAAATAATAAAAAAAAAAATTAAAAACAAAATACATGTAATAATCACACACTCGTTGCCACATATAGGTACTTACAGATAATATCGGATTAAATTGTGCGTATTGCGGTAGCCGTAGCCACAATCTGATAAACTAACTAGGTAACTATAACAAATCGCTCCTACCTCCCCCCTCCCAAGCAACCCTCAAAAGCTAGCAAATTCCTAGATCGATAAAAAAAGATGAGCAATTCCCGTATATTGTCATTGCCACCAAATTGCTCGGTAATGGGTAAAAGCTGCGTCCTCATCTTACTAGTGTGCACGAATGAACAACTCGATGAACATGCAAGTATTCAAACAAACTTAATGAACCCAAACGAACCGGAACAGCCTGATAAAAATATTCATATTACGAAATATTCATCATAATTTATTTTAAGTACAGTCCACCGAAAGATCGTTGTGCGTGATGCTTGTTTGTGTTCGTTCGTGTTTGCTATGGCGTAGGAATTCAGTTTTTCGTTTCAATGGGGTCTCCGTGAGTCAATTGGGGTGATGATGGCCAGTGGGATCGGCGAATAAGGTCTTGTAGGCCTAATCGCTTGGGGTACATAACTCCTGCCCTCTATTATTTTACCTATTTATTCGTTTTTGTTTGCTATCGAATGCTCATTCTCTTTCGTTCGATGAGGGTGCGCTTGGTACTGCCTATGAAACATTGCACATATCACACTAAGAAGCTGAAATACTATATATATATAATAATACTAAGGATCTATTCTGTCAGATATTGGAATGTAACGTATAGCAATATCAGAAAATTCTGTCAAACCTACATGGTATTAATTACATTTATTTGTGCTGGTGTTGTAGTGAAATTACCAAAGAAAAATGTTACCTAGCAGTCGCACAAAACTCTATCACGCTACTCAAAGTCTTATTTTCATCTGTTTATTTATTTTCACACTATAGACTATTTATTACATTAATCGCTTAAGACTATTTATTAGTATGATTTATTTGAACAAGAACTGCTAATATTTATTTATAAGAACAGTTTCTCATTTATCTATAATACGCTTACAAAAACGTTTTGAATTCAAGAATTTCAAGATACATATTATAATTTTTACAACAAATGAAGAGCATGTCTGGGAGAGCAAACGCATGAGCATTAATCTCACAGTATAAAAGAAAGTAATAATAAATGACTGATAGATAATAGTATATTCTTCAACGAACAAAGAATGATAGCTATTATCAACGAGAACGAAAATTTCCAGGCGAGTGTTGGAATGTTTGAGTGGATAATAGCTATTCTTCGCGAGATGCAGACGCTATTTTCTCTTCGACCTTTTGAAAAATTTTATAAAAATTAGTTAAAAAAATAAATAAAACATTTCAACAGACTTATTTTCTTCTTACTTTGATATTTGCGTTGTCATTTTTACTAAATTCCCAGTAATTTCAATTACCAATAAAGGATATTCTGGAATGGAGAGCAACTCCGAGGTCATTTCTTATCACACCACCACCCAGTCATTTTATATAGGTATTGGTAAATATTTTCATGAATAGATATTATCTAGCCTGGTTATTATGACCTGTCTGTCAGGTCAGGTCAGGTGCGCTCACAGCTGGCGTTGATTGAAGGGCATATACTGCGCGCATATAAATTATTGATTTTTCACCTTCATTCACAATAATTCACATATACAGGCACCATAATGTACTATTGAAACGCTCTTGGCGTCTCAATAGTTAGTCGGGCGATAGGTAGCCATGGCGTTATCTTAACTGCTTGACGTCACAGAATTGAATCACAGAATAGGTACAATCAGAATATAAACTTCAATAAAAATACCGAGTTCGCGCCTCTACTCGGCGCATAGAGATCCGCCATGATTTGAGATGAGCTTTCGTTAGTTTTGAATGCGGGCCCACAGAATAGAATTGTACCTATTCTGTGGCGGGCTGGTGGCGGGCCTGCGTTTCTACTCTGAAGCAATGGCCGCTAGAGGTGTGGCTTGTCTCTAAAAGATCAAAGGCACCGCCGGCGAGTTTAGCTTCTGATTGTATCTATTCTGTGGTTGAATTCCGAAAATCAGTTGTCAAAATGCCGAGCAGTGATTGGCTTAAATAGAACATTCCCTCATCGCAAGCGGCGAGGGAATGAACATTTCATCATCTCATGGGGAATGTACGTCATAGTTAACTGAAATTGGCAGTATAAAGATCGTATTACCAAAATGGTCGAAGAGAAAAATTATTATTATTAGGCTTATAATAATTACCAGGTACACCTCGGTATAATAATACTGTAATATTTAGTATGAATTCATAAGTGCATATATAGCCTATCAATAATAATAATCCCCTATAAAGTATGAAAAATTTAACATACATATTATTTCCAGAGTAGCAGAACATGATGGCTACCATGGGCGGTTTAATGGACAATGCCACTTGGACAACGAACTTCAGTGTCAATAGAGATTCGGAATTTATTCTGCCCAACATGTCCGAGTCTGAAATAAGAAAACACGTTTTGGATAGCCTTAAGAACGACCACTTTGGGATTATCATATGTTTATATGTGCCGGTGTTTGCATTAGCCGTTGTAATGAATATACTGGTGATTATTGTTGTGATTAAGGATCAGTATATGAGAAGGTAAGTACCTGCTACTATATCTGATTCTAACGTCCTATAAACAGAAATTCAAAATCACACGACGACGGTGGAGTATAATAATTCTAATCCTCAAAACCCTTTGTCATGGAACTGTTTTTAATTTTATTTTTAAGTCGTAAACATTGAAATCAAATTTATACTAATAAATATTATTACACTTCCACTGTCGATTCCACCCTAGATTTCACTATATTTGACTCTTCCACAATCGATTCTCCTCTATACTTACTGCAGCTCCTCAATAATAATATTTAGAAGCTTTTAGTTGAGTTATCTGCTCCCAGTAGCACTCAAGCAACTCGACTGACTTGACTGCTAAACGCAGATTCTCCTCTTATATGAAGACAGCTGACATTCTCGAACGTTAAGTGTCGCTAAAAATGTCATGGCGGCGAACAATGTCACATTCGTGAACAGATTTCTGACCAGTCAACAAAAAATAAAAACAAAAACAAATAAATAAAATGAAAATATAACTGGCAAGGAAATAAACATATAGATCCACACATAAAATGAACACAATAAAAAAGACAAAACACAACTAAAATTAAAATGAATAGACAAGACAGGAAATAAATTTAACTGTAAAATGACGGTTAATTATTATGTATGAGTTAGTTAGTACGAGTTAAATGAGCCATCAAGGTGTCAATTGGCACCGAAACGTTTCATTTTAACATGATTATCTAATTTTACTCTAGATAACCTTAAACCCTACGAAAGAGCAATCCAATTATATCATTGAATGGTTCAAGAAGTAGGTAGGGTAATCAACTTTAAAATCTCATTGAATTTAGCACTTATTTTCACTTGTAAGTTATCTCTGGTATGTAGACTGCCCTCTCTCCGCCCTTAAATTTATTTAAGATTCAAGAGAAGTACGGCAAGTGATTCAAAGCTATCACGAAGATTTCTATATGCTAATTGACCCGATCCTCCTTCTCTGTTTTCTATTCGAGCTTTTCCTGTGAAGTTCCTGATCTCCTTTTCGTTCGAAAGCCAGGGTAGAAGTTGAGACGACTCCAGAGCTAATCGACCAACCAGTAGGATAGGCTCTCTGCATTCTCGACAGTATTAATGGTCCCGCCTTACATTTTCTTCCTGTAACAATATTATACACAGTTACCACGGAATTATCTGAATATTTCTACTTGTCAAATAGAAAATCCAGGCTGCATAGGAAACATTGCACATGTCAATTAATTAACTGAAACAATAATACTAATGCCCGTATTCACAAACGATAATTTCCCAAATAATTACGTAATTATTTAAATGAGTGAGATGGGATATGCAGTTTTTTGGCAATAGAATGAGATGGGGATAATTGATTACGTAATTATTTAGGAAATTATCGTTTGTGAATACGGGCATAAGGCTCTACTTTGTCAATTACTGGAACATGAGGTACAGCAACATCAGAAAGTTCTGTCAGAATAAAAAATTCCGTAATTATACCAGGTAAAATTGATTTCGATTTTTTTAGTATTTGCATCTCTCGATCAAAATTGGGTAAAATTCTGAAAATAAGGCAACTGACCGTGATCGCAAATTATAGATGTGTAAAATTTCGCCCGACACGTATTATACGCGTGTACCTACAAAAAATGCGAAGAAGAAAACAAACAATTTTGGTCCACACGGATTTTAACCGTAGCAAAAAAAAAAACTCTCAAACTCAATAATAGTTTCTCGTAAAAAAAAAAACTTACTTCTGATTACAATTTCAACAAAATGCTACGTATTTTGTCTGAATAGAACGCAGATGTACAGATACTTATTTCGCATTTCTTATGAGTACATTTTTGGAACTGCATATGTAATTTTCATTACTACATCCTCTTGTAATAATTACAAGAACAAGATCCTAAGAACATCACGGCTTATTTTTAAAGAGGTGATAAATCTAGAAAAAAATATAGACGTCATAAATCTGAGAAAATTGCATAATTTATGTAGGAATCGAAAAATATCAAATCTGATCGAGGTGAGCATGAATTTTCAGTAAATTTTGAGTTGGTCTAAATCGAGTTGTTTTGATACTTTCTTCATTTTCATGAGAAACTGCCACCTCATTCAGAGGATGTCCAACCAAATACATGAGATGAGACATGTGGCTAAAATTTAATGGAAAGTACGCCACCACATTTCGTAATTTAATTAACACTAATAAATCTCGGATTGGTCGAGGTGGCATCTATCCCCGACAACAATGCCCCAGTTTTTATCCCTAAGTAGCCTGGTGGGATAAAAAGAAAATTGGGTTTCAACGAATAAAGTTATTCTAAATTTATGCTTATTAATTTAAATGTAGCATTCGCGAAATTATACTGATCTCATTTTAATGCTACGGTGGAGAGCGTTAATTTGAAAATAAAATCGTGCAAAAAAATTAATAAAATCTGTTGAGTCCGAAAGAAAATCATAATCAGCGAACCCTGCGAGATATAATCTTGCTAATATAACTCGTGCCTACCTACCTGAAACATTCAATATCATATTAATTGAAGCAGCATTTAGGTTTAATCAGTCGACAGAAATGGCTAAAAGCAACGCTAAAGAAATTAATTATTCCCAAATTGAGAGATCCTCATTCGATGTAGCTATTGAAAATGTCCTTTTGCTATAAAGCCATGCTCGGTAATTAAATTGGTGCTTGGTAATTGCATCGAAATTCAGTGAAAGTTTCATGTAATTTTAAAGGAGCCTTTATAGCGCTTGCTTATCTAGTAAAGTTCACTTTTGGGAAAGTGCTTTAACCTCTATAGAAGTTATAATTTTATTTCGCTTTTGATTGTTACATCAAAATATTCCTCTTTGATGATTTCTCGTTGATTACTTTCAAAATATCCATTCTCTTTATTTTTGTTTCTTGGTTATCATTGACTACTACATTATTCAAATTTATAACAGCAATAAGACTTCATCAAACGGTAAGAAAGTTGAAATAATGACAGTTTCTCAATAAACACACAGCGTGGAAACTTGTAGGTAAGTATATGTAAGCAAACTTACAAATTCAGTTTTATGCAATGTAACGAAGTCGCGTATTTTCGGCTTCGTTTTACATTAATTAATAGACAGGAAAGTTAAATTCAATAAGAATGCAAGGAGTAATAATTATTAAAATCATAATAGTCAAATCAAATTTCATAAAATAGTTTATTTTCCGTCTTCATTTTCATAGTAGGTACCGATCATGAAAATATAAATTTTGAGAAGAGCCGAGGAATGATTATTATAAATTTATTCATTACCATAAATTCGCGAACCGGCGATGCATTTTATTTTCATGAAAGTTTTGAGATTTTTTGTGCACGGAGTTGAAATTTATTGCAACTAAACACAATTAGCGGTCGTTTTCGTGTAGACTTTCCGGAATAATCAAACGAACGGAGTAGAAAAAAATGGCATGCCTGTTTTTGCTTTTCGATAGCGAGTACGAACCGATAATTGGATAGGGTATAAATATTGGTGCATTTATTTTGAGCGTCCTCTTTCATTTTACCGTCGTTATTGAAGTGCGTAGCTGTTGGTACCGTCTCCAGACCGCCGCCATCGCCCGCCGTATTCTCCGTACCGACGATGGATAGACAGAGTAATTACAGTTTCGCCCGAGTAATCCTACAGAACCATTTCAGTTGAAATAAAAAGTTTGACAGTTTTGCCGGTAGCGTTTTCGTCATAGATAGTCCGGTCGCTAGCTTAAATCTCCGCGGTAGTGCCCTGCTCCGATAAGACCCAGACATAAGGTCACAATAACCAGTAAAATAATTTTGCTTTACGCAGACGTCACGTACGTGGGTATTTTCATAAAATTTGTACTTAGAAAAATTTCCGGTAAACCGTAACAATTGTGACAATAAATTTTTGTTCCCCGTAAAGACGTTTATGTACATTTAATTTTGGTGGCAAAACTCTGTGGATTCGATAAAGATTTATTTTGTGTCAGTAAATAATAATTCATGAAAATTTGGGCCTTTCTGTTTTACCGAAATTTTCCGTTCAATTGACCGACGACACCGTCATAAATTAATCGAGAGTGAGGGAAAAGGTAAGAGACCCTCTCGTAGAAATTATAAAACCTTCTTGCGCATCAATCGCAGAAACAGTGTATTTTTATGCGATTCAACTATGAAAATTTTTGCCGCATTTTAAATTGGCTTTCTGAATTTTTCAATAGTCAGGTCGAATTTACGTAGTGGTTTACTGTGAAAATTTCATTTCATTTCGTTTGAAAGCGTGCCATAAAATAGATTTTTACATACAGCGTGTTCAGTTAAGGGTACGGAGCGGTCATATCTCAGTAACTATTGGTCCTAAAGCCTCAAATTAAAAATTTTTCAGGCATAAGTGACCATGAGAAATTCAAGGAAAATATTTTCAAGATGGCCGCACTTCCGGAAATACCGGAAGTTGACACCTAGTTCGTTATTTTAACGGGAACACCCTGTAAAATATTATATTTTTTAAATGTCTAAAGAAATCAAATACAGGTGGTTTTCACCATTGGAATTTAGATTGAGCGGTTTAGGAGTTATAAACAAGTGAAAATCGAAAATTTTCAACTTCAAAGCAGTCTAGAACTAGAACAGCTCAAGATATCCAAAAACGGTTTACATGTCCCTATCCTAACTTTTCACGTTTTATCCCACCATGTAGAGTAAATTTTAATACAGGGTGATGAAAATTATCCGATTTTTCATCACCCTGTATTAAAATTTAAACCGCATAGTAGGATACAATGTGAAAAGTTAGGATAGGGACATGTAAACCGTTTTTAGACATCTTGAGCCGTTCTAGTTCTACAGTGCTTTGAAGTTGAAACATTGCGATTTTCACTTGTTTATAACTCATAAACCACTAAATCTAAATTCCAATGGTGACAACTACCTGTATTCGATTTCTTCAGACATTTAAAAAATATAATATTTTACAGGGTGTTCCCGTTAAAATAACGAACTAGGTGTCAACTTCTGGTATTTCCGGAAGTGCGGCCATCTTGAAAATACTTTCCTTGAATTTCTCATGGTCACTTATGTCTGAAATTTTTTTTATTTGAGGCTCTAGGACCAATAGTTACTGAGATATGGCCGCTCCGTACCCTTAACTGAACACGCTGTATAATAAACCAAAAAAAAAATTGGCAAAATTTAACAATTTCGTCTCTTGTCCTATATACCCGCCACTGACTAACTTTAAAAAGTTACAGGCGAGTTCTGAAAACCGAACATTTGAAATTTTAGAGAAATAAACATCATGTAAAAAAATTCGAAAAACTCCGCCATTTCTCTTATTTGCTTCTTTAAATTTTGGAGAGTTACAAACTATTAGTGTAGTTGTCTACTCCGAAAATTTCAGGTAAATTCCCTCAAAAATGTGCTCATAATCAATTAAAGAAATTTAGCCATTTTTACCATTTTCTTACCCACGCCACTAGCTTACTAATGAAAATAATAAAAATTTTATTGCATTAATTCAAATTTCAAATCATTTTAGTCCAATCTTGTTAAAATACAGGTTTGTAGGAGTTTTTATTTTCTGCAATTGGGGTTGGCAGGAGCAGTCATATCTGCATGGGTGGTCCCGCCCGAGCCGAGCGCGATGAAAACTGGTCTGGTGCTGGTGCTGGTTTTAAATCAAGCAGTCCCGGGTCTGAATATTACATTCAATCGTTAAGTTATTAAACAAGCCTTTAATTGTCATCCTCATTATTTTTTTGTGAAAAGTTTTCTTTCTATATTGCTTATACAGGGACTAAAAAATAGCCTTTTTCCCTAAAATTCAAAAAGCCGCCATTTTGAAACGGCTCGATCGATTTTGCTCAAAAATGCAATACCAGACCACTACTTGTGGATAATATCTTCCTCCCATAAAAATTTCAGCCTCCTAGATTGAAAACTGCTACCAGAAAACCGTGCCACAGGACCGGATGTTTCGAAATTTTAAAGGACACCCTGTAGAAGTAACGCGACTTTTGAAAAATTTTTCAACGAAAATTTAACGTCATCCCAAAGTTTCACAAGAGTAAAAAATTTCTTCCACTAATCTTGAAAGATGAAGCTACTAGAGCGTTTTTAAAAATTTTAGAGATATTTACATCATGTAAAATAAATTTAAATATCTCCGCCATTTTTTTTATTTGATCCTTGAAATTTTTGAAGATTAAAGAGTATTAGTATAGTTGTCTACTGTAAATTTAGTTCAATTCCTTCAAAAATGTGCTCAAAAACTGTTATAGAAATTAAGCCATTTTCACTCTTTTCCTACCCACGCCACTGGCTTATTAATGGAAAAAATTCAAATTTTTTTGCATTAACTCAAATTTCAATTAATTTTCTTTCAATCCTGTTAACTTGATGTGAAAGTTTTTTTGCCATCTTGCTCATACAGGGATTCAAAAAATAGTAAATTTTCAGCAAATTCAAATAGCCGCCATTTTGAAATGGCTCGGCCGATTTTGCTCAAGTGCAATACCAGACCACTCCTTGTGGACATCTTACTCTCAAAAAAATTTCAGCCTCCTAGATTGAAAACTGCGGCCAGAAACCGTGCCTCAAAGTCCGGATTTGGGGAACTTTGAAAGGACACCCTGTAGAAATAACGTGACTTTTGGAATTTTTTTCAACGAAAATCTAAAGTTATTCCTCAGCTTTACAAGAATCCAAAATTTCGTTCACTTATCTTGAAAGATAAAGCTACAGGAGCGTTTTGAAACTCGAAAAATCGTGATTTTGGAGAAATAAATAAATATATATATATATAAATATATAAAAATATTAGATTTGTTTTGGCTGTGTAGGTAATTATAAAATATTGATAATTATGTTGGGATAGCAGCCAATTAAACAAGCAGGTTTTCTCTTTTTTCTTTTTAATCAACCCAAGCTTTCGAGCTTTTCTTTAGCTCTTCGTCAGGGGTACTGAAAAGATTAACAATAAATAATTGTAAGTATACATGAAAAATTAGGAACTAAAAATTACATAATACTTACAGAAATTGAGTAAAAATTGAATATGTTTGTTAATCATTTTCATGGACAAGTGTAGATGATAAAAACATACAAATATGAACTAATAAACCAAATAAAAATTAAATAACATAAGAAAGTTAATTCCAAAAAAGGTTTAAAATAATTTAGAAGCTTTTTACATTTTTTTAAGAATAATTTTTATTTAAATTTTTATATATATAAATATATATATATATATATATCGTGGGCAGGTGAATTTTGGAAAACCACTTTTTCGTAACCTGGGGGTCATGATCGGTGGACATTTGATGAGTTTGGGTGATTTTTGGAAAGTGATGTCGTCCTCAATAGTGTATTTTTTTGTTAAAAAATACACTAATAGCCAGCCGGATAACAGCACCAGCACTACCGTCATCTCATACGCCGGCAGTCTGCCGGCCGCTCGCCGTTCGCACGCAGACCAGCACCAGCACCGACACCACCGAGTGATATCAACCTCGCTTACATCTCCGCTCCACGGGAAGGCACAAGGGACGTTCAGTAAGCGATTAAAGCCCGTTTTATTGAACATATCGTCTTCGGTGATAACTTCATCTGACCCCTGGCGTTTCCGTTTCTCCATTGAGCTGCCATTAGGGACAAGGATACGATAAACGTATCATCTGTGCGACTCAGGCAATTGGGAAATATTTAGCGAGAACATTTTCCCCAGGGAGTAAACCCTTAATAAAAATCTGGCGCCCGAGCAATCCGCCGAACTACATCTGCATCCGATCCGTGAATTTCCCAGCGAGCCCGAGAACGTCACAGCAAATAATATCTCCAAGGTTTTTGTGAGATCTGTTGAGTAGGAAAGTATTTGTCGAGGCCAATTCGGAGACAATTTTAGGATGCTTGGGTGTTTGATTATATTTTTCGTAGTTTCTGAGGTGCATCCTCCCAGTTTTTCTGCCATTTACTCTTAGTACCGAGAGTTTTATGAACTCGCATTCTAAGCAGTAGTTTCCTATTTTTTCCAAGCAGCTGCTGCTTCCTTCTCAAGTTGGTCCATCATTTCATTTCGTCTTATCCCTTGCTGTGACGAGATCTAATGATCATTTTGTTATTCGAGTGGGCTATTTCTTCCTGAATGTCGCAGTCATTAAAATGTTCTGTATTGTAACGGGATTTTTCTGAGGGTAGAGGTGAGTTCCCAGGAATGGATAATTGCCCCTTTGTACCCGTGACAAGTCGATTTACAATAAATAGTACTATTATCCATACAATTGATCTTAGAGTTGCTCCGTCCTCTGAGTGAGAGGAAGGGGGTGGCCCTCGTTCTGGATAGTGACCGGATTGGCTACAGATAACCGCGTCGAAGGCGGCCTCGTTTACCATTGTCCTTTCCGGTACTGCTGCTGCTGGTGTCCTCGCTGCTTGCCGTTCATCGTCAGTAATTCCACCGCCGCCGCACGAGCTGCGCTGTCCCCGACCGTATGCAAGATACGCGTCTCGCGGCCCTCCGGGCGATTACCTTCGTTGGCAGGCGCTCTCTGAAACAAAAAGCCGCTCCCGATGCCTCACTACGACCTCGGGCGGCTGTTACTGGATCCGGCCCTCAATACAGGCCGGGTAGGGAATGAAGGGATCTGCCGGAACCTCAATCAGTTCCGGTTGATTACCTATTCTGATCGGTCGCCGGCCAGAGCTCACTTCACTCTGGTCGCGCTTCCGATGCCGGGTTACGGTTCGGTCAACTCAGTTCATCGACCTACTGTATCCGGCTATGTATACTGTATGGGGCACTCACTACATGCCCCAGCTGATCTCCAGGCTCAATTCACCCAGGAGAGAGAGTTGTTCGCAAGTCAATTCCTCACGATGCACTCTACCGAGTTTTCAGCTGGTGCTCTTTATAAAGCCGGTGCTGGTGGAGATAACCTGTTAATCACTGTCGTAAAAACTGTATCATTCCAGATAAATCCCTCTAAGAATGAAATAAATAATAATTATCAACGAAAGCCTCGAATTTCGTTACAGTATATCATATTGGGGTTTTGTATGAATGGCGCTGAGGAAGTCTGTAAAGTATTAAGGTTTTCTTATATTGGTGGTATTAAGCTATTTTGTGGCTTGAAGGATACTGAAAAATTCTGAAGAGAGGAAAATGTTATTACAATTGGGCAATTAGAACGGTACTATGTTGTGATTTTGACTCATCGGTATAGAGACGTTCATATAGTACCTTACCTACTTAAGTAGAGGTGTTGTTAATGAATGTGTGTGATCTGGGTTTTTTCCACGAAGGATAGTGGAGATATTGGATTTGGAACAAGATTGTTTTAGATCCAGATCTTTGTAGCAAAAGATTAGGCAGGTATTTTCAAATGATACCGTTAAGATTAGTAAAGCTGTTTTTGGAAGATGCTTTTTACGTTTCATAGTAGATGGGAATCTCAGTTTAACCTGTTCAGGAAAGATTCCATTCTGAATAGATCAGCAACTTTTTTCCCCAAGAAGAATTTCATCCAGTTTGATGCAATGCATTAATAACTGAATTGGATAAGTAACTTTTTCTATGGATTTCTAAGAGCTTTAGAAACTTTATTGAAACGAACACCTTGTATAATAGTTATATAAATCTGATATGCGAAAATTCAGGACGTGGGAATAAATAATACCCAAAGTCAATATTGTTGGCCGTAACATCAAAACATCATTAGACTAGCGCCGCATCAGTGGTTAGATTTATGATGTGGCATATGTTAAGCTGTTACGGTTCGTTGGTTGATTGAGGAATTGGGCAAATATTGGTAGCAAAGATAAATATGAATTAATATTTTCGAGTACCCCGTCCTCTGAACTGTTAGCAAACACAGATTTGTTTGATAGAATCAATTAATATTTCAGAAACCTAACATCGGGGAAGTATCGCTTATAGGCTTATCGCTTATAAGTTATGTAACACAAATTAATCAAATTTCTTCTTGTTCACTGGTTTCTCCTGTATGGGGGTTTCCCGAGGGATACTTTTGCTTGAATGCGAGAACTCGATTCCTTGTAGTCTGATTTTCAATTTTGTTTTGTATCTTCTTCTGTATGTATTTTTTGGAAAAAAACTATTTTAGCTTCTCTAGTCATGTTTCTTGTTCCTGGATTCAATTTGTGTTCTGGTTCATCTCTTTATTGACCTGGTGCATGAAATAATTTTAAGGCTTCTGCTAAAGTTACTGAAGACTTTGATATTCGGGATATCAGTTAGTAAAACTTCAGTTAAGGTGGCACTAAAAACACTCAGTCATTTCCCTAGGCACGTTTGTATAGGTAAGAATCTCTCCTCAAATCCTCAGGAGTGGTAATAATTTTTATTGCTTCATTTAACTTTGGAGGGTTCAGACCTTCACATTTTCCGGAATAATCCACTTATCAAATACTGATTCATTGTCTCTTGCTATAGGCCCGAGAAGAGATAATGGGACCTGCGAGATTCCAATGTTTTGTCGATAAGGATTCCAGCCGGAATTCTCTCAACACGCATGTTTGCCTAGTTGCAAGAAAGTTTTAAAAGTTTTACCCACCGATAAAATGCATAAGCCCTGAGCGAAAATAAATAACTTGGTGTTTCAAGGTTTTTTTAAATTGTAAAGGACATTTTTCTATTTTTAAACGGGTTCGTATTATTATAAAAAATATGTTGGTAATTTCGTTGAAATGTCTGAAATATTTTTTCATCTCCACACGGATACAGCTTAGAAAATAGAAATTGTTTTGATTTCTAAATTTAAAGGGTCAGGATCGGAATTACTTCACGATTTTCCTTCTCACCGTGCACTTATTTTTAGATTTGTTCCGGAGAACCTGTCGCTTCATCGCATTAAGAAAGATAATATTATGTCTTCTACAGATTTGCTTTCATTAAAAGTAGACCTGGACTTTCCTTTGGGATATGAATAAAATGATTATGCATGAGGATTTCTTTGAATTGTCTCCCAGTAACAATGAGATTTATTTTGAGAACTACTATAAAACCTAACAAAGTGTAAGCATAGCTTATTAGCATACATCTTTGTATCTATAGAG
This sequence comes from Malachius bipustulatus, assembly GCA_910589415.1. Classification (NCBI taxonomy): domain Eukaryota; kingdom Metazoa; phylum Arthropoda; class Insecta; order Coleoptera; family Melyridae; genus Malachius; species Malachius bipustulatus. Next base: position 45,236,000 of record OU342632.1, on the reverse strand, counting down.
AATCCTTCACTCTAAAATGTAAACTTTTAACACTGAAATAGAGGAAACTGTATACATTATAATGCGAAATTGTTGAAAAAATAAATTCAGAGTAATTCATTACATAATTATGTGTAATTACTATAATAAACGAATCGGCTTAATGGGGATATTTTATGACTCATAGATGATTTAGAGATATGTTCACACTTGCTATATGATATCATAATTCTATGATTAGCTTAAACTGTAAGAACTTGACATTTCCCATACCTACTTTAATTTCTAACGTGGAAAAGCGTCTGAGAATTTTGAGTATTTAATAATAATTCTCATCAGGAGTATCGAATTCATAAGAAGTAAAGATGTTAACCTCAACTAATCCTTGACCTTATGTCTGAGGTAAACAAATAACGTAAATAACTGCTATCAGGTGAAGTGTCTGCAAATGTCAGGTGATTAGATTAGATTCATCGTGATTGTCACACCTCCACTGCGACCGTAGGTCTATTGTGGCCTCACATCTATCAGGTCAGCCTCTTTAAGGAAGCTGATCATCTTGACTGCTGCTAATGTATCCAGGTCCTCCGGTGTGAGAAAGTCTCTCCGGAAGGCATGTAATCTGGTTATTCCTTTTTCTCAGGGGAGATTTGGTTCTCCTCCTGGTACAGCGGAATCGAGCTGTTTCTTGGAGTCGGATTAGAACAGATCTCCATAGCTTCTTCAGTTGCCTGGAGATCAAGGTTTCGGCTCTCCTCGCCAGAGCATATCTGTTTTACACAGTCCATGGATGGCCCAAGAGTGGCTGGGAAAGGTTGGTCCGCTCCTCGTAGAGCCCGCATGCGAGCAGTAAGGCTCAATACAGCGGGGTGCGCCGGGTTCCCCGAGGTTATGTTTGCCTGAATAGACTGTACGATCGGACCTTGATCGGATGCAAGAACGGAGACGATTGGGTGTGGTGATGGACAGAAGCCAGAAAGGTTTTAACTACGTTGTTCAGAGTCAAGTTACCATTTCCCTCTCAGACATTCGTCCGACAGAATGATCATAGTCGGATCGGAAGCGTACATGATAGGTGATCCCGGCCTTAAGGCGACTACCCACGGCGCGGGTTTTAGCGAGTCTTCAAACTGGCACTGGCAAGTCAGCTCGTCAAGTCACAAGTTCATGCATTTTGTGGGGAGGGCTTCATAAGCCGAGTCTGTTTGCTCCTAAAATCAAATCGACGGGAATAGTGAGCCACGAGCCGAGTCCACGCGAGTCATCCCATTCCCATGGCGCGTGACTTGGCTAATCACAGATGACGGCGGAGGTCATGTCCAAGGTCCACCTCGTGCTACCATCTTCCTGAATATAATCGTTCCGCCTAGGCTCTTAAAAACAATATTAGCATCCTGATCACAGTCTCCATTTGTGTTAAAAGTATGCAAGCTTATGAATTACTTTTAGGCATATGAAATCCATTTTTTGAGTCCACATAATTACACGATCTTGAAAGGGGAGTCATAATTAAGTTGTGAATCAACTGAATTAAATTAAATGCATAAATGAAAACTTAAAATAAATATGAACAAGAAGACTAATAATTTCTTTTTGAAATAAAATAAGGATATTTCGTAGCCGAAATATTTCTCTGACTGAAAACAAAGCATCGATAGAAAGGCGAAATTACCCTTTAATGTAAACTTTTGTTTTTAGCGTGACCAATTACTTTCTCGTCAACCTGTCAGTGGCAGATCTCTTTGTCACGCTGGTCTGCATGCCTAATGCGATGTGGAAGGCCTACACCGTCAAGTACGACTTCGGAGAGACCACTTGCAAAGTCGCCAACTACTTGCAGTGTAAGTAAATTTAAAGTTTATTTTGAGTTAAGAAAATATAATCTACATAATATAAGCTATGTGGAAACTTACTTTTAACATTGAAGAAGCAATTTAAATGCAGAGTAAATTGAGTGTCTCGTCCCCCGGCTTCCTCTCAGGAAAACAGGAACCTCCATTATTCAGGTTTATCTGCATGAACATTCACCTACTTTGAGCGTATGTCGAAAGAAAAACAATGATATTCTAGGGAAAAATTGACGAGATTATTTTGTATTTCATAGTTGCCATTGCTGCAAATATTATTTCTTACACTTTACACTGTGTCTGTAATGGACTCCCTAAGCTGTAGATTTTGAAAATGACAAAAGCCGGTTTAAACATTTTCTCATGCACTTTTTGTCATACCTATATTTTGGATCCAGCAGAGATAAAAACTGGACTTCAATATGAAAGTTTCAAATGAATAATAGCACAGTCACTGAAAAGTCACCCTTAACTTCAAAAGTGACATGAGCTCGACTTTTTGCATTTTAGGGGTGAAATCCATCTATTTTTCAAAAGATTGAAAAAAATGCAATTCAAGCAATTCAATCGGTGAAAATCTTGTTTAGTTAGGTAGAATAAATATCCTGTTCCATTTTGAACAGATTAAAATTCAGGAAGAGAAGATTGCAAACCTTGAAAAAGACGCGAGGAGAAAAATATGATTATTAATAAAGCTACGTTTTCCTAGCTGCGTCAAACGCGAGCGCAAAACGCCTGCGGTACACGCAGGGCGATTCACGCAGTGTGGGTTGCGTGAACAGTGTTTTCCAACTTGCGCAAATCAGTTCAAATAAAGACGTATTATTTATTTTGGTAATAATATTATGAGAAAAGGAGTTCTTCTAGATCTCATTACGATGAAGAAGAAGTATTTATAATTCCTTGTTATAAAGAACTTTGTTGAAAAAAGACAAATTTACGGCCAATATTATAAACGCTGGTTAAGTTAACTGGCAGATTTCTGTGCCCGATTTTGAAGCTAATATTGACCTCGAATAACTTTTATTAAAATTTTTGTAATCCTTTTTATGCCAAGAGTAATTAAATTGCAATAATTTCGACCTATAGTCTATATCTTCTCCAGAAACGATCACAGAAATCGACCAGTTAACGTAACCAGCGTTTATAATATTGGCCGTTTATTAGTGAATTTAATTCGATTTTTTAAACCCTTATTTTTGTAGTCTTTTAGTTTTACATCGTATATTATGAGTAATCCAGCCACCAGTTCAAACAACAGTTCATCTTCAGCTGCAGAAAATCTTGGTTGAGGTTCTTTACATGATGTATTCAATATTAAAATCAAAAAAACTTATAACTTACGCACTGCGTCGCGTGATTGACTGCTCTCGAAGCACAGCCGACGTTTCACGCGAGCGCACACCGTCCAATGCTGCGGAACACGCACTGTAGGAAAACGGTCCGATTTAAACCATACAAGAGCAGTGTTAGGCGTGTTACGCGTGCGTCATACGCAGTGCGATATACGCAGCTAGGAAAACGTAGCTTAAGAGTACACCGAACAATGAGAGGGAGAATTTTGTTCAGACGACAAAGATATTTGAAACTCTGGGAGTGGATTTCAAACCGGATAACAACCTAGATGAAACAAACAAAGAGATTAGGTAGACCAGCTACAGACAAGCAAAGGCCAGTGTTGATGAAACTGACAACATTAAATAAGAAAATCTAGATCTTAGGGAGAACAAGAGCATTAAAGGGAAAAAATATTTGGATAGACGAGAATTTCCCAAAATTTCTTGATCCCAAAACTGAAAGAGGCCAGAAAAAAGGCCACAAATCTCAACTTAAATATAATAGATTGATCATAAATGGAACGGTGTACTCTGCAACGGACATCAAACAAAGTGTACCAGCTTTGGCATCACCGGGTCCAAGCGGAGATATAGACAGAAAAGGGCAAACAGAAATGAGGTCTCCGGGGTCTAAAAAACGAAAAAGCAGAAATTGGTTGTATATCATTCATAAATGATTTATTTTTTCATTTTTAACACCCTGTAGCTTGACAGCAGCTACCCAAGACCCCATGCAAACTAATATAAAAAAAACAGAAACTTATTTTTGACCACAGTATATGCCGCCGGATTTTTGACTTCTACTTAAGAAACATCCTGTACTTGAATCTCTGTAGTGGGACAGCCTGTACATTATTTTTGTACATTATTATGACCGCATGCCCCTTTTTAATCGAATCCATTTCCTACAAAGGAGACCTTAAACTAGGAGCCTGAAAGACGGGCTTTCCTTTTTCAAGACAAGAGCTCCTGAAATGACGGATTTCCACTGATTGCTTTGGCGTTCTGTTCCGGGATCATGCTAAAAATGTAATATTGCCACCTATAAGTATTCTCAGAAGCCTAACCAATTTAATACAATAAAATTGATAGCATTTTCAAATTTCCGCTGTTTCTGTTCTTTCGTTAAAATGTGAGATTCAAGCTTCTCGAAAATTGTTCGCATGCTGAAATTTTCAGTTGAAATCAATCTTCTTTTATCGATTCATTTGAATTTATTCGTGAGCGATTAAATTATCTCAAAATTACTCTATCAGAGTATAAACCTACTTATTTATCATCTAGTCTTACTTTTTCATCATTTTAATTTTTTAGGATGACCGTTTTTGAAACCCCATGTCCGTCATGTCACATGTTATACGGGGTGTTTATTTGAAAATGAGTCGTCCACAATAACTCAATAATAAAATGTAATTGAATAAATCGGAAGATCACTTCAATCTTTATTATGAGGGGGATATTTTTTCACTCACTCAAAATTGTATACCTCCAGGCCAGCGCTATCTAGCCCAAAATGTTAAATGATACTACTTACTTTGTGATTGTCATTTTAAATAGCATTTTACTAGAAACACAATTATTGTACTTCTGTTTAGAGATCTGAGTTTACCTTTAAAACAGCCAAAGCTACAGAAAAACGGCATACATGTCCCTATATCTTAACGTTTCGTCTACTAGTCTATGGCCCGGTTGTACCATTCGTCTGTGAACTCTGGATCAACTGAACTGAGTTCAGGGGATGGGCTAGGTTTACCGGCGGCCGCGTTGTACCAGCTCGGTTTAAACGGACCCCAATGGCCGTTCAACTGAACCGGCAGTTGGACTCGAGTTCAGTACGGAACCGACGTGGTACAACACAAATGTGACGCTGATCTTGCTTCAACTTTGAACCTCCGTTGAACTTGGATAGTACAACCGGGCCTAAGGCAGTTAAATATTAAAAAAAAATTTATATGTTGTCTCTAAATCTCTGTTTTTTTCATAACCCTGCATGGACAAACATTTCAACTGTATTCTAGGATACCGCATAAAAATTAGAATAAGGGCAGAACATCAGTTTTCTTACTGGAAATTTTTGACAAGGATGGGCAAGGACGGGCAATAATTTAAAATTGTTTTTGTACCAAGACTATTCGCTAAGTTTGGTTTGTTTATTTCTTTGGAGTGTCTCTTAACGCCGAAGTAAAAAATCCAGCTCCAGTAATTGCTTAACCGTCTGTGTAATTTCTTTGTTTTTTTTAATATATTTTTTCTTATTTTTCCAGGTGTATCAGAGGCATCCAGTATCTTTACGATAACAGCAATGGCCATAGATAGATTTCTGGCTATCACAAAACCTTTCGGTGTGCTTAATCGCTGTTTTAATAAGAAGACAGCAGTTATAGTGATAATATGTTTATGGATAACGTCATCAATTCTGTTTGTGAAAGTGTTAATAGTCAGTAAGCTGGTTATCCGGCCAATCCCGGCCATCGATCTGTACATACCCACTTGTTCAGAAGACTGGAATAATAACACTGTGCAACAAAGAATATTCGGGATCTTATGGTTCATAGTAATGTTCGCCATTCCAGGTATGTATGTTTCCTTCAACTTCATAGTATGTTCAAATGTGCAACCTGTAACAGTGTCAGTTTTTATATAAAATGAGTGAAGGCCACTTCACGTATGTCTAAAAAAATAATTATTAATTTCTAAAATAAATAAATAAATAACATTTCCAATTAATTAAATGAATTAAACCCTTTGTGGTTGAGGTACCCATCAGGCGCGTCCCAGGTAGCGGATAGGGCACGGCCTTACAATGATCAACAGTGAGTAAAGTTAGCAGCGGTGATAGAGCTCGTCGGATTTAAAACTCCAGAGTGGCAGCTCAAAAAGCCCTGCCGCAGACCACCTCCCCCAACCTTATTGTAGTGTCGTGACTAAAGGTCTGCACAGAGGTTGTAACGATGCCCGAGAAAGTCCGAAAGTGGAGTTTCCGAAAGACCGTAAAACTCTGTTGTCGAGGTCACATCTCGCGAACAGAGGAATACGGGGGTCTAGGATTTACCGCCTGAACCAAAAGGAGACAACCTTTGAAAACCTAAATCCTACGGCGGAAACCCGCTAAAAGGATGCGTGGCTGAGTAGTAGATCAGTTCCTTCTGGATTCAACCTCGAAGAAGTGGCGCACCTTCAAAAATAAATGTCTACTCTGCGTATGGTATTTTTTTAACAACTCTGTTACACTTGGGAACCATATGGACCAACACACACCTAATTCTAAAAGGGAAGGGGATTCTGAAAAGAAAGACCCATCCATAAAACTCTCAGGAGCCGCTCGCAGGAAACTGGAAAAGAGTAGAAACTACAAAACCAGGGGGAAACTGGAGAACCTAGAAAACTAGGGTTGAAGGTGAACCCCATTGTAGCAAAACCCGAGACCAGCAAGGAACGGGAACAACGTAAATAAGGAGACCTGCACCAAGGTTCTCAGGAGTGCAGTTTAGAAAGGACTTTCTCATGGCTTCCTGCGCTGATAAGGCACAAAGAACTGGCTGGTGCGGGTGGTCAGGGAAATGCAACCCTGATCAGCAGCGAAACTCGGCACCAAGGACGTTCCGAAACCTATAAGAGCACTAGTGTGGATACCAGGGACCCAAGAGAAACTAGAAAAAAATCCAAAAAAGACCGGGAATTCAAAATCCAGGATTAAAAACCAGAAACGTGGACCTTAGTGGACAGGAAACCTGACAGACGAGGCCAACAACTAATTTTCCTCACGGGAGAAAATAGATAGCAACTTCAAATAATGCATACCTTACCTAAACCTAACTGGGGTGCTGTTCAAGCGACTAGTTGGGTAAAGGGAAGAGGGAGCAGAGAAGATGGAACTGAAAAAGCTGAGTAAACCCCAGCTGAGATGGCAATTGGACTTCTAACAGGACACTGCCCACTAATTACACCTCTCAATAATAGGAGTGAAAAATATCCCGGATTGCAGGAGATGCGGGGAGGGGGAGGAAACCCCATACCACCTAATGTGTGAATGCCCAGCACTAGACTTCTAGCTTTTGGGACCGAAATGACAGAACCAAAAGAAATAGAACAAGCACCCATTGTACTCATACTGAATTACTTTCGGGAAACGGGACTGATGAGATAATTATCCAAAGGGGTACAATAAGCACAAGCTTCAGTACAAGGTCTTTGAACCTAGCCTAGAAGTAATAATAATAATAATAATAATTAATTAAATTGAAAAAATTGTTATTATTTTATATAATTTAGACTTAGGTGTGAATATATTCAGTCAGGACGATTTTATTTTTGGAAGATATAAGAGCCATCTCGAATTTATTTAATTTTTTCAAGATCCGGGTTAAATAAAGGTCGATTTGAGCTGACGGGTCGTTGAAAAAATCGAATTTTCGAGCTGACCAAACTTTTTCTAATCGGACATTGCAAAATTAAGAAAAAAAAATGCAAATATAAATTAGAACTGACCGGACTTTTGCGAAAATCGAATTTTCTAGCTGACTGGACCTTACAAAAAAAACATAATATGCTCGTTAGATCAATTATTATATTATTATTATTTCAATTATTGCTTTCTCAGAGAAAAGTCATCTGGGATTGACAAAATGAGGGACCAATTGGCAAACCTTATTCTGTGTTATTGGTTATTGTGTGGTTCATGTTCATTACCGTGCGGGCGATGCGAATGCAAAGATTTGTACCAGAACGTTATACCACTGGCACAGATATCTGTGCTATTGGTATAACGCTGTCTGTGACAAGATATAATCCTGAGATGTGTTTTGTCAAGTTTTAGTGTATTTTTTAATAAAAAATACACTATTGAGGACGACATCACTTTTCGAAAATCACCCAAACTCATCAAATGTCCACCGATCCTGACCCCCAGATCACGAAAAAGTGGTTTTCCAAAATTCACCTGCCCACGATATATATATATATATATAATAATAATGATAATGTTAATGAGCGCAAAGAATTAAAAATTCAAAATAATTTTTACGGGCATATCGCTCTAACCTTATATATATATATATATAACCTTATATATATATAATTATATATATATATATATATATATATATATATATATATAATTATAATAGAAATAATTGCCAAATAAATATATTAATAGAAAATTGTTAAGGGCTATAGGCAAAAGTCTTTTCTTAAAGTGTGGTCTTTATTATAATATCAACGTTTCGACCGAACAATTTGGGTCATCTTCGGGATTCTAAAATGACAAAAAGGAAAACAGTTAACGATATAGCAGCTACTTACTAAAGATAACTTACAATAATTTGATTACCAAATGTTTCCAGACCTATTGAATTGGTCAAATTATTGTAAGTTATCTTTAGTAAGTAGCTGCTATATCGTTAACTGTTTTCCTTTTTGTCATTTTAGAATCCCGAAGATGACCCAAATTGTTGGTCGAAACGTTGATATTATAATAAAGACCACACTTTAAGAAAAGACTTTTGCCTATAGCCCTTAACAATTTTCTATTAATATATATATATATATATATATATTTCTACAAAATCGGGATTTTTCGATTTTAAAAACGCTCCTGTAGCTTTATCTTTGAAGATTAGTGAACGAAATTTTGGATCCTTATAAAACGTTGGAATGATGTTAGATTTTCGTTGAAAAAATTTCCAAAAGTCGAGTCACTTCTACAGGGTGTCCCTTCAAAATTCCAGGTATCCGGTTCTTGTGGTATCATTTCAGGTCGCAGTTTTCAATTTAGGAGGCTGAAATTTTTGTAGGAGTAAGATATCCACAAGGAGTGGTCTGGTATTGCACTTGAGCAAAATCGGCCAAGCCGTTTCAAAATGGCAGCCATTTGAATTTTTGGAAAATTTGCTATTTTTTGAGTCCCTGTATGAGCAAGATGGCAATAAAACTTTAAAATAAAATTAACAAGATTGGAAGAAAACTATTTGAAATTTGAATTAAAGCAATAAAATTAACATTAGTTATATTAATAAGCCAGTAGCGTGGGTAGGAAAAGGGTAAAAATGTCTAAATTTCTATAACTGTTTATGAGTTCATTTTTAAAGAAATTGAACTGAAATTTTCACAGTAGGCAAGTACACTAATATCCTTTAACCCTTAAAAGTTTCAAGAAGTAACTAAGAAAAATGGCGGAGATATTAATATTTTTTTCATATGATGTTTATTTTTCTAAAATTTTAAAACTGCTTCATATTTTAAGGATTAGTGAACGAAATTTTTTACCTTGTGAAACTTCGAAATGACATTTTGATTTTCGTAAAAAAATTTTCCTAAAGCTGCGTTATTTCTACAGGGTGTCCCCCCAAATTAAAAATAAAAACCGTCTATGAGGCACGGTTTCTGGTCGCAGTTTTCAATCTAGGGGGCTGAAATTTTTTTATGAGAAAGATAGCCGAAAGAAGTCGTCTGGTACTGTATTTGAGTAAAATCGAACCGTTTCAATTTGCATATTTTTCATTAATAAGCCAGTGGCGTGGGTAGGAAAAGGGTAAAAATGGCTAAATTTCTATAACCTTTTATGAGCCTTTTTTGAAGGAATTGAGCTGAAGTTTTTCCAGTAGACAACTATACGAATAACCCCTAACTCTGAAAAATTTCAAGAAGCAAATAAGAAAAATGGCGGAGATATTCGAATATTTTTACATGATGTTTAATCCTCTAAAATTTCAAATTTTCGGTTTTCAAAATTCCCCTTTCACTTTTTGCGAATTTATTAAAGGTAGTGTAAAGAATAGTATTTTTTGAGTAAATTTAGCCAGTGGCGGACACAGAAAAAGGGAAAAAAAATTAAATTTGCCATTTTTTTTTTATTTTGTTAAATTTAAAAATCCATTCTAAGGCACGTTTTCAAACTAAATGAAATTAAATTTTCTCAGTAAACCACTACGCTAATCTAATATGACCTGACTATGGAAAATTTCAGAAATCCAATTTAAAAAGCGGTGAAAATTTTCATAATTGAATCGTATAAAAATACACTATTTCTGCGATTGATGCGCAAGAAGGTTTTTTATTGATGAGGCCTGTTACTATAATCACTGTAGGTATTATTGTAACCGATTAAGACTTATGGTTTTCCTTATACTCTTGATAGGGAATGGTGTATACTTTGAAATTTAATCTGCCTCAGCTTTGTTTATATTATGGCCGTTTGGATGGGCCATGTCAATGAAATGTGCTGTCGTCCTTTTTCTTACATTATGGAGCACAAAATCTTGTTTTGTTGGTATTGATGGTATTGTTTTGTCAGTATTAGCAAGTCATAGTACTATTGTTATTATTAACATAAATAATTCTAAAGTCTTCCTGGTTCAACTCATGAGGAGCAGGTTTTTATCAAGCACTCTCTCTCTCTATCACTGTTGTTGGCTCAATTTTTTCTTGTAATTTTTGTAGGGTTCAGATAACAGCTTTCTGTAGCAGTTTATAGGTGTTTTTCTTCACTCCTAATAGCTCCAGACTCCAATGCAGTTTTTCTGCATAACACATCAGAGTTGACACCATGCAACCATTGGCTCGATGGTCACTTTGCCCAGATCCCACATCTTGATTTTATCTGATAGCTCTGTGTATATCCGTTTCTTCCCTCTTGTGATGTTTATAATGTTGTGTGTATTGGGAATCGCTACAACCACTATGATGGCTTACTTTGCTTTTAGTGTATTTTTTAACAAAAAAATACACTATTGAGGACGACATCACTTTCCAAAAATCACCCAAACTCATCAAATGTCCACCGATCATGACCCCCAGATTACGAAAAAGTGGTTTTCCAAAATTCACCTGCCCACGATATATATATATATATATATATATATTTATATATATATTTATTTCTCCAAAATCACGATTTTTCGAGTTTCAAAACGCTCCTGTAGCTTTATCTTTCAAGATTAGTGAACGAAATTTTGGATTCTTGTAAAGCTGAGGAATGACTTTAGATTTTCGTTGAAAAAATTTCCAAAAGTCACGTTACTTCTACAGGGTGTCCTTTCAAAGTTCCCCAAATCCGGACTTTGAGGCACGGTTTCTGGCCGCAGTTTTCAATCTAGGAGGCTGAAACTTTTGTGAGAGTAAGATGTCCACAAGGAGTGGTCTGGTATTGCACTTGAGCAACATCGGCCGAGCTATTTCAAAATGGCGGCTATTTGAATTTGCTGAAAATTTACTATTTTTTGAATCCCTGTATGAGCAAGATGGCAAAAAAACTTCCACATCAAGTTAACAGGATTGAAAGAAAATAATTGAAATTTGAGTTAATGCAAAAAAATTTGAATTTTTTCCATTAATAAGCCAGTGGCGTGGGTAGGAAAAGAGTGAAAATGGCTTAATTTCTATAACAGTTTTTGAGCACATTTTTGAAGGAATTGAACTAAATTTTTTACAGTAGACAACTATACTAATACTCTTTAATCTTCAAAAATTTCAAGGATCAAATAAAAAAAATGGCGGAGATATTTAAATTTATTTTACATGATGTAAATATCTCTAAAATTTTAAAAACGCTCTAGTAGCTTCATCTTTCAAGATTAGTGGAAGAAATTTTTTACTCTTGTGAAACTTTGGGATGACGTTAAATTTTCGTTGAAAAATTTTTCAAAAGTCGCGTTACTTCTACAGGGTGTCCTTTAAAATTTCGAAACATCCGGTCCTGTGGCACGGTTTTCTGGTAGCAGTTTTCAATCTAGGAGGCTGAAATTTTTATGGGAGGAAGATATTATCCACAAGTAGTGGTCTGGTATTGCATTTTTGAGCAAAATCGATCGAGCCGTTTCAAAATGGCGGCTTTTTGAATTTTAGGGAAAAAGGCTATTTTTTAGTCCCTGTATAAGCAATATAGAAAGAAAACTTTTCACAACAAAATAATGAGGATGACAATTAAAGGCTTGTTTAATAACTTAACGATTGAATGTAATATTCAGACCCGGGACTGCTTGATTTAAAACCAGCACCAGCACCAGACCAGTTTTCATCGCGCTCGGCTCGGGCGGGACCACCATGCAGATATGACTGCTCCTGCCAACCCTAATTGCAGAAAATAAAAACTCCTACAAACCTGTATTAACAAGATTGGATTAAAATGATTTGAAATTTGAATTAATGCAATAAAATTTTTATTATTTTCATTAGTAAGCTAGTGGCGTGGGTAAGAAAATGGTAAAAATGGCTAAATTTCTTTAATTGATTATGAGCACATTTTTGAGGGAATTTACCTGAAATTTTCGGAGTAGACAACTACACTAATAGTTTGTAACTCTCCAAAATTTAAAGAAGCAAATAAGAGAAATGGCGTAGTTTTTCGAATTTTTTTACATGATGTTTATTTCTCTAAAATGTTCGGTTTTCAGAACTCGCCTGTAACTTTTTAAAGTTAGTCAGTGGCGGGTATATAGGACAAGAGACGAAATTGTTAAATTTTGCCAATTTTTTTTTTGGTTTATTATATGTAAAAATCTATTTTATGGCACGCTTTCAAACGAAATGAAATGAAATTTTCACCGTAAACCACTACGTAAATTCGACCTGACTATTGAAAAATTCAGAAAGCCAATTTAAAAGGCGGCAAAAATTTTCATAGTTGAATCGCATAAAAATACACTGTTTCTGCGATTGATGCGCAAGAAGGTTTCTTATATTTTACTATTATATCTGGTTTGTTGTAGGGGATACAGTGATCAGTGAGGATGGACCTGTCTTGGTACAAGGCGAATTCGTTATTCTCGATTGAGGACCTAGGTTCATACTTTTGTAATAAGGTACCTTTGGCATCTTGGCTATGAGATCCAATCTGTATCATATTTCTTGGTGGAAGTTGCAGCCACTTGATTATATCGGTGCAGATAATCGTTTTTGAGATTTTATGCAGCTGTCATCTCTCGTCTTGGGATCCTTAATATGATATGCTTTAGATAGTTTCTTTGTGTTCACCACCTGGTCTTGTATAGTCACTATGAAGCACATTATTATTGTTATTTTCCCCAGTACAAACTGGATATTAGGTCTTGTATTAGGTCTTCCAGTAAAGATGATATGTTTATAAAATTTCACAACGGCCATATTTGTAATGAAGTCATTTTATGACATTTGTATTCATTATTATGTCACTTGATCATGTCGAATTGAAAAAAAGGCGGTGTTTCGATTGCCAACAGTGAATGGTGATCAGGAGATCAGTTTCGATTTAGCTGTGGTTTCAATAACATGACTGAGCTACACCACTTGCTAATTACACTACCAACTATTGAACGAAAAGTTTGGTGAATCTGACATCTCTCGAGGTGTAACTGCTAACTGACCTCCAAGAAGTTCCCAGTTAACGACTTTGGATTAATTTTTGTGGGGAATTTTGAAGCCCTTGGTCTACGATAACTATTGACGCTTTTGAAATTAAATATCCAGGGGAATGCAAAATCATACCTCACTGGACCTCGCTCTATTTTTTTTCTGTCCCTCCCGCTGTTAAGGTAGGTACCTACACTTTACTACTAATTCCTGATCCTAATGCGCACATTCCTACTTTTTCCAGTTTGAAATTATTCATGAATTGTGAACAACTGGTAAAAGCACCTGTATTTGTCAAATGATTGTGTGTAGGTAAGTGTTTACCTATGAAAGAATAATAACGCATTAGAGCTACACTGTGAATAAAATCCCTAATGGAAATCATTTTAAAAAACAGTGACATGCACAGCTGTTTTTTATATAAAATAGGATAGCAGGTCCCTTTGAAAACTTGCAGGGAAATAATACACCAACGAATTAAATGACCGTCATTAAAGTTGTACCCAAACCTACAATACAAATACCTAGGTACCGTGAAATAATAATGTGAAATATTATGAATAATTAATTTAATTGATTTTTCGTAATAAACTCCCTCAGAAGCTACTTAGTAGTGGTTTTATTGTGTTATTGTCATCATATTATGTCACGTTGCTTATACATTTCTGATAAGTATACTTGCAAGAGAGTACGTATTATGAAAAAAATATTAAGCATTAAATCTGTTCAATAAATCTCGAAATTCAATGTTAAGTAAATATAATTTTATAAAAAATAAAATAATCGCTTATTATGTACCACCACAACCGTTTACAATCATCCCCTACTACAACTCTAAAAATTATCACGAAATATAGCATGATTTTTGGAATCGTCCCTTTGATGAAACACGAGTATGAAGTGGTATTTCCTCTAGCACAAAAAATTGCTGCGATATTCATATCTATAACTCTATGTTCATATTCGATTTTTTTGCAATATAATGATATAATGAATAGCACAGAAATATTCTACGCAACTACAGATTTGATCCTTACACCATCCATTCAATTGCTAAGTCGTCTTATTTCTTGTGTAATAGTGACAGACGCTGTAATATGGAATTCAAAAAATTGGGCAAAGATATTCAAATTATTTCTACATTGAGACAAACACGTTCTTTTTAAACAAAATCGGAAGCAATTTTTGATATCGCTTTCCGCTTTTCTGCTATACTCAGGAGTGTCACTTTTTATATTTATTTTTGGAATATTTGCTACTATTTATGTAACAGGCTTAGAGAATTGGGAGTTATATGTTCCAGGGCTACTTGCACAAGTGGATATTTTTATATGTTTGCAATCTTCCGTCACTCATGCAGCCTTTGTTTGGGAATTGTACAGAAGATATTACGCCTTAAATTGTTTTATACTGAACAGTTTTGTTGCTACTTCTAATCCAATTAAAAGAACTAATTCAAAAATGATGCGAGTGTCAAAAATAAAATTTGTGTCTAGTATATCTTCTGTAAAAAACGTTCAAGATCTAGTCGCGTTTCGAAGAAAAATATGCAATCATTTTATATATTTAGGTGAAATCAGCATTTTAATCGATATTGTTTTTGGAAGACAAATATTTTTAGTTTTCGGTTTTCATTTTTTGGTTGTACTAGATTGCATTAACTGGTACCTTCTAGGCTCGGCGATTGGGAGTGAAAATGATTATGACACTGCTGGAGCGATTATGTCCACCTTATTCTCCATGGTATGTAACACTCACACTTTACGAAACACAAATTACCAAAGAATATTCTTTGGTATTAATTTTTTTAATTGGTATTTGGTATTAATTTTAATTTGGTTTGGTATTAATTAATTAATAATTGTCTACTTCTTACTTCTCATGTACTACAATTATTCTTTTTTATCTGTAAGGTTTGAGACTTGGTTAAAGTTACGCATCAAGCAAAAAGATTTCTTAGGCTTCAGGCCTCCGTCCTTCAAGTCTTTGGGCCTGCGACCCTCGGTTTTTTTGGACTTATAGGCCCTATCAGTATATGACCCGTCAACATTCAAATGTGTCACCTTTTGTTTTTTTTTTTGTAATCTACATTGCTCCTGAAAGACCAAAGTGGGAACTAATGAAAATTTTACAGTTTCTCAAAATAAAAAGAAAATAATACCATAACAACAAATAATGATAAACCCGTACTTGTTCCGTGAAGATTATCCTCGTTTATATACATTCATTCCTGGCCATCCTCATTGAAGCAAAAGCCCTCGCGATACAAGTTAATCGTAACCAGGATTTTTTATGGCCTTTTTTAACCTTTCAAACCCCTATTTTTTGTGAATAAAATAGAAAAAAGAAGAGCTATTAAAAAATTTTGACTAACTTTGCCTATGGGCACTTAGATTGCTATGACACTTTTAATCTATGTTGCCCGCTGTCACTTATTTTTTCATTAACATTTATTTTTTTGAATTCAAATTTTCTGTTTTCGAGATATTCAAAAAAGTGCCAAACTTCAGGGCATAATATTTCGAATGAAAAAATTATATTTTTGGGAATGAACCCAAAATAATTCTTTGGATCGAATTTACGCTAGGACATAGCGAAAAAAGTTATTTGTGATTTTAATTTTTTTTATCTGTATTTTTCGATTGCTTGAGTCAGTTTGGCTGACATTCCATATTAAAAACAGATTTGCCTTTTGCATATACGATAAACGTGTCTATCAGACTCTTTGATCACTTCGAAAATTTCGTAAAAAAAATTTTCTAGCTTAAAAGTAATATTTTTGCTGGCCTCTGGAAGATAAAGGAACAAACATCTTCAGAGTGCCCCATTTAGGAAACTATAACAAAATTCTAATTACCTATTCATAAACAAATAGAAAAACCTGACAATTATCTACCTAAATAAATAAGAAATATCACAATATGATCAAATTCCTGTTCCTGAGTCATCGTACAAGTCTCCTACTACTTTATGATTATGAAAATAGGAATTACATCTTCACATACGAATAATATTGAATATAGTTTGTCCAGTGAGAGTTGTCCATTGTGATGCCACATTGATCCTGACTAAACAATTTCATTTAATTCGATTTGATTCATACACTTATTTAATTGTAAGTCGAACCAGATGTGGTATCGCAGTTCACATCAGTAGCGTGTATTGAGGAATAATGAATATCCTACAAATATATTATTTCGACGAGTTATTGACGAAGTAGAGCCTTGAAACTTTTTGAAAACAAAAATATATGATGCAAGTATGTACATAAGAATGATAATAATTCTAATATCATGATTAGAAATATCATGCATTAGCCTTACTGCTGGGTGGCGTTTAAAGAAAGCATTCGACCTCCGTTTTCTTTTTCTGCAGTAATTTTTTTTTTTTAAGTAATCTTTTTCTAGAAATTTAGCCACAAGACTACGTCCTAGGGAGTTCAATCATTTCCCAGGCATTTTGTGTAATTTTTTGTACCTAGTTCGTTACGAAAATATACCTTGTCCGTTATTTCAAACGTTAGAAAAACAAGGCAATAGATTTTTTGGCATTCACGCAATTAATAAGTTACTCGTAGTTTATCACATCGTACAAGATCACAGGTAATTCTGCTGATTTCGTATTAAAATCGTTTCTAATCACAAACCTCATTAGTATATTCAGCGCGTCACTGTCACTGTCACTATATCCGATCAGCTGGACGACAATCTTATCGTATCGATCTAAGCGTATCAAGACGCGAGTCGTACTTCCGTCTCATTCTCGCTCATCTTTATAGAATTGCTTACGATTTGAACGTTTTTCTGACAATACGTCCCAATTTAACTCGATTGGAACACAACGGACAACACTCACTGGACAAACTATAACTAGTATAGGTAGACTACATTTTATAATTGTTTTTTTATCTTTATAGATATGTGTCCTAGTAACATCATTAAGTTGTGACATGACGAAAGGAGAAGGTTTGAAGTTTACAAAGATTTGTAGCAAATTGGAGAATGATTTTCCTAATAATTCTGCAGTACTGAAGGGAGTATCATCACTGGCCAAAAATTGGGCACCAAAATTTACAGCTGGTCGTTTCTTTGTACTAGACAAATCGATTGTTATATTATTTCTCAACGCAGTTGTGACATACCTAATTGTAATTGTTCAATTCAGCCAACTAATTTAAGCTTTTTGATGATCTATTTTGAAAAAAGATTAGATAGGTTACCTAAGATACGAATATGTGCTTTAAAAATCACTAGAATTTCGATTTTTATTCAGGATTTGTGGATCTCGATGTAAAATCTTCAGATTTCATAATAATCCTGTCAGTATGAAAGATTCACCTTATATGAAACATCAGCTAAAAGCTGAACTGATTGTAATGAACAAATATCACCCCTGGACCACGCGGCTATAGTATAGTCAATTTAGTTACGCTTTCAAGCAACTTGATGAACAAGGCCAAACTAGAACATTGGACTAACTAGACAATTTTGGGCAAATTCTCTTCGAGAACACTTCCAGTTGAAAGCTCCCGATGACATGACTCGAACACTTTGAAAATAATGAAATTTGAGCTACTTTAGGTAAGCTCTACAATAAGCAGGGAGGATAATCAAATGAGCTTTTGTCATCAGTTAATGGTAGGCGATTGAAATTGATTAATTAAAATAAAATATTAGCAATAATAATAACTGATTCAGATATACTTAGGCATCTACATATTAAAAAAATGTTATTTAAATAAATAATTTATGATTTCAGCAAGTAACGTTATTTGTATTGTATGGAAAAAAATTGTATAGTGCAAATAAATAATAATTATTAAAGCCTGTGTCAAAGATTTTAATTTATATAGTAACTTCAAAGAATTAAGTATCTTTTTTTCTTAAGATGAACTTCCCCCTGTAAAAATTCAAGAGGAACGATTAGAACCATCAGATGAGACCGCCAGAAGGGGTTTCAATATGGCGGACACGACATATTATCCTGTATTCAAACCAAAATGTCGTGCTAATGAAGTTATTTACAACAAGTAGGGTACTAACTGATAAAAAGCAATTCACACTAGAACTAGACCACCTATGATTCCCCTTAAACCACAAGTATACAGAATAGCGAGCAAGTCTGGCAACAGTTCAATAATAATTGTTGAGTTTTGAAAAAAATGCAAAAAATTGTCAATTTTTAAATTTAATTTTCGTGCATTTTGTAAAAATAATTTATACTGAATATTCCTTGCCATACATGTCTCCATTTTAACTGTTTAGGTACTATCCTATCGATGTAGATGAAATTTTTGTACAGGGTGATGAAAATTATTTGAATTTTCATTCGTTTCCGATGTTCACTGCTTTCAAAATGAAAAATTGCGATTTTCACTTGTTTATACCTCAAAAACTGTAAAAAAAACATTATTATTGGATTCTGTAAAAAAAATATGACAATACCATAATATATTACAGGTGTCCTATTTATAAAAAATAGACAATGTTGTCATTATTTATCCAAGGAATACCCTGTATAAAAATACATCAATAGAAAGAAAATTAAATTATGAAATTGACTTGCGTTTTGTATTTTTTTCAAAACCCAAAACCTTCTTGCGCATCAATCGCAGAAATAGTGTATTTTTATGCGATTCAATAATAAATATTTTCTTCCTATTTTGTTTTTATAATGAATACAATGAAAAAATAATCCGATTTTTTTTTGGGAAAACTCCACCTACCTACCAAAAAAAAGAATGATCCTCACGTGGTTTCGAACCCGCACCAACAGTTTACTACGCAAGAGTGTAATGAACTGAGCCACAGTGCGTTTCAAATTTGTAGGGCTGATCGCGTAGGTATATGCAGTACGTCAGGTTCCTACACCTACACATTTTATTTTTTAAACTAGTCATATCTTAGTTATTAAAAAACCAATTTGAATACTTTTTTCACCTGCATGTAGGTGATTTAATTGTCGTTGCGATTGCTTTTCTAATTTTCAGAACCATTCATAATTGAATGTGAAAAAAAATAAAAAAGAATTTGCCTACCATTTCATCAATTTAATAATTTTATATAAGTGTAAGCTAATTTTGCACAAGCGAAAAACTTTTTTATTTTTC
This sequence comes from Malachius bipustulatus, assembly GCA_910589415.1. NCBI lineage: Eukaryota > Metazoa > Arthropoda > Insecta > Coleoptera > Melyridae > Malachius > Malachius bipustulatus. Next base: position 45,216,405 of record OU342632.1, on the reverse strand, counting down.
GTTTAAAGTGCTACATTAATCGAGGCGAATTGAAGCTAAGACATCAAATTATCTGTTAAAGCAAAAAAAAAATGGAAAATTTCGGTTCAACTTCTTCAAAAATGGACTCATAAACGGTTATAGAATTTACACATTTTCACCCTTTTCCTACCCACGACACTGGCTTATTAATGGAAAATATGCTAATTTTATTGCATTAACTCAAATTTCCAATAATTTTCTTCAAATCCTGTTAATTTGATTTCAAAGTTTTTTTGCCATCTTGCTCATACGGGGGCTCAAAAAATTGGAAATTTTCCGAATATTCAAATGGCTGCCATTTTGAAACGGCTAAAAAATACACTAAAACTGTTGGACTGTTGCCAGACTTTCTCCGTACCCTGATGTGTAACTATAAATTAAGATGTGTATCCCGAAAACACAAATTAGTCAAAGATAATTTGATTTTTCTGTCCCTTTTCCAGTTTAATGAGCGTTTTATTGAAATTTTTCTGCAAAAATACACAGTATAGGAGTGAAGAGAGATGAAAGTACACTGAACACTGTAAAAGCAAAAGAGAAGGCGGTAGATAGTCACTTGTAATACCACTAGAGGTCAAATTATTTCCGGAAATTTTTTCGAGCTCACGAATATTTTGAAAATTATCGCGAGCCGAAGGCGAGGGATAATTTTCTTAAAATATTCGTAAGCGAGAACAAAATTTCCTGGTATAATTTGATTTCGAGTGGTATTTGGAAAGAAAATTTCACAACAAAATTAGTTTTGAATAGAAAAATTACAATTTAATAATAATTGTTAAATAAAAATATGACATGGCGACGTAACATAATCACGTGACAACGCCAAACTGACGTTTAATAACTGCGCCGCCATTATTAGCGCTGTCAAACACAAATTTTAGTTTCTAAACTTCACCAGCCGAGTGTGGTTTTTGATAATGATAAGTCGACAATTGCGGTACAGTAGTAATTATGATTAGTATTGATTAGATGCCATTCTTTCCAAAGCGGAAGGAGTTGCTCAGCAGATGGATTCTACCAACAAAAAGTGCCTTACAATTTTAATTATAAAGATAAAGTGGTCGAACCCCCATGAATTCGCCGTGAGTTAATCCGAAAAATTATGTAAGTACCTATACCTATTTCCCATAGAATTACTAAATAAGGTAAATTAGGTTTCTTCAGATCATTTTTTCGATAGTGAATCCGTGATTTCATACGTGGTAATACGCGAAAACATCACTTTAATATTAAATTATAATAGAAACTTTAACAAAACGCATTGGTTGATTAATATTAATAACAGCAACAGTCAACAGTTGACGTTTATAAAGTTCCGGTTTGTCACTATTAAACGTCAAAAAATTTCCACTATAATACTCTCCAGCTTACCCCTGCAGGAGAAAATTTCCGATATAATACACAAATAACCATGGCAACGGTAAGCAATGCTCGTACTTTATTGGCTGAAAATTGATGGCGTGAAATTTTCAAGTAAATTTGCTCGCCAGCGATGTTGTCTAACCTGTCATTTTTTAATTAATTTTTCGTTACATAAGTCGTGACGCAAGTTGCAAAAACAGTACAGCTTCTCCATCCTCTCTTAATTCTCAATCACCCCTATCTAGCTATCTTATCCTGTGTATTTTACCTAGCATCATTCAGCCAACACAGTATATTTACAAATGTGTCTGTGGCTGTATGAGTTCGTTCTCGAAGCCACATGACCAGAGTGGTGCGACTATGTCTTACCTACAAAGTTAAGACCGATTTTCCCTCTTAAAAAAATACTCTTCCAGGTTTACACAGGCTACCAACTTGACATGCAGCTGTTTGACATGTCCATTGTAACGAATTCTTAGTGACAGGCTATACTGGTATATTTCAAGTAGGTTAGGTATAGATAGCTTGATCCGAACGTGGGAGCACTCTGAATAATTATTACGGGTTGGAGACGGCGATATTTATAGGTTCTTTCGATCCAGTGTTGATATGAATTTCTAAAGATGCCTGAAAAAGTAAATTACCTCTTTCTAGTGGTTTTCCTCTCACTTGAAAATCACCTTGACGTTTATTAAATTCCTCTGAACGTACAACGATGCTTTAGCCGATCGTACCTTTACAGCATATTAATAAAAAATAAACTTTTTCCCATAGGTACTCCCGAACTTTTTTTTAATTAATTACGTAATCAGGTACCTACATCTCATTCTAATGCATTAAACTGTATATCTCTATCTCTTTTTAAGTTTTGAGCGAATTACCAGGACTGTAAAGCTTTGAGAATACGGAGTACTAGCTCATCTAGTTATATTTCAGAAATTTTCTTTCAGAAAAGTTCCTTCAGAAAATATAATTACAAGAAAAGCAGGTTTTTATATAGTTCGAGCCCCCTTCTCAAAATCCGTCTTGTCAAGTAAGGGTCAAGCGCATTGCAATGATCGGCTACGGCCTTTTGCCCAGATTAACCCGAGCAATTTCAAAAAGTATCTACCATATGGAAGAAAACTGGGGAATTCCTCCAATTGAGGGAAAAACATTTTCTTCCAATTTGCACCAATAACCACCAGTACCCGGTGAGCCATTAATATGGTCAGCGAGAATATCTCAGAAACTAAGCGTCGTACCTACATCTTCAGGTAAAAAAATTCTCTAAGGAAAGTGACTCTAAAACTTTCTTGGAAAATGGTTTTGAGCTTCTAAAATGACCGCTAAAATGATGAGAAAATTCAAATTTTTTATTTAGTCATTGCTTTTACGCCCCCAGAGGCCATTTTAGAAGCTCAAAAGTATTTTCCAATGAATTTTTAGGGGCACTTTCCTTAGAAAATTTTTTTGCATAAGGATGTACGACTCTTAGTTTCTGAGATATTCCCGGTGACCATGTTAATGACTCACCGGGTACTGGAGGTTAACGCAATGAGCAAATTGGAAGAAAAGGTTTTTCCCTCAATTGGAGGAATTGTCCAGATGCCCCCAGTAATTTTCTTCCATATGGTAGATACTTTTTGAAATCGCTCGGGTAAATCGGGGCAAAAGGCCGTAGCCGCTCATCGCAACGCCCTTGACCTCTGCTACTTGACAAGACGGATTTTGAGAAGGAGACTCGAACTATATAAAAACCTGCTTTTCTTCCATTTTGGAGATACAAGGCATTTTTGTCACCATCTCCCTAACTAACATGTTGTACTTTCTGAATTACATTTAACGCTTTATGCATTCCAATTGACAAATATGAATTACAATTGCAACAAAAAAGTTTAATAGCCCCCACTACGAGGATTATTGTGCTATAGAAAAAATAATGTGGCATGGATGGGTAATGTTCATGATCTCCTATTTACTCACCAGATATTCTACAAATCAACTATACCAAGGATATTGCTCACCAAACCTCTTCACCTTATTTTGCAGATTATTTTTTGAAGTATGATACACAAGCTGATTTGTGTATCATTAAAGAATTTATCTTTATTATGACACTACCTTCTAAAGAATAATTATTATACAAAAGATAATACTGAAGTCGATTTATTATGTATTGAGGATTTCTTGATCGTAATGCGCACTAATAATAATGATCTATTTAGTATGCGTAATAAAGAGCCACTATAGACGACCCTAAATCAACCTCTGCTAGTGTTGTATACAGATAGTGTTCAAGTACATAATGCATTATTTGTATCTGTATATACCTATTATACTGTGACGAGATAACCATCATTATGGTAATTCTGATTAATGTTCCAGGATTCATTATGCTATTTACCTACTCTATGATGGGCAGGACACTCTGCGCCGTTGTTCCACCCTTCGACAATGATGAAGCGATGTCCTGCACGCAACAGGTAAGACATAGTAACGTACCCAATGCAATTTTTATTTAACATTGCAAAAACGAGGAAATAAAGGTTGTCTTGGTAAAAAGCTCCCGTAATTATAAGTAATATATGGAAGAGTCCTTAGTTGTTTTTTATAAAATCAAACAGTTTAAAATTAACTTTGGAAATTACAAGATAATTTAGGTAATTGTTGAGGACTAAATAGTTTACCTTGACAATTATTGATATAAAACGATTAGACTTGATTTGCTTTATCACGAACATCCCATTCAAATGATTACTGTTACAAGAACAGTGGCATTCATCCTCAAGACGAAAATAGGTCAGTAAGAAGGTAAATTCTCCCTCCAGGATAGTCAGCAGGGAGATGTTATCGTCTAAAAATTTATCACAAAACGTGCGCATTCAAGAAGATCGTACAAGTTTTATAATCTTTCAGACTGTGGTGAACTTCAATAATCCGAGAAGTGTTCAGAAAATATTAAGCATGGGGACGTGAAGCACTAAAGGTTAAATGGGGAAAGTATTGAGGGAAACTTAGTGACTTCGATAATCGGTTTCAGATTTACGATCGGTCAATTGTAGCGTTGCCGTTACAAAGAAAGTAAGTGTCAAAATTTGAAAAACACATATTTGTACATTAATAGCTTGTGAGTAACAACGCCGTGTTTCTATAAAGGGACAAGTGCCTTGCGTTTATTCTAATAATGTTAAGTAAAGAAATAAATATTGTATGGCTGTGGTAAAGCCCATCAAGTGTCAGAAGTTTTCAAGTAGCCTCAAGAGTCTCTAACGTAACCTAACTACTGCTGATGTAAGCGTCAAACATGGCGCTGGTGGAACTGCAGTGTAATTTTTTTGACAATTTTACCATATCTCTTAAAGATAGTTTTGGCACTTATTTTTTGCACTATGTTTACAGCACCGCTACAATATTCTGCTTTTTACCCTTTTATGTGTGTTAAATTTTGAAATCGATTTTAAATACCTTGATGAGATTATGACAGAGATATGCGGCAAAATCATGATTTTCCGGAAAACAGACATACAAGAAAGCAAGTTAGAATTGCACTGTCATCCAGTTCTGAGCTATGTTTAAAGTTTAAAAGTGTCTCGCTTTTTGGGAAGTTAGTTTAGACTTGTTTCCAAGCTTTGAACCGTAGACAGACAGACAAACAAAAAACCGAGTTAATAAAAACGTGGTAAAAAGCAGCAATAAGATCAAGAAAGCAGCAAGAGCACTGAAAGCTACACCAGCCATTCTAGCCGACCTTAAAATTGCATTTTTAAAAAGTTACAGACATCACTCTGATGTCCATCTCAGGGCATCCCCCGTCTGAAAAGGCGTGAATGATGAGTCGCCCTTGCCTAATCTAAGACAAATTTATCACTAACCACGTATACGCACAGGGGACCATGTACACTAGCATGGAATGATAATATGTCCAATTTGCAGGCAAATTTACTCAGAAATAACGAACAAACAGAAACCAAGAGCAGGATAAGTCTGTTTCAACCTAAGGATTAACCCGAGTTCTGCACCTATGCCTCTGCAAACATCTCCTTGAGCACAGCAGGCATATTTAATAGTAATAAATTGGAAATTTCACTGGTTTATTATCATACACCATACGAGGTAATTATTATAATGCATTGGAAACAAATAATTTAATAAACGAGATATCTGGTATTATCAACTGACTGAAAGCGGTTCCACCACATTTCAAGTCCCAGTTCGTGATATCTTAAGTCACAATTTCCCACGATAAAGAATTGGAGTGAAATTTACTTTAATTTTTCGTCGTATAACTACATGGAAAGGGAAATTCTCTAAAAAATGCATGGTACTTTTCTTTACAAGCCCTTTGTACACGATTTGTTAGTACATTAATAAGTGCAAAATTTAGAATTTTCCATTGAAATTCCTATGATGCTTCGGCCAATATGGTGATATGATATCTATACATATACCGCAGGCATTTATGTCTCTAATTTTAAGCTTGTGGATAAATACCTAACTGATTCGATATATCGATTTAGAGATTAAACATAGAATTATGATTTTCAATTAACTTTTAATTGAACGCATACAGAGGATTAATCAAAATTCATGAATAATTTATTTCAACAAAATGGATAATCAGAAGGTTTTAAAATACAAAATACAATCTTTGAATTATACCTTCAGTTTATTTAAATTCAAATCTGGTTAAACTATACAGGAGGGTGATTCTTATAACATAAAATATTCAAATATCTCGAAAAGTGGAAGCGGAAAGGAAGCAGAAAAATGTTCTCTATAAAAGTGGTGTTGTCCGGTAAGGAGACATCGCTTAAACACAACGCTGAAACACAAAAACACGCCCTACACCCTTCATCTTTCTATTGCGAATTCGTATTCAGCTACAAAAAATGCGTAAAATTTTTCTGAAACATGTTTTTATATCATTTTTTTTTCTGAATACGAATTCGCAATAAAAAGTAGGAATTGCGGGGCTACTATTAAATTTTTTTAAAGTTACCCCCACTCCCTCGCAAGGGATGAGAGGTGCAGGGTGGTTTTTGTGTTCAGACGATGTCCCCCACCGAAAAAAAACATTTTTCCGCAGAGTGCTTATACTTTTAGAGATATTGGTAGAAATTAAAAAAAATCAAAAGTTCTCGATTACAGTGCCATCTATGATAAATTGTAAAAATTTTCCAGATAGGTTTTACGCATTTTTTGTCCCTGAATAGGAATTCGCATAAAAAATTTGGTGTTATTAAATACTGCAAATTTTCACCCCTTCCCTCGCAAAATACCCCAATTTCCTCGCAGGAGGTGCGGGATGTAGGGCGGTTTTGTGTTCAAACAATGTCCCCCACCGGACATAATCACTTTTGTGGGAAACATTTTTCCGCAGAGTGCTTACTTTTCGAGATATTTGAATATTTCAGGCTATAAGAATCAGCCTGTATATCATATAATAATATGATTTTTCTCTCGGCCTAAATGGCTTTGTCATCTAGGAAGCGACATTCTGAGCATAATAATTTTCTGCTTGAAGCATTAAAACGACTTGTGTGTTTTCTATCAATTCCCACGCTTTCAGGTATAAGTACATAATCCCCCAATTCAATTTTCTTTAACCTTGATGTGTTACTTGATTCTTCATCGCAGACTAAAAATGCTCCAAAACTTCACTGACATACCTATTTTTAAGTGTAGCTGTTATGCGCCATGCAGGAAGGATAAAAATAATAATTGTAAGAATATTGCCGGTGACTTTATTTGATGTTATTGTGAATTTAAGCATAATGTAAATAAATGGCCATGAAAATGTACGTTGTCAACCCTTGCGTAGTGCAATTTATTCATTTATTTATACAAATTACCGTCAAGGGGGTTTTCTCGAGTATTCGAGACGCCGAGACAGCCGGGGATATTTTACCAGGGAAGACGGTTAGGAAAGCTAGTGCCTGTTTATCTAATACTTACATAAATGCGACCTGTGTGAGTTCATTTTCCTTTTCTGAAATAGTATTTGTTATTTGCTTGCAGAGACACCGCATGATGCGTGGTCGTAAACGCGTGGCCTGTATCCTGCTGCTTCTTGCGTTTTTCTTCATGGCGTGCTGGCTTCCATACCATATCATCGAGCTTCTAAACGATATTAGAAGTGGAAGTGAAGAAGATAACAAAGGAAGCTCTACTTCCAACTACGAGCTCACCTCGTACATGCTTCTTCTAGGGCATGTCAACTCCGCTCTCAACCCAGTGATATACTGCGTGTTGTCGCGAAAATTTAGACATTCCATCCATAATCTGGTCTGCTTCGAGATACATTTTACCAGGAAACCGCGTCAACCTCTTCAGGTAGGTGGTGTTATTGTTTTGACATTTGGAGTGTTAAATTAATTGGAATTTATTATTCATCAAGCCCATTTGTTTTTCTTTTTTTTCAAATAATTATTTAGAATGAGCTCTTCGTGATAAAAGGGACTTTATAACCCGTAGTTATAACTAGGTATATGCCTATTTTCAAATTTTCTAATCATCAAAATAGAAGGTTGTAAGTGATCATAACTCCATGGTTCTCTTCAATCATAGTTCCGGTAAAACTGTTTTACGGCAGATCGCTCCTGCCTAAAAAAAACAATGTAATATTTACAATTTCAAAAACTATTTATCTACATAATGGCACAAAAGTTCAAAAGTCAAAATACATCAAACCTAAATCAATCTAAATTAGATCGGAAAAAGGACACAAAGGTATTTTGGTTTTCTTTTATTTATTTATATTGGATGATGAAACTTAATTGGTCAAAATTGAAATTCACAGAAAATTTAGATACATACCTTCTTGTCAGACTGTAGATGAAGAAAGGTAACTACCACTGCTACAACGCTGAAGGTAAACTCCATGGTAAACTTGATTGGTGTGAAATCAATCCATCGCTGGTGCTGATATCGCCTACTATACCGCTTGACTTGCTAACCTTAAGTAATTTTCTTTACAAATCTTCGTCTTTGAAACTCGAATGGGGCAGATTATGTCTCCGTAGCTGGTCCTGGAGAATTTAAATTCCAGGTAGAAGGAATTAAAAATTCAAAAAGGGACCAAAGAACAACTTATAAACGAGAAAATCCCTGAGACTTGAAATTGAAACCCTGTCTGAATTACAGGGAAAAAAAGGGCTTTATTAAATAATTCGGGCTATATAGACTTAGCGATCTACTCACTTGTGGAAGATATTCCCTGTTTAATTTTATATGAGGAAGAACGTCTTCCGCCAGTGCTTCATTTCGACACTACATTATGTAACACAGAATAACTCACAAAAGAATGAAACTAAAACAAGGCCACGGGTTGATTCTTGTCTGAAACTTTTTTAGCCACACAAGCGATGTTTCTGATTTTTTAACGATTGCGCAGTTGAAAGTTGACAAAGCTAACTAACAATTTCCTTCAAGTCTAAAACAATTTCATGATTCTAAAAATCAAATTGTTCAACATTTTTAAAAAGCATGGCTGTGTAGACATACAATATGTACGGTGCAGACAATAAAAACCACTTCAAAATGATGTGTCACTCGAGCCCTCTCGCTGTTTAAATTTTTTAAGGGATGGCTCTGCCGACGCTGGAGTGATGCAAAATAACTTTCAAAGTGCAATACAATTTGATCCCCCTTTAGGTTGAAATTGACCTTTATCAGCAAATTTTTTTACAAACTAGGACGGAATCGGAACGATACTGAGCACTGAGCACATAGGTACTGTTCATTGAGATTGTTCCCCAATGGGAATTCATTCAGCGAAATTCTAATGCCCGTATTCACAACCGATAATTTCCTAAATAATTACGTAATCAATTAAATGAGTGAGATGGAGATATGCAGTTTTTTGGCAATAGAGTGAGATGGGTATAATTGATTACGTAATTATTTTGGAAAATATCGTTTGTGAATACGGGCATAAGAGTAGATACAGGTCAACAGGATAATAACGTAATATTATAAAGTAATTAATTATGTTAATTGGCTTGGCGTGTATTTGACATATTTGGGTAGGTAGTTAGGTAGGTACACATTGGAACATCAAAGTAAGTTTAACTAACAATTATTATCTAAATAAACATGACTTTGTAAATATATTCACGATTTCAGATCATTAATCACTTTCATTGAAAGGAGAATAAAGCGAATTAGATTCATGGCAGCTTATACCTGCTGGTAGAGACATGTTTACCACAAAGATACCGTAATCATTAATTGAGATTAATTTTTGTCGTAAATTACTGCATGCACTCTTTTAAATTTTTGTTTGAAGACTAAAGAACCATGGGATGTAGAGAAATTTAACTCTTATTCCGATATGACTTTATTACGCTGTATCCTCAAGTAGGTGCTCTACTGGTTTCGGTCTATGTGAACATTTTCAGAGGTAAAAGGTTCAGAGGTTTGACTTGAAAAAAGGTGGGAAATAGTTTAGAAGTTCTATAGTAGGGGGGTTAGCAGTGGTGACTTTTTGAAGGAACGGTGATTAAAAAGAGACGAAAATAAAATTGACATTTGAAGAGTTAGAACAGTTGTTAAGCTATGCTGAAGTCCATCAGAAAGCAATAATTAGCTTGATCGGGCTCATAATGACAAAACGAACAATATGGAGGTCAAACCCAAAAGGGTCTCAACATTTGGCTATATTTGATTAGACATGCCAAAAAGCCCTTAACTCGAGGATCATGGTAATTGAGAAATTGAATAGTGACTTTGAATAAACATGATATTAGCAGAGGTTCTTGATTGGTAATCAGCTTGAGTTTTGGAATACAAAAAAAACACAATTTGACAGCTTCTTATTATTGTACATCCCGGATTCTGTTACAATAACGTCTAAAAATAATTCCCAAGAGAGATTCTTCAAAATCACACAAGGGAACTTAAGATCCCAAAGGAGAGCTTGACCGGCACAACGTGAAGCTGCATCCTGAGCGAACACCTCCCACAAACCAGTAACTTTAGCCAAAGTGTAGAAAAAAACTTTCGGCTTTTTAGTTGTATTAGTTGGGTGTGCAACATGGAAGTGGGTAGTTCGGAGGAAAATAAATATTTATTGTAGTTTTGTTGAGTGTGAGAGACACAAACTTCTCTATTCTGATGGTTGTTTCTCTGGTGATGGCACGTGCTGGTGCTGGTCAAATGTGCGCTACTAGATTAAATAACGGGTACTGCCACAAGCAGATTTTCCTGGTCCGGTCAGTGCAGGTCCGTGCAGGTGTAGTGTGCACCGTCTTTTAGAGTTATATTAATTTAAAAAAGTCATCTTAATGGCTGAAATGAAAGGTAATACGGGTTTCCCATATCATGACTGCTATTTTCTGAAAAATATATTCGAAACTATACTATACTGGCGATAAGAGGTAAATAAAAAATACACTGAAACAGTTCGCCATGCGGAATGAAAAAAAAGTTGGAAATCAAAATTACTCACATGCTCAAAATACAATAAGGCTAAAATAACTTTTAATAATATAACTTACGAGTGCCTACATAATATTTACGAAGAACAAAAATTATGTAAAACAACAGATAAATTAATAAGTCTTTCAGGTCCCACGCAAGTCTAGTCAATAAATCTGAAAACGAAATATACGAAATTAATTACAACAAAAATATTTCCGAGAATTATAGGAAGAATTTCCAACGAAGAAAGTCCAAGGAAGCTTGTTAGAAAATATAAGACTTAACCATTAACAGCCAAAAAACATACGTTGTTGTTTTCCTTATCGTATGAAATCTCAGCGACTATATACTGTTAGTATTCACATAATGGGGCTGCTGAAATGTAATTTTCAGTTTTAAATTTGTATCATAACTTGTAACAGTAGCAGCTCTTGAAACTTGACGACTGAAATTTCCTACCAGAATGTCCCTGTGTTGTACCAAAATGAAACAAGTTATTCGTAGATGCTCCCCAGACATTACTTATATCTGATATTTTCTAGAACGTAGTTGTTATTTTGCATCATTAGACTGATAAGTGATTAGGATAAGTAGGAAATCTTCATGATGGAATGAAATTAGGACAGCATATTTTCCAGATTTAATTTGAAATAAGTATACCTGCTTTATCGTCTTCATCATTCAAAGACATTAAGTAATTTGAACTGATAATATAATATCATTCATAACAAAGTAAGTAATAGCGGAAAATATCGGATCAATAAAGAAAGTCATTCGAAAATTACGAATCATGCATCTAATTATAATATTTCGAAATCGGCTTTTATTAATTTGAACATCAACTAAAAGGGTGAGCAGCTTTTGGACTGTGACCTAGGTACCTACCTATATAATTTCACCCAATTGTTCAACAAAGCTTACTTGTATAAAATTAAAATTTACTTGTTTACCTAATTAATTTTCAGTTCCAGAAATCGGAAACAGTATACAGGATGCTTCCCAGTCAATTGTACCTTAGACAAAAGATGAATGACATGATTGTTGTCAGACAACATGCCATCCATTTATGTTGTGCTGTGAGCAGAGGCGGAAATTGTAGACACGTGTTTCGTCCTGTTTGGGACTCTTCAGTACAATGTATCTACCAACACACAGCACAGTTTAGATCACGGATCCCGTGAGCAGAATGCCTTTTTATTTTATTTTTATTTTTATTTCATTGCATTCTGCTCACGGGATCCGTGATCTAAACTGTGCTGTGTGTTGGTAGATACATTGTACTGAAGAGTCCCAAACAGGACGAAACACGTGTCTACAATTTCCGCCTCTGCTCACAGCACAACATAAATGGATGGCATGTTGTCTGACAACAATCATGTCATTCATCTTTTGTCTAGCAACGCCTAGTAGGGGCTTAACCTACTTCATGCACACCGGGGGGCACTGCACTCATTTTTGGCATGCATTATGGCTGTCTGGGGTGTATCCTATGGCGCAAGCCTAACCCACCGTGCCTTTTTATTTTATTTTTATTTTTATTTCATTGCATTCTGCTCACGGGATCCGTGATCTAAACTGTGCTGTGTGTTGGTAGATACATTGTACTGAAGAGTCCCAAACAGGACGAAACACGTGTCTACAATTTCCGCCTCTGCTCACAGCACAACATAAATGGATGGCATGTTGTCTGACAACAATCATGTCATTCATCTTTTGTCTAGCAACGCCTAGTAGGGGCTTAACCTACTTCATGCACACCGGGGGGCACTGCACTCATTTTTGGCATGCATTATGGCTGTCTGGGGTGTATCCTATGGCGCAAGCCTAACCCACCGTGCCTTTTTATTTTATTTTTATTTTTATTTCATTGCATTCTGCTCACGGGATCCGTGATCTAAACTGTGCTGTGTGTTGGTAGATACATTGTACTGAAGAGTCCCAAACAGGACGAAACACGTGTCTACAATTTCCGCCTCTGCTCACAGCACAACATAAATGGATGGCATGTTGTCTGACAACAATCATGTCATTCATCTTTTGTCTAGCAACGCCTAGTAGGGGCTTAACCTACTTCATGCACACCGGGGGGCACTGCACTCATTTTTGGCATGCATTATGGCTGTCTGGGGTGTATCCTATGGCGCAAGCCTAACCCACCGTGCCTTTTTATTTTATTTTTATTTTTATTTCATTGCATTCTGCTCACGGGATCCGTGATCTAAACTGTGCTGTGTGTTGGTAGATACATTGTACTGAAGAGTCCCAAACAGGACGAAACACGTGTCTACAATTTCCGCCTCTGCTCACAGCACAACATAAATGGATGGCATGTTGTCTGACAACAATCATGTCATTCATCTTTTGTCTAGCAACGCCTAGTAGGGGCTTAACCTACTTCATGCACACCGGGGGGCACTGCACTCATTTTTGGCATGCATTATGGCTGTCTGGGGTGTATCCTATGGCGCAAGCCTAACCCACCGTGCCTTTTTATTTTATTTTTATTTTTATTTAATTGTACCTTAGTCGTTCACGGAAAAGAGATATATGCCCGTATTCACAAACGATAATTTCCTAAATAATTACGTAATCAATTATCCCCATCTCATTCTATTGCAAAAAAACTGCATATCTCTATCTCACTCATTTAATTAATTACGTAATTATTTAGGAAATTATCGTTTGTGAATACGGGCATTAGTATTTTTCTGAATATATTGTCACTTGAATAAAGGCTCTGCTCCATCTAGAAATGCGGGTACCACCTTTGTTTTTTTAAAGCAAAGGGTGGGAAGGGGTTAAATTTTAATTTTGATTAGGTAACAAACCTTATTTTTTATAGCGGATTCGTATTTTACGACCGAAAATACGTAGGATTTGTCTGTACATTTTTTTGAGATTCATGACAAATGGCGCTGTAATCGAGGAAAACCAAATCCGGTAAAAAAGCCGTTGAAAAATTGACGCGAGAAATGTGACCGCGATATTTTTGAGATTGCTAGTGAATGACGCCAAAAATGACCTCCCCTTCTTCTGTTCCAGACACTATTCATCTGTTCAGCCGCTCTTCATACCTATACCTATTCCTTTGTAAAAAAAGAACGTGACCGAACAGTTTCTGGAAAACGCTGAGCATACAAGCCCTCAGCATCGACAACATTCCTCTTACATTCACCGTAAATTTGAATCATTTCAATTTTCTCTTCTTACCCTTGCAGTATGCACTTTGCACTCGTAATAATTCTATTTATTAATAAAGGGTATAGATATGCAAGCACTAAAGGTATATTCAAGTAAAACGTAAAATAATAAACTAATAAATGAACATCTGAACGCCTGTCAACGCCTTCTATTAAGAACTTTACAACAATACAAAGTCAAATCAATGGATTTTGTCCGGGAAAAATCAAGATTTTCTATATAAAAAAAGAAATTTCCCATTGAAGATTTTGACACAATTCTCTTTCCTTCGGATAGGAGAAGAGGCAGGTCAAAACTATCGTGGACACCTGCTTTTATTATTCTGGTGTGGTGTGTATTTCTCGCGACATACCAATGTTTCAACGGCTTTTTACCAAATTTGGTTTCCGTCGATTACAACGCCATCTGTCATGAATCTAAAAAAATCTTACAGACAAATCCTACGTATTTTCGGTCCTAAAATCCGAATCTGATATTAAAGATAAGGGTTCTTATCCAAAATTAAAAATTTACCCCGCCCCCCCCCCTACATGGGCGGAAAGGAGGGAACAATTTCCTACGTATTTTTAGGCGTAAAATCCGAATCTGCTATAAAAAATAATGGTTCCTATTCAAGCCCTCCCACCCCTAGGCAGTGGGGGGAGGGGGACAAATTTAGTATCATTTGGATGTGCCCCTTCCAGACGATTAACTTTTATAGGTGATTTGTTTTGATCCAATGCGTAGTTTTGGATATATTCCCATATCTCCAAATAAACTGAGCACCCTGTAGGTTACGTTGTAGGGATTACAACATTGGCCATGACAAATATGGTTGTGAGAATCTACAGAGAGATTTTTTCCTGAATTTCTCCCATTTCCCCCCCCCCCATTTCTTCTCCTGAACTTTTTTGCGATACACCACCTGGTAGATTCTAAATTACAATATGAATTTTTTCTACTCCCAACTTTTAATATGCATATTAAATATGAATCACCAGTGCTTTAATGGGTCTCATTAAGATACAAATTTTTATTAAAGCACTGGTCAAGCTATCCAATGGCAGAGGAGCATTTGCAATCGAATCGGTTCCTTTTCGCTCACGATCGGGTCGGCAAGCCAACCGAAGTCACAGAGTTGTCATACTCACGACAAAAATTGCCTTGTGATATAAGTTCTGTATTTCTGAAAAAAAATTCGAACGTTTATTTAATTTAGAACATAAGTAACATTCAAAGAAAATTTATCAAGATTTTATGTTACCTTAATTAATTTGATAAGTAGGTATATCGTGTAAAAGATGGGAAGATAAAGTATTATATCATTCGTAGCGCTCCGTGATTCAAAGCGGCAACGCTGCGACCCGCGTTGCGCAGGTAAAGAATATCGTAATTAATGGCTGTCAGTTATTAAAATTATTAATTAATCTCAAAATCGAAGCGTAAAATTCGGAATTCGAACTTCGCATAATAAAAATTACGCAGTAGTGAGTAGTGCCCTTTAAACTTGATACTAAAACATGTCTCAGCAGAATAACCTTAGCGACAAAGAGAAAATTTGGTACCTAATATGCATAAGCAAATAGCAACCTATCTTAACCTCAATGATCTGCAATTGCACACGGGTCATTGTTAAAATATATAATTTTTTTATCTTTTCTATGAAATAAAAAAGGGTCGTAGAAAAAATAGTGTATGGAACTCGCAGATAATGGCTATTAATACGCTCTTATGATGGTTAACCATCATACTCGCGTATTAATAGCCTTCATTATAAGCTCGTTGCATAATATACTATTATGACTTACTTAAAAACTTTTTGGTCTCTTATAGGTTTTTTGCATCTCCAACCGTTATCAAGGAAAAAAAAGAAACCATTTCCTCTAATTCGTTGAATTAAATTCAAATTTTCAAAATGGTAAAACCGGCTCTGGCTTTTTTTGCATAATTACTCATTTCCATTAATTTTGGCAGTTTAGTCGGCACTGTCTGTTGAAAAATTAGAGCTGGGATGGCCCTGGATGACTAATTGTTTGAATAAAATTTGACTAACCTCAATGAGCTATGAAGAAAAAAATAAGAATAAATTTTCAAATTTCAACTAAAGGCAAATAATTATACCTCCTTTTGTGTGTACCTGATATTTAGGAACACCTGTATACAGTGTGCGTCCACGATTGAAGTTATGAAGAGAGAAAACTTCCTTAATATCCATTTTATGAAGAAAAGTCGTTATTTGTAATAAAACTCTGCTTCTCGAGAAACCTCAGAAACCACACTTAGCTTTTTTCTTGGACGTAGAGGACGGCATATTAAATAGTAGAACTTATTGAATGTCCACTCTAGGGAAAAAATTTCTTATAAGACATTCTGCTTCTCAAAAAAATTCAGGAAACATACTAAAATATGAGGTATACAGGGTGTTATAATAAGTAGTAAGAATTTTTCAAACATGATTATTAAAAAAACTAAATTATTATTAAGAGGGCGAAAGTTAAAAATAAAACAAAATACTTAATTTTACGTACATCCTTTTATCTGCTGCTTTTTTTAAGAATTCACCGTATAGTGCTGACTATTTAGTATGCCAGCAAGGTGAATGTCTTGCGCTTGCGCATACTACAGTAATACAATAATTAGTAATACAATAATAGCTACATACGTAAGCATTTAGTAACAAATGGATTAGTAGGCTTGGTCCTGCGTTCATTACCCTACAAGATCACCTGATCTCACGCCACTAGATTTTTTTAATGGAATATTTTGGAAAAAAAAGAGCAAATCAACCTGCTGAGCTATTCGTTAAGCTTACGGCGAATTCTTAAAAAAAAAAGTTTGGAGATGGCTGACAGCTACGTAAAATAAGTTTGTGTATTGTTTTTATGTTTCATTTTTAACTTTCGTTTTCTTTTTTACTTTTCAATTAATGATGTTTGGAAAATTCTGCTTCATGTCATAGCACCCTGTATATCTGTTATTCAAATGTGGCTTCTTAGGTTTCTTGAGAAGCAGCACATTTTACAAGAAATAAATTTTTCCCTAAAATTATTATTTAAGAAGCTTTACTTTTTAACACGACCCTGTAAGTCCAGGTGAAAATATAAGTGTGGTTTCTATGAAGTTTTTCGAGAAGTAGAATTTTTTAGGAAGAATTACTTTTTTAGTAAAATGGATGTTAAGAAAGTTTTTCCTCTTCATAACCCTATCCGTGGACACACAAAATATACAAATATCAAATATACAAAATTTCTTTGTGAATATGGAACGTTAATCCAGTAACCAACATATATGTATATACGAGTATAGACTTTTTTAATATCTGGGAAATTTCATCCCTTAACAATTCGTGAATGCCTGCAATAACGGCAACGTCACTCTAAAATTTTCTACCTCGCAGACACTTTTCTTACATAAGCTTTGAAAATGTATAAGAATTGTGTAGGTACTACAAGCTAGGTCGGGTGAGTATGATAGATGTATCAACAGTTCGAAACCACCACCGTGAATTGCTTTCAAAGAAAAAATGTTGTTATGCAATGGAGCATTGCGTCCATATGAGAGGTAATCCTAGGCAACAGTTTTCCTGAAATATAATAAGTAAGGATAAACAATTATTTTTTAATGAATTGCCTGGTAAATACCTAATTTTTTTATCCCTCTCGCCAGTTGGAACTTGAGAATTAGTAGAGATACAGGGTCGGTTAAATTAGAGAAAAATTGCACGAATTAATACTCATTAATCAGAATCTGAATGAAAATATAGGACAACTACTTCAAATGCTGCTAAAATATATTGGATACGCTGAAATGTGAAGAATGTCTCCTAATGTATCGAGCGACTGCGAAACATTCCTAAAGCAATAAAATTAGACTTCGCCGTACCGTATGTAATGTGGCATCGTCTTGTTGAAACCCAATTTTATTTTCTAACAATCTGAAGCCTTTTTCTTTGCTCCTTCAGTGGTACTCCCTAATCTCACTTTTGCCAAATGACTTGTCTCAAAATAAAAAATGAAAATTTTCATATACCTACCTTTGACAAGTCTCAAGGATGATTGTCAAATTAAAAAAAAAATTAAGCTTGTTCTAAAATTAATTCGTTCATCAGAGCAATTATAATTATTACATTTATAATTTCAAATATTATTTACATAATAATATAAAAATTCAAAATTGTAATGTAAAATACATCGAATCTAAGTCACAGTAAAATAGATCCGAGAAAGGACACAAGGATATTTTGAAGTTTTCTTTATTTATTTTTCTCTGATGATGAAGCTTATCAAATTTGAAATTCAAGAAAAAATATTTGTTTAGATAAATACCTTCTGTTCAAACTGCATATGAGGAAGTAACAGGAAGTAACGTCACCGCTGTTGGTACTATGCTATCAGCAAGCTGTTTGACGATGGTGGACTCAATTAGTCTAGAAATGAATTTATCCTTAGTGTCAATATTCGCTCGACACGCTGCCTGATGATCCACTTATAAATCTTCATCTTTTAACACTTGTAATGAGACAGGTTATGCTTCCATCGCCGGCCTTGGGGAACTTTAATTCCAGAGAAAACGACTAAAGAAATCAAAAAAAAAAACATAAAGCCTTTAACTTGAGACATGAAATTGGAATTCTGGAGCTGAAGCCTAAAACTGAGACTTGACTCTGACACTGGGGCTAATGCCCTGGGGTTACTACCCTGTCTTTTGATGATTAAAAAGAAATACTTTATTAAATAATTTGGCGGATAAAAATAGCGAACTACTTACTTGTGTAAATTATTCCTCAATTTGTTTTATATGAAAATATTTTCAATAGGGTTTCCTCTCGACACTACATTATTCAATATAAATGATAAAAATGAAAACCTGAGACTAACACAAAACTACATGTTGGTTCACGTCGGAGTGCTCAAATCGAAGTGCCAAATCTTTCCCGCTACGAACTGAAAATCTCCAGTGTTTTACCTGCTATCTTCTCTCCTACCTCGACTCTCGGCCAATCAGCACGCATTTGTTGTTAAATCACAATGTGTGTACCTGCGACGTCATTTATCCGCTATTGTCGCTTTTATTCTAGATTCACTCTTACTTGTCACTTTCACGCCAATTCGCCCACGTCCTTAATTTATTCTTCTAGGGGAAAATGCACCTTCTGCCAACTGTTTGTACCTCTGACGGCAGGTTATTACCAAAGATATGTATAATAATTGTAAATGACAACGTAGTTTATACAATGACTAGCATGAGATTCTAGAAATTTTCCTTTATTTGTTTTTCTATGATGCTTTTGTGATTGTGATCAAAGTGTTATATGTATAATGTCAATCGCATGCGTATGACCTTTTGATTACGCAGGCGAATTTATGTGTACTACTGCGGTTTGTTCTTTCTTTGTGTATTATTATCATCGCTTACAACGCTATTGTACTAGTCAATGATTGTTGAATTTAATGGTACAATAAAGAGATTTATTATTATATTATTATTATTATTGACGACCATAGAACGCTTTAATCGCTACCTTATGATGGGTAAGATTCATTTATTCACTTATCGCATTTATCGATGCGATAAATCAAATACTGGACGAAACTAAATGAACTACATATCAAAATACCTACTCAGAAAATTTTTTGTATCTGTAGGTACCTTTCACGTCGCCTGCATTACAATTTAAAAAGAGAAAATGAGTAAAGTTTCAAACTACGCACAATTTAATATTTTTTAATTATATCGTTACTCAAATTAGTAAAGATAATTTTGTTTTTTTGGCAAGTTTCCGCCTTAAAAAGTATGATCGCCTGACATCATCGAAAAGTTGACTGGTTTTTATTATTATCTACCGCTACCCCGACACCTGAAGGGTACAAGGGATAAAGATTATATTATATATTAGATTATCTAATACTTCTAATACAAAAAACTGTCTTCAAAAACCATCACGAACATGTTGATTTGCATCAATTTTTCAGGCCATTAATTTACAGATTCATTCTCAGACATTAATTATTTTTACCAAAGGCTGCCTAAATTTAATTTTATTCACTCCCACGATGTATGTTGTATGTTGATCCATCCTCAGAAGTTTATATAAGTAAATCATCTCTAGGCTTTAGATGCTTTCGAAGGTTTGTTTCTTTCCCCTTTGAGGATCACAGCTAACGAGCAGTAAAAAATTGTTTATATACTAATTTAGACTTGTTTCTCTTTGTTCTTTTTATTTTGTATAATATCTGGAGGCTAGTATATTTTCCAACCCAACGTAATCGTCGTTCCGATCTGACGTTTGAAGGAAATAATAAGCTTAGAATTGTAAAGGTTTACGGCTCCTATCTCTAAACATAAATATAGCTTTAAAGAAAAAAATTATCCACAGCCTATTGATTTTTTTAATGATGGTTGATGAAACTGGCTTGATTTCTAAAAGAATTATTCTAAAATATCATCCTTTCCCGGGAAGAGACTTTTACGAGTAGATGCCGCAATCAGAATAATGATTGAGTTTGACTGTAGCACAAAATTTAGCTGTTGCGGACATATGTTCCTATTAAGTTTTCTTCACGTCCTGAAGTATTAGCATGTTATTAAAAAACACCCTGTATAAAAATAATTATCTACCTAAGCCTAGAAGTAAACTAAAAAAAATTGACATTAGGTACAGTAACTAACCTGCTTTAACTGCCGTTTTAGAGGTCGTATTACTTCCTGGCCTACCACCCTTTCTGCCATTCCCTTGTAACATTAATCCCTCAAGAAATTCTCCCCTATAAATAACGCATTCAAAGTGTCTCCCTACTTATGCATGACAGTCACAGATATTCTATTTCCGTTAGATCGATGTTATGAAAGAGCAGATACTGTACTGGATCTGACATAACAGAAGAATTTGAATGACTCGCTCGAAGTGGATGACGGGAAATGATCTCGAACTTGCCACTTTCACATATCATATGAGAGAGGCAATATGGCCAGAAAGTCACTTTGGTATGTAAATTGTCAAATTTGCAAAATTACTGCTGACGTTGAAAAAATTCCAAGAAATGAAACTAATAACGAATATATAACAAAACTTTCACGCTGTGACAAGTCTGTTGGCGATGATCGATTTGTTTCAACATAATGCAAGATGAAACTTTTAATAAATGGAAATGGAGTTAAGTAAATTCGTGATGATCCTTACGAAGGACCGAGACCTGAAGTTTATGACCGGAAAATTGATTACGAGTGGGAGTTGCAAAAACGTGGAGAAGGCGAAGTATCTACCATGTAAAATAAAAGCATCTAATGCTGGATATGATACTGACTTATACGTATTATATCCACAGGGTGAAATATAACAAATAAGAGGGAAAAAAACTGAGCAACAAAATCAAAATTTTGAAGAAAAGGTTATTAACAGATGTCCTCTCGATCAAGACGTATCTAGCGCAAAATAAAACCAAGTAAAGAGAAATGAATTAAATGAATTTCAGTGACATCAATTTCAGGATATTTTTTCAGTGGGACGATTTCAAGAGAACAAGAGAAATTCACATCTCAGGAAAGAAGAGGATGGGGTAGACAGTGTAGACAGTAATAGTACAGTATACTCAACGTAATCTCGAAAGGCTATGTCAATGCTTGAAACCAAGTGAATGGGATAATTGGAGGCAATAGAGATCTGGAACTGGGAGGTAATGCGGGACTTACTCCCGCAGTCACCATAATATACAGTGTGTCTACGTAAGTTGAAGTTATATGGAAAACAATCATCAAGTGAGTAATGACCATAATCGCGAATGTAATACTATGTTTTTTCCACTCTTTGTATAAAAAAAAAAATTTAATCAAATATTTTTTTATTTATTTTACTGCTTTGAACAACTTCCAATACCGAGTACCAACTGCGCAAGCGTGGATTCTGAGGAAATTCCGTTATCGTTCAAATCGCAGCTTTGCTCTGTTTATCAAATTTACAACTTTTGATTGGACCACGAGCGGGTATTATGAACTATAATTCAATACCTACGAATAATAACCTTGATTCAAAGAGTTCTAATAATTTGAATATTATTCAATAAGAGTAGAAAAAATATATTTCCCCTAATTTACTTTTCGATGTATTTACAACTCCAAACTTAATAATTGAAAGCTGCTTCGTCTAATTCACTTTGTTACCTACACAAATTTATTCATTGGTGCGCTTGGCATAATTATAAACTTGCTAAATACGGAGCAATTATATCATCTGGCGAGAAATTCTTTGACTTTTCAGATGCCAAAGCTTATGAATACTTAACAAAATATAACACTTACATTGAGAACTTAATTTTCTTGATCCAATCACAACAAGACTGAATTCACGATTTTTACACACCAGACCATAGAAAATATTCAGACTGAAATGTAGACTTTTTTAACGTGGAACAGGAAATACGATTATCCCGATAAAGTTTAAAAAAAAAATACGAAATAGTGAAATTATTGTTTTACTTCGTCCTGAAACAATATTTTGAAAGGATTTTCATGTTTTCTTCCTCATGATTGCGCGAAAACTTGGTGCATTTCAACTTTCACATTAACGACAACATGCAAAGGTGTGTAAATATTTGCCTTTCTCCTTTTTCTCTTTTCTTTTAGTTAAATTTTACTCGGCACCCTACAAAAAATTCTATCTTAATAAAATAGAAATATTAATTACGCTTAAAAATAGGCTACCCAAATAAATCGTGATTTATTAAAAATGAATATTTTAGTGAATAAAATCTTTAAAAATGTATTCTAGTTGTCTAGTGAAAGTATGTACATAATACTTACAAAACTAAAAAGTCTCATAACAAGAGAAGTTTTAACTACTCTAATTATTACCTCTAGCTTTTCCATCAACAAAGCGGTACTTTATGGACTAATTTTATGGTAATTGTATAATAAAACATTCCTCATTAAAGTTATAAATTAATTAGACACATAAAAAAATTCATCAACTCCTCTAACCACTTCGAGCACAGTGGTTTTTGCGGTTTTTTTTTATTAACACCTTGTACCTATAATAAGTGTCATTCTTGTCTTGGAAAAAAATCCAATTATGTCAACTAGAAGAATAAGCATTATTCTTAAGGGTAATATTGCTTACTAAAGCTTGCTTGGGGATATAATGGGAATGAGGCGCGCACAGTGGGACGAATATTTCTGATTTCAATGCAGCAAATGAACAGATTATTTTCAAACGAGCTTCATTTGCATTGTTCATTTGAAAATGACCTACATATTTTCTGCATTTAAAGCAGAAATATTCACCCCACACTGCGCGCTTCATTCCCATTTTTATGTAGGTATCACAAGCAGCTACCAAAAATACTTACACTTACGATAAATAAATGTAGAACAATTTAATAGATAAGAGGCATTTTAAAAAGTTACCAGCCCTAAAAGGCCCTTATTTGGAAAAAGGAAGATAAAATTTTTGCGTTTTTTTTATTTTATTTTGATTCGACTTAGGTAGGTACTTAATTGTTACACTCCTTCTCCAAGCATCTAATAACATCTAACAAGTTCAGTTTGAATTCGATATAACTGGTACTTACAGTTGATGACACAATAAGTATGTGTAACTCCGATTTTGGTCACAATTGAGTTAGTAGTGCCATCTGCATGATGGCTATGGTGTAAGTCCATGTCTTAGCATTATGATGGGAAAAGTATCTAAAAAAAGTCTTTATCTCCATGGCTACATGTGGTGTTCCACAGTGTCACTATCATGCTCTTGCAGTTTAATTTCTAACTGTAGACTTAACAGACTTTTAATAGACCAATTTAAACTTAATCGAATTAAACTTTTTGTCCAAATAATTAATAAATATCAAATGTGGAGTTACAATGAGATTGGTACACATTTTTCTTCACTGATAGTTTTATAAACCTTCCTACACATGTCCCTATTTTAATTTTTTATGTTCTTCTTATTCCATGGTACAGAAACATTCGTACTATTTTTGTTTTTTTTTTATTTAGTGACACGTTGAGAAATCTCAGATTTTTTCAGATTTCTTATCACCTTGTATAAACATTCCATCTATATCATAGGATTCTTCTTCTTCGACTGCCTATCCATGTTATTGGATGTTGGCGACCACATGACCAAACTTATCCCTGTCTCTAGCAGTATGAATAAGCTCTCCAATTGATTTAATTCCGGTCCACTATCTTATATTTCGAGCCCATGACATTTGTTTCCGTTCCATTCCTCTTCTTCCTTCAATATTTGCTTCCTGCCAAAAGCAAAAAATGTAGAATATTACATTTTTTGCTTCTAAAAATGTGGCCAAAGTACGCAGTTTTTCTACATCATAGGATAGTCCAAAAAAAAAATTAAAATAGGAACATGTAAGCCGTTTTCCTCTATCATTGAGACGTTTTCGTTGCACAGTGCATTGAACTTAAAAAATTACGGTGTTCATTTATTTATAACTCACAAACTTTTCAATTTAAACACCAACTGTAAAAAACAATCATATTTTTTCTTCTGCAGACAATCTAAAAATGCAATTACGTAAGAGCATTACATTAAAAAAAAAACAACACATAACTTTGATATCCCACTCTCATATGGGACACTCTGTATAGTCCAAAATAGTTTTAAATTATGGGTATTGCGACCATATATTGGAATAAAAAAAAAAGTAAAAATCCATCGTCGTTTCACCCACAGAGACCGACTCGAATGAGCTGGGACATCTTTTATGAAAAAATTGTCATAGATTTGCGCTTTTTGAAAGTTGATGAAGCAGATCACACTGGGTCACTTGGTCAATGATGTGAATTGTAGTTCCGAAAAAAACCCATTTGTCTAAACTTCAAAATCAAAATTTACCAAAAACATAATATTTTGAAAAAATATTCACCAAATAATGTAATATGAGTTATGGAAGAAGTGGTTACTTGAAATTCATTACACATTTTTTAATCTAATTTTGAATAATTTGAAATATTTTAACTTCAATATTATTTTAAGTCTAAATACACAAAAAAATAGAAAAATTTACAGAAATAATGAAAACTACCAGGTCGCGATTCTCGAGTTCGTATGGGAGTCATTTCCCCTCGTGAGAAGTTCACATGAAAACCTCAAAACTTGACCGGTTTTCATATGAACTCTCACGTGGGAATCGACTCTCAGGAACTCGAGAATTGTCCAGGTAGGTACTAAAAACGAAATTTTCGAATTTCAAATTTTTTATCGCACCAATTTTTATCAGCGACAATTCCATTCGTACATAGGTACCTACCTATGTATGTATGTATAACCTAGATATACCTAGATATACCTAGATATACCTAGATATACCTAGATATATAATTTATAATAATTTATGTCACAATACATTTTATTATTTAGAAATATTTTTTATCGAAGTAAAACGCTTTTATCGGCCCTACTTGGGTTTGAACCCAGGATCTTTGGAACAAACATCTAGGAATTAAACACTCTGTTAGTAAGTTCTGCGTTTGTCGATAAGAACTTATATACCGTTAGCCCTTTTGATTTTTAATACAAAAATTGTGTTTTTAGCAACAATGTTGGTCCTTCTAAAAGGCATTTTCGTTATTATTCATGGTTAATTAAAGTTCAAAACAAAAGTCTCATTCGAGGAATTGTCTCATCAAATACTATTCTAGCTCTGATAATTATTATTAATTATACAAGGGTAAATAACAAAAGATAACTAAAAACTTTAATATAATTTCTTTCATAGCTGCATGACATTACATTCGAAGAATATCTAATGGATGTTACCTAAATTTCACTCAAAACTCCGTTAATTTTCAACATTATATGCTTTATGCTTTAGTTAAAAAATTTGTTATTATACAAGGAAAAAAGTAATAGATTTTATAGCGGAGGAGACAAACAAATGCATCAGAATTAAAATCGTACTTTTTTCTTGTGTAAATACCTACTTATGATATACAATTTTTTCTGTGAGAAGAAAATCCCAGAATATCGAAAAACGTAATTAGATAACTGAAAATACAGTCTTTTTCTTTTGGTGTTTCTCTTTTGTCAGTTTCTTTTCCCAGTATGTCAAATTATTTTCTTATTTTTCTATCTACCTATCAATCGATTCCCCTAATGACAAATCAGTTTCACTTTGTGTCAATTGCTTTTCCTATTTACGTGAAGTGACATATCATAAATATTGGAAAAGCGTTTATAAAGAGAATCTAATTTGGCAAAAGAGGATTTTAAATTGGAAAGCCACACTGACGTTAGATAAATGAGAAAATCATTTGACAAATTTAAAAACAATTGACAAAAGACGAAATCCGAAAGAGAAAGACTGTAATGTCGGAACATTGATCTAGATCTATGTTGAATTTCAATTTTCAAACTGGTCGACATTTGTGTAGGAATAGACGTTGCCTGGTAACGAAACTATTTCGTATTTAATTCCATAAATGCCAATTAAATTAAAATTAAAAAAGTTTTGCTAATATTCTTTTGAGTTTTCGATGAACCAGTTTAATAATATGAATAGTAAATATTATGAAAATTTCATTATTAATTATCATTTGGACATTGGGAAATGTAACTTTCGTGTTCGTGTTGGATGTAAATTTGATGATTTCTGAGTGTTAATAGTATTATAGCTGTAACTAAGCGACGATATCTGGAAAAAAACTCAGTTTTTACTCTGCTAATTTACTTTTTTCCCCGGCAAAAAAGCAGTTCAAAGTAGAATTTTTATACCTGCCAAATATTTATACCTTCAAATTTTTTATACCCAATATATGACAAAAATTATTTCTAAAAAAAAAACATTAAGAACAAAATTTTTTCCTTATTGAATGAATACTATATACTTTCTTTAATTTTCTTAATTAAACCAGATATATCATACTCTTAAAATTACACATGACACATGTCTAATTAATGTAAGGAGGATAGTTTTTTAATGTTATATTAATAGATAAATTTAAAAAATTATTTGTTTAAAGATACTGACTTACATTATTTGAACTTGCAAATTTCTTCTGTTAGTAAAAGTAGGAAGGAAACACACAAGTAAGTATTGAGGTATTTAAAATTATATAAATCACAATCTCGAAACAATTTATTTGCAGCTTAAGGGAGATATATGAAGTTTAAGGGTCGTACGAGATAGGTTTAGAAATGCTGATAGGATACTTAATAAATTTATGAGACAGTTTATATAAAAGACTTTTCCTGGTTGTTACAAATAAGAAAACTTCTTAATTAATTCACATACATAAAACTCAACAGTGCCCTTTCATTCTGTAACATTACATTTTATACTTCCAAGTTTCTACGTTTAGCGGTTGAAAAAACAAAAATGCTAGAGAAATAAATTTCCCATAGGTGCACTCCATATACAGAGTGGGTCGTGAGAACCTTAGATCATTCACAAATAAAAAAATTATAGGAATAAAAATTTGTACATTTGAATAATTTCAGTTTCGAAGAACTGGAGCAAATTATTTTAATATTGTTATCAAGCGTGTTTCGGTTACATCTGAAGTTGCATTCAATTTCTTATTTTAAATGGAACACTCTGTATATTATCACATTTTCAGATTAGGTAATGAAACTGGTTTTATAGTTTCCGGTTTCCGTTTGTAACGAGTAATTATATCAGTTAAAAATTGAAATTTTCCATTTTCAAAGCGCAGCCATTAGATTAATAGAAACGGGTCAAGATATATTATCGGAAAACGGTTACGCATGTCACTATCTTAACATATATTTTTTTTTTTAATTTTTCTTTCTTTTTTTATCCAATTTTTTTTCACTGTGTATAGATATTTCATGCAGAAAATAGGGTACTACAAGAAAAGTGACAATATGAAAATGTAATAATAATACAGATAATACAGATTGTCCCATGCATTTAAAATATTAAATATTTTAGATCATACAGCATGATTCCAATCATTTTTCCATTTATGAATGACCTAATTAAGGTTCTCGCGCCTCACCCTGTACAGGCAATTCCGATATAATCCAAAAAATAAATCAGAGCAAGCTCAAGTTTAGTAACTTCATCAAAATTCCTCATTCCAAGTTAAGTATAGAATAGAATAGAATAGAATAGTTTATTTAGTGTCTTGAATGTACAATATTCTTACACGCGTCCATATACATAACCACCTAACTACGTTAATGTTTCCATGACAAAAAATTTATAACCGTTCAGAAATCGACATGCCGCTGTTCCAGGTATTCATCTATACTGTAACAAGCTTTAGAAATTAAATATAATTTTAGTCTGTTGGCAAATATCGAAATCTGAAGATCCTTACAGTCTTCAGATAGTTTGTTGAAGAACTTTATGCCATAAAATCTTGCACCAGTGACAGATGATGCAAGTCGATGACTTTCTATTCCTAAATCATGCTTAAATCTAGTGGCATATGGATGGGCTGCGTTATCATGGAAACAGTGAGGATTTTTGCGTACATAACACAAACACTGATATATAAACATTGAAGGCAGGGTCAATATCTTCAGTTCTGTGAAAGAAGGCCTGCAGTCATCCCTGTATCCCAACCCAGCAACAATCCTGACCGCCCTCCGCTGCAATCCAAAGATGTGATGCCGAATATTGAGGTGGCCCCAAACTATGAGTGCATAGTTCAGATGGGACTGAAACAGAGCATGAAAAGCCATCAGTAGTGTGGGTGTAGACACTGTGGCTTTCAAATTGCGAAGGACGAATATGGCCGAGCATAACCTCTTGCACACCATCTCTCCATGAGTCCTAAATCTCAGCTTATTATCGATGTGTAAACCTAGATATTTAACTTGATTACAGTAGTCCTCCAGATTCGCAGAGTTTGTAGGACGCGTTGTAAAGAGCATAGATGCTGACTTATCAACATTGAGCTGGAGTCCATTAGAAATGAACCAACAATTTACAGACTCGACAGCTCTAACTCCATCTCTAATAGTGGCATCCAAATCATGGTCAGAGTTCAAAATCGTTGTATCGTCAGCAAAGAGAACAGAGGCAGAGGACGAAGAAGAAGACGCATTCATGTATTCAGGAAGGTCGTTTATAAAAATCAGGAATAATAGTGGTCCCAAGACTGAACCTTGAGGCACACCCCTGTTGACAGGTAGAAATGGAGAATTCTGATTATTCAACCTTACTGTCTGCTCCCTCTGGGTCAGGAACGATGTAAGAAGTCTTATGCTAACTGGGTGCAGATTATACAGATACAGCTTACGTATCAGAGTAACGTGATCAACGCAATCGAACGCTTTGCTCAAATCAAGAAAATTAACGTGTGTAAATTTTCCGTTCTCGAAATTATTCAGAATGTGATCTATCATCTCAATCACAGCATTAACTGTGCCGCGACCCCTGCGAAAACCGAACTGACTACTCGTGAAATAATTTGATAGTTCGAAATATTTTGTCAATTGATGTTTCAAAATTCGTTCTAATATCTTGGAAAAAACGGAAAGAATTGCGATAGGTCTAAAATTTCCGGGGTCGTCGGTTGACCCTTTTTTATGAATTGGGATGACCACAGCCCTCTTCAAGACATTAGGAAAAACGCCCTCTCTGATGCTTTGATTAATTAATTTCGTAAGAGGCAAGATAATTATATCTTTAATATATTTTATGATGTTAACACTGAGACCATCCACATCCATCACATTACCTGACTTAAGGCTATCAATAGTATCTCTAACTACAATACAAGACACCTCATCAAATTTAAAGTATTCCGCATTTGAAGGAATACATTTACTGGATTCACACATCATTGTTATAGGATCAACATTCGAATTGGGTAATTCATTCGCAATTTTATCCGCAATGCTGGCAAAATATGAATTGAAATTACTAGGAGATAAGACATAGCTTTTGTCACAGTTACTGTTTCTACGTGTTCGACCCTCATTTATAATCTGCCAGGATGATTTTACTGGATTCCGAGCTGATCTGAGAAAGTTATCATTAGCAGCTAATTTTGCATTTTTTATAGCCTGTCTGTAATGTCCCCTTAGCTTATTTTTGGTAGCCAGATGACATCCCAAACCGGTTTGCTTAAACAGATCATCGAATAACAAGATCAAATTTCTCAACCTTTTCAGATCGCTATTGAACCATCTGAGTCTATTGTTACGTTTATGAATCAGTACGGTCTTACTAGGAAAATACTCTGCACAGCCAGCAGATATGGCTCGAATAAACTCGCTGAACTTATAATTCACGCCTTCATCCGCTGAACATATATAATTCCAATCAATGCACTCTAAAAATCTATACAGTTGACATTTCCCAACGGGAGTAATCGGTCGAATAATTTTTCTGTCGACAGTAGCAGTATGGTGTTCATTAGTTGAAAACTGAATTTGAAAGCCCCTGTGGTCTGAGAATCCCGTTTTAACAGGATCTGCAAAAACTGACCCTTCGTTGAAATTACTGAAGGCGTTGTCTAGACAATTATCTCCACGTGTGGGGAAGTCAACGTGCTTTTTTAGGCCATAGCCAGTCATAAAATCGCAAAGGTATGTAGCCTTTGCATCGTCATTACCAAATCTTACATTAAAATCGCCACAGACAATCACATAATGTTTCATAAAATCTAACGAACCAAATATTCCAGACATAATATCAAAAAACACATTAAAATCACCTGTAGGTGGACGATAGACTGATATAACATACACATTTATGTGAGATATAAAAATTGAACAAACTTCACAGTCTCCTTCCAGTGATCTCGATGAACAGTTCAAAGGATCCGCAACCATAGCCCTTACATCATTATGCACACAGATCATAGAGCCACCACACTTTTGAACACAGCGTGAAAAATGCGATGCAACAGCATAGTTGTTTAAGGACAAACTGACCATTTCGCTGTCAGTTAGCCAGTGTTCCACAATACAGAGAACTAAAAATCTATTCCTATGTTGATCAAGTAGTATATCGACTTCGTCCACTATATTTCGAATCGACTGTACATTTGCACATAACAACGAAAGAGACCTGTCTCCACTTATTTTAGTGTCGTTGGACGAGGCTTCATTTGAAAAAACCTCCTTATACACGTACCTGTAGGCCAGCGCTCGGAAGATATTATTTTTCCAAAGTTTTCATCATAGACTGATACCTTGAAGGATGCATAATCGTCTGGATGCTTAGATGTTAGAGATGTGCATCTAATCTCGGGAAAATCGACCTTCAAGAACATAATCATGTCTTCCACAGTAGTTTCCTTGTGTATTCTATAAACATGTGCATCTTTGAATCGAGGCGCGGATTTTATAGAGCCACATATCTCAGAGCCCGCGTCACCAACAATAACTTTGCGCTTTTTACGTCGATTAACCGTAGACCAGTCACTTGATTGGGGAGCTTTGTCAACTAAATTAGGAAGGGAACCAGCGCTCACAGCTGTAGAGCCGTCAAAGACCGAGGAAGAAGAACCACCAGCACCCGCATACTCAAGCTTACCTGCAGAACAGTCAGAACCATATGATCTTTGTTTATTTACTTTCCCAGGTGATACTGGCTTATCATTTCTCGATAAAACGAAATCATCGTTACCGACCGATCGACCTTGAGACCGATTTGAGCTGGCATTTCTTCGTTTAACTTGTGTTTTTATCTTCTGATTTTGTACATTAGCGAATTTATTTGAATCCTTAAGTACTTTAATTTCACTAGTTAACATAACAATCTTCTCTCGTAATTCACTTATTATGTTGTCCTTGGATCTTAAAATGTAGTTGAAGATCCTAGTATCAATCCTACCACCCGACTGGGTAGCTAGTTCTTCAACAGCCTCATAGAAGGGTGCACTGTGTTCAGACTCCTCCAGATCTTCGCAGCATATAATCACCAAATCGGACACAAATCTCACACTATTAGAGTACTTTGCACAACTTGGATGGAAAACATTATCGCACTTATCACATTTAAAACCATTTACAACGTGCTTTTTGCATTTACCACAAGCAGCGTCCGGCAACACAACCTTACTCGCCGCCATACTGATAAATACTAAGTAGTAGGTAGGTACCTACTACATAACTTCGATGGAATCACGTTGATGCTTACATACACGTGTATAATCACATGAAGTCTCAATACCAAGACCATTATGTAGTTTAGTAAGACTGAAATAACTGAACCGAATTAAATTCCCAGATTAGGGTTAAAGGGTGAGATTAAACGTAACAGTTCCCTTTAGTGACTGTGCTCAACTACTTCAGTCTGGGAGAAATTGGAAGCCCTTTACATCGTTATCTGTCTAACCAGATGAAGCAATTAAACACTTAATAGGTAAACAGTTATTGAATATGGGTGTCAGCAATACCTCTAAATATCTCTCATGTTTAAGATGTAATAATGATGGTTATTCAGAGAGATCTAATTAATTAATAATTATGTTATATTTCACCTCCTTTCGCACTGTTAATTTCTTACTCGTTCATGCTGAAATTATTCCAATAACAACCGTGAGATTCCGCTAATTACCGGGATTATCAATGGGAGTAGCACTGATTTTTGCAAGCATGATGATCGAATTTAATCAGATTACTGACGAGTCCCTCAAATGACGAAACGGTTCTTCATTAATCGCATATTATAATTTAATTCTGCTGGAAATTCACTAAAGCATCTATTTTCACAAATATTGGGGATGTTAGGTATACGGGGTGTTTTACCAGCAGACCGACATGGTTTAAGGGTATGTGTAGTTTTTCAAGGTGAGTCAGGATCTGGTTTTGAAATTTTTCTGAAGCCCTTTGTTTCGATGTTACAGGGTGTTTCATGTATTTTGTCGAAATTTTCGTTTTTTGAAATTTGAAAAAACATAAACAAAAAAATATTATTGCTTTATTGATTTTGTTGCTTGACACAAATTCGAAAATTTAGGCCCTTTAACTAGTTACTCTCACCCTGTGTCGAGCAGTCGTCTCTTTGACTTTACGCCCGTTGTCCAACGCCGATCTCCCCCATACACCGGTTCCGTTATTTAGTCTTGAAAGAAAGACGTGGAGCCGGTCTAACCACTTTCATAAACAGTGGCGATCTCGAGTGTCAAAATAACTTACAGTAAAATAATAAATGACGTACCGTCAATTTTAATGTGCCAAACTCTGCCCAGGCCTCTCTCCTTCGATTTGGAGCTGTTGATCATTTAATGACTCATCCTTTTTTATTTACTTAGTTATTTGAGCTTTTAAGCCCTTCAACGTTTTTCCACAATGCTTTATTTAACTTTTTGGCGGGAGCTTGAGCTCTTCCTTCCAAGATGTGAATTTCTATTTCTATTCCAAGTCTTTTCTTACTTGGTCTGATTGAATTTATTTTTAAAAATAATTAGAATTTTTTTCAATCTTAAGTATTTGGATCTAGCATCTTATTTATTTCTTAATGTGTCTGGGTAAGCAAAATTAAATCCTTTTAATTTTATAACAAATTTTATTCTAAAAAAAATTAAAAAGTACATAAACCTGATTAAAGTTGGTAGGTATACACTCTGACCTATCTACGACAAAACGTTCAATTTCTTTTAAGGATACAACAAAG
Organism: Malachius bipustulatus; assembly: GCA_910589415.1. Taxonomy (NCBI): domain Eukaryota; kingdom Metazoa; phylum Arthropoda; class Insecta; order Coleoptera; family Melyridae; genus Malachius; species Malachius bipustulatus. Next base: position 45,182,884 of record OU342632.1, on the reverse strand, counting down.
TTGAGTAATTTATAAAATATTACAAGTTATTATTTACTCCCTATTTATAACTCTACCTTTGGAAAATAATCTTACTTTAACCTATATGTTTAAAATATGGTTTATCTACCTTGGTATAAAGCGGGTTTAATGACTTTTAGTCACAACACAATTCAAGTTGCGTTAGAAAAAAATAACATGTGGGTTTATTCATCCATCAATAATGATTTGTCAAACTCTTGAGTTATTTCACCCTTGACCCCTTGGGTCCCAAATATACTAAAGCACATAATAACGTATAGTATTAGTATACAAAAATAAATCTGTCCCTTTTTCCTCCACAGTAAGGAAAATCCAATTTAATCCGTTAAATGGTCTGAGCACTTAAAATTTCACCCGGACTTCGAATACGTTATCCCTACCTCAAATAGAATTATTTATTCACTCACGGCAATAAAATCGAGAAAATACAAAATTCAGCACAAAAATTAGAATTCATTTCCAAGTTAAAATTAAATCGATTATTTCGCGAAGCTAATATTGTTTTATTATTCCAAAGAAAACTGACTTTAATACTATAGGATCCCGTTTTTGGATTAACCGTCGCGACGTCTCTTATTAGACTTTAATTCTTTTCCAATTTCAGAAAAGCTCGCGGCTTTCCAAACTGTTACGCCGACAGCTCAGAAAGGCCTGACTTTCACTCTCTTAATTTTTTGGTTCCCCACCTCTGCATTTTGACAATCAGATTTCTCGTTGCTGACCGTTTCTTTTTCCATCTTTCTTCCTCATTAGGATAAAGTCAGAACCTACGTCTAGTAGCTTTCCCTCTTGGTTTTAACTGTTTAAGTTGAATCAGCAACTTCAAAATCCTCTCTTTGATCACTTTCGACACCTAATCCTTTGCTAAGCTAATAGTTTTGTCTGGCAAGTTTTAAACCTCACAACGGTTTCTCTGTTCTTTACCGTCCGGTGTCAAATTTTAATAATTAACGTGCCACTAAAAGGTTCTCCGTGCGTTTTAAGCGCTTTTAGTTTTGGGGAAAAGTTTTTCTCAAGCGTCCTTTCCTTTCCTTATAAAGCTAACGTTACTAAAATTGAAACTTCAACGGTCGCTGTATTTTGATTAGAATAATTTTTAGTCACGGTTCTATGTAATGAAATCAAAATTGGGAATCTTCTTAATTTAGTAATTTAATTTAAAATTGCAACCAAAATATCAAAAATATACGAAAATAAGTTTGTCAAAAAGTTCACCCTGTATCCCTTTTCTTCAAAGTTTAGTGTCATTTCCGAAAACTATATGAAAAATGCTACAATTGCAAAAAAAATTGCTTGGCACCATGCATCATTAAACTGTAGGTATAAAACTTTAAAACTAAAATTTCGATACGGAACGGGCGGTAGCTCAGCGGATTAGAAGAGCAGCCTACTAATCCGTTGACGCTGTCACCGCAGGGGTTCAAATCCAACTCGTGCCTTGGGTGTTGTGTTCCTCTATATAAAACTATATTTAAAAATTTGTGTATGGCTATATGATCTGGATCTCGAAACCAAAAATTACCAGAGTGGAGCGACTGTGTCTTACTAACATATGTAGTTATGAGCGATGTTCCCTCTTTAAAAAAAAATTAAATTACACAGGGACTTTTTCAACACCTTGGATATAAAGTGCCCTGGTCGTGATGACAATTTTTTTATCGCAATTGTAACATTTTTCATGTAATTTTCGAAAACGGCACTAAACTTTGAACAAAATGCTTACAGGGTGAACTTTTTGACAAAACCTAGAGACCAGAAAAATTAAGTACGGCCCTGCGGTTTTCGAATAGGCGGAAAATGCGTTCAGAGTCATTCAGAGCATACCTACCAAATTTTATTGAATTCATCAATTCGTTTAAAAGATACTGACCATAAAAAATTTTATCAAACCACATGAAACACCCTGTAACATTGAAACAAAGTGCCTCAGCAAAATTTCTAAACCAGATCCTGACTCGCCTTGAAAAACTACATCTACCGTTAAACCAAGTTGGTGAAGCACCCTGTATTTGCATTCAAATTAATTTTTTTTATAAATAATTATAATTATTTATTTAGTAGTTTTGAATGGACCCCAAAAAGTTTTATACACACAGGGTGACAACAATCTACCCTCGTTTATGGCTAACTTTGTTATCTCAAGAGTTCCAGATTAGGTTAAATTAGCAAAAGTTGGGCAGAATGTGTTGCTTTTGACGACTTATGTAAACCTACAAAAAATTATTTATTTATTTTCAAAAATACAAAAGGTGTGGCTAAAATGGAAAAAATTTATTTTTCAGTTTTTTCAGCATATTTCAGTAATAGCTGAATTTTTCAAAAAATTAATTTCCGATTCTTAATAAGCAACAAATTCTGCCCAACTTTGCTAATTTAACCTAATCTGGAACTCTTGAAATAACAAAGTAAGCCATGCAACGAGGGTAAATTGTTGTCACCCTGTATATCTACTATGCACAAAATATCAAATAGTATTCCATTTATCAAGAAAAAAAAATTGTTTTCTTCTTTTTCACACCTAGTGAGATATTTTTTTGTGCTCACTGTATATTGTGTTATATTTGCCACATATTTTTTTTCGTGAAGTTATTGTGAAATATTTTGAGCTTCTTAATTTTTTTACCCGATTATACAAAAAATCTTGCAATAAAGAGTTAAACAGAAGTAATCGAAGAAAACGTTTCAAGAATAAGAAGTTCTGTTTTAGTCTTTCTGTTTGCTTGGAGATGGAGAAAAAATAAATCGTCTCAAAGGAATCAAACATTAGCGGAGCTGAAGCGATCTTATTTTTTATCCCCTTTGCTATTTATTATCTCCTATATAAAATAACATAAAAATTTGATAGACAATATAAGACACGCTATGAAAAGGATTTTGTAATGTGATAAAACACATTTTCGATTTCTAGGATGCTTTAGAGTGGCCACACAACAAGAATTTTATTTGTATTGGCAGTGAGAGTTCTCCTTGAAACCAGGAATAGGGAGACGAGCAGAACTGTTTGTTCGGTAATGTAACTCAAGCGTAACGTTACACGAAAATAGAGTCCTGAAACAAAAATTCGCAATAATACAGGCAAAATGGAGCACGTATAAAGAATAGGTAACTTCATGCGAGGGAAGTGGCTTTATTCTTTTATAACATTTACAATTTCATATTTATAAAATATATGTTTCTTTTTTATTTACTGTCTGCCTTGAATATTAGTTTCTGTGGGAGCAACGCTGCTGTTCTATCTACAGGTGGTCCGGATTTTATTTACGAACATAAAAATGGCGATTCTTCGTGTAATTTCAGACAAAAAAATTTTAATAAACATAATGTAATTTTTAATGGAAGTTCACATGCACTACAGGGGAATCCCTTGGTGACTTTGAATCGGTGCAGGTTGTATTCCTCAAGGAAGACACCGCCCTTGGCATGCTGTTCCAAAGTGATATGGTTCTATATATGAAAGAAGTCGTAAATAAGGTGGTACGAGGTATAACGTGTCGAACCTGTATAGGAATGAACTATTGCGACTTGTCGTGTATTTCTGCCCGGTATTGTTCTAGGTTGGATCAAACGGGCCACATTCTACTGGACACTTATAAAAATTTCGCTAAAAAAAAGGCTCAGGTCAGCTAGTGCTCTTCAAGTTCAAGACTATCTAAATTTTTTGTCAAAGCCAGGTCCTCGACCAAATGGATGGCTCTTTTCCGAATGAAGTCAAGTAGATAATCTCAGAGAATGTGAATGTTTAGGAGCTGAAACATTATATGAGCAGTACTCCAAGGATGGTCGGATTTGAGCCTTTCTTATACATATAAAAGGAGAAGCTGTCGAAGTGTATAACAGAATTTCTTTGCGCTGAATAGTGTTCCAAATTTTTGACAAGCACGCTTCGCTCTCAGGGCTGCAATTTTTTAAATATGTGGAGGTGTTAAAAATTTTTAATTTAGGAAATGAATTAATAAACATGGTGTTGCACCAGCAGACCAGCATGCCTTTTAAGGGTAGTTGTTCAAGGCGATTCGGGATCTGGTTTTGAATTTTTTCTGAGGCCGTTCGATTCGATGTTACAGGGTGATTCATGTATTTTCATGCATCTTTTGAATGAATTGATGGAATTTAATGAAATTTGGTAGACACCCTCTGCATTTTCCGCCGATTTGAAAAATGCAGCTTGTTATCCAACCATCGCTCCCTTCGCTCGCGCTGCGACTCTCTGTGAACAAAATTAAGCAATATAAATTTGGGAAAAATTTCAACTGAAAATCTTGTATGTTAAGTGACGGAGAGATTAATAAAAAACTTATTGTAAAATTTGGCTTTGAAACCCTGAATCTTGAAAGAGGGATGCCTATGTTAAAAGTCCAATTATTTTTGGCCAAATAATCTGTGGCCAAGATGAGCTTCACCTACTAATTTCTGACACCCTGTATTACACGCAATTAATAATAATTAATGCCTGTGATCTCTGCCAGAAATCTGCCGAGCAACGATATTCCATTTACGTTAAAAAAATTCTCTCCAGTAGGATTCTACAAAGGGAACTACAAAGGGGAAAAAAGGAGAATCTGTCCCGTGGATATCGGTAACGTTAAAAACGCTGGACTACTTCAATGAAAAAGGGATGCGGCAAAATTTCCATGTGATAAAAAAGTGTAAATATTAAAAAGCGTTTTTTAATGTATAGGTACATAATATGACTATCTAACAATTTTTTTAGCCACAATAGACCTTCGGTAGCAGTGGAGGTATCACACTAATAATGCCCCACCTGAAAGTTTTAAATAATATACGGAGTAATCTGATCAGAATCATTTCGGTATGGTTTTGGCTTGTTTATGAATAAAGAGTAGAGAAGTTAAGAGGAATAAAAGCCCCAAAATAACTCTGAACAAAATAATCACTCAATCTCCGGGTCTTTGTTAGACTTTAGCAGCATAAACGAAGCCAAATCACGAATTAATCACTTCACATGCATCATAAATAAGGATTACAAGGTCCTGATAAGATAAGGGATGTTTGTCGCCATCGTCAAGTGTCAAAACAAGTTCCTGTTTACTCTCATAGGACAATGTAGACTTAATTTCCCGAAGCGCTTTCAGCAATTTACAACGAGTTCAATTCCTGAAGTCTATAATTTAATAATCCTCACAAAATACTGCTTTTATGAAAACAAAAAATCGGGCAGACACCTCAAAGCTGAATTTATTGTAAAAAAAAATGTTTCGTAATAAAACGTGAACAGGTGGTTAAGTCCACGTTATTAATAACCGCAGAACTTCGATTCTTCCAACTTCTGAAGTATAATCGATCATCAAAGTTCGAAGTAATTAAATGTCATCGTTTTGTTGGGAACGAAGCTTTTAGGCCTATCTAATTACCGTCAAAAGAAGGACGATGAAATGGTTTAATACAATAAAATCCGTGTCTGCGCGGAAGTAATTTTAAAGGATGATGTTCTCTTATAGGCGTTCATTTTATTGACAAATATTTATTAACACAATTAATTACCTACTGTTATCAAAATCGATGATATTATGACTGAAAACGATAAATATAGAAACAATACAGGGTGTCCCGTATTTCAGAGCTCATCATGGGTGTCTCCTAACGCTAAGAGAGATACAGCTACTATTTTGTGGCCATATCGATTCGCGCGTTCCTGAAATATCCTGAAAAAAACTGAAAATGCGAGATTTTTTATTTTTGCCATATCTGTTTTATTATTACAAATTAATAAATATTTTTTTGTAGACTTACATAACCCGTACTATCCTGATAGTTTCTATCCTTGACAGTTGCTATCCTTCGTGATAGTTATATGTATACTTAGGCCGTGAAATAATTTTTTAACGTACCGAGAGGAAGATTGAGGCAATCTCGAGGACGTTGAAGAATGATGCGGTCGCAGTGTACACAAATTTTTTTGTGCAATTGTGTGAAATCCTTGATAATTATTGATGAAATTTTAAAAATAAGACTTCTAATCGTAAAGAGAAAGACGACCGGCTTTCATGTTACCATGGAAATGAGATAATTATTAATTTTGTATTGTCAATTCTCATGTGTCAAAATACTCAAAATAATAATATAAGTATAACAATTATTAGTATGTGTTACACTTGAATTATGCAACAAATGGGGAATCGACAGGATGGTTCGCCGCCGCATGTTGCAAAAGATATTGTAACACCTCACCCCCCTACCTGTTTGTTTCCGATAAAAGTTTGCCTTGAGATCGTCTAGGATTGGATGTACAACCGAACGTTGTGTTTCGTAGTATCAGTATCGGAGATTCGTTATTGAGGTATGCCGGAAGCAAAGGAGCTAAGTTAAGAATTTTGCTTTCTGACGTTTGACTAACTTTCTTGATTTTGATTTCCGTTTTCTTTTAGCAAAATAATAAACAAATTAATTGTAAGATGTGAGTAATCGTTTTCATTCCATATTTCACACTAGGGATTACCCCCATCTTTACAATCCTTTATTTATTACTTTATAGTTTGTGAACAATTTGTTTGATTTATTTATTGGGTTAAAATTACATGTTTCCTTAAGCATTATGAGTCAACGACACTCGAGTTCGAATATGAAGGGTTCCTTCTGGTAGCTGGGAGAACCACTTTTACTTTCATCCATTCTTTCAAAGCAAAGTGCGGCATTGCCGCTTGTACTAAACGTTAGAGAAGTAGTAGCTTACTAGGCTCATTTAGCGCTTTTATGTTTTGATCAAGATATGCTTCATTTATTTTTACCTCAGATTTGTGAGACCTGTTTACCTTACTCAATTGTTTATTCGTAGATATACTCTGAACTTGCCTTATTCGGGCGTAGCTTTCTTAGCAAGTAATGTTTTATTACCTCCCAACAATATTCAGGTATGTGATAGTCCTTGGACTAGAAGTTCATCTAGTTTATTAATGAAAAATTCCTTTTTTAATGGGAAATTTTTCATCCTGCGAGATTGAACACATCTCTCGAGCGTTTCGACTTTGTTAACAGAATCATGATCACCTCTGATGATCGAATTACAGACCCCATTCCTTTATTATTGCTCAGACGCAATAATTAGAGTGTTGGAAAATTGGGCTAACCTACTCGGATAACCAGCTATTGCGGGCGTAGCTTCTGAAGCAGATGACCAACAGCATCTCCCAGCCGTGTTATCGAGAATTACCTATCAAAAGGAATCGGGATAACCAAATCAGTTTAGTGATTACGTTTCTCGTTAATTCATCGTTTTTCTTGACGTGCACTTCGGAACAAGCCTGAGCGCTGCTATGACTCCTCTATCGTTTTATTTACTTTATTTTGAGCTTCTTGCAGGAGTAATTACCCCTTTGCTAAACATGTCGTGGTTACTATCACTAAATCGATGCAGTGATTAGTCGAAAAATTTTCTAAGTGATTGTATTAAAATTTGTACATCTTCAGTTTCCAGTTTATTAGCTCTGCTTCGTTATCGATGGGCCACTCGTTACACGATTTACTACCATCAATATAAACAAGATCTTCCTATAGAATACTTTCATGATAAATTAAACACACCTAAGACAAAATATTACGTTGGATAAAATAAAAAATAATAAATAAATAAATAGTAAGAAATAATAACAATTTTTTACGTTTGAATTATAATTGATTAAAAAAAACGTATTTCTTTGCAGTGGGCCGACAGTTCTGCATCTGGGACACAACTCAATTACTTTCCGAGACTAAAATCTGTTCAAAACAAGGCACCGAATAATCATCCTCAGCTCACTCTTTCACGTCCAAATTCTACTCAGAAAACAACGAAGACGTGCGCTGTCTGAAAAACTCCAATATCCCTGGAATTGCTTTGATGAACAGATTGATTCGGTAAGTTCCAAGTTGTCTCCATTACTAAAGCTGCGGTCATTCGTTTCAGATTCAGACAGGAACCACATAAATCTCCCTGCGTTTCAACGAGATTCGAATTGTTTTTGTACACTTCAACATTTAAATGCCTTCAGCCGGAGGTCGACTCCGGAGATTAAACCATTTCCTAACATTTCCTACGCATGGTTGCAAATAAAATCCAAAGTTTAAAAGATCCGGTTTTACTAACGACAAAAAAACAGTTTTCAAGAGTCAATTATTCCAGTGGCGATTCGTCATGGGAGCCAGGGAAGGGCGGATCAGTCTTTAGGGATTTCTTCGTATGATTTAACATAGTTCGTAATCAGGATCTGATTCTATATTCATAAAAAGGACGCTGCTTGATTAATAAAAACCCCCTTCCCACTATGTTACCCTATTCATGTAGGTAAACACACTCATCGCCTGTAGTAAAATTACCTTGCCCGATGTTAATATGGCACTGGTCGAAAACGTGTTGGAAGAAGTTCTCGTGGAAAATTTGCCAAAATCCTTCTAAAATCTTTTACAGGCACCGTTTCAGTTTTGAAAAGCTTTTGCATGGACAAACGAGTCCCACAAATTCAATATTAAACAACATACCATAAAATGGTGCACAGACAGATCAAAACCCATCGAAGGTAGAGACCTGGTACGAAATATTTTGAGCCAATGGGAAAGTTCACCAGAATATTTCAAGCGGAAATCCACGATATCGAAAGATATGCTCAATTCAATATAGACAGAAATTGTAAAAATCAAAAAATGGGCATCTTAACGGATATTCAAGCTGCCATCAAAGCCCAGATCTCATACGTCATGGTGTGGGAATGCTATTCTCACACTGTGTGGGAATGCTTAATGAAGCTGAATAAATTAGGCGAAGAAAATCAAGTAGCCATAATTTTGATGCCATGGCTCCATAGGTGTAGAAGGCAACGAAAGAGCCGACAACCTAGCAAAGCGAGTATCCATTAACGCCTCTCATATGGGCCAGAAACTTTCTGCAGACTAGGAGAAAATGTTTTGAATGATAAAATAAAGAAGAGGAAATCTAAAGAAAAAACCTCAGGATTAAAGCGGGCCAAATAATTGCTTGGGAAATACCTACAAAAAAGATTTGAAGCCTGCATCAAGCTCAACAAAAACGGTTTAAAGAATGCTAATAGGTTTTTTCACCGGGCAGTGTAGACTCGGGGGGGAACACCTTAGCAAGATATTGGTCTACAAAATGACCAAACCTGTCGATTCTGAATGGAGGGGGAGGAAACCCCAACACATCTCTTAAAACGAGTGCCACATAGTACAACAAAAAAGATTCCGCTACCTCGGTCTTTACCAACCATCGAAAAACTTAAATCTCCTCCGAGAACTGGAATTAAATGGGGTGCTATAATCGAATAGTCACCAGAAGGGGAGATACAATAAAAGACACAAAATTCCGGCCCTTGCAATGTTTTTTCCATTTCCAGGGTAAAGGAAGAGCGGGACGGATGCCAGTATTCTTTTATTCAATTAGCAGTTCAATTTTATTCAATTCTTGGAGCATTTTCGACGCTAGGAAGATACAAAGATAATTTTTCATTATTTAACAGCAACCCTGACATGGACAGGACCTATATTTTGGCCTGCTATGGTATTTTTTAAATTATTTTCCCAATAATCTAGGGATCATTAAGAGGGATGATTAAGTTATTCAATTAAATGATACGAGAATCGACATCCTTTTACCTGGAATAAAAGTCAACGACGAGAATACAAATAGGATTAGTTGACCCATTCACCTGTACCTACATCAGGTAAAAGAGATACTAGCGTCGAAATTACAGTAATTACAACCGCGAAAAGGCAGACGTAACAGGCGGAGGAATAAAAGGACTATTATAGGTAATAATAAAGAAAATGCTGCACGACATTTTTAATGTATATTTTGACCAGTAAAGATGCAACATGCGATAACTCCTCGCGATGGAGTTACCACAGTTTCCCACCAATTTGGTTGGCTTTTCCTGTAACATTAATAAAAAAAGATGATAAAAGATTTTGTGCGCCGTATTCATACTCCATACTCCGTACTCTTAAAATGACGACATAAATTTACGATTGCGCTTTATTCTCAGATTTTTAACACTCCACGTCATCGCGGATTCTAATGAAAAAATCAGGAATAATAGTTTACATGGTGGGTCCAGAAGGAAAGCCCATGCTGACAAGGCAAATCATATGCTGTTTATCTTAATTAATTGTTGTAAAATTAATTTGACTCCAAAATTTGCATGATCGTGGATTCCAATAAAGAATTACGTGGCACGGTAGGGGGCAACGAGGCCTTTCAGAAAATATGCCTGCCTACCCCTATAGCCTGTCCCGAACCCTTGTTGAACGAGCGCGAAGTGCCGAAGAGGCTGTTAATAATAATAATTGAACTTGCGTCATCGTGGATTCTAAAATTTTTGGTTTCAAACGTAGGTCGAAGTGTTCCCAACAAAAAATGTATGCCTGAAAAATAATTAATGAATATGTATTGCTGTTGGCCGGGTTTCATCGGTCGGTGCTGGTCCCTATAGGAGTCCTTTTAGGTCCGCGAAAGAAATTTTAATCATCCTTTTGCGAATGATTGCAACCCCCTTCGCTTTAGAAATTATATTAACATAAAATTTCATTATACCGTGCGAATACTAGGTCTCTATACATAGAAAAAAATGGTCCTGTGAAACTGTTTTTAAATTTTTGATTTACTGCCTGCATATTTACAGGGTGAAACCAGAAAGTCAACTGTTTGCTCTTGAAGTGCATAAATTTTTTCCTCGCTAATCGATTTTGTAATTTTGAGGCTCATATTGAAGCTAAAACTTCAGGCAAGAAAATCCTGTGACGAAAATGGACTCAGTAAAATCGCCAGCTCGTTTCAATCAAGCGATCAAGTGATTGTTAGAATTTTTATATCGATGGTTACGAACCATTCTCTGGTAAGAATGATCACTGATTCTCTCTGAAAACGTACAGATGTAATTTGGCTGTTGTTTCGACATTTTTCATCTCGTGTCAGCAAGATCGGTTGGCGAGATAAAAAGTTATGCACTTCAAGAGCAAACAGTTGATTTTTTGAGATCGCTCTATAAATACAGCAGTTAAACCAAAAATGTGAAACCATTTCAAGATGAAACATCAACCTTCGAAATTTGCTCATCAAAACTTGCAATGAAAACGGTGTGGTACAAAAACTAAATTACGTCACGAGTTCGTGACAATGCTCGCGTTTTTAGGCATCTATGTTTGAAAATATTCTTTGGCGGCGCATGAAACTTTGATAATTATTTAAAACAAATTAATCATTGATATTTGAAGTGTCATATTTTCCACACTTGCCTACGTTTTTAACGATGCAGAATATCATTTTGCAGTAGAGAAAATACTCAAATTCCTTTATGTCTATTAGAAAAAGTTAACGATTGCTATTCTTTCAATTATTATCAGCAAAAACTTATTTTTATTAACATTATAACTAATCTTCTATTATTTTTATACATTTCAGTCTTTGGAAACACTAAAAACCTCATCACCATCAGTACTTTCATTGAAAAAATGGCGTGTCATGAAGTACTACTGAGAAATTACAGCTTCCGAGTTGAACCTGAAGAAAAAAGAGGAAGCAAAATAGACAACGAACTGTACAGTCAACGTACAATTATTATTTTTGTAAATTGTGTACCTGCCATACTTAAGAATCAAATATTTGTAAACTGTCGATGTCTTGTGGGTGTAATGTATATTATGGTATATGTATGAGTAAATGTACAGAATATGAAGAATAATAAAAGAAAAGGGTGTTAAATAAACACTTTGAAACAACTAAGTAGTATAATTATTTTTATTCAAGTTCGAAACTTTTATAGTCCATTCAAAACGAAAAATTTTGCTTTTGCTGCATTTAACCATGTATATTCAAAATTTTCAGAAATATGTTGGCGGAGTTTCCCTGAAAAACTTCTAATAAAGTTCCATTGATTTCAGGCACCTCGGGGGGAGGGGGGGGTGCCTTAAACGTTCCTTTTTTATTTTCGGAGCATATCAGTAAAACTGTATTCTTACTTTCCTAAATTTTTGCTTTTTAAAATTTTCCACAAAATTTTACATAGGTACAAACTTATGTCTATACAAGTGTCCGGAAATTATGCGCAAAAAATTAAGGGGGTGATTCTACTTGATGAAATATTGCCAAAAGTATTTTCGAAAACTCACAAATAAGAAAGTTATGAGCCTTCAAAGTTGATTTTTTTAAATCAATATTTTTTTATAACTTTTTTTCTAGTGTACGGATTTTCTTAAAATTTGACACACTTGCCACTGGTGTTGTTTTACATCCTTGGTCCAAATTAGACTTGAATCCCTCGAAATCGAAAGGTCTTAACTGCCCTTGACCTTCAAAAAAGGCCTATAACTTTTTTCGTAATATTTTTTTCTGATTTTCGAAGATGCACAATTAAAGAACATGATGAAATCTTCGGAAAAGGTCCTCTTTGTCTATCACGATAAAATGACCTGTTTCCGAGAAACACTGTTTTAAAAATTTGCTTGCACTAAAATTGATCACCATAAATTATGATCATTCTGTAACAATACCAAAGCATTTTGGAAACAGCTGCAGGGTTGCCTAGGAAACAAGGCGTTTGCTTTGGATTCCATTTTGACAGCACTTTTTTTTTATTAAAATTATTTTATTATTTTATTTAAAAAAAAAGATTAAAAAAATTTAAAATTTTATCTCTTCCAAGTCTATTTACATACGAAAGCCTATGTTTTGTACATAACTCGGCAACCCTGCAGCTGTTTCCAAAGCATGCTTTGGTATTGTTGCAAAATGATCATAATTTATGGTGATCAATTTTAGTGCAAGCAAATTTTTAAAACAGTTCATTTTATCGTGATAGACAAAGAGGACATTTTCCGAATATTTCTTCATGTTCTTCAATAATTGTGCGTTTTCAAAACTCAGAAAAAAATATTACGAAAAAAGTTATAGGCCTTTTTTGAAGGTCAAGGGCAGTTAAGACCTTTCGATTTCGAGGGATTCAAGTCTAATTTAGACCAAGGATGTAAAACAACATCAGTGGCAAGTGTATCAAATTTTAAGAAAATCCGTACACTAGAAAAAACGTTATAGAAAAATATTGATTTAAAAAAAATCAACTTTGAAGGCTCATAACTTTCTTATTTGTGAGTTTTCGAAAAAAAATTATAGATACTTTTGGCAATATTTCATCAAGTAGAATCACCCCCTTAATTTTTTGCGCATAATTTCCAGACACCTTGTCAGTGGCGTCACTTAGGGGGCAGAGGGGGCAATTGCTCGCGGGCCCGATTGTCTTGGAGGCCCTCGTGACTTCCTGATGCATTATTAGTTTTTGTAAAAATTTTTAATTTGGAATTTTCATAAGGAAAATGGAAGCCTGAGCACTAATACCAAATTCTGTTCACTGGGGACAATCAATACCCCCAGACTCCCGGTTCAACTCTTAGGCGAACCATTTGAAACATGTTTTGACTTATGCTTTGCTAAGTTCAAATAAAGTTAGCAAAAAGTGGTGTAATTTTTTGAAACCAAAGTGACAAAACTAAACTTAGATATGAAAATTTTAGGAGACAATTAATTACACATACAGTGAATGGAAAAACTAAACAATTCCATAGTTTTTTTTTAATTTTGAGTTTTAAAAACAATCCAAAAACAGAGGTCAATTTAATATAATGTGTTCTCTTGACGTAACATTTTTTATACTTGGTGTTCCTTGACTCAGTAATGACGGCATTGTCTATTTTTTTAATAGGACACCTGTATATTATTGCATTTTCATATTGCCTGAATAAATTAACTAAGAATGTTTTTTACAGTTTGAATTTAAATGGAGTGTAAGGTGAAAACTGCAATTTTGCATTTTGAAAGCAGCTGACCTTGAAAACGGCTAAAGATACAGAATAGCCCGTCACTCATATTAATATGAGGCTTCCAAAATGTCTTCTCAACCTCGTTATATAGCCACATAGATATTTTAAATTTTTCATACAACTAGAGGCTGCTGTAACTTGTGTCTTCACTCCTCGCTCACTTCCACTCTGTTTCTTCACCACAGTAATCAGCAATTTAAAGGAATATCAAGTTAATTTAAATATTAATTTCAAGCAATTTACTAGTAATCATCAATGATACCCCCTCATTAAAATGGTTTACACATTATTTATGTATTCTTTTATTTTTGGTGTGCCCTTGGATTTTTTGCCCTTGACTATTATAATAGTCCCTAATAGGCCACCCCAAAATCTATCACCCTCAGCAAAATTACCGACTGTAAGTATAAAAAAATTTGGTGTTGGAATACACATGGATATTTAATGATTTTATATCATTTCCTCAATTATTGTTTGTATGGAAAAAATAAAAAACAAAATTAGATTTCCTTGGAATAATTATTTATTAATGAACTTGAATCCTCAAATTGCTTATAGGTAAACTAAACAAACAAAGGACACCAAATACAGTTTAGAATCAATTATTCATGGCTTGAAAATAAATAGATAAAAAATATATAATCGAGACACGTGTTTTTAGCAGGTGCCTCACAAAATAATGATCAAAACAAAAACAAAATAAAAGGAACCTAAAGACATTTTTAACTTTTTATCATAACATTTATTTTGCAAACTTTAAACCTTTCAAAGTACGCTTAAGGTACATTTTTTATATTTTAACACCAACAAAGTGAAATTTTGAGTATTTATAAGGTTATTATACAAGACAAACCGATTCTTGGATACATAAGAGACAATTTATCCGGTCTTATAAAACTTTAAACAGAGCGTTTAAATTATCGATAGAATAATAATTAGCAGATTAAAAGTGAAAAAGATAAACAAATTACGAACTATAAATTGTATATATTCCAACTCTATTCGGATCAAGTTGGCTATGGATTATGAAAATGGTCAACCCCGTATCATACATTTGACAGCACACTGACAAGTGTAAAGGTTCTAGGTTATGAGTGTTTGTTTGTAATAATGTCATTCTCAGATTAAAGCAATATTACAAACATTTTTAAAAATCATTAAACTAATAATTTATACCTCTAATCAATCAATTATTATATTTTTTTTGTAGGTAAGTCAAGTCTTCCATGATCACTCCCAATAAAGTTTCTAATTTGAACTACCCATTTACTGTTACATCTGTTTCTAGCACATCATTCCTAGCTTGTAGTAGTACCTACCATTAGATAATAATAAATACACCTGAATGTTCCCGTAATAAAATCCAATTATAATTTATTTCTGTGAACATTATGAAAGTACCTATAATACTTATCTAGTGTTTTTTTTTTATTTATTCACACCAAATTTCAAATTGGACAAACTCATTAATAATTAATCAAAGAATCTCATGGATACCTACTTACCCCAATAAATGTCTTCAAAATTGCTACAGGCAGATAAGTTACCGCATTATAGCAATATTCAAGCAAGGAAGACATTTTCTAAACCAATTTCAGTTTCTTTGATCAATATTTCTGGCATTTTCGTGCATGATAATTATTTATGACATTTTGAATGATTAAATTTATGGAAACTTGACAACTTCCATAGACCAAATCGGCCAAAATAAATCTAAAAAAGGTAGTCTGGCTGACATCCACTGTCAAAATTCATTTTCATAGTAGTTTATTGACAAAAACTTGACTAACCACGGTCCAAATAAAGTTGGGATACAGTATCTCAATCATCTCTAATGAAAATGTTAATTTATATTGAAAAAAATTATATAAACCGAATAACCTATAGGTACTTAACATAAAAAAAAACTATAAAGTTCCATTAAACTAATAGAACCATAAACTTTTTAATTTCACTCCCGGCCCTCAATAATTACTGTCATCTATCAAATATCAATCAGTCCAACCAGTCAACCCTAAGTAGTAATAAATACTAGGTAAATGACTCATCCCAATATAGGCTGAATATTTAATGTCGCCAGAAACAGCAAGTTCGCAAACAAGTAAAACGTCAGACAGTGACTTCCTAGTGACTTTCAAGATATTACTTTCAGTTTTACATCAGTCAGTCTGTCAGTCATCTCAATATCTGGGAGTTGTTTTTATTTTTAATACTTCCATTAACTAAATGCATGTTTACTTTGAATAACACGTGAGAATAAATCAATAATTAAACTGAAATCAGAAACTTTAATGAAATTTTCATGTTACCAAATTAGAGTTAGTGTAGGAATAATGTCTTGAATATGAACTCAAATAGTTTTGCATGTTTCAATTATTAAATTTAAAGATGTAATATAATCTAAAAAAGGTCCTAAAAAAAGCATTTTGTTATAGTGTTTCTTACTATCAATCAATGTTACGAAGTGATCAATATTAAGAACTGGTATTCAATGACCTACTTTGAATACTTTTAATATTGATTACTCAGTAATTATGTAAAGAAATAAATAAATCAGCACGACTCCTTTTGTTTTTCTTCAATTTTTCTCCCTAATATGTCAAGTTTTTTAGTTTTATAACACTCCAATTCTGAGTCACTGCTATTTTCATCAGAAGAAGATCCGCTATCGTAGCACCCCAGACCAGGTAATATGGCAACACACCTGAGACTAGAATTAGGTACCGGAATTCCTATACTTGAAGCGTCCGCATGTGATCCTTTTGGACTTGTCACTTTGGTGACGGCTTCGTCTTTACAATCTTTTTTTGCATTCTTCTCTTCTTGGCTCGGAACTTTCTCACTGACTTCTTCTGAAATAATTCTTTTTTTATTATCTGAAAGATTTTCCTCGAAACTCTCATTAGCTTTCCTCTTTGTTCCTTCATTCTTCTTAACAACGATTCCTTTTAATAATTTCTGCTGTGTTATCCTGCCGTTGCTTAGATTTGGTTTGGGTTTACTCACACTGATCTCCGCTTGAAGTCGTTCTTCGTAATTCTTTTCTTGGAGTGTGGCAACTCGATTTCTGTAATCGTTCAATTCCCTTTCTTCTTCGAGTTCTTTTTTACGATCCGCAGCTAATTTTGTGCGATCAACTAATTCCAAAAAATCAATTTCATCATCGTCTAATCCTTTTATCATGTTCTCTGAAACGTACATAACATAATTTTCATTAAACGTATGGTGCCTATTGGTAAAATAACTTCAAAAGTTAATTATGGCTGTTTTAACTTTAAAGATCAACTAGATTTAACATCAATTTTCAAAGTCCGGGTCAGTTCTTCTGAATAATTACCAGTCGTTCTTTAATTTTTGTTTTTAGACAGTTCTAATCTCAATAGCACTTACAGCACAATAATGTGCAATTTAGTCATAAGGTTTAGTTTTCATCAATGACTTTGTAACTGAAGTCAAATTCAAAAAACTCCTTAGCTACTTGTCAAATAGTAAGCAAGTATAATACAAGACTGTTGCAACAATGCTTGGGTTGTTTCGAAAGCTGTGGGAATGTGATAATAAAACTAGATGACATGAAAATCTTGAAAAAATCACCTCTATGAAAGTTAAAACTAGATTATATTGAATTTAATGTCATAACGCCAAAATTCGAGTAGTAATTTACACTATTTACAGCAGTTATCAAAATATATCATTAATAATTTTTCAATTTCCACTTTTATTTTGTCCCTTCTAATAAAAACTGGCATCAAAAAGGCATAATTTTAGTTAAAATTATGTATGTCATAATTTAGTATTGCACCATTAATAAAAGGATTAAAAACAAAAAAATTCAGAGAATTTTATGAATTTAAACCAATTTTGAGTTTTGAGGGAATGATGGCCTATGCGTAAACTTACTGAGTTTGTGAGCTTCTTCATATTCCAGATCTTTCTTTTGTTTTTGTTCTTGTAACCTCTCATATAGACTTCTGCAATCTACGACTTCTTCCGGTCGATCTAGAAAAACAATCACTCATATTAAAAACTGAGTACTGTCTGTCCAACATTTATTATTTTAATTTATTTTTATTTATTACATTTCTAAATTTCTACATTACATTTATTTATTATTAATCTATTAAAACTATTCTACCACAGAAACTCTTAAAAGTGTTCGATATAAGTAGATATGTGAAAATATATTAAATAAAAATAAAGTATCTACACCATACAGGGACAAAAAATCTACAGTAACAAGTTGAATTAGAACCTAAATCCCAAAAATTCTTAAATATTAATATTGCATACAGTGATTAAAGTAATACTGCTTCCATTTTATGTCAGCCGAACAATTTTTTGTTAAAATTTATGTTTTCAACCCTTACTTTGTAGAATCTCTGATATTGATGGATGATAAATAAAATAATGATAAATAAAACACTAATGTTTAAAAAAAATCTGCTGCATACTGATGGAGATTATAAACGTTACACGTAAGTAGCGAATTTAAAAAAAATTGTTTTTTAACAAATTTTACACAATAATTTTGTGTAAATTTGGGTAAAGGTGCTCTATCGCGACGGTTTTACCCCTACGCTGGCTCCCCTCCACTTTCTCTGCTTGCTCCGAGCCGACAGGCTCCTCAGCGTTGCCACATGAAATCTGTGTCTCCGTTCTCCTACGGCCTTAAAGTGTCATTTTTGGTTACAAATAATATTAAAACACTTATTTGCTGCAGTGAGTCAGGTCTTTGGTCAGGGTAGGTTTTTTTTTCCTTCAAATGTTCGTAAAATGTAAAATGAAAAAAAAACCTACCCTGACCAAAGACCTGACGGAACCGGTAGCTACTATTACGGTCTCATGCGGAAGCGGGCAAGAAGCGCGCAGATTTGTCTGCAGAAATGGCAACACTGAGAACGTGTCGGAGCGTAGCAAGCAGAGACAGTGGAGGGAGGCCTGCGTAGGGGTAAAACCGTCACGATACAGCACCTTTACCTAAATTTGTACACATATTTTAGTAACGAGTCCCTGAAATCTCTGGATCATAGTGAATTGAGTACTACACACCAAAATTCATTTTACGGCTCTGCATGTGCATTTCATCAAATTTTGCCAACAGGTCAACCGAGGCTGTTAACCAATGATTAACCGATTAACCTGTTCAATTTCAATAGATTCGCACCAATAGAATAGCCATCTACTTAATAGCACACAGGTGAGAAATCTTGGTTGTTTGTAGGTTTTCCTGGAATTATGAGGCATTTCTCTTAATACTCCTTGATTGATTGTCAATTCCTTTTACAAGTGAGTAACTCTCCAGTTTATTGATTTTGTGAAGAAAAAAGTTGGTAAATGAAAACAGACTTATTTAGTGGATTACCGGTCAGAGTGATGAAAAAGGACCGGTTAACCGTCTCAGCCCTACTGTATTTATCTAGAAATTTAGAGATCAGTCTTCTTAATTTTGAAAAGCTTAGTCAATAAATGAAAAAGTTTGGTCGGGAGCAAAAATGTACAGGTATTTATTGCAACCTGCAAGTTAGTAACTTCTCAACATTCCTTGAAAAACTGATCTCTTTCTGGGCTTCATGGATGAGAGACTGCATGGGATTCAAGAAGTAGCAGGGTTCACTATGCTGCATATTCCATATGCATAACAAACATAACATAAATGAAAATCTCTGGTCGTATTTATTTTATACGGTCGTTGCTTGCAGTTAACGTTTTGGAGAGAAAGTAGAATTGGTGAAATTTTGAGAGCTCTGATAGTAAAGAAACTCAGACCGGTTTGAACGTTCAAAGTTCCATGGTTTTTACACAGAATAGGACATAGGTAAGAGAAAGAGTGCCAGAGAAAGTTTTAAAAAGCTTCCTATTTGATATGATTGGCACTGGTTTTGTCTAGGCAGGGTGTTGCGCTTAAACATGACCAGGGTAAAGCCATCAATTTAAATGTTCAAAAGTCACTTATTTTCTTACCCAGAGGTTCATCAGGTTTTCTAACTCTTTCCCATTCCTCTTGCCTCTTCTTTCGAATTTCTTCTGCCTGGGTTTCGGTTATAAAACCTGAACTCATTTTAAAGATGATGAAGTAATCAAGTTCAAAGGAGAGTGAATAATAATTTCAATTATTTTCAATCGAATAAACCTTTTTCGATATTGCTTTTATAGTAATTTTTATATATTTTATTCCTATCCAGATTTCAGATAATTTCTTTTTATTTTATTCATTAATTTAATTTTTTCTCACTACTAAAAATAAAAATCCTAAAAACTAAACATAAATTTTTCAAGAATGACAGCAACTTCTAAGATTATCTGTCAAAATGTCACAACATTGAAGAGAGTATAAAGAAGAAGAACTTGGATATGGTCACAATATTGCTACAATAAGCCAATATCATTCCGGCGAATATGCAATTTCTAAATCAAAGATAAAGACTAGCAATCTGCATTCAGCAATCACGTTAGCATAAGAAAGAATCAAAGCAACTACCTATTTTATGCAGTTTCAGTGAGAAATTCCAGTTAGTCTTGTTTACCTTAATCGCCAGGGATGGGCGTGTAGACAATTAATTGTAAACAAATCAATTCTTTACATGTAAACAATTCAATTGTTTACACAATCCATTATTATGGTATGCAATGAACGTAAAGAATGTAAACAATGTTTTTAAACAATTAATTTACTATGAAATAAGGTTATGAAATCTTAGATTTCAAAATGGATCCCGTATAAATAGTGATCGTCCACGTCTACTGATTTTTGGAATAAAGTAATTCATAAATTAAATAATAAAACGCTTTAGGTACTGGTTTACGCATGTTTATAATGTTAGTTGAGTTCAGTGTTCAGTTGACTTGGCTACAAGCTACAACCTGTTTCTACTTCTTCTTCCTTCTGCTTTGCCCATTAGTAGGTATCATGCAGAGACGTGAAACTGTAGTAAGTCTCTGATACATACTAATAAAACTAAACTAAACTATTTTCTCAAATAATCTTGTATTCAAACCTCACGTGTGTACATTTGGAATATGAAACATTCCACAGCAATGACATCACTGACAGCAGTGACAACGACAGCTGATACAATTGCCTAAATTCTTTACATTGTTTACGTTTCTTTACATGAAAAGTGTAAAGAATATTTCTTTACACGTAAACGCCCATCCCTCAGAACCTTATAAAATAAAATTGTTTCTATAAATCATTAAATTCAAATAATAAAATTAATTTTACATTGTAACATGCAAAAAATGCGGATTATCTTCTAAACTATAAAGTTAGGCGACTTTTATAAAGAGTACCTTTTTTGTATAAAATACCCAAGTCGACTAATTCACTCTCGGTATTTAAAATTTTTAAATTCCAATGGCGTAGAAGTTCAAAGGGTGTAAAACCTAAAAAATCTATGATCTACGCCAATGAATTAACGTTATATGAGTAATTTTAGTATTGCACTTTTTGTCCCAGAAAACTATAATGTCATACCAAATTACATCAAAGTCTCTTCAGCGGTTTAACTTTTAGAATCAAGTACGAATTTCAGAATTGACTCTTCGAGATCTCCTAGCGGCCAAACGCAAAGCAACTTTGGACTAAGATAAGTTGACTTAAATCGATTTAGCTTCACCCGAGAAAACAGAAACAACGTACAACTTCGCACTGTACATTGTACAAGTAGTCCTTTTAATAAATTTAATTCTGCTGAACGTTACCAAAATCATCTACAGCATTTTTCTACTTCTGTGAATACAGAATTTCTACATTTCTAGCTGTGAGATTGACATAAATGATTGAACAGGAAGTTCGTAATTAGGAAACTTCATTTGTAGGTTTTTAAATGTCAATAATGTAACATAGAGGGCAGCGTGCTCAATCACGTGAAGAGCTGTTAACGATCAGCTGTCTCCTGGGGAGTGGTTGCTGTCACAAGGGTTGAATTTTTCTAAAATAATCAAAAATACCATTTATTCAGGTAAGAAGTGATAGATTAAAACGTATTTTTTAAACTGTCTGTCGTTTTATAGTCATTAAAATCGTTGTGGCCCTGTTAACACCACCCTGTCACTGTTGGTTTATTTTGGTTAACTGAAACCAATCAATAACATTCTGGTGTTCATTATGTTTATTTACTCCTCAATGTTGGCCCAAATTGCCAATGATTAATGAAAATTGACCTCCACAGGGGTAGCAATATTTAAAGACCATAATTAGCTGCACCCTTTTTGAGCCTTGAACAATTATTATTCATTGTCATGTAGGTACTCTTGATAAATTATAGGTTCATAGGTATTACTTATTATGTTGATTCATACAATTTCTCATCAAGTAGGTGGTTATTTTCAAATTCTTGTAGGTTCAAGGAGTAATTATGATTTGTACCTATATTCTCATATACAAGTCCATTTTAGTGGTAGGTTCCAAATAATTCAATAGTAATTTGAAACTAATGTTTGATTGAAGTCACATGATCATGATGAACTATCTGTGATTATTGTAATTTCTCAATTAAACTGTAGAAACGACTGATCTAAGTGTGACATTGTTTTTTTATGTATCTTTGTGTTTTTTCAGATTCCACTATCCAGTTGAGAACTTGAACGGTTCATATATTCTTCCCTAATGACAGAATATTGGTTAATATCTGCCCCCGGCGATAAAACATGCCAGCAGACATGGGAAACTATGAACAACCTTACCAGTAAACAGAATAACTTATCAGTGAATTACAAGTTTCATATTCCTGATTTGAAGGTAATTTTCTCGTTTTTATAATCCGTAACTATTAAAAAGGGCACAGTCATTGATTCAGATATTTTTTTGTCACCATGCTGAATATTGTGAGCCCAACAAAATGACAGGCATAGGTGGTAATAATTATAATTTGGTAGTATTACTGATACCATAAATGTTTGTATTCACATAATAGACAGCTACACAAAAATATATTCATTGATGGTATCCCGAACACATACACTCATGGTAAACAGGATGAAGATAAAAATCAGCATTGCATCCCTCTGTTTACGAATGCTAAGAATTTATTAGTTTTGTTAGAATATATTTTGTAAAGCTCTTATTATATTACTTGGACATAATCGAGGACATAATAATATGTGTAATCATTTCTTTAACATTTCTCAGTTCAATTTTGTCTTTGAACTATATTTCTTTAGGAACACTGCAGGATTAAACTTGACTTCAACAGGAAATCATAAAAAATCTGCTTTTCAGGTTGGCACCCTGGATCAGTTGGTCGGTTTATCAGATGACCTGGGAAAGTTGGATGCGTTCGTGGAGCAGGTCACCAAGAAAGTGGCCGGCTATCTCGGTGACGTTCTGGAGGACCAGAAAGACAAGCTGCAGGAAAATCTAATGGCAAATAATAGTAAGTTTACACGTAACTACTTAACATATATTTGGAATGATTGTTTTGTCTAAAGGCCGCATGTTTCCGTATTAGATTTACATAAACGGTTAAATTTCTTTGATGCACATAAAGGTGGTCAATTTTTTAAGGTAAATGTGTTTTTCAATTTTGCGAATATAACCTTGCAATTCGATCTGAAGATGTTGATTAATACTGAAAATTGTTGTTATTCACTTTGTTTTTTTTTTAATGTTCTTAAGTTGGCGGAAAACAGTGAAATTCTCAATTAACAAGTCTAATTCATTCAATATTTCAGTTGTTTGTTCATGTTTAAAGCGAATAACAATACGGCACCCTCCTAAATGATTTCTAATTTCTGAAAATTTACACATTTTATAACTGCACCAGTAATATTACTAATTATAACATCTTAAATATAGAAAAC
This sequence comes from Malachius bipustulatus, assembly GCA_910589415.1. Lineage (NCBI taxonomy): Eukaryota > Metazoa > Arthropoda > Insecta > Coleoptera > Melyridae > Malachius > Malachius bipustulatus. Next base: position 45,159,247 of record OU342632.1, on the reverse strand, counting down.
AGAGTTCGTTAATATGTTGAATATTAACCTTATTATAGCGCTATTAAATCAGAACTTGTCTTTCTTGCTAAAACCATAACTCTGTTTTCTATATTTATTGTCTTTTGCATTAATATAGCATGCTTACTAACAACAGTATAAACACAGACACACGAGCATGCATACAACATAATACGTTTTAAAGACAGGACCATTGAAATTCCATCATCAATATTAATTTGAAGATTTATACCTCTTTTACTCCTGAGTTTTTATTTCCCTCTTTGATGATTACCCTCTTTATCCTATCATTGTTCAAATATTCAAAACTTTCGGAAAACCAACTAGTTTTACTTGTTTTATTCTCAGTTCAAATCTAGTCAAGTGTGAAAAACTATTTTTTTATTGAAAATTATAAATCTCAGAAGACTTAAAATGAAATGGGAATGGGAGTGAAGTTAATTAGAATTATTTTATTGGTTGACTTTTTTGTGAGTTGCTAATTCTACTGTTAATTTTCTATCTTGCTTTTTCAATGCTGATGGATCTAAAAAATATTAATCAAAATTAGGTAGCTGAAATATTTTGCAGAGACTCTCCAATTCAACTGATTCCTGAATTTATTTATTTCAATATTGAATCAATTGGGTGGTAAGTAGCAGTCAGTACCTATATAAAGATTTGCTGGCCTTTTATAATGACACTTTATGAAAATTAGGTATATCCGATTTTTGATAAGTTGTTTGGAAACTATGTTGAAATGAAACAATATTTACATTGCAATACAGGGTGTACCAGCTCGATTTAGACAACGGTAAGGGCCGTGTAGGTCTCGTCAAGACGAAACGTTTTTTTTATTTGAAGTTTTTTGATTTGGACCTTCGTTGCGGGAATATGGCCGACTTCCGGTTTTTAGTTTTTTGGCTCCAGTTTCGGCATTTTTAGGTTCTCGCCCAAACTGAAACTAGTTTTGGAAACTCCTTAGCTTCAGTTACAACTTTCATATTGAAGTCAAGGTTCTATCTCGGTTGGATTCAAAATGGCGACATGCCCAAGACTTTAAATTTTAAGTCTTTGAATCAATTCAAATTGAATCAAATTGAATCTAATTGAAAAATTAAGATTTTGAATCCAACAGAGATAGAACCTTGACATCAATATGAAAGTTGTAACTGAAGCTAAGGAGTTTCTAAAACTAGTTTCAGTTTGGGCGAGAACCTAAAAATGCCGAAACTGGAGCCAAAAAACTAAAAACCGGAAGTCGGCCATATTCCCGCAACGAAGGTCCAAATCAAAAAACTTCAAATAAAAAAACGTTTCGTCTTGACGAGACCTACACGGCCCTTACCGTTGTCTAAATCGAGCTGGTACACCCTGTAGATGTGTGTTGTAGGGCTTTGGGAGTATCAGCTAGCTTCAGACAGATATGACTTTATTCCTTATCTGTTTAACACTATTTTCTATTATTTGTCAACTGTGTTTATAATGGGATTGTTAATTATTATAATAAGTGGCATTGCAATGCTTTTGTGGCTGTTACAGTGTGATCAAGAAATACCTACAGTTTTTTTTCTTATTATGAGTTAAAATCTAATGTTTATTACATATATCCCCAATGGCAGCTTTCAAGAAATTTCAATTATTATGCAAAGTAATATTTTCATACTAATTATTATAGAATACAGTGATATTTATTGGCAGGGGCATTTTTGCTTCAGATCGAGTTAAATTAGCAATATAAAAGTAAGTAGGAAAGAAAATATAGTCAATATTATCTATTTTCGTGTATGATAATTTCTGATCTGATGACGATTTCTCGAATTTTGTGTGATGACTTGTTAATTTTTTAGTGAACTAAAATTTATTTCATCAAAGTATGTCATACAGTTTCGTAGATAACACGGTTTTAGTGAGACTCTGAAAGTGTCAAAAAATTCATAAAATTCCAAATAACTCAAAAACAATTGAAGATCGATATTATGTTGTTTTACTAAAGTCTCTTAGTTTTTGATGAGGAACATGAATCCATAAAAAAACCGCACCGTGTCATTTAAAATAACGAAGTTCCGGTTATACCGGAAGTGGTGTTGTGCTGAAAATATTTTTAAAATGTTGAGTTTTTCCTAAAACACAGATAGATACACAAAAAATGGAAACTGTCAAACTGACAGTTTAGCCTATATAAATGGTATCAGCTCCCAAAGGTTGACCCTGTATAATTTAAGACACAGTTTGATTGTTAAGAGATTACATTTTTATTTGTTGTCACTTACCACCCACCCACTTACCCCAGCAGAATTTTTTTTTTTTAAATACACAGGTTGCCATGGAAATGTCAAGGGTTGCTTGAACTTTATTGGCTGAACATTGATGGCACGAATTTTTTCTATAAAAACCGTAACTCTGATAATATAAAAAAAAAACTGAATTTCTTGTCCCTTTGTACAAAGAAAATATGATGTGTTTATGAAACGGGCAAAGATGATGGAATTATTTTAAACTCTTTACAAGACTTTTGTTATTTAAATTATTATGCTGAATTGCTTCTGGTTCTGAACCGGGAGAGTTGGTCACAATCAAAATTCAACTAACAACCAACAAAAATCCATGGAAAATGCTTGAAATCCTACAAAAAGTAAAGTCACCAATATCTCGATTTTCCAAAAATCTTGTGTAAAATAGCAAAGCTTCCTTGAAACCGTGTTTGGTTTTAAGTTTTTTTAGGAATTTGTTTTGCTCCAATTGCGTTGCTATACTTTTGTTAAGCTTCTTTTAGAATTTCAAATGATTTACAAATTTCACTTTTTAAGAATTATTGTTTCTAAATTATTCGATTTTGCAGTGTTGTTGTCCACCAAATAAGACCTTCAGCATTTGACAGATTCACAGATTTCTCCATTTAAAAGTTATTTTTTGATTTCTTCTTGCTATCGTATTGAAAATCCGTGGTCTCTATTGCAAAGCAAATCACACAAACCAGAATATAATTTTGAATTGGATTTAAATGAAGGAAAACATTTTTTTTTCACACCAAACTTTACATTTATTTTTATTTATTTAATGGCTTATTATTCAAATTTTTTTTTATATATTTTAAAGTCCGTATTGAAACAAAATATATGTAACTGCAAAGCTGTACTTTGTAAATGTGATGTTTTTATGTGACATTTTATTTTTGTTCAAGAAATATGGGCTCTTTTTTCTATTATCAAAAAATTTCAAAATACAAGAAACCCATTATTGATGATGGTGGTGTTTCAATGGTTGCGATACCCATATTACACTATAACTGCCGCTGTACGGGGTGTCATTATTTAGGTGTCACAAAGTCTACTGGGATATTTAATATTCTCTGAAATGAACAATAAAATTTATATCCACATTGAAAGATAAATGAATCCATTTTGTATATCAAAGGAAAGTGGTGAGTTTTCAAAAATAATGGCATAAATTTGGACTCAGATGTCAGAGTAAGTAAAACACTAAAAATCCCTACACATCAAGGCTATATTAAACAAGTCTGCTACAAATTGCTCTTAGTTGCTTGATTGCCACTCGGTTAAGCTATTTGCTTGTGGTGGTGTCAACTTAGTAGGCGGATGGATTCCTTGTAAGCTTTCAGACTGTACTTCAGTCACTACTTGGTGATGTCAAATCTGCCTGTGCTGTTGCCACATCATCCAATGCTAATATAATATTTACCTTGAGTGGCATTGTAAAGTCAAGTAATTAGGAATGTTGTGCGTTGCCTTGCTCAGTATTGTCTCGATGTGTCACATGTGACAAATCACTGATTTGAAATGATATAAGAATAATGATAAAGTCTTTTCATGTTCATATGAAACATTGTTCGTTTCTTGGAGAGTTACGTATCATGGTAGCGTTTGTTCCACTCATTCAATGATGCTCTGTATGACACTAACAGCGAAAGGAGCTACTTTGAGCGAGAGTGGTGTCGACGCGTCGGGCGGTACATGCTTGTGCTTGTTTGGCTGTGCTTGTGACAGTTGTTTGGTGGTGGGGGCAGGTGGGCGACCGCCGGAGGAACCGGACATCGAGGACAAAGGCGGAGGCACCGACGTCGATTCGGAGAGCTCGGGCGTATATTCGACGCCCCTGCAGTTCTCCTTTAGCTCCGAGAGTGCGGGATCTACCCCCGACCTTGACTCGGCCGTGCCGCCCCAATTGCCTTTGACGCCAGGTCAGTGGCTGCAGCTCGCAATGGCTGACATGGACACGGCTCGCTGGCTTTAGCACTCTGGCTTCTCACGCCACGCCCGATTATATTATTATAATATTCAATCGAGGTGCTAGTTCGGACCCCATATAAGTATCCCGGGCGCTTTCTGATTCTCAGAGTTGGGCAAGAATGACAGAGTCTGCTTCTTTGTATCTCAGTAGGTAGTTGTCTTTTAGAGCATCTCGTAAATTTGCTATTACGTTTATACAAGGTGATTCAATATTATTATTTTAAAGAAAAGTTAACAGTAGATCCTCTCACCTTTTAGTCGTAATCTTACTACTCACTAACCTTATCATTTATCAATGTTGTACTTCCAAACAATGTACTTCTTCCTTATTTTCAAAGCACCAGTAAACAAATTATTGTAAAATTTGCATGAGATGTTTTTATTTTCTACATGATTTTTTAATGGTGTTATAGACATATTATGACTTCATCATATTAAAACTGAGGTGTGAAATGTCAAAGATGATGGTGCAGACGCTATAGGGGTTTTTTAGTGACGCACCGGTTTTAAACCGCTGCATAAAGTTTTAAAACGGAACGTTTCAGTGTTGAAACAGTGACGTCATTGATTCACCGGGTTCAAGTATGCAGTATGCAGAGATTCTACAAAGGGTTGAAAGCATAAATTTTACAACTAATGCTCTTTTACCACTTGCCACTTTACACTGTTTTCTAGTTTCTACTTCACACTTCATTATCACTTCTCACTAAATAATACCACTGGCTTACTCTATATCTTCCTTACTCTGTGATACTTCAGCTCTCATTCTCATCCAAACTATGACTAACTTAATGTCCAGCCACGGCGGTTCTTATATAGAGGTGTCATCGAAGTTATCTATTTACTGATGATGTGTTTCCAGTCACCACGCATTCTCGAACATGCGCATAATGCGGAATCATTCTGGTATTTAGTAGAACTGTCGATTACACTCTCACACTGGCCAGGCAATGTGTCATTCCTGTCTTGTCACTAGAACCGTTGAGACCTATAACCACGATAATTGCAGAAAGTAAACAAAAACAAATATACGAATTATTAATCTAGAATTCTTTCATGAAAAAGGAGGTGTCTTGTGGCCCTGGATTCTGGATTTTATGCCACTGGGCGCATTGGTTAAACCCAGAATTTTTCCAAATACTGGTTATTAAACAGAAAACCTGTATACAAAAATTTAGAATTATTGGTTCAATCTGTAAAAAGACACAATAAAAACCAATTTTGTAAATCAACACTTAAACACCCTGTATCTTGGTTTAAAAAACATTTTTGGAAAAAATTTATTTAATTTATCTGCCATCCTCCAACTTATGGTACTCCTTTTAGAAACACCTTGTATATTTTAGTTTTCATAAGAAAGTTCTCTTTCATTCATCTCAGAATTTAAAGGGAGGACTATGTGATCTGACACATAAATTGTCAAAATTGAAAACTAACATAGTTTTTGTGTAGATAATTAAAATACCTTTAAAATGAAGTTTCACATGATCCCTTGTGCCCCTCAAAATTTTGAAGGAGTTAACGGGGACTGCAACGTTATCTTTGACATTTGACACATCAGTTTTATGTCAAAAAGTAGTAGAATGTCCATACCAAAGTTTTATCTATCTGATAGAACTTTATAAAAGATTATAAACGTCCTTACTTAAGTGCAACTTAATCCTTGTCTTCAATATTATAGAGTTTTTTGACTTTGTATTTTTTCATATTTCTCCAATCTGAAAATATAAAGCTCAATTTGGGCTTCTTAATAATAAGGTTACTGGTTTCTCTGCTTTATATTTTGTGTAAATATGTTAGAATATTTTTTTTTTCTCTTAATTGTTCTTCTAGTTGTAGGTAGGTAATTGGAATTTTCTTTTTCCTCTTGTAGTAATTTGTAGTATCACACCAGTCCTTAGTTCCTTGCTAATAAGCCAAGGGAATACAATTTAAATTAATGCTGATTAATTTATGTTTGCAACCTTTACTTTGTAGAATATCTGCACTGATGGATGATATGATAAGTAGAATTTTTAAAACATTAGTGTTTTATTTATCATTCATGAGAATGCTGATCTAGCTAGAATATCAATGTCTGGCTCTGACAAATTATTAAATCGCTTTTGCAATCAATGAAGTAAAAGAGTCTACTTCTTTGGTTGCAATGACGTTACAAGCTGCACACTACTGCATAGGCACCATCTTGACTTTGAGAAAGAAGCAACTTTCAATCTCAAAAAAATATATTATTTTCAGTCCCCAAACACAAAGTATTCCATTAGTCACATAAACAGTTGACACAAGATTATCTTCCGGTTGTTCAAAACTGATGGTTAAAATCAGTAATCTGTATTGGTGAATTTTTTGCAGTTATTCAAAGTATTGTTGGAAACAGAAACTAACCAATCAGATTTCTCAACCACTAATTTATCTGAAATTGATACCAGTTTTGTACAATTGGCCAAAAATATTTTACCACATGATATATTTTTGCCTGTTCATTTTAATGTTCTAAAATAATATTAAGTAGTTAGGTACAAAAAGTATGATAATCTATTCTCAATATTTTTCTTTTCAGTATTCCTGAATCTTACATTATTCTGAATCACCTTGTATGTTTTAGTAGTGACACTTGAAATAATTAAAACAATAAAAATAAAAATCTGTCCAATCAAATGGGAGCTCAAACTGTTATTCTTGCCTTTTTAGATCAGAATGAATCAGCTCAATTAAGCTTTTTATGATTCAACTTAGCAAGTCAAAAAAATACACCACTAAAATATAAGGCACCGGCCCCATAAAAATAACGTCTTAAAATATTCCAGTTAATTTAGCTGTGCCGTTAGAAGGGCAGCAAATGATTCATAATAATGGGCAGACATCTAAATCAGTCTTAATTTATCTTATTATTGTGGGCGCTTGTGTATTTTTGCTAAGTTTAATTATATTTATAAGAAGCTGTATTAATAATTATCTCTCCCTGGAGTACTTGAACTCTTAATTATTATTCCCTGATTGATTGTTTAGCTCACAATGTTCTGTTACATGTCTCCTTTATTTACGAGTGTATAATATTAATGTGGAGTCATAGCTGCAACATGCTGCCATGTTTATATTCCATGTGTAGCACCTGCATCGTCAACTTTGGACATTTTCATCTATAGATTTTTGTAAATATGTAAAATCATTTTGCTTATTATCTGAAAGGGAGGCTCTTGTCTTGCGAGATCTTATTTCAATATAACATATGGCAAATTTTAGTTTCATTTTCTGTCGTGTGGTAAGTTTTTTGTTGTCAAGACGCTATTTTTATTATGATTTTACATATATTTTTATTTTTGTTATACTGTCTGTGTGAAAATGTCGACTCTTTGTTTTATAAGCGATAGTTTTATTTTATTTATTTTTATGCTTTATTTTTATCTGGAACTTCACTACAAGGTGGAATATGAAGAACCTTGATTGGCACTTTTATAAACATTCTCTGTAATATGTCTTCTATCAAAAAGTTTACCCCTACTTTTTTGAATATGTTTAGGAATCATTGACGAGGGCAGAGATATTTTGTGTGATAATTTTAAAGTAACTTAAAGAACTGTATTAGGTTTGTTTTTGTTCTGTCAGTTACCCTATTTATTCTTATTGAAATGTATTTATTTTAATTTTAGTTGAAAGTTTAGTTGAAGTCACGTTTTATGCTTAGATACATGTGCCTTAAAACTGTTGTATTGTAAATTTTCTGCCCCTTTTCATCCTTTTTCTTGTATGAATTTTGTGTTCAATGTGCGTGCATATTGTCGATTAATTGTATGTATGTACATTTTTTTATGTAAATTTTAAAGAACCAAAAATATTTAAAAAAAGTCCATGGGATTTAACTGCTGTCAGAATTCAATTTGAGCTCGATCAGTTATTTTTACTTCTTATATAAACATTGGTACGCAAATTGACGGTTTCGAAGATACGGAGGATTCTCAAATTATTTTAAAATTTTGGGCATTTTGCGTCTGCACATTTTTTTTTTTTTTTATTATGTACAAACAATCCTTGGAAAGTATAAACAAAACCAAAAGATTAGATAAGGTGATACAAAAAAAATAAGGGGATAAGGTAAGAAATTGAATCTTTCACAAGATACATTTTTTCTTATTATTTCATCGATTTCTTCCTTGGGGATATTTAAAAAGTTTAGTGTATGCTATTCTTATTATTGAAAAATCCTCCGTATTTTTGAAACAGTCACTTTGCGGACCAATGTTTATTAAGAGCTTTTTACTTCTTTTGGTCCATACTGTACCCTCTCCAAATATTCGATACTTATTTTTTAACACCCTGTATAATACCCAAAAAGTAAATAAATGCAAATAAATAAGAACTACTCATCGTAAATATGAAATATTAATTCACCAGTGGAATTTATTCCATGTTATACTGGCTTAGTTGAATGTTGCAAAATTATTTAATGTTTGAATGGATTCACTTGTGACAAACTACTCGAGTAGTAATGTTTATATAATGTAAATGTTTTATAATTTTTCTTGTCTTTATATTCTGACAGCAGTTATTATTTGTCCCCTAAAAGCTATAATAATACTACATAGTTCCAATTTTTTATACATAATTGAGATATTATTTTTTTGCAATATTTATATTTTGATTTTTTTTTTGTATGAATTTGCAAATTATGGTATGTCCCCAGATCACCCACAACGGCATTGTGTTTTATTCTCTAGAAACCGATAATACAAAATAATCCAGCATAGTATAAACAATAAAAACAGTATGAACCTCAAACACATACGCCATGAGAACTGGAATTATGATTTTTTTTATTTTGTCACATGCTTCAGCAAACGCTTATGCTGATTATTTAAATCTAGACTGATTTTTTTATATTTCTTAAGTTTAAGAAGACAGTTCTCATGGAGGGGTGTTCTTGTTGTAAATAAATCTTTGTTTGCAATCGATTGTTTATCTGAATATTTGAAAAATAATGCATGCGGTTTGAGTTACCCGATTTTGCCTCTACAACAGTGACAGTGTAATTTAATGTGCTTAGCTCTTATTTGAAGTAATCGTAACCCTTCTATCCAAGAGTCTCTCCTTTCGAAACTTTTTTATGTGCTGTATGTAATTATGCAGATTGCAAGGAAGAACTTTCATTGATTTTAATTATTCTTTTCTAGCTGATTTGCCAACATATTTAACGAGGTTTCAGTGGGATATAGCCAAATATCCAATCAAGCAGTCCCTGCGCAACATCGCCGATATTATAAGCAAACAAGTGGGGCAGATCGATGCTGACCTAAAAACGAAATCGTCTGCTTACAATAATTTGAAGGGTAATCTCCAAAATCTGGAGAAGAAGCAAACGTAGGTTGTTTTTTATTATAATAATAAGACCATTTTGATGATCAAGAAAAAATCTCAATGTTTGGTTTTAGTGGCAGCTTATTGACGAGGAATTTGGCAGATCTTGTCAAGAAAGAGCATTTCATTTTAGATTCCGAGTATTTAACAACGTTGCTGGTCATTGTGCCAAAGTAAGTACGCCGTTATTTTTTTCATCCTGTCTGTACCTACTCTAATAATAATTTGGATCCCAGGTCGCAAGCTCATGAATGGCAGGGCATTTATGAGAAGCTGACAGACATGATTGTGCCTAGATCGAGCCAGCTGGTCACATCCGATTCAGAGTACTGTCTCTACACTGTATCTCTCTTCAAGAAAGTCGTAGAGGAGTTCAAACTTCACGCAAGAGAGAAGAAGTTCATCGTGCGTGACTTCACCTACAACGAGGAGGAACTGGCAGCTGGCAAAAATGAGATCACGAAACTTGTTACTGATAAAAAGAAACAATTTGTGAGTATTTTACAAGTTCATGCCATTTTGCTTTTAGAGGGATATACAGGGTGAGGCGCGAGAACCTCGGGGCATTTTTATATGAAGAAGTGTTGGGAATAGAAGTCTAAAAATGTGTGCATGTGTGTTTTCAATTTTGAGGAGCTGAACTAAAATATTTATAATCCTACACTATGTCCAGTGATACCGGAAATTGCCATCAACTTTCTTATTTTAAATGGAACATCCTGTATATTATTACATTTTCAGATTGCTTAAAAAAAATGTAATATCGCCCTGTATAATAATCCTCCCAATCTTTTAAAATTAGTCCCAATCCTTAATAAATATTGACCTAAAATTAGGTTACCTGGTAGGAAAGATGCGGACCAAATACTATTGAGTACAAGTACTATTGATCAAATTAAGTAAGTACACTACGCACAAATGAAAGTGTCACACCCCAAAATTTTGCCTGATTTTGATTGGGGATAACTTTCGAAATTTACAAGGGATTTCGGTTTTGTTTTTGCATATCAGCAGCCCTACAATTTATATTTCTGCTTTATTGGATCTAAGCTCAAAAAAAAAAACTGTTAACAAATTAAGAAAAAACTTTTTTTGATTGTCACCCTGACAATTGAGTTTTTTCAAGTCTTTCAAGAATAACTACTAGATAAATGAAATAAGAATTTTTTACCCAATTTTTTAAGAGAATGTTACTTCTCAGAGAAGGCTTGAAAGAATAAGAAAACGCTCTTAATTAATCAAGGAATCCCCAGTTGATTTTTCTGTGCTGATGAAATTCTGTGTTAATGAAATACTGTATACTAAATTTGTTTGTTATGACTTTTGGTATTTTGTTAAGATGTCTACTTGTCCTTTTTATAAGTTATAAAATAGAGGTGGTACAGTTTTAAGGGAGATTTTTTAAAATTTTAATTGGATATAGTGTTGGTGGTGACTGTACCATATACAATTTATGTAATTCATGAAGATTTTGTTCATATTATATAGAAGGTATGCCTACATAACTAATTATTATGACTTCTTTTTTTGTAGGGTCCATTAGTAAGATGGCTCAAAGTAAACTTCAGTGAGTGTTTTTGTGCCTGGATTCACGTAAAAGCCTTGCGAGTTTTTGTAGAATCCGTATTAAGGTATTTGCGCCATTATAATAATTGAATAACTTTTGTACCCTCGACATTTTCACCAACAGGTATGGTTTACCAGTGAATTTTCAAGCAATTCTTTTACATCCCAATAAGAAAACAATGAAGCGTTTGCGCGATGTGTTGAACCAACTCTACGGCCATTTAGATAGTAGCGCTTCTGTTTCTGGAGCTCATGCTGATGTAAGTGGCTTTATTAATTATTTAAAAGTGCAATGAGTAATTTAATTTTTTTCAGAATGTTGACATTCCAGGCTTAGGATTTGGGCAAGCTGAATACTACCCCTACGTTTACTATAAGTTAAATATAGACATGGTTGAACCCAAATCTACTTAATTTTTAAGCACACATTCTAATTTCAGTTTTACCGATCATACAATAAAGTAATTTTGTTGTTACTTTCATAAATATAATTATGTTAAATATTCCAAGTCAGGAGAGACGCAATATTAAAGTTATTTGAGACAACTTATATTTGCCTTGCATATTGATATTGATTAGGGTGTTTTAAAACATGTGAAATACAATAAAAATATATTTAGTCAAACGAATTATCCTAAGGGTTGATTCCATTCAATATTTACGAATGTAAAAATGTTTTACATTGAAATATTGTCATGCACACAAAATTTTTGTATATTGCTATACATATTAATCTTGAAAACGGTTTTAAATTAAATTCTGCTTTCGGCTGTCGACAACTTTTAAGTCAGTATTTTATGTTATGTAAATAAAATGTAAATAGAATGGATTTTGTGAAAATGAAATACTTGTTAAACCTTATTTTATGTAAGCCCAATAAATGTATAAAATAGCGCAAGTTAAAATAGATTTAATTATTGTTGGTAGATAATGATTATTGGTGTTATAGAGGAATTGTTCAACTGTAAGATTTGAAAATTGTTAGACCTTTACAATAAACTATTTCATTAAAATTATTTTAGCTCAACAATATTTTTATTATACACAGAGTAAAATTTTAACTGTTTCTTCATTACTCTGATATTGAACAATTTCCCCTCAAATCATTCATAGATTCCAATTGCATCTTTACATCGTATACCCAGTGTCCCACAAGTATGAAACAAATGAAACCCAGTGATAGTAATTAGTAAGAATAAAAATCTCATAAGCACATTGGTGAAAATAATTTACAGTTTTCACATTGTTTAATATTTAATGATTTTTGTTGAAATAAGTATTGCATTCGATAAGATAAACTTTAAAAAATTAGGTTTGTTTTTTTGTAAATCAGTCATTTTGGTCATATTAGAGTGACCATTCATTATAATCCCATTTTTCAAATATTAACTCGGTATTTAAAAAAACAATGGATTCTATCGAGTCACCAGACCAATTTTGAACTCTCGAATTTTGAGTTTCTATTTTTAATTATTATTTGACTGCTATTTTTATATAAGTATTATCCAATTTTTCATTAAATTGAATAATACATAATAAAATAAATGAAGCATATTATTTTGTTTCTTCTACAGAATGCAAGTAGGTTTTTATTATGATGATGATAATAATAAAATAGGTACTCTCTTCATTGAACTTTTGCAGGTGAAAATAAAAAATTTGAGATTTTAGAAAATTCAGTGAAACTAAACTTTCACATTTTTTCAACTTTTTGAAAAATTCAACAATATTCAGATATGAGCAAATGCATTGTTTTATTTTATTTTCATTATTGCCACTTTTAATAAACATTTAATAGATTTTCAGGTAAAATCAAAACAGCATTGTCAAATTGATTTTCTTTGGTTGCAATACAAGAAAACTAAAGTGGTTGATTTCCTTTCATTTATAATATAAATGAGCTTTCAACTAATAATAACATTTTTTTCATTCATATTTATTTTAAACTTGATATGTCAACCAAATGTCAATTTTTTTCAAATTCTGTTTAGAATAAAACAAATTCTAAAAAATTATTAAATGGGATCATCTCTCACAGCCAAATTAACTCCAGACGTACATACACACATAATCATAATCATTGTTTTGATTATCCAGAATTGTCGGTAGATGTCAGCTAAGCTATCACTTTTTCATACATAATGCCAAAAATATTGATTTAAGAAGTTAAAATTCTTACTTGCATAGCTATAATGAGGGAAATTACTTCGCCAATAATTAATAATTTCACTGCTTCTAACTGTTCGTACAGGTTGTTCGAATTGCTGATGATATTAATTGGCCGGATCACGACTAATGTTTCAGCCCATACGTAATTATATAATTTGATGTGACAAATGAAGAGCTCTTTCACACCACACTTCAAAGGTCTTCACTGGAATTAATGACAATGTGAGAAACGTGAATTTACAATTGAAGAGAGCTGTTGCTCTCTGATACCTGAAGATGCAAATTCAGAGTCGTGAATCTAAGAGAAGAGAGAGCTGTTGCTCTTCCTTGATCTTCTCTCACTCCGTTTGGCTCTCCGCATGTACTCCCCTCCTACCCTTGCATAGGTTCTTTTTCTTAAATGGGCCTCACTCGTGCCCATGCAGTGTTGGCAAAAATAATGTTTGGAAAAATTTTACATTATCCAATTCCAGATGTTTTTAAATTAAAGTTGGCTATGGAAAATTTGAATTATGTTGGTACCTTTTGGAATGCCGAGCCAAATTAACTCCAGACATACATACATAATTACATAATCATTAGTTTGATTAAATGTACAGTCTATTTCAACCATAAATCTAATACTTCTATATTGCTAGCGCAAATGACTACTTCTATCTCTATTTAGAGTACTCGACCGTTGTGCGCAAGCGTCACGGTCTGATGAGTCGAATCAGTGAAATCTGATGAACGCTTGTAGGCCTGCTCAATTCTCGGACATGAGCGTAAGACTCGAAGTACTTACAAGAGAAAGACAGACGCATACATGTCTGCACCTTGATGATTTCGTCCATCTCTAGACCCCTACTAGCAATATAGTACAGTAGAGTCCCGCTAATCCGAATTATATCAGGCACATGGTTGTTCGGAGTAGCGAATATTCTGATTAGCCCGTATTTCGCTAGTCCGAATATGTGCGGATTAGTGAATATATCATTACTCCGAATGTGTGTGGACTGCTGAATATCAAAGACAATTGTCTCGATCGGACAACTTTTTCCCGGCCTTTGGTCGTTTTTATTTCCTGCACGGGTGTCATAAATTTCGTTCAGCCTGTTAAAACGTATCTCAAACACATAATTTTATTATTTTTATCATTATTATGTATTTACATAAAGTTGGACTGTTCGAATTATAAGGATATTTTTGTACAACTGTTAGAACTACGAGGATATTCGCATTAACGAGGGGTCGGATTAGTGGGACTCTACTGTAGTACATATTAGATATACTCCAACTCTATTCAGACCAAGTGGAAGTCAGCTCAGCTAAGCTATCACTTTGTCATAAATAATTGTCTATTGTATATTATTTTAACTACCTTTGACTAGAGTACCTTGATATAAAATTATGATATTCTCTCTTCCATTTCTAATTGCTTCTTAACTCAGCAATGGTAGGCGTTGTCCATAATTATTATTAATCCTCCATATTAAATTTTATTAGAACAATGTTTGACAAGACTTCAATGTTAGAACTTGCAACTAATGTGATCACACTTCATGAATCCAGCTACACCGAAAGTCTTACCGTGGCATTTTAACTTCCAAAAACGGCGTTTGATTAACACAATTTAGGTACACAGTGACAATGAAATATAATTAGTAATAAAAATTAAAACGACTGGGGAAACAGGATCTAATAAACACAATTCGAACATAATCAGAATATGTATTGTACATCAAATTAATTTACTCCTTACGTCTTAAAAAAAGCTAAAATTTACATAAATATTAAATAAGTAAGTATATTATAAGTAATAAAAGCACAACTATACACACAACCTACCACATATTGTAATCGTCGTCTTGATCGAATGTTAAAAAGAAGCCAATCAGTGTGGCAAACACAACCACGTTCCCTGCCAAGGTGAGGTAACATGCGCCCCACTCTATCGATTCGGTTCTTGCCAGAACAATCGGTAAAGCGAAAGCGCTTACAACCAATCCCATGGTTATGAAGATGGCCGCCTCCAGACACGAATTGCTTGTACCAGAATGCTCGGTGTACCTTCTCGCCAGCAATGTCGGAATGGGGGAGAATATATAGAATAATACCACAAAGAAAGGCCACCAATACCTATAAAACAAGTCAAAATGTTAAAAAATTTATGTTTTCAACCCTTACTTCGTAGAATCTCTGCATACTTATTGATTATGAATAAAACACTAATGTTTTATATAATAAAACATTAGTGTTTTATTCATAATCAATAAGTCAAAATGTTAGCTCTTCAATTTAGTAACTTTTATTTTCCTAATTATTATGTACATATTTACAGTCGAATTGATTAGAAAGAGAAACATAGTTTTCTGATCTGATATCCATCAATATTGAAGTTCTAGTAACTTTAGGAAATGTTCTATAAAAACTAAGAAACCGTTTTCTGAATTCTTTAAATGATTTTTTTTAATTACATATTACATAAAAATTGGACTCTTGTACACAAAAAATTAAAGGTTTTGTATTTTAGTGTAAATTAAATGGTTCCCTAATTTTAGTATTCATTATTTATAAGTTACTTTTATACTTATAAGTATGATACTCGTAGGTAGGTCTGTTCCTTTGTTTTGGGGTTTGAGGTCCGTTATATTAAAAACCGTCAACAATTCACAGTTAAAAAAAAAAACGTATTCCTTTTTTCTCTTTCAACTATCCATTTCAACGTTTGTTGTGTTTTGTTCGTGTTCTCTATTTTGTATGCGAGGTATTTTTATTTTGTTGCTCGTTTTATTTTCATTTTATTTGTTTGCCTTGCTTCTATTGTTTGGTGTGGGGGCTGCCTGACGTTTGGAATGGAAGTCTTCCATTCCAACTGTCAGGCAGCAAGATAAAACGAGCAACAAAATAAAAATACCTCGCAAACAAAACAGAGAAGACGAACACAACAAACATTGAAATGGATAGTCGAGACAGAGAGGGAGAAGGAATATGTTTTCTTATTTTTGTTTTTTAACTGTAAATTGTCGACGTTTTAAAGATATAATAAATTAAATGAGTGATCAAGGTGCCGAACCATTTCAATGCAACGCGTTTCAATACAATAAGTAGATTAATATAGTACTTATCGTACTTATCATTGATGGTTCAAGAAAATTATCGACTAAAATTTATAATTTTATGATATGTACCTACAAGTACAACTGGAAAAGAGACATATCTATTAACCGGTACCTACAACTTTCAAGAGAGATTCATAAAAATCTGTAAGGAAATAAACAACACTTACTTATACTGTGGAAGTGCACATGCCAAAATCACCAATGTCATTCCAATTGAGCCAGCAAATGCTAAGGTTACCAAGCTGAAACATTTTTTTTTTTAAACTTTGATTAAACATATAAATTTCAGAAACAACAGAATTTCTGAAGTAAACGTAGCATCAGCATTACATCACCCTACAGACTTTTGGACATCTCTTGTCACTATTCTGACATGTACGCAAATACTATATTATAACTTCTCAAAGCTACAAGTCAGAAAAAAACGGATCCCAAAAATTCTGTGTGGCAACTATGCGTTAACTTTCTTTGTATGTAACCAGAAATTAGGTAATGAGCTTTGTACTTACGCTAAATATTAAATCCGAGAGAGAAGACATGAAAAAAAAATGAAAAAAATGTATTAGTCATTGCATTTATCAATTTATAAATTGATTGCAAGGTTTCAGTGTTTAATATAAGCGTATTATAAATGGTGCTTAAAATAAAGGGTATAAAAAGAGAGACATGGTTGTTTACTGAACTACTGACAAAATTCCCTGCCCATGTCAATTGACACGGAATTTAAATCATCGATGGTGTATAAAAAAGGTGTTGATAACTTCTACATCACATGTGTTTCTGTATCCTTTCTCTATTCCTTTCTTGTATGCACATAGGCTACATAAAAAAATAATATGTTAGTAGTTTCCTCGGTAGTTTCCTTTGAAAAATTAACTTCCTGCAGAAAAAGAATGCATAATGCAGTCACATAAATTTTTAAATCGATCTTTCAAAGTGAAAAGTTCTGAACAGAGTTCTCTCTAGAGTCCTCAAAAGTATATTTTCTACTAAATTCAAGTTTGATTATATTACAATCCACTAGAGAGCAGGGTTCGCCCGATTTAAATTATTTGATTTAAATCACGATTTAAATCAAGTGATTTTTTTATATTAATCAACGATTAAAATCAAAAAAATCAAAAATCAGAAATACTTTGTTTTTATGGAGTTTTTTATTTTCTATAATAAATTTTAATTGGTGCCACAAAAATCACACAATATTATATAGAAGGGTGAAGGGTACCAAAAACCTCCGATAGTAATTGACTAATTATTATTGATGAAAACATATTTTATTGCTTTCTTTTGAAACTTGAAACCTTCAAAAAAGGGTGATCATAATTTATGTATTCCTGCTTTAAGTTTGAATAGATGCAGTAGATAATTATGGGAACAACAAATTATTGTATCTATTATTATCGAGATTATTATATTTCATCTCCTGCATATTTCTTTTGATCTGTGCTGGACACTCGAATATCACATGAGAAGCTGTCTCATCTTCTTCATTGCAGAGTCTACAAACTGGTTCTTCTCTGTATATCACCAGCTTATGTAGGTGTACTCTTAGGTGGCAGTGTCCTGTGAAAAGGCCCACCACCGTTCTGATCTGCATTCTGTTTAGTTGCAGTATCTGTCTAGTTGCAGTATCTGTCTGGCAAGGTTTTGAGAGGGCTCCTTGATGTTACCATGACCTTACCATGTTTGTTTCCTGTTATACGGTTCCAGTGTGCTCTATGTTGGGTTCTTACCCACCGAGCCACCGCGCCGCGTACAGCGTTCCTTGGGATGCCAAACACTGGTTCGGGCCCAGTGTAGTTCATCCCAGCGCCTTTCTTGGCTAGTTGATCTGCAGCCTCATTACCAGGCGTCCCACGGTGACCCGGAACCCAAACTAGTGTCACCACGTTGCACCCGACTAAGTCAATGAGGTCTTGCAGGCATTCCCAGACCAGTTTTGATCTGATTTCATAAGCTGCAAGGGCTTTCAGGCTAGCCTGACTGTCGGAGAAGATGTAGATTTCCCTACCTCGATAGTTCCTTCTGGTATTCTCTCCAACGCATAGCCTAATTGCATTTATTTCAGCCTGGAAGATGCTGGCATGAGTCCCCAGTGGCACGTAAATATTGCATCCCATGCACTCCAGCTCCGGTACCTGTTTCTGTCTTTGAGCCGTCTGTGTACCAGACCAGCCCTTTTTTCAGGCACAGGTGTTCCATTTGTTGCCATTCTTTCCAGTCCATTAGAACCTTGAATGGTTTTACAAATGATATCGCAGTACTCATACCATCGGATTGCATTTCCAGGATAGGATCTACGATGGTATCAGTTATTTTGGAATGCCCGGTTTTCCCAGGTTTATCTGAGTTTCGGTTTTGTTTCAGCCTGTAGGCGCCCAAACGTGCCTCGCTCTTAATATGAATGTCAAGAGGAGGCAGGTCAAGTATGGCCTCCAGTGCTATCGTTGATGTAGTGCTCATGGCTCCCGTGATGCCTAAGCATGCAAGCCTTTGAACACTTTGAATTTTCATAATGGCTTGTTTCTGGTTGATCTTTGGCCACCAGACTAGACAGCCATATATGTTAGTATGGGTCTAACCATGGCAATATACAGCCAATGTACCACGCGTGGTTTTAATCCCCATGTTTTACAGAATGACCTTCTGCAAGCCATCAGTGCCATTTTACTTTTATTAATCGCCACTAGGAAGTATTTTAGGTGACCAATATGTACAACTCAAGCTAATATTCTGCAACCAAAAAGCAGCTGACACCAAACTCACCAAAGCGGTATGGGTTGTGTAGTGTACCTACTATGAATTCAACCACTATAAAAAGTCAGAATTTCTGTGTTTAAAATGGGATTTTAAAGTATAAAATACAAATGGCATAATACTGCGATTTATAGATATTATTGTATAATTTGTAAAAAAATAGGGTCAAATTCGGATTAACCTCCATAGGTATTCTTTACAGCAGGCCACATAATAATGGTATGGTCATTTGGTCATTCCTGATCAAGCCAGATTTGTTCCTGAATGAATTCTTAAAAGGTGGAGTGAACTGCAAAATGAGAGGAAGCTCCTGATCAGAACTCCAGAGTGAAAGGCAGGTCCTAGTCAGGTCAAAGTAGTTGTTATGAATTGTCTAACACAGCTGAAATCTCATTACCACCTTTTCGTACTGCTTTTAGCTACTTACCCCACCTAGCACCCCAATTGCTCCCTGGTCCCAATGATTGAGAAAAAAATTAATTGGACATGGATCTAAACAATTACCAACGTATCTTCGAAGACAAACAATGAGACTCAGGTATACCGTATACCGAGACTCATATAACTGGAAACGAATTAGGGTAGGAGTTACAATTAGGTGAGACAATTGAACAAGGAACAAGGTAATCTATAATGTTATCAAATCAAACTGAAGAAAAAATGGTATCCTTTGTATAAATCCTCCTGGTTTTAGATTCTATACTCAAATTTCATAGAGGACAATGTTTTCATCGACATGCTATCTCATCATGGGATCATTAAATACACAAAACAACCTCCAACTATAACATCTCAGCTACTCCAAGTGTACTTTTATAGATTTTGAATTTCCATTTGACTCACCTTTAATTCCAGCCATGTTCAATATCAAACTTTTCTTGTGAAGTTGATTTACCTAAAAGCCTTATATTTTTTAATGTTGTAAGGTCAGTAATTGCCAGAAGTTTTGTCACATCCTATTAATTATCAATTTTTCAATAACATCGAAACGAAAATTTTCTTGTAAGTAAATGTAAATTAACACCAACACAAACACAAAACAATAAGTAGCAAAAAAAAGTGAAGTGACTCAATTACTCAAAATATAATTAATGACGGGTGACTGCGGTAACTGACACAAAGAACAGATATGAGTGATATGACAATGAATGACAGCAACGAACATCACTGGAGTATGGCACTCAGTTGGTCATGTCACGGTCATAAAATAATATTAATGAATGCGACGGAAACAAGCCATCTTGGGTGGTCCAAATTTGATATTGACAGTTGACTCAACCCAAATCGTGCTGTTAAGCTCGGCCGGTGATTGGCTGTTGCTGTTAGGCTGTTGCTGTTAGGCTGTTACGTGCGGACAGGCGGAAGTGATATTACCCGTAAAGAATACAGGTAATAAAGAATACGGTACATCACTAATCACTATCAGTCACATCACTGGTCTGGTTACCACTTAAACCACCAGAACTTAAAACTTCAACTAAATCACAACAATTGACAACAATGGCCACGTAAACGATTTGTTTATTTGGAACCGTCTATACTATTTTCTGACCTTTTCACTTCTTTGGATTATTCTTCCGGATGTTCTAAATTCTAAGTACCAAAATAATAATAATGAAAATGAAATATAGTTATTTTTCCGACGACCACCTGCGAAAATGACAAATAGCACATGACTCAGGTACTTCGAAAATGACAAATATCACTCTGGAGATGAAAAGTAAAATATCACCCGCGGATGATATGATTGGTTAATAAGTTAGTTAATACCCCGTAATTGAGGCAGCCCACAATAATACAGCAGCTATGCATAAGGTATTGCCAACTTTATGGAACTTCTATCTAATTTTACAACTTAATACTATTTTACGGTTTTTTAAGTAATTATCGTTTATTGATGCAAACGCAAAACAGTAAAATCTAAAAGTTTATCTGACGTTTTCGGAAAACTAATTTCAATTAAAGCACACATTCATACTGATTGTTTCCATTTTACAATGAAAATTGTAGTAACCTAATAATAATATGACCAAGTTATAATTCAACCATTAAGTAGTTTCTTTTGTAAAATTTTCAAATAAAAGTATTAAAAAAATTAAACTCTGCATTGATCTGTGGTCATAGGAAAAATAGTGTACATTACTTGTGTGGAAAGTGTCATTTCACACTCGTGGGATTGTCCTACTCGGCTGACACCTCGTACGATAGCAATCTCCCACTCGTGTGAAATGGGTCACTTTCCACACTAGTAATGTATTATACTACCTATTCGTTTTTTATCTTTCTTTATCTGGACTTGGTCAATGCTTGTGCAACTTCTAGTAATTTTTAAAATTACTAGAGAGTACTTGTACATAATGTAAAGTTGCACAAGCTCAAGCATTGACCAAGACCAGATAAAGAAAGATAAAAAACGAAAATAATAACTTCCATTTTCATTATTATTTTGTAAATTAGGTTGTATTTTTTTGCAGTTTTGCATAATAAGGTATTCAATTCAACCAATATAATATATGAAAATAAAAGAGTTCTTTTTATATGCTCTTTTTCAGTACCTATACCTACATAAACATAAAATAATAAAACAAATCAAACACATCTTATGACTATTTATTTTTCAAGATGCCTAAATTAAATACAATATTATTCACTTAATAATTGAAGCTTACATAAAATTGTTTCAGAATAAATGTTACTATAAAAACAATAGATTATGGAGAATTGGAAATATCCATATTATCAGATTTCTCAGAAGAATCTTTTTCTAAAATATCATCAGAAGCAGTGCTGTTCTTCTCTCTATCTTTTTCAGAGTCAAAACCTTTCTCTTCCTCATCATAATTCCTCGGTATTTTGGATTTTGAACGTGACGATCTAGATCGATCTCTTTTCTCTTTCTTATCTCTATCTTTTCTGTCCCGTTTTCTATCTCTACTTCTTGATCTACTGTGTCGTCGAGTACTTCTCGGAGAAGGTGTCCTCCGTCGGCTTCCCCTAGACCTTGATCGACGTTTATCCTTCACTTTTTTATCTCTGGATCGAGATCTTGAACGTTTCCGACTATGAGACCGTGGTGGTGACGGTGAGCGTGTCCTCTTCCTGGTACTTGGAGAACGAGACCTTTTTCTCTCACTTATGGTGTCGACGCTACTTTCCTTATCGCTCTTTTTCTCTTTCGATTCTCTAGAAGACTTTGATTTTTCTCTATCCTTCTCTCTTTCTCTTTCCTTATCTCTGGACTTTTTCTCTTGATCTTTATCACGAGGCCTTTTCCTTTCCTTCGACCTATCTCTATCTCTGGACTTACGGTCTCTATCTCTGTCTTTCGACTTGCGATCTCTATCCTTAGACTTACGGTCTCTTTCTCTAGATTTCGCCCTGGAATCTCGATCTTTTGATCGATGGCGACTCCTACGAGATCGCGACTTTGATCTGGATTTGTGAGATCTCGAGCCTCTCGACCTCGACCTTCTTTTCGACCTAGAACGTGACCGCTTCCTCGATCGGGAACGTTTCCTGCGATCTTTGGATCTTGACGACGATCTTCTTCGCCTTGATCTTGAACGACGGCGTGATCTGGAGCTGGACCTGGATCTATGTCTTCGGCCTCTTGATCTGGACCGGGAACGTCTAGATCGACCCTTATCTTTTGTTAACATTCCAATGACCGGTTCAATAGAGGCACTGATTAGATTCTGAGCTTCCTTGAATCTGGACATTGCCTCTTCAATTTCTTTCTGAGCAGCTTCGTTACTCTTGGCTTGCGGTTTAACGATCGACTGTGTGGCATGATGTATGTCGAGCGGTTTCCCTTTAAATTCTGTGCCGTTCATTTTTAAGGCTTTTAGAACGCTGGGTTGTTCCGAAAATTCAACCAGCATATGCGAGAGACCATCTGATTGTCGCGTACAGCTTCTCAGATATTTCACTTCACCGGCAGAGGAAAAAAGATCGATTATTTCATCCTTAGTCACTGAAGGGTCAATGTTTAATAGCAGGACCGTTCTGCGGGTTTCTTCGACCTTTATGCTGTCAAATGTGGCAGGTAGAGGTGGATACTGCGATAAGCCTTCCGCTTCTAACTGAGAGTCGTTTGTAAGTATGACTTGGTCGATCCCGAATCCTTGAACAGTGTTGACGACATGCGGAGGCATCTTGGGCTCGTTCACATTGAATCCAGGTACAATGGTGCCGTTGCGTGTCATTTCCAAAGCATAGTACTCGTCTGGAATTTCTCCGCTTTGAACAGGAATCACAATCAGGGCTCTGTCTATGAAGACTGTGTTCGTCATGTGCTGAGCGATTCCTACAGTTGTACTCTCGATGAACTTCACGTAACAGATTCTGGACTGAACAGGGCACGATACATCTCTTATTGTGGGATACAAACGGATGTCTTCTATTTTTCCCAGATAACCAAACAATGTTTGCATTTGATCTTTGGTAGCCTGGGGGGCGATGTTTGTCACCTGCACTACTTTTGTATTACCTACAGCCATCTTGGTGGTAATTACTATAATAGTATACAGTCAAAAAGATTAAATTTTTCAGTTTCACTCACATTCAAATATTGAAGCACTGTATTTTAATTTGTTCAATGTTCACTTCAATATACACAGAAATACACTCCTGGATCTTTATAAAATGTCTCACACGTTGCCTGCATCTTGACCATTATTGTGTTGACTTGTGAAACCAATAACGTTTCTAAACGTTTGCACAAACACTTTTCGTTTTCTAACGTTGCTTCATTTTGCGTTTTCTTGTTGCGATTGAGTATTCGGCATTCGATATTTATTATTCACCAATCACCGGCACCACGTTAGTAGAGTAGAAGTCAAGTAGTCTAGCGAAGCGCGAAGCGAAAGCGAAAAACGAATCGCTAATCGCTAATAATGAAAATGAAATCGTTTTGCTGCATTGCCATGGTGTAGTGTAAATTGTAACGTAACGTAACCATGATAGAAATAAAAATAACGGGCCTGCCTGAAGCTAGCGCTAAGCTCTAGCGCCGGCCGAGAGTACATATTATTATCATATTCCCATGCGTGTTGCCACGTCCTGGCGAATTTCCACAATCACTTCAGTGGGATTTTAAACTTCTTTCCTGAATTTAATTGGCAATGAACCTCAAATTATTACAAATTAGTCTTTGCTTTAGATGTACCTCCGACAAATAGTGGTCCGCAAGTGTCCAGGGACGAAAATATGAATTTTTTAATTCCTCACACTTATCTTTAAATGCGAAATTAAATTTCACTATCTTCCGAGCAATTAATTTGGATGAGATTTCGCATGCGAACTTCTCTTCAGATGTGCTTTCGAGTTTCGACTAATACTAGTGCCAAAGTGGCACAAAGTTCAGGCGCGGAGATATGAATTTTTTTTCAGGCGCCAGCTTTTGAATGCGAAATTTGACTGTCTTCCGGGCAATTAATTTGGATGAGATTTCGTACGGGAGATCTATGAGATCTGAACTTGTGTTTAGATGTGATTTCGACTAATAATAGTGCTCGGAAGATAGTCAAATTTCGCATTCAAAGCTGGCGCCTGAAAAATTAAAAAAAAAACATCTCCGCCCCTGGACTTTGTGCCACTTTGGCACTATTATTGGTCGAAAGCACATCTAAAGAGCAGCTCGCGTGCGAAATCTCATCCAAATTAATTGCTCGGAAGATAGTGAAAATTAATTTCGCATTTAAACACAGGTGTGAGGAATTAAAAAAATCATATTTTCGTCCCTGGACACTTACGGACCACTATTTGTCGGAGGTACATCTAAAGCAAAGACTAATTTGTAATAATTTGAGGTTCATTGCCAATTAAATTCAGGAAAGAAGTTTAAAATCCCACAGAAGTGATTGTGGGAATTCGCGAGGACGTGGCAACACTGCCTGAAAATTTGTACTTTTGGCGCTAGCTTTAGGCCTGTATAGAAATACACAAGGTATGTCAGCGCGCAGCCTGTGACGTCAGTAAGATGATAGCTACATGAAGCTCGGCAGTAATAATAACGTTAAATAGCGATTTATTAAATTATTTCGACCTTTGTAGATGTTCAAGTAATTTTAATTAGTTTGATTGAGTAATTAACTATCTGATGGCAAAAATGGTTTATTGCGCTATAAGTGGGGGTGTGAGAATCATACAAGAAAAACGAAAGGCAAAGAGATATATTTTGTATTATGTAGTTTGCTAGCATAATAATTGCATAGGCAAATGCAATTATGTATAAATGATTTGTATCGGATCACAGTAAGCTCCAACACTTTTCATTACACCTTACACCCCACCAATGTTGACTTCCACCTTCAACTTCAAATATTTTCAATTCTTCCGTTAGCGCTCGGATTACATACACCATACTGACGTCATGCGCAGCGTGGACGAGTTTTCAGTCTCATCCTGACATACCTTGTCCCTTGTTTAGTTGTATGTTGTATCTTTGTATCAGAGATAATGAGTTAGGGAAAAGCGTAGCGTAGCGTTTAGCAGCGTTCAGCAGAGTAGCGTTTAGATTTAGACAAGGAAAAGGAAAGAGAGAGGACGCAAATTCAACTACTGACTGACTGACTGATGAATCTGTTACTGGTTGGTTGACAGCTGTCACCAAAGCTGCAGTGCCAGTGGCGTAGCATGCGAGTGAAACAGCGTTAATATGAAATATTGGAAATTTATAATTATTTTGTTACAATTTATATGAATTTGTTGACAGAAAGTGATATAAAGTAATTATCTGAGCTTTTTAATTAGGAATATATATGTTTATTTATTTTCCAATCAAAAATATTTGAAATTTTGCATTGAAATAGGTATATGAATTATTATAAAGTGAAATTACGTGTAAAAAGAGTTATAGGTATTTATTTTACAAGGGAAAAAAGTGATAGATTTTAGCTCGAGATGTGATTTCGTCTCCGACGCGGTACCTAATTATAGCGGGAAAATTTTTTGTTCACTTTAAGAGCCAAAAGAACAACTCGAGCCGTTGTAGGGTATCTATATTACCGACACTGACCTATACTAGCCTTTTTTTTAAAGAGGGAGCATCGGTCTTAACTGTGTAGGTAAGACATAGTCGCTCCACTCTGGTAATTTGGCTTTGAGCACGAACTCTTTAGCCACACACACTTTAAATTATACAGGGTGTTGATTTTCAAAGCGGGCCATAGGGGATTAGCATTGCGAAAGTGGTTTTTGAGGATTCCTGCTCGCCGTTTAAACTGACAGAAATGGTTTTGGTATCAAAATGAAGCTAAAATTATTACGCATAACGCTTGACATCAGAAATTAATTTAATTTCACATTGTTTTCTAAAATTCTTCAGTAAAAATTCAAATAATTGTTAATGTTTAATCACAAAATAGCATGCCTTGCCTAAACAACAATGACGTTTTCACGTTTTGACAATCCAATAATAAAACTTTATAAGTCAGTAAATAATAATAAAGTCTGGTTCTATTTAAAAATGGGTTATACAAACCAAGAAAGGGTCTTTATGGTGAAAACCTAACTACAGTGTAGCCAGTTACAGGAGGGTTCGCGATTTATTTGCCGTGAATTTTTTTAATAGATCAATGTTTTATTATTCGATTGTCAAAACGTAGAAACGTCATTATTGTTTAGGCAAGGCATGCTATTTTGTGATTAAACATTAACAATTATTTGAATTTTTACTGAAGAATTTTAGAAAACAACGTGAAATTAAATTAATTTCTGGTGTCAAGCGTTATGCACAATAATTTTAGCTTCATTTTGATACCAAAACCATTTCTGTCAGTTTAAACGGCGAGCAGGAATCCTCAAAAACCACTTTCGCAATGCTAATCCCCTATGGCTCGCTTTGAAAATCAACACCCTGTATATTTTTGCCTTTTAAACGTTCGATCGCTTGTTTTACTTTTCACAGACATTCGAAAATGAATCTGAAAAGTAAAGCGGGCCGAGGTGAGTTTCGAACCCGCGATCTATGGCTTCGTGAGCCAGCGGAGAACCACTTGCCACTTGGCAACGCAAGTCACTTAAACTAGCCTTAGTGTCGGTAATACAGGTACCCTAAATCGTTGTTATCTCAGAAACTGTCTTTCTGAATGAGACGTTTCCGTTCGAGTTTAGGTTTTTGAATGTTCCAATAATTGTTATCATTTACCATTTTATAATTTCACTTCCAAAGCATAAAAAATAACAAAATTTATGAAGAATGGATGTCAAAAAATGACATGAATCATAAAAAAATGACAATTAAAGTAGGTGTTTAGTAACATACCAGTAATTTCATCACGTTCTTAAATTATAGTGATAAATTATTGTTTTTCGCAATATCTTTAATATTTTAATGAAACTGACAGGAATTGAAATTAAATATGACACAATGAGAATTTGAACTACTAAAGTTATTTCAGAACTTATTAGACCAGGAAAAAGAGTTTTGGTGTAAGTTTAAGAATTATTTGAGTAAAATGAGCTCAGACATGACTGCAATAGCCATCTCCCTCTTCCAAGGCACTAGTTGATGAAACATTTTGTGGATCACAGGATAGCTATACCTAAGCGGTCATATGGGGGAAAAATATTCATTTTTTCCCTGCTAATTTACTTTTTTCCCCGATAAAAAGCAGTTGCTTTTTTTACCTGCCAAAGGGGACAAAATGTCACTTTTTTTTCCGTCGCAGAAAAAATAATATTACTAAAGAAAAATATCATTATTTACAAAAATAATATTTAGTTTAATTTGTTGTTTTTTATTATTATCATATATTATCATATTACTCAATACAATATTATTGTCTTGAAAAATCAACTGTTTTATTTTTGTGAACAAATTTGAAACATTCTAAAATAAATAAATTAAATAAATGGTCAAAATTGTTAGTTTTTTTAATTTGTGTCCAGGGTGGCTCTGTTAGGGTGATATTTCTATAGAGCAGCCTATATAGAAACAACACAGATGTGCATCTCCTCCTACCCTCAAGAGACTGGAAACCAGTCAAGTTCAGAAGTTCTGATAATTTTTCTTGAACCTTCTTGTAAAGTGGAATTTTTGTCTTAATATTACCAATCGGCCCTGAAACGTTTCGTATTATATAAAAATCTTTCCAAAATAATAATTTCATTCCCAAGAACCCGATTCCCAATTAAATAAGACAAAAGTTCAGAAGTTCTGTATATTATGCTATTATAATGCCTCTCTCCGGATAAACCCCAACTTCAAACACAAAATACTTCAGAAACCGTCTCTGATGCACATTCTCAACAACAGATTTGTGACGGCCATATAGAAAGGAGATCAAATCACACTGATGCATACTCAAGTTTTCTAGAAACCTCGGAAATCTGTCTGTTAACATAATGTAGGCGGCGGTGAGAAAAGAAAACTGTGCAACCCAATAAGTAGGTCAAGAGAAAAAGGCAAAAAGGTAATAAATTTTGAAAAGGTTTTTCTGTAAACACCTTAAAAGAGATAGATGAAAAATTAGGTGCCAAATTTATACTCTAAAAGGTGACACTCTCTCCCAACTTCAATAGAAAAGAAAAGTTTTGGGCTGACAGTTGTCTTTTTAATTTTGATGTCATTTATAAAATAATAACCTAAGTAATAAAAAGAACAACAAAAATTTGCTTAGGTTTCTTAACTTATTTCCTTTTCTATTGTTAAAATTTCTAATAGGAATTGTCCCTATATCTTTAGAAACCTAATAATTGAGTCTATTTAACAAGACCTATATTTCCTGATTCTATTTACAGAAGGTTGAAAAATGAAATATTCGTTCCTTTAAATATTGGAATGATACTTGGACCTAACAATTTATATTTCATTTTGTGGAGGACCCTGCATTTTTTCCGTAAGTAATGGAAGTATGACTTTATGATTACAATATTTTTTTTATTCACAGATTCATACTTTATGAATCTATCATTATACTGTAAAGGGCGGACTCATGCAAAAGTAACTGGTAGACTAAAGGTATTCGCAGTCAAACGGGACGTAATTGTGCAGCAATTTCCCACTGCAAGAATAGGTCCCAAGATTAGATCCCTCCGCTTCCGCAGTCTCCAGTTTGTCTGCAAACACCTTCAGTTTACCAGTTACTTTTATACGAGTCTACAATATTTATAATAGATTAATAAAATGTGAATCTGTGAATAAATAAGAAATTCTGTTACTTACGGAAAAAATTTCAGGGTCCTCCACTTTTAGCCTTATTCGTGCACCGCTAGCTGCCCATGAATTTGTCATTTTTAAACAGATAATTCCTTAAACTTACACTCAAACAATTAACTATAAGTAATAATGTCATTCGACGATCGGGGACTTACATTTTTGCCCTCATACAAAATGACTGCCGTTCGACCTTGAGGCTGCAAGTATCAGCGTCGCAATCTGTTCATCATCTAGTCATAGAATAATCATCTCCGTCCAAAGCTCAGTATTTGAAGAGGTACCAACATAATTCAAAGTTTCCATATCCAACTCTGAATTTAAAATCATATGTAATGGGATGTAACTCTTATTTTCTTATGCATTTAAATGAAGGAAATAAAAAAAAAAAACAGTAATAATTATAAAAAATTATTCAAGTACATCAACAACTAATTAATTAAATCTAAATTTCTTATTAGAATTACTTCTGTCATTATACAATTGTCTCCTCTTCTTCGCAGTTGGAGCTGAGATTTCTGAAAAAGATAAAAATTTTATAAAAAATGTTACAATGCAAGTAATTCAACTAAACTATAAGAGTAATAAAAAAAAACATTAGAAAATAAGTTTAGTTATTTTTTAAATATAGAAAATATTCATAAGTACTCACTTAAATCAACAGCTGGTGGTGTTCTGAACCCAAAAGACAGACCTACTTTCGCCACGTCGATTGTGTTGATATCAAATATGGTTTTCAAGTGGTGAGAATCATAAGCCCTAAGATATGCCTTAAACGCCTCTTTCGCTGAGCTATGCAAATAGTAGTTCTTGCTTATCAAATTCTCCAACTGAAACATAATAACCAAACCATTGAATCAGTATCGATTTTTCAGCTTTACAATTACATCCAAGTCAAAAATATGCATGAAATATTAAATAAAAAGTTCCATAAACCCTCCCTGTGAAGCAAGAAAAATCTTACCTGCAGCTGTATATCAGCGACCTTGCTCCAACTGAAATCGAACTCATTTAGAGATACCTTTGCTTGTTTGAGATACCTCAGGAAGCCGAGCTCTTCAGGCCTGAGAATAAGAAGTGCGTGTCCCTTCTGACCCTCACCACGGGCAGTACGACCCACCCGGTGGATGTACTCACGGGGATCGTCGGGTGGGTCATATTGTACGATCCAGTCAACCTGCGGAATGTCCAGGCCGCGAGCAGCCACATCTGTGCAGAGAAGGACACCTGAGGTGGCATTGCAGAACTGGTGGTAGACCGTTGTGCGCTTTTGCTGCTTCTGTTTCCCCTGTTGAAAAATAAAATCACATGAAACTTTAATACAGGGAACATTAATAGTTTTAATTTAGGATAAGGGAAAATCACAAAACCTGATTAAATCTAGGGACAGCAAGTAAACAATTAGGAGAGAAATAATACGAATCAGTACACAAACAGGTATTGAAATACTTACATGGATACAATTGACAGGTAGGTCGATATAATTGAATAACTCATGATGATACTTCACACTCATGCAGGAACTAAAAAAGACCATCACTTTCTTCTTTCTATTCTTCTTCAGGAAGGTAAAGAGCAGCAAAAGACGTTTCTCTGAGGGACAGACAACATAACCTTGTTCCAGCCCGGAAACCGTTGCTTGATCCTTATCATCATCCACCCCGACGTATATCGGCTCCTTCTTCATGGCAAGAGCTGTCAAAGCCTGAGTTTTCTTGGTCTGGGTTGCACTGAACAACATTGTCTGACGACGTTCTATTAAAAATAATAATAGTCTAAAAAACAACCAAAATTTAAAAACAGAAACTTACTAGGCAATAATTTAATAATCTGTTTCATCTCCTCTTCGAACCCGATATCCAGTATCCTGTCAGCTTCGTCGATGACGAGACATTGTAGATTCTTGTAGAGAAAATCACGGGTGCTTTGCATGTGATCGAGGAGACGACCGGGAGTAGCCACCAGGATATTCACCCCCTTTGCGAGCTTCTCGGCTTCGGCTTTGCGATTTGTGCCACCCATTACCAAGCCATAAGTGTGATGTTGATATTTCATCAGTTCCGTCAACACGCCATATGTCTGCATGGATAGCTCTCTTGTTGGGGAGATTATTATCACACCTGTGCCTGTAATACAACTCACGTTTAAAAGAGATTTACAAACAAATTTGTCTCACGTACCATTCCTGGGCATGAACTTGATTTTGTAGATGAGCTCGATAGCAGGGATAAGGAAGGCAAGAGTTTTGCCAGAACCAGTTTTCGCAGCTCCGACAAGATCTCGGCCTTCTAGAAGCGGTGGAATAGATCGGGCTTGGATTTCTGTTAAGGTTTTGAAGCCCATGTCTTTTATGGCTCGTAAAGTGTTTTCACATACACTTCCCGATAAGGACTCAAAGTTGCAAGTGCTTAGAATCTCCAATGCGACACCGCTGCCAGGTACTGTAAATAACGCAGACACTTACTAAATAACATGGAATCTTTAAATACGCAAGCAGCATACGGTGTAAATCTACTCCAGAATACTTACATTGGGCATTTACTTCTAAATTTTCACATTCTTGTTTAGGCTCCTGTTCCTCTGAAACTTCCCAGTCTTCAGTTTCTTCTGTTAATTTGGGAGTTTTCTTTTTATTTCTTTTATCGTTCCGCATTGTTTTGATTTACTTCTTTAATAAATGATAATAAATTAATAAATTATTACATATATATAAACTTTCTACACATTTATTTTACAATTCACACATTTAATAATTGTTTTAGGCTAACTTTTACTTCTTTTCTTTGCCTTTTTAAATACCAAGACCAAGTTTTATGATGACATAACCTGACTATTTCAGAACACATGAGACTCATGAGAGCATGAGATACTGAAAACTCGTCCACGCTGCGCATGACGTCACTATGGTGATTGCTATCCAAGCTCTAACGGTAGAATTGAAAATATTTGAAGGTGGAAGTCAACATTTGTGGAATATAATGAAAATTGCTGGTGCTTACCTACTGTGTTACGGTACAAATCATTTATACATAATTGCTTTTGCCAATACTTGCAAACTAAAAAATATAGGTATATCTCTGTTTTCTCAAACAAATACATAATTATATCTCAACAAACCATTTTTGCTAACAGACAGTGAGGTACTGTAGTCAAACTAAATCGCCAATACTTGCAAACTAAAAAATATAGGTATATCTCTGTTTTCTCAAACAAATACATATATCTCAACAAACCATTTTTGCTAACAGACAGTGAGGTACTGTAGTCAAACTAAATCGCGACTTCACGTCATTATTACTGACGACTTGCATGTAGCTATCACCAGACTGACGTCACAGACTGCGCGCTGGCCGCTGACAGATCTTGTTTATTTGTATCATCCATCAGTCATCCATCACTGTTCCCTTTTCATGCAAACTGCCTAGAGATTCCGCTTCAAGAAAACGTCGTCAACGCTGGGAAAAAGAAGACTCAAAATGTCGTGATCGTAGCACGTCGTAGCCACCTGTGTCACCGTCACCGTCACCACAGTATAGAGCCAGGTCACTGTGCCGTCACCATAGAAAGGTACGCTATTAGGAGCATAATGTGGTGATGTGAAACTAAAAAAAAATTAAAAGTGAGAATAACCTTTAAATCTTTTCGGCTCGGCAGTGGCCAGTGGCAGTGACAACATTTTTATTGTTTTGAGGAAGATGAAGTGTTTTTGTTTTATTTTCCTGCGATTATTGTTTGTTAATCACTTGACTGTCTTGTTTAATCAGGTAATAAGTAGAGCTTATTTATGTAAGTAAAATTGGGACTGCGGGGTTAATTATCATAACTATACAAAGGACATTTGGATAATTTGAATTTGAACATTCCTCTGTGGTAATTCAGCTTGGTAAATGAAACCCATAAATCCCAGAACCATCTATTTATTTAACTATTTTGTTTAACAAACAATAAAAATACAATAAATGCGGCTTTATCGCTAGTAGCCTGCTGATTGCTGATTCACAGATTCCCACAATTCCAAAGGTCTATTATTGTTGTAGTGAAAAATTTACTGTGCTTTTATCGATTTTCAAGGGAAAAGTAATTGGGAAAATAAAATTGTTGATTTAAGTAAATTAAGTAGTTCTCATCGACATCAATATTTTGATATAGAGGCCATTTTATACCTAATCAGTGATTATCCACATGATCACTTGATTAGTCTCCTGCAAGCAGGCCTGCGCTGAAGTCACATGAATGTGTTGTCTTTTGTCACATGCAGTGAATAAAAATTAGTATATTATGCGATAATACTTTCAACTAATCTGTGAATATATTTCAGAAATGTTACCTATCATCGCTGATCACTTGTTGATGGGGGGCGACGGACAGCAGAAGCAAAGGGAGCAAAACCAACAACTATATGTCTGCAGCGAAAGGCCTTACTGGCAAATTGTAATGCCTTTGCTCTCCCAGGGAAGAGATTTGTTGAGCTATTTAGACTCAATAAAGAACTCGCCAATAACTTGATAAATGCTGTGAGGCCATAATTAAACAATTGAGTCTATGTGTCGGGTTTAAGCACAGAAATCAAAGTGTTGACAGCATTACGTTTTTATGCAACACAGTGCTACCAAAGGAGCAATTTGGGTTTGAGCCAAACCTGCATGCTTTCCTTTCATAGGTAAGTTATGAAATATTTTCTTATGCATATACGAACTTATTTATTTTTTAAATCTTTATTATTGTTTTTTCTAGATGCATACCTACGTGGAGTTACAGCTTGTATCTAGAGATTTATTGGACTTCTAAAAAATCGTTTTAGGTGTTTACTGAAAGAACGTGTTGCTAGATATTCACCCCAATTTGTCAGAACTCTTGTCAACTCCTCTGAAATATTACAGAACATGTGCATTAACGAAAAAGTGCCCTTGCTAGGTGATGCTTTGCAGTTACTTTGTAAGGCAAATGTACAGCAAGACAAAAGACAATAATGATATGCTGAATGAAGGACACTGATTGTATAGTCCAATAAAGTCTAAAAAGTCATACGTATCGATTAAGAATACACATCCTTTTGATAGTTCGATTTATTTTGTTTCATATACGTGGTTTTTATAGTAACCGTCCAGTTTGTCTAAACACTCCATCCCGCATAAATAAGTATACGTCAACATTGGTTTTGAATGAGAATTAAATGCACAACACAGAGGATAGAATGTCATTACGTGAATAAATTTTATGTAGTTGTCAGTGGCTCTCAAACTGACGTAAGCGCTTCAATTCATTGTTTGAATGATTCCTTCAATAATTTACGCTCGTTCACAACTTGACAATTAACTGTTTGACATTTTCTGGTGAAATTAAAAATATTAATTCGGACGGTTAGTGTGACGTCACATCTGACTTTTTAAAGTTAATCCTACTATAAAACATTGTAAATAGATATTTCTTATAGTTAGGCTACATTTATAAATAGTAGGCTGTTATGTAGATAGTAGGTTGTAAGTAGTTATTTTTCATACAAGACTGTGAAATGACACTTTTGCACATGGAGAATGGAAATTTTTGCGAGCAAGCAAATCATTCGAGAATGCAAAAGTGGCATTTCACAGTGTCGTATCAAACGACATTTTTTCGAATACTGAACCTATCCGAAAGCTTAAAAAACACTAAGAATATGAATATAAAATGTTGACGTTCTGTAACTTGCTGCATGTAATATTTTAATATTCACCATGACAAACAAGCTTTAGTAAACAATAAATGAAAAGACGTGTACACACGTACTAGTGTGCAAAAGTATTTTGCTCTCTAGTAGATGCAAATTTGACATTTTGATACTTCATAAGTATTACGTAAAAGTGAAGTTTTAATGACAGTATTCGAAAATAGATATTTTCTATACTTACATGCTAAATGTGTAAATAGTAAGTTGTAATTTTTTTATCATTAGGCTAGATCTTTAAATTGGCTGTAATATGGTGGTTTCAAAGCGGTGAGTTTTTATATAGTTCGCGTCCCCTTCTCAAAATCCGTCTTCTCAGAAACTAAGCATCGTACATCCTCAAGCAAAGCAAAAAAATTGCCCGAGGATGTACGACGCTTATACATATAGTTTCTGAGATATTCCCAGTGACCATATTAATTACTCACCGGGTACTGGATGTTAACGCAAGGTGCAAATTAGAAGAAAATGTTCTTCCCTCAATTGGAGGAATTGTCCAGATGCCCCCCAATAATTTTCTTCCATATATGGTAGATACTTTTTGAAATCGCTCGGGTAAATCTGGGCAAAAGGCAATTAGCCACGCAACGCAACGCACTAGACCCCTACTTGACATGACGGATTTTCAAAAGGGGACTCGAACTATAATATAAAAGCCTGCTTTTCATCCATTTGGGAGATTCAAGGCATTTTTGTCACCATCTCCGTAACTAAAATTGTGTTGACCAGAAATTTAATAATATTATTGTTTGTGTTTTCATTCTTATGTAATGGAATAAAGTTGTTATACCTTCGGGGTTTGCAGATATACATAATTTGGCGTTAAGAAAAAAACTCAAGTCATTGGTGATGAGATGTCATTAACTGTATACTTTATACCAAACATTTTATTAACTTAATTACCGGAGTAGCAATTTATTGAATAGTTCTTGTAACATAGTATGCATTGAAAAATATGAAATGTTTTTTTGTAAAATTTAAAGGGCTTTAGCTTACTGATCGTTAATAAATAAACAAACATTTTGTTTATCAATAAATTAATTTCTCACTTGTCAAAAGCAAGTTATCCCTAAAATAAGGTTAGGCAACCCATAATATACAGTGTGTAAAAGTGTAAGTGGCAGTACATGGAGATCTTGGAAACGGCAAGATATACACGGTCGGTTAAATTAGAGAAAAGTTGCACAACTTAATGCTTAATGAGAATCTGAATTTTTTCTTTGAATATTTCCAGTCATTGCTGAAATATCCTCAAAAAACTGAAAAATCAAAATTTCTTATTTTAACCATATCTTTTTTATTATTGGGAAATAATGAATTATTTTTTGTAGGCTTACATAAGTCGTCAAAAGCTATCCACTTGGCATTACAAAAATTTTCAAAGCCGACTAGATCTCAGAGTTTTCATAGCCAACTTTTGTTTTTCTTATAGCCGCCATATTAGGTTTTTATGTCGTTCGGTATAAAATAAATCAAGGAAACCAAAAATTATTAACATTCGAAAAAATTAAATTTTCAAGAATTGTGTTTTTTTTGCGGAAAAAACAAAAAAAAATTCACCCAATTACATTATTATGAAGTCATATTATTTGCTGTATGGTTTTTTACTTTTCATAATTATGATATTCGGTATGAAAAGTTTTTTTTTCGAAAAAGAATAAAATTTTTGATTTTTTTTTAATGTTATTAATTTTGAGTTTCCTTGATTTATTTCATACCGAACGACATAAAAAACCAATATGCATTAAACTACCGCCAAACGGCTCGAACTCCATGGAAACCTAGAATATGATTTGGTTCAATTCAATTGATGGCGATCGCAGGCCAATGTATGAAAACAACCTCAATAGGTCAAACTTCAGGACCACGTGAACTTAAAACTTCAACTAAATCACGACAACTGACAACAATGGCCACGTGAACGGTTTGTTTACTTGGAACCGTTTACGCTTAGCCCAACCTAGTGACGTCACACTGACGGCAGATAAGTAGTGAACTACAAGACTTTAGTTATCCTGAGGCTTACCTCATCTAAGATTCTCTCACTGTACGAGCACTCGTAGCAACTCGTAGCAGCAAGGATCCTGCAGCAACCAGCCGCCATGTTGATTCCCAGCGTAGACGACGTTTTCTTGAAGCGGAATCTCGCAGCTGGGCATGGGATGGGGAAAGACCTAGTTGTGCTGTGCTTGCTAAAGCGCCGAATACACGGTATGCCAATAGACTATGACTGCGCAGGCTGGGTTCCGGTCTTCTGACGTCACGCGGTTGGAGACTACACATGAGATTGCTCATATCTTTTCTATTGTCAGGACTAAATAAATAATTCATTGTAGGATTGCATAAGTCAGCAACAGCTATCCATGTAACGATTAAAAAAATTTCACGGCCAACTAAATCCAAGAGTTTTCATAGTCGACTTTTGTTTTTCTTATAGCCGCTATATTGTTTTTTATGTCGTTTGATACAAAAAAAATCATGGAAATCAAAAATCAATAACATTAAAAAAAATTGTAAAAATTTCATTCTACTTTTTTCGAAAAAAAAAATATTTTTCTATATAGATCTAGCACAAAGAAAAACACAAGCAAGAAGGATGGAAGCAATATAATTTGACATTTATTTTATAAACAATCTTGCCACGATTAATACTCAAAGCTGTAAGTAAAAATCCAGCCGCATGACGTCATTGCGCAGTAGTGGCCGAAATAGTAAAAGCAATCGGCATACCGTGTATTATGTGTATCGTGCATGCTGCCAACAACGGTGGATGACGCGAGGAAACCGATGGTGTATTAATGTATTTTATCTTTGATCTACTTTTATTAGATAACAAATCAATAACAATGACAGAAAGTGAAATGTACAGCAGGAATAACACTCCCGGTTAGTCACAAATTACAGATTTAGAGAAAAACTACTTTCCAATCTTAGAGGTCTAATAAGCTTGTATTAAAAGGTAATTGTGGTGGAAAAAAATTGTGAGTGGCCGATTTGTTTCACTGGAGTAATGAACCATCTTGTAGATTAGGAAAAATGCTATTAAATGAAATTTTAAACTCAAAATTACCCACAATTAACTCTTCAATGAATTGAAATAACGCATCTTTAAAATTACTTCCCTGCTTCAAGAATGGAATTAGAAAAAATCATCGCGGAAACATCGGACTAACATTTTTGTGCCCACTGATCCTTGATGCCATCAGACACCAGAGGACACACCACTGGCGTTATATTTCAGTGTTGGCTCCAAAATGGCGCAGGTCGAACCAAAAGGTTGGGATCCGTGACCGTGACGGAACTGGACACGTAATTGGTTTTTCTCTCGTTATTGAAAAAAATGTCTGGTGGAAATAAAACTGGTTCAAAAACGCTAAAAGCTTCTGGCGGAAGCTTACTTAATATTCTTCACGTTTCCTAAAATATGCAAAAATTCGTCAGGAATGAGAAAGAAAGTGATAAAATGGAATTCAAATTGCAATAAGAGACTCTGTAGCAAAGGATGATCAAGATAGGAGATAGGTATCAAGATTTATTACAATGTAAACTATAGTAAATACTAGCCCACGAAAACTG
The DNA here is from genome assembly GCA_910589415.1 of Malachius bipustulatus. Taxonomy (NCBI): domain Eukaryota; kingdom Metazoa; phylum Arthropoda; class Insecta; order Coleoptera; family Melyridae; genus Malachius; species Malachius bipustulatus. The sequence continues at coordinate 45,120,634 of OU342632.1, read as the reverse complement.
AAGAAAATGGTAAGGATTTTTAAAAATACAATGAGAAAAGAAAATATTATTTACACAAAGTTTATTTTCTACAGCAATTTCTTCGGGTGTTGTTTATCTTTATTATCTGAGGATAACCGTGCAACTTCTGAAATATCTAAAAGAATGACCCAAGATAAGAGGAAAGTAGAAAGTTTAATAATCAATAACCTTGAAAGGGAGCTTTGAAGCCTTACAAAATGAAAATGATACACTTAAACAAAAAATCATCACCCGCATGATGGCAGATCAAATATTGAATACTATTTTTAATAATAAGTATTAATATTTTTTATATTTTGAATATAAATAATATTTAAATATAATAAAGTTAAAATAAATTAAAAAAAAAAATATTAATTTGTGATCTTTCTGAGCTATTTAAATAAATCTCATTAGGTATTTAGCCGGAAAACTGCATAAACAATTTGAAGATCTGGTTATTAAAAGATGTCACCAGGAATACTCTCCTAAAATTCATTCCAACGAACAAATATGTTCATAATATTACGGAGGACCATTGCTTCTAATATCGATTGATTTAAACGGATCGTCCGTGTGACGTTTTGCCGCCGCAAGCTGATTGGTCGAAAGTTACCAGTTCAGATACCCCAGGTACAGCGAGCGTTATTATTGGAGTACAAATCTATTTATTATCTTTAATTCCAACCGATTTTGCGTTCAGTAGCCTCAATACAATTTACTTCTTATTTTTTATTGGCAAGTGAGAAGGGAATCTGTCATTTGTCAGATGTAAATGAGTTGTAAAAAAAAACAAAAAGCAACGTCATTCTTATATCGACAAGAAAGAAAGAACGGGAAGGAAACCTTGTCTCTTCGCACTTCGAGTTCAGAGTAGAGTGCAGAAGTTAATATACTAATAAGTAGTTTTATTCTAATTAGTGTGATTTTATAATTCCAGAACTTAATTTAAATATTTTCGGTTTAGTGAAAATACCATAATGGCCGATGGAAAAAGGTACGTGAAAATTTCGATTAATTTAATAGAATCTAAAGGCTTGCCGGATCCTCTGATTTTGGATTGTTTTATACATGTCATCATGGTGGACGATGAAAATTTCCCACAAACTACTGATTGAATTTTAATCGCTGCGTTTTAATGCTCTGTTGCGGTTCCACCACAAAATGGAACCCACGGGAACGTTTTTAATTATTTTCGCTATAATAATCACTTTTCATTTAATAAAATTTCACCCCCCAAAATAAAAACTATCCTTTCTTGATTTTGATGAGTCAAAAATGTGTATTTCCCCCATTTATTTGACTTTTCACCATTGCAGCCCTGACGATCTAGCAACAGCGATCCTTCGTCGCAAAGACCGCCCGAATAGACTTTTAGTTGATGAGGCAGTGAATGATGACAATTCTGTCGTTGCGCTGTCGCAGGCGAAAATGGACGAATTACAGTTGTTCAGGGGGGACACGGTGCTCCTTAAGGGCAAACGAAGGAAAGAAACTGTCTGCATCGTCCTGTCCGATGACACCTGTCCTGACGAGAAGATACGCATGAACAGGATCGTAAGGAACAACTTGCGCGTTCGTCTGTCGGATGTCGTTTCAATTCAGCCAGTTCCGGATGTGAAGTATGGGAAACGCATTCATGTTCTCCCGATTGATGATACTGTCGAAGGGCTCGTAGGGTAAGTCTTTGTGTTTATTTAATTTTTTTTAGCCTGGCAAATCACTGCCTGCCGAAACCGAAAGGGTTCAGCAAGTTTACTGAAAGGGTTAGAGTTAAGACCTCAGTACATAAAAAAATATGACTAGATTTTTTTGCATTTTATTGTTAATGAAGCCTTTTTACTCTTATTCAGAAAAAATCAGGATGACATTTCAACTTGTTAAATTTGTTAAATTTTGAATTCTGATATCTGATTGGTTTAAAATTGACCTAAGCTCCACCCCTTCCTGCTTTAACCCATTAGATATTAGAATTTCAAATTATAATGAGCCAAACTTGACCAATTTCTTTGTGAATACAGAATTTAGAGCTTGGAAGTCCAAGAGTTACAAGGAACATAATTTTTTTTTATGAAAAAATTTTATTGTCAAAAGATAACCTCAAATACTTGCCTTAAGGTTGTATAATTTTTATATGATATTTTATAAAATAATATGGTGACTATTAGAAATACAAAAAGTGACTATGAATGAAAACTTTAGGAGCTAGTTGGTTTTGAAAATTTTTGATATGGAGAATAAATAGAATGCTTGTAATGACTTCTGTAAGCCTACAAAAATTTTTCTCATTTATTTAGGTAGAGTTGGCCCTGACCATAACCCCTCCCCTCCAATTTAATTACCAATACACTCACAATACACAAAATTACGCAATATTGCTCAACACTCTGATGATGGCATATCTACCTACTTGTTCTAGAAACTCAGTGCATAATCTACATGTTTTAGGACAAGGAAGATTCCTACTCTATTTACAATAAATATTTATTACACTTAATAGTTGTGGGAATCCCAGATTAACCACTGATAGTGATACCCAGGAAACAACACACAACACATTTACTAAACATTAAACAACACCACTATCCCACATCATTTATTATTTATCACACAATTTCTTATATTATACTCACAAGCCATTATCATTTATTTTCCAACTCCAATGTCATATTCAAGCAAGTAACGATCTAAAAACTAAAAAAAAGCAGGACAAGGAATTTTTTTATATTACTTACTATTTGCACCAAGACCATGATGGCTAAATAATCCAGTGTCCATTTATGGATGATATGCACTGATATACATATACATGAACGCATACATATACACCGCTGATATGAGTTTCCATACGTCTACCAAGAGCACAAGTGTTCACCTAATTTAATTTTTATTTGATAGTGTTGATGGATCTATCTATTCCCACTCAGTTTTATAATATTAATTTCTAAATTGCAAATATCTCATCCATGCCTTTTATTCCTTCACATTTACTTGTTGAGAAGCATTGCCTATATTCCTTCTATATTTGAATACTCTCAAGTAATTGTTTAAGGTTCTAGTGTACAGTAGTGATGAAAAAACATGTAACCGTCAAACCTGTTCATTTGTAAGCTTGTACATGCTTCTTTAATAATTATTGCATAAAAATACCCATAAGTATTCTTTGATAGGGAAAGGGTAGGTTAATAGGTTAACCGGTCCTAAACAATTAATTCTGATGTATTTAATTTTAGAAACAATAAAATTATTGTAAAATAGGTATACTGCCGTGGTTAATGAAAACGCCGTAACCGACATTTTTACGATTTTTCACTTACGGCATATTCTAATAAATTAAGTCATTGCGCATCTTTTGCTGCTAGCTAGATTACCGTATCTTCACTCATAAACATATTATTAAAGGTTTTATTTTGCCGTATATTCCCTCAGGTCGCTTTCTACTAAGAGTTTTTACCGTATACCACATTTATAATTCAAACTGCCGTATCTACTCTCTTAAGAGCAGTTACGGCAAAACATGTTAGAATCTTAAGGCATTCTTGTCATTTCTAACAATGAATTCTTACCGTAAACCACATTTTATACGTAAAAACACCGTTCATCTACAGTTTTTGCAGCAGGAATGGCAAAACGGACCAGCCAGTTGAGCGAGCGCATGGTGACAACCGAGACCGTATCCACGTTTATAAGTGACTCGATGCGGATTTGTGATTCAATTTTAGTGGAGTTTGGATAATTAGAATAATAATTATTGATTGAGAGTTTATTCATTCTGACATTACAAGCGCGTTTCATAAATGTTTATTATTAAATAGAGATGTTACCAAATTTACATTCTGGTTAGATAATTGCAGCGCGCAGAATAAAAATTGGGGGTTGTTTTGCTATTTCGTTCACATTGTAAATTCTGATAGCATATCTGCAGAAAAAATTGATTTAAAGTTTTTTGAACCAGGCCACACATTCATGAGTGCTGACTCATTCCACCACCAAGTAGAGCATTCGTTAAAAAAAAATAGGTAAGGTTTACGATTTTCAAGACTTCGTAGATAGTGTCAAAAATGCAAATTCAAGAAATGTAGTTGTTGGTGTTATGGAATTGTCAGATTTTTATACATTTCCTGATTGCACATCACAATATAAATTAACTAGAACTACTCCAAGGCCGTACCTGAAGTCGATGGTACACGTAAGTTTTACAAGAGGTTATAATACCTACTTGTCAATACAAAAACGACTTTGATGGTCCATTTACAACTTTAAACTTTTTGACCACAAAAGCATTTAAAAATGGTGTACCATTACCCGAGCCTCTTAGAGTACCACGTGGTATACAAAAAGAAAAAAGATATGATACTAAGCAATCTCTCGGGAATTATACCTGCAAATAGGTTACCTTTTTGGAAAGAGCTACCAATTTCAAAAAATCCTCGCAATGACAACTGTTTGGGTGATGGATGACGGTGATGAGTAATTATTATAGTTACTGCTTACTAGGTATATAATAATACCTAATCCTATATTATGTTTGAATTTACATTTACAGTGGTAATATATACCTACCTACTTTTGCTAATTAATTAGTTTTTGAAAGTAGTATTCATTTAGAAAAATATCTTTAATTTTGATTAATTCTACAAATATTATTAAACCTAATAGAATACGAATAAGATTGTATTAGAAATTAAATAAAAACATCTTTTGATTCTTTTCAATACTTACTTAATTATTACTTTTTCCTTAAATTTTAACTTTAAAAAGTCGTTAAAGTTTGTCTACTTAGTATTAAATTTTTTATATAAAAAAATTTAAAAAATATTAAAATAAAATGTTTTAGAATTTTTTTAAAATTTTTTTATAAAATATTTTTCATATTTTACAATCATTGGCATTCATTGGATTGAAAGGTAAGAATAATAAATTGTTGATAGCAAATATATGTACCCTAACACATTCTTTATAATCACTATACGGTATATAGAGGTTATAATGTACCTATCAAATGTTAGGTATGTTAGGTTAACGAACCGTATCTATTAAAATTGGTAGATACGGCATTTTAAATAAACATTGCTGTTACATTTAATAGCTCTTAATGCCGTAAGTACAAATGAAGGGTACAAGGGAAAAAGGGGTCAAGTCACATTTCATCATTTTTGAGTTACAGTGATTTATATAAATGACTTAGCCCGTTATTCCATAGTGTACTCATTCTTTTAACGCAGATTACTTGGAACCTAACTTGTTATTCCCCTGTACAAGTTTACCATCAGATTCGACTTTATTTTCTCTACTAGATGGCGGTCTATGTCCAGAAAAAGAAAAAAATGGACTTAACCCCTTGTTCTCCTGTACCCTTCAAATGTCATCTTAATGTCAAATTTTATTTTTTCCAACAATCACCATTTATTGCTAAAAACTGTATTTAGATATGTAACGGTGAAACCGTTCTTACAACTTTGAAATTGATGATGGCATAAACCAAAACACAAAATGTCGTTTTTCTCAAAACACTGCTTTTGTAGATACGGCGTTTTCATTAACCACGGCAGTATAAAGGATGATGATTAATTAGAAAAACTTGTTAAAAATATCACTTTGATTTAATGTTTATAAAATAATCCGAGTAAAGCCACTGGAGGTAGGTAGGTGTAATCCAGACTCTGATAGTCAGTTATTGTATTGTTCCAGTAAGAGTTGAAGTACCGCCTAGTCCTATAAAATAAAATAAAACTCATCTCAGTGCCAGACAATAGACAATCATAAAAATAATCATTTCACATCATCATCCATCATTTAACTATAAATAAAAAAATTAATTTGTTTTATTTTTTTATTTAACTATGCACTACCCCAGCAGGAATAGGAACAACAACATTTCAAGTGCAACTTTAAAAGAACTCCCAGATGAAACCAGTTTAAAAAAATTCCTATAATTCGATTTCTTTTATTTGAAATTCATTTTAGCTTGTTATGTAGGAGAAAATCGTTTCCTGCTTAAATTAGGCAGATGAAATAGATTTTTTCCCATTAATAGATAAAACATGCGTGTAATTTTTTAAACATTAACAGCGGGTATTATAAAGGCTCATTTAGTTAACGGGCAGATTTCTGTGGCCATTTCTGAAGAAGGTATCGAGTCTAAGTAGAAATTTTTTAAATTTATCTATTCTTGACATGAAAGTAATTACAAAAAAATGGTAATAAAAGTCATTTGATGTCGATATTAGCTTCAAAAACAAGCACAGTGCCCGTTAGCCTAATGAGCCTTTATAGTATTGGCTGTTAGTATTTTAATTACGTGTGCACCTTTACATGTGCAAATGTTTCATCACTAGTGTACACTCAGCTTTATTCTACAAGCAATACAAAAAATTATTCTTTTTACTTTGGAACATCTCTCCTAGTGATAGTAATAAAATGTCAGTTTGTTTGTGGTTCATGTACTTTTTCTTGTAGTGAAATTATGATTGTATATTATCAAAAGGTCTGCACACCGAGAGACCGGTTCTTGTCAGGAGTGTTTCAAAATTTTCGAAAAAACTATCTGAATTTTTTTTAAATTAATTTGTTTGGCAAAAAGTGTCAACGAAATAATTATTTGGCAAAAAGAATACTGAATTATATTGTTTGGAAAATGTAACCGTGTAGTATTGTCAATTATTTCATTAGCACTTTTTGTCAGACAATGAATTTGAAGGAAATTTTCAGATAGTTTTTTTTTTCAAAAACTTTGAAACATTCCTGACAAGTAAAGACCTCGGTGAGGTGCGCTCAGACTATGTGTTCTACCATAGTACTGCTGCTATGAAAACGGGAATCTTAAATCAGTTTAAATGAAAAATATAATAAAAACATCAGGATAAGCGACTTATTTCCTTCTCACTGAAAAGATAAATTAAAACAAATACTGTGTGTCCCCAGATAGGTGAAACGACTCTTATAAAAAAAATTTTGATTTTAATTTTAATTTTTTGGTGTTCAGCCCTGCTTGGCTAAAGAGTAATTTCTAATAAAATATTAGTTTTGAAAAATCAAGCATGCCTTGGAAATTTCCAAGAAACCGGTTTTTCTGTTGAGTAAAGTGCCTTTTATGTGGCAAATACGACAAAATGTTATTTGAAAAAGTTGTTCAGAATCAACATTCAGGTCTCTATACCAAATTTCAAAATCATTGGTCAACTTTTATTTTTTTCATTTATTTTTATGTTTTATTTCACAAATCAAAGAATTTCATTTTGTAACAAAGACTGCCATGGAAAAACCAAATTGTATCCATAGCAATAGCAATCTGTCAATATCAGTCTTTGTTACAAATGAAATTCTTTTATTTGTGAAATAAACATAAAAGTAAATGTAAAAGATCAAAGTTGGCCTATGATTTTGAAATTTGGTATACGGACCTAAATGTTGATCCTTAACAACTTTTTCAAATAACATTTTTTCGTATTTGCCACATAAAAGGCACTTTACTCCACAGAAAAAATGTTTTTTTTAATTTCCAAGGCTTGCTTGATTTTTCAAAACTAAAATTTTGTTAGAAATTACTCTTTAACCAAGCAGATCTGAACCCCAAAAAATGAAAATAAAATTCAAAAAATTTTTGTCTTTTATAAGAGTTGTTTCACCTATCTGGGGACACACAGTATATTCTGTGAAATATAATTTGAGGATTCCGGAATTAAAACCAAGTAAAGCTCAAAATTAATTTTTTTAGAGAGGAGCCAAAAAACAAGAAACTGGAATAATCTATAACTATCTCTCTTTGACATAGTCTATTGTAAGTAGGTGTGATACATCTCTGGTTCTGGCTAACACAGAAAATAATAAAGAATTAAAATTTCAAAGTTGCACTAACAATCTTGTTACTTATTAGTTATTTATTACCTCCTTTCTCTAAAATGAAATTTGGTCTTTACCCAGTTTTCAGTCCGGGATCCTTAATTAATATTGCATACTTTTTTGGCTGAAGACAAAAAGTCATACCAATTACCTGCAATAATAATTGTTGTAAGTAAAAATACTTGTAATTTGTTTCAGAAATTTGTTTGAAGTGTACTTAAAGCCTTATTTTCTGGAAGCATATCGACCTATACACAAAGATGACATCTTCATTGTACGCGGTGGAATGAGAGCTGTAGAATTCAAGGTGGTCGAAACAGATCCTGCTCCGTATTGTATTGTTGCTCCAGACACTGTAATACATTGTGATGGAGATCCAATTAAGCGCGAGGTGAGTCGTCACTATTTCTCTCTTGAACATATTTGAGGGTTACGTATATGATTCTACTAACATTATAATTCAGTGCTAGCAACCCTGAACATTTGTCAAATTTTTAAAGAAATCATGACATATGTGTATAGCTTTTGATAGATTGACCGGATGATTTTTAAAATTTTAGATTAAATAAAAGGAGGGCCTGATATTTTTCTATTACTTACTCGTATTATACTTGAATGTTGAAGACAAATAGATTTTGCTCATGTGATTATTTTTTATGTGATCTTAATTAGGAAGAAGAGGAAGCTCTCAATGCTGTAGGCTATGATGACATCGGAGGCTGCAGGAAACAGCTTGCACAAATCAAAGAGATGGTGGAGCTTCCACTGAGACATCCGTCATTGTTCAAAGCGATCGGTGTAAAGCCACCCAGAGGTATTTTGTTGTACGGTCCACCTGGCACCGGTAAAACCCTCATCGCTAGGGCCGTCGCTAATGAAACAGGTTCTTTCTTCTTCCTCATTAATGGACCTGAAATCATGAGTAAATTAGCTGGGGAATCCGAGAGCAATCTCCGTAAGGCTTTTGAAGAAGCAGACAAGAACTCTCCCGCTATAATATTCATCGATGAATTGGACGCGATTGCGCCGAAACGTGAAAAGACCCATGGGGAAGTCGAACGTCGTATTGTTTCCCAATTGTTGACTCTGATGGACGGCATGAAGAAGAGCTCTCACGTAATTGTCATGGCCGCAACCAACAGACCGAACTCGATCGATCCGGCCCTGCGTCGTTTCGGCCGATTCGACAGGGAAATCGACATCGGCATCCCGGATGCTACCGGTCGTTTGGAAGTTTTGCGCATTCACACTAAAAACATGAAACTGGCCGATGATGTAGATCTGGAACAGATAGCGGCTGAAAGTCATGGTCACGTCGGTGCCGACTTGGCTTCTCTTTGTTCGGAAGCCGCTTTGCAGCAGATCCGTGAAAAGATGGACCTCATCGATCTGGAAGATGATCAGATCGATGCGGAAGTTCTTAATTCCTTGGCCGTAACCATGGAGAACTTTAGATATGCCATGACTAAGAGCAGTCCCAGTGCTCTTCGTGAGACAGTGGTCGAAGTGCCTAATGTCACCTGGGACGACATCGGAGGCTTGCAGAATGTCAAGAAAGAACTCCAAGAGCTGGTTCAGTATCCTGTCGAGCATCCCGATAAGTTTTTGAAGTTTGGGATGCAGCCTTCCAGAGGCGTGCTGTTCTATGGTCCGCCTGGTTGCGGTAAAACTTTGCTAGCTAAAGCGATTGCCAATGAATGTCAGGCCAACTTTATATCCGTCAAAGGACCCGAATTATTGACCATGTGGTTTGGTGAGTCTGAAGCCAATGTCCGGGACATTTTCGATAAGGTATGTGTGAGCATACTGTTTTATGCCAGGATTCACATTTTTAATTTGTTCTATTAGGCTCGATCAGCAGCACCTTGCGTTCTGTTCTTTGATGAACTGGACTCGATTGCTAAGGCACGTGGTGGAAATGTAGGAGACGCTGGCGGAGCAGCTGACAGGGTAATCAATCAAATTCTAACAGAAATGGACGGCATGGGCGCCAAAAAGAATGTTTTTATTATCGGAGCCACCAACAGGCCTGGTTAGTTATTTTCCCATTTTTTTTGCATCATTTTTTATCTATGGTAGTGTAGTAAATTTAAACTATAATTTCTATAATTTCAGATATCATTGATCCTGCCATTTTGAGACCCGGCCGTCTGGATCAATTGATTTACATACCTCTGCCTGACGACAAATCAAGGGAAGCCATATTCAAGGCCAACCTTCGCAAATCTCCCGTAGCTAACGATGTAGATTTAGGATACATTGCCAAAGTGACACACGGTTTCTCAGGGGCTGATTTAACTGAAATATGTCAGCGGGCTTGCAAACTTGCCATTCGCCAGAGCATCGAGGCTGAAATTAGACGTGAACGAGATCGCGCTACTAATCCAAATATTGCAATGGATGTAAGTACCCGTTGATTGTATTCCTGTCACGATTTTTTTATATATATATAGGTTAGAGAAATAAAATTTGTCAATGTGTGTTTTCAGTTGGATGAGGAAGATCCTGTACCGGAAATCACCCGTGCCCATTTTGAGGAGGCGATGCGTTTTGCTCGCCGTTCCGTCTCCGATAATGACATTCGTAAGTACGAGATGTTCTCCCAGACACTGCAGCAGTCACGCGGGTTTGGTACCAATTTCCGCTTCCCGGCTGGAGGAACAGGAGGTACCGGTGCTCCGGGAGGCACTGCGGGAGATCAAGGCAACTTCCAAGACGATCCCGAAGATGATCTATATAGCTAAATTACAGGCTCAAATGCTCGTATTATACTTTTATATTTATTACCAATTTTTCAATTCAGTTAATGTTTAATTTCAATATGGTATGAATAAATTCAATAATAAAGTTTGTCTAAAACTAATGATTTTTGTTAATTCAGACAACATTATCTTGGTTTTTGTTGATCGTTTGTTAGAATTTAGTTTTGTGTCTTTTGTTTTTGGAGATAACAGTATGTAACTGAATTTTTGGTGTATTTTCAGATTTTACAACATGTGTTATCAATTATTACAATCATTTAATGCTTGCATTATTTTTGTATGAATAAGAAATGTTTTTCATACGAAGAATTAAATTACTATTACAGATTATCTTATAAGGCTTGTATTTCCACCTTTAGATTTTTGTATGTACATGTGTGTACTGCAATAAATTAAAATCCAAAACCGTAGTTGTTTCTTGATAATTTTTGATCAGTTTTGCGAAAAGGGAAAAGGGATCAACAATTCCGATATCCAGACAAAATAAAAACAAAAAAGTTATTTTATTTGCATAACTCATAAAATTGAGTTAACATAAATTTTATTGCTGTCTAATCTATGAATTCATAGCACCATGTACAGAGTTTATTAAACCGTATTTATTTCCGCAATAACCAAGTCTATCGTCTGTTTCTATGGACCAAATAAATACACCGGCTAGGTTGTGGTCTTTGGCATACTGAACCTGAAATAAGTTAAATTGATAACACGGGTAAAATTGAATCAGCTTGTGATCTTACTTTCAAAGCAACAGATTTTTCATTATCGTATCCTGCCCAGAGATCATTATCATGTAGATATGGAACTTTTTGCTCATCATCAAAAGTTATTTGTCCTTTTGAATGGAACTGGCAGAGCTAAAACCAAATTGATTACTCAAAATACAATTATTTAAAATCAAAAACTTACTTCAGCATATCCCAAAGTCCCGACGTTATCAGTAAATGGTCCCTTAGGGTAAGGTCCACTGGTAGGAGCATGTAAAGCTCCATTAGAAGGGTTGGAGAGCACGAATGTGTGTCCATAGAAGGCTACTCCGACGGCGAGTTTCTGCGGATCAGCTCCATTGGCAATCCAGGCTGAGATTGAGGCGTTTGCATTGCGGTGCTCACGCTGCCAGTTACTCTCTAATGATGACCCATATAGTGGGGAGTTTTGTACTGTGTACCCGATCTGGCCATAGAAGTCATAGGTCATCACATTAATCCAGTCCAGGACACTAGAATCAGATGGATGAAGTGTGTTAATTTCAGTATCTTTTGAAGTAAATTATTTTGGGTCAATTTCTCGTGGTTCTTATTTTTAATGAATAGTTGTGGCAAGGTTTTAGTAAAAATAATCGTTTGGTAGCACATAATATCACACCTACTTGGACAATCCAGGAATATCGTATCCTCCTACTTCATCTGGCATTGGAGCGACAGCGATTGTCAAGAGATATCCATGAGGTTTGAAAGCTGCTTTCAAGTCTGTTAGCAATCCCAAGAATAGAGGCTAAAACAAGGTACCAATAAATTATGGGAAAAAACAAAAAAATCACATTTTCTTTACTTTGCTGTATGGATATTCCCAATCAACATCGAGTCCATCATAGTTGTACTTCTTCATTAGGTTGATGGCGTCCTGGGCCATGACGGCACGCTTGGCTGGATCTCCTGCAATCCCTGTAAAGGCTGAAGTTCCTGCAGCATATCCGCCTATGCTTAGTAAAACCTTCAAGTTGGGGTTCTTCTTTTTCAGGTCGCTCACCCTTTGAAAACCACCTATAATGCATGAGAATTAATTTTATTGATTGACTAAAATGCCCAAATTAAACTGGTTGAAATTTACTATAGAAAGAAAATGATTGTAAAAATAGAGAGTGTCCCATACATAGTTGACTAGTTATAACTTAATTTTTATTATTAGAAATATTGTGAAGTGGTAAAAATTTACTTGATTTGAATATATGAAATTTAATTTTTTAAGGGGGGACGGGTGTAAATTATGGGTTCATGATGTAGGGGTTTTCATATATTGTCATGTTATAAAGCTTAAAAATTATAATAATTGAACCCTATGCTGCAACAACGTTGTAAGTGCCAAAAGTAAATTTTGCGGGAAGTCGAAATAAACATTTTTTTGTGAACCAATATAATATATCAGCTTACAAACATTAATATATTAATTACTTATATTCATTAATTAACAATAATGTATTAATGTTTGTAAGCTGATATATTATATTGGTTCACAAAAAAATGTTTATTCCGACTTCCCGCAAAATTTACTTTTGGCACTTACAACGTTGTTGCAGCATAGGGTTCAATTATTGCTTTTATTCAGTTCAACTTGGTCAATTAAGTCTGGGATACCTTGTATACTGTGATTAATGTGGAAGCAAAAATATTTATTTTATTTCAATTATTATAGTCCAGGGGCTTGTTCGGAAACGTCGCTCCAGAGCGCAATTGACACTAATGATCGTTTGAAAACATTGGATAGTAATCAGACAACAATTTCGGTTGTCCCCCCACTCTTCAGGCGGAGTGATTTTTACACTGGGAGTGACGTTTTCGAACGCACCCCTGACGGTAACGTAAAAAATACACCAGAAGTTCAGAAAAATTTCTATTTAAGAGTTTTCTTCAGGAACGTTGTAGTGGAGGTATCATCCATCATAAAACCATAAAAATGAGTTCTGGGGGATTCTTTTTGGATGAAAGTTTCCATAATGACTGAACTATATTATTATTATTTCAATCTAAAACTGACTTGTAAGTAACTGGTTCAGAAATATAATTTATTTTGGCAGTCTACAAAATGGAAGGGATTAAGGGGATAATACAGGTGTCGGGAAATTATGCGCAAAAAATTAAGGGGGTGATTCTGCTTGATAAAATATTGCCAAAAGTATCTATAATTTTTTTTCGAAAACTCACAAAAATAAGAAAGTTATAAGCCTCCAAAGTTGATTTTTTTAAATCAATATTTTTTTATAATATTTTTTCTAGTGTACGGATTTTCTTAAAATGTTACACACTTGCCACTGATGTTGCTTGGCATCCTTGGTCCAAATTAGACTTGAATCCCTCGAAATCAAAAGGCCTTAACTTTAACTGCCCTTGACCTTCAAAAAAGGCCTATAACTTTTTTCGTAATATTTTTTTTTTGAGTTTTGAAGACTCACAATTGAAGAACATGAAGAAATATTCGGAAAAGGTCCTCTTTGTCTATCACGATAAAATGACCTGTTTCCGAGTAAAACTGTTTTAAAAATTTGCTTGCACTAAAATTGATCGCCATAAAATTATGATCATTTTGCAACAATACCAAAGCATGCTTTGAAAACAGCTGCCAGGGTTGCCTAGGAAACAAGACGTTTGCTTTGGATTTCATTTTGACATCAATTTATTTATATTTTATTGAAATTATTTTATTATTTTATTTAAAAAAATGATTAATTTTTTTTTAAATTTTATCATTATCAAATCTATTTATATACGAATGTCTCTGTTTTGTACATAACTAGGCAACCCTGCAGCTGTTTCCAAAGCATGCTTTGGTATTGTTGCAGAATGATCATAATTTATGCAGTGATCAATTTTAGTACAAGCAAATTTTTGAAACAGTTTTACTCGGAAACGGGTCATTTTATCATGATAGACAAAGAGGACCTTTTCCGAATATTTCTTCCTGTTCTTCAATTGTGAGTCTTCAAAACTCAGAAAAAAATATTACGAAAAAAGTTATAGCCCTTTTTTGAAGGTCAAGGGCACTTAAGGCCTCTTGATTTAGAAGGATTCAAGTCTAATTTCGACCAAGGATACAAAGCAACATCAGTGGCAAGTGTGTCAAATTTGAAGGAAATCCGTATACTAGAAAAAAAATTATAAAAAAATCAACTTTGAAGGCTCATAACTTTCTTATTTGTGAGTTTTCGAAAAAAAATTATAGATACTTTTGGCAATATTTTATCAAGTAGAATCACCCCCTTAATTCTTTGCGCATAATTTCCGGACACCCTGTATTATTACAATCTAAAACTGACTTTTAGACGTCATTGCTTGTAACTGGTTCAGAAATATAATTTATTTTGGCAGTCTACAAAATGGAAGGAATTAGGGGATACAATAATGTTTAGGGAGTAACATTATGGAGAAACTTATATTTTAATCAAAGATTTTTGACAGCTTTCGGAACCAAGTGAAATTAAATTATTATGTATCTACAATAATTATTGCACAAACACTAGGTGCAAACTACACTAGAATGTTTACCTTGGTCGACATCAAAGTCGGGATCTAATATTTTCAGAGTTCCATCGTTATTTAATCCCAAGAATGCGTAGTACAGATGGGTGCACTTATCAGCCTGTATATCTTCAGGTGTGAATTTTCCATTGTCTGGTCTATGAACTGCCCAGCTGGCATAGTAGCAAATAATTTTATCTGAAACACATTAAACAATCCGGTTTAGTTTTTATTATTTATGGAAATATTTTGTCAAGTGCCACAGTTTTAATATCCTGGCTAAAAAATATTAAAAGTCCATTATTAATTGCTAATAGTGACAAAATTTTACTTTTTATTACTTCTACAGGATGGGCCACGGTATACGAAACGGAAGATTATGGCCGTGTCTCTGGATTTTAGGATCTTTTTATTTTTGGAGTGGATAGAGACCCGGCAGAGGTACGTTTTATAATTATATTCATAATGTACAGGGTGTCCCAAAAGCATAAAACATATCAAAGTTATGTTTTTTTAAATGGAATGCTCCTATGTTATTGCATTTTTAGATTGTCTGAAAAAAGAAAATAAGATTGGCTTTTACAGTTGGTGTTTAAATTCAGAAGTTTTTGAGTTATAAACAAGTGCATGAAAATCGTCATTTTTCAAGTTCAAAGCCCTGTACAACGAAAACGGCTGAAGATAGAGAAAAACGGCTTACATGTCCCTATTTTAACTTTTTATGTACTATCCTATGGTATAGAAACATTTGTGCTTTCTTTGATTTTTTTATTTGGCGACGCATTATGGAGAAATCTCAGAATTTTTCAGATTTTTTTATCACCCTGTATAAACATTTCATCTACATCATGGGATAGTACATGAAAAGTTAAAATAGGGACATGTAAGCCGTTTTTCTCTATCTTCAGCCGTTTTCGTTGTACAGGGCCATGAACTTGAAAAATGACGATTTTCATGCACTTGTTTATAACTCAAAAACTTCTGAATTTAAGCACCAGCTGTAAAAGCCAATCTTATTTTCTCTTCTCAGACAATTTAAAAATGCAATAACATATAGGAGCATTCCATTTAAAAAAACATAACTTTGATATGTTTTATGCTTTTGGGACACCCTGTACATTATGAATATAATTTTAAAACGTACCTCTGCCGGGTCTCTATCCACTCCAAAAATAAAAAGATCCTAAAATCCAGAGACACGGCCATAATCTTCCGTTTCGTATACCGTGGCCCACCCTGTATACTACTGCATGTTAACATGTATTTAAATCTTCATGTAAATTAAATAATATATTTTATTCAGAAAAACAAATAAAAAATACTCGATTTATCATAAAAATATACAACGCGTTACTTAAAAAATAAGTATCTACTTAGTAGAAATTGAAATTTTTTGCGTTTCTTACAGTGGATATTTCAAACATTTTAACAATGAAAATCGACAATTGTGCATAAATGTAACATACAAATGCCAATAAAGTATAAAAGTCATCCCGCACATTTTAAAATAATTTAAATGAAAATTTGTATATACAGGCACATACAGGTGTTCCTAAATTGGAAGTACAAATGAAGAGGGGAGATTCCTTAAGTAATTTTAAAGAAAAAAAGTCCAATAAACAATGGGGTCGCAAACGTTTCGTTTTCGATATAAAACAGGGGAAACTCTCAATTATTGTAATATCTGTGCCTAATTTCAGTTGAATATCTTGTGAAGTGTAGATACTACAGGGTGTCCCAATATTCCATGGACATGGAGCAACCACAGATTACTGAGGTAAAAATAAGTCGCTCGGATCAAACTTATCTCTATACCAAAATGCTTCGTTTGTCCGTTAGAGGGCTTCAAAGTCTTTTGAAAATTTTTGTTTTTTTGAAATAGCTCAAAGTCGGCTGATTCAAATTCGATGAAATTTGGTAGATAAATTTCTTATTAAAAGTACTAATTTCTGATGTACATGATAATTTGACGGAAACCCAGGAAGGGATGAAACTACCCCTACCCTCCATTAAAATCGATCGTAATTATTGATAGGGTAGCAGGAACGCTCTTCATGTTTTTTGTTTGAAAGATACATCGTTTCAGCCCATTATTGGTCTCCTACAAAAATCTGTATCTCTGCGAGGTGCTATGTGATAAAATAAATTAGTATTAGTATTAAGATAATACGAGGTCGGTTAAATTAGAGAAAAGTTACGCTATTTTGTGGTATCTCGAATCCGTCAAAACATGCAAGATATATGTGACCGTTCCTGAAATATCCTGAAAAAACTGAAAAATAAGATTTCTTATTTTTGCCATATCTTTCTTACAATACATTAAAATTAATAAATAATTTTTCATTCTCCCCTTTACGAAAGTGTAACTTTCTGTCTTGATAAGACGACCGAAAGCGAAAGTAAAACATCCTAGGTGATAGGTTGCTAGGTGGTTGCTAGCTATGAAAAACTTTCGTGGCCTGGACAAAAAAGTAGAAATGTCAGTTTGATTAACGTTTATTTAGATGGAAAATTGAATGTTAAACTACAATAAAAAATTCAAGTAAATCTTTCTGGAACATACAAATAATTATTATTGTATGTTCCAGAAAGATTTACTGGAATTTGCAGCTTCTTGAATGAAATTCATTTTGAACTAAACTACGATCAAAGATTCTGAAATTATAGCGGTACAGAGTTTTAAACTTGACAGTCTCATAAATTAATAATTTAAAACTATCGTTACTATGGTAATGTTAAAAACATGGCACCTTATAATAATTCCATTGTTATCACTGAATCGTATTATTTTACTCATTTCTTCTTAATCCGTGGTTCAATATGGCAAGGGGAGAATGAAAAGTTTAATACATTACACGCTACGAAAGCTCTTTCAGGTGCTCGGAGTTTTAAATACCCTCGGCTACGCTACGCTTCGCCTCGGGTATTCAAATACACCTCACACCTAAAAGTGAACTTTCGTAGCTTGTAATGTAAATAACTATTTCGTAGGCTCACATAAACCGTTATGAGCTATTAATCTGACGTTTCAAAAAATTTCAAAGCCGACTAGATCCCAGAGTTTTCATAGTCAACTTTCGGTTTTCTTATGGCCGCCATATGTTTTTTTTATGTCATTCGACAAGAAAAAAATAATGGAAACCAAAAATTAATAAACTTCTGAAGAAAAAAATTGAAATTTTTTTTTCCAAAAAAAGACTACATTTTAGACCGAATATCATAGAGAAATTAACAAACTATAAGGCAGGCAGTATGATCAATTTCAGCCGAAAATTTTCTGTTTTTCTTTGAAAAAAGAAGAAAAAATTTCAATTTTTTTTTCTGAAGTTTACTAATTTTTGGTTTCCATTATTTTTTTCTTATCGAACTACATAAAAAAATAATATGGTGGCCATAAGAAAACCGAAAGTTGACTATGAAAACTCTGGGATCTAGTCTGCTTTGAAATTTTTTGAAACGTCAGATATATAGATAATAGATCATAACGGCTTATGTAAGCATACGAAAAATTTATTATTAATTTCCAATTGTAAGAAAAGATATGGCAAAAATAAGATTTCTCGATTTTTCAGTTTTTTCAGGATATTTTAGGAACGGTCACACACAGATATCTTGCATGTTTTGACGGATTCGAGATGGCCACAAAATAGCGCAACTTTTCTCTAATTTAACCGACCTCGTATCTTCAATGGTTTAGGATATCCCCGTAGTGGCCCTTTAAATAGTTCTAACCCTGTATACCTATGCTTTTTTTGATTAAGAGCTCTCATTTTTGAGATAACCCTTGTTAAGTGACAATAAAGTAGTGAAAACAGCTAATTTTTGCCGTACACCGAAGCGAGATATTGCTGTTTAAGTTAAGATGAACGCATTTGAGCAATGCAAAAATAGTTGATTTTTTTCTAACTTAACTATCACAGATAACATTTTGAAAAATTGGTACGACAAAGTTTCACTTATACCGGGTTGATCCATCCTTAATCTATTTTCGGAAGTATTGGGGAGGGGCAATATTCTCTGAACAAAAGTTGTTTGATTTTGAGGGGGACATTATTGTTTGCACATAAGAACCACCCCCCACCCCCTGCCAATGGGTGGGGGTGACTTTGACGATTTAAATAAGAACCCCCATTTTTTATTGCTGGTAAAAATAAATAAATATCGTATGGCTGTGGTAAAGCCCAAGTGTCAGAAGTTTTCAAGTAGCCTCAAAAGGGCCTCTGACATAACTTAACGTATGATTCAGCATGGAAAAAAACAAATTTTGGTATGAACATTGTTTTTTTTTCAAATTCGCCCTCATCTCCTAAACATGGAATGGAAGACAAAACCGGATTTTTGAGGGGGATGGAGGGTAGGGGGTGGTTCTTGTGTGCAAACGATGTTCCCCTCAAAACCAAACAACTTCGGCTCCCAGCTAATTTTTCCTCCAAGCGATTGTCGAGTCATGAAAAATTAATCAAAGTCTGGCGAGAGAGCCGTTTTTGTCTTCCATGTTTAGGTGATGAGGGCGATTTTGAAAAAAAAATTTCATACCAAAAGTTTGTTTTTCTCCACGCTGAATCATAACCCGCAATAAAAAATGGGGGTTCCTATTAAAGTCACCCCCACCCCTATATGCAGGGGGTGGGGGACTGGGGGGGTGGTTCTTGTGTGCAAAAGATGTCCCCGCTCAAAACCAAACAAACTTTTGTCCAAAACTTTTGTTCGGAGAATGTTGCCCCTCCTCAATAATTCCGAAAATAGATTAAGATGGATACAACCACATTTTGTAAAAAAATCGAAAATTTTGAATAGTGATGCCTTTTTGCATAGGACGATTTTTTGACGACTTCGGATTTGAGTTATATACAGAGGGTGTCTCATTTAAAATATCAATGGTGTGTTGCAATTTTTGAAAATAAGCGGCAACGTCGCAATGCCGAAAATATTTTAGATCGATAGAGCAGAGAGGCTATTCAAGTGACTAAATTTTCAGAAAAATCCAATGACTCGTTTCCCGTAAACGTCTAAGGTACCGTCGACTGTGAATAACCCTGTATGTATATTCCCTTCATTCGGTTCGATTATCTCAACCTGTCTATGAGATATGACCTGCTCAAGTAGGTATAAGTTTGGGACAGCCTGATATACGGACCAACCAGGGTGTCTGGGATTAGGGGTATGGAATACCTCGGGTTTCATGCAGAGAAGTCCGGAAATCCTTTCCCGGGAAATTTTTACAATAATAATGATCAAAAAAAAACTTCTAAAAAGATCACAAAAATCTGATCGGTGTTTTAGTATAATTCTTATAGTTTTGCGTTTCAGGCCCCATGCAGTTGCGCCCATGGCGGGCGCCTTTTATTCTGCAATCCCACATCATTACGACATGCATGCACTGACTTTCTTGTATAGATTATTGGAACACCCACCCTGTATATGGTATTAGGGTGGCCGAAGCCAGAAAGTGGCTCATTCAATAACTCAAAGTCTGTTACTTAAACCCGTAGTAAAAAAGGACTTTAGTTTCAGATAATGTTCTGCAGGCCGAAAACAATTCAACACCAGAATTTTGTGAAAAAACTTCTAAAACCATTACTTACTTCAAAATGTTATTAAGTATAGGTACCTACCTGGAAACTAATTTTTGTTATTCAAATTACAGTTTTTTGACTTTTTTTTATAATTTATCAAAAAAACTATGCGCCTCTCGCCATCATATCCGGAGTCAAAGTAACCGCGGTTGTAAGAAAAAAATATGATACCTACCTAAATTTTTTTCACAAGAAATGAGAAAAAATGATCGAGTGCATTTAATTTCATTGTATAACACACACATTTTACAAACACAAAAATTTATTTTTTTGACAGCCCTCAAATAATGTTGACATTTTTCAATAATGCGAATTAAAAGTGGCACACATTACTGTTGTTTACTCGGTGGCGTGCGCGAAGTATTTCGCGACCTAGAGCGACAACTCTTTCGTGCACTGTATAGAATTCTTGTATTTGCTTCCATAGCAACAATAAAGCAACAATCAATTTGGAACTTGATTAAAAATTTCCTTGCATAATTTTTTCACTTATATTTCAATAAAGCTGCCTAAAAAATGTTGTAGGTATTGCATCTTGAGCGCGAAATTATACGGCGCCTTGCTATATATGTCTCCGGTTCTCTCCTCGACTAAAAACTCCTTCTCAATAAGCGCCAAAGTTCAATTGGACGCACTAGAGATAGGTATAAAATATGGACAAATTAAAAATGGGAATTTGCAAGGTAAACAATAATTTTTATAGTAATAATAGGTACCTAGATGCTTGCATTTCTGGAAATATTCATGTAACTATAATGTATTCTTTTGATATAAATGTTAACATTTTGGCACTATTTTGGCACTGAGAACTGCCAAAAACAGCAACTTTTGACCCGGCGTTAAAATAAACATGCACGCATAAAACATAAGTACGACCTAACTTAAAATAACTAGCACTAGGTCGGTACTTTCAATCGGTTTACTACGACTTTAAATAAAAAAAAAAACTTCAAATCCGTAATCAGGGATCAGGGTAAACTTAACAATCTTAGCATATTAACTTTCTATGTACAATAATAATTGGTTACCTTACCTGTTGCAGCAAAAGTTGCTGGAATTGCAACAAGGCCAATAACAACCAACAAAAAATATTTGATGATCATTTTTAGAAATCAGTTTCCAACTTGCAAACTGCTCGACTAGTAAGTGGCGGGCTCTTTTTATAATGCACTTATCAAAGGCTTAAATAATCATTTTCATCAACTGATATAATTATTTAGGGAAATCAATTATTATGAGTATTGTATTGGCTATCAGATTTACGGTACAACGATGTTTACCCATCACCTGGCACTTGAAGATAGCGAAAGTATTTTTTAAGTAGGCAGGTAAGTTAAAACTAGGTGGAAATTTATTATTGTCCTAATTTTTATTTTTATTACCTACCTACTTTATTATATAAAACATTAATTTATACAATTTAAAATGCATAGATTTTTTAGAATATTTTTATAAAATCAAATTAATGTTCTGACATGTTTTTTCACCTTTATAATGATCTAATCTATGTTTTACCTTTTTACCTACTCATATATTTTATAAAAAATTCATGTACCTACTAAGTAGGTATACAGGGTCTCAGAAGGCATGGATCAAACGAAACCCAGTGGTAGAGGGGGTCATTTGAAAGAGAAAAATCCATAGGCAGAATTTTGAGATAGCATAATAATCTAATGAACGTGACATATAGACAGTAAGGGCATGAAACGTACAAGTATTTTTGAGTAATGTTCACGTTTTCTGTGGGTTAATTTTTTTTCGTGTGCATGAAAAAAAAACGAAAAAAAACACGAAAATTTACACGAAAAAAAACTTCCGTGTAAAAACCGAGATCTCGCGAAAGCGCACAGCTTGGGTTGGGCGCAATCGCGAATCTGTCCATTACTCACCGAGGTATCGCCGTTTTGGTTCTTAGTTTTTATTTTGCCAAAACGGGACTCACCGGGGAGTAACGAACGGAGTTGGAGGCATAATTCATTGGGAGGCAATGAATAATTGCAGAGATTCATGTTTGGCCGCACGATTTTTGTGCGGATCAGTGTATTAGGGGCGAAGAGTGGAGGTAAAAAAGAGTGGACACACGGAATCGGACATAAGCTCCCACAGTTTTTGCCCAATGTCGCGCAGAAAAAAAAACAAATTTTCTTGGATTAGCGCCCATGCCCATCGATTGATTTATACGATATTTTTTACACAACAAATTGCAGCCAAAACAAAAAAAAATGAAAAAAATTATTAGATTTTTTTTATCATGAAGGGAGAGGGTGGAGGTTTTTTTTTCTCGTTTTTCCCCGAATTTTTTTTTCTGACGACTTGCGGCTAACCTAGGGGCAAAAAACCGTTTTCCCCGTTTTTAATTTATAGATACGTTCAATAAAAATTTTTATTTAAAAAAGACAACTTTTTATAATACGTATAATACATAATAGCAAAATAAAAATAAAAAAGTTAAATTTAAAAAATAATTTTTGAATGTTAATAATTTTGGGTTTTCATAGCTTTTTTATAAAAAAAGCGACATAAAGAAATAATATGGCGGCTGTAAGAAAAACAAAAATTGTTTATGAAAACTCTATGATCTAGTCGGTTTTGAAAATTTTGGAAATGTCGAATTGATGGCTCCTTGACTATGTTAACCTTCAAAAAATAATTAATTCAGTTCTAATAATAAAAAAGATATCGCCAAAATAAGGAATCTCGATTTTTCAGTTTTTTCAGGATATATGTACATGTAACTGACCCTGGTATCTCTCTGGCCTGGCGTTTACGAGATCCTGGTGAGCTCTGAAATAGAGGACAGCCTGTATACAGAGAACGTTTCTTCAATATTGGCAAAAAATTTAAAGACAGATTCTTTGGTCAAAAATAAACAAAAATTTCCTGTTGAAAAAGCGTCCGGAAATGCACCGGTTGTGAGATACAGGATGTAAAAAATATAATTTTTAGAAGATATTTCCGGAACTGTTTGATATACAAAACTCAGCTTTAGGGGTAAGAAGCTAAAAACAGCCATTGCAAACTAATAATAAGGTCACAACTAAGGCCTCTTTGGCACTACGGTCGAATTTCAATTTTTTTCTTCACTTCAAGGCAAGGAATATCTTGGAGATTAACATTAGCACGGTTTTTATTTTGAATTTTGCATTTATTTTGCAATTATATTCCAAAATACGTGATATCGTTCGCTATTATGGTCCGAGTACGTTTGAATGCGCTTCGTATGTTAAGACCAGCCCTGGTGTATAATTATGAGTTTCCGGCCGCTTAATAATGTTTATTCCGTCCACTCGACACTCTGACCTTGCATGTTTCTTATGTGATTTTCGCTGTTCTAAACAGGCCCGCACTCAGGAAGACCGACTTTTGATGCCCTTTTGCTCGTTTATCTTTCATTTGCAAAGCAAATTAATGCCTTCCTGGTGTTACTATAGGTATGTCCTCCATCCCTATATAGGTGCCACAGTGAAACTGTAGGAGCCGCGGATGATATAATGACCAAAAAACTATATTTAAAAAACCTTTATTTAAACATACGGAAACAGTATTAAATTTCAGAGAAAATTCTCAAGTGCCAAAAAGAAACCTATACGCATTAGGCGGCTTCTAAAGTATGAATTTAAAAATGAAAAAAAATAACAAAATATAAAGTTCTTGTGAAAAGACTCTAAGGGATAGTATGGTTTGCCTTTTTGCCCTTCCAGGAAAGAGAGCAGGTTATTAAAATTATGCTAAGTCCCTTCAGGGAAAAAATTATCAATGCGAGATTATTTCTCAGGGGAGGCTTGATTTTTTTTAACGAAAATCCACCTTCGAATTTCATCAAAATCATTCATTTGCGTTTTTTCTCATTATTGTAACACCCTGTATATTAGGCACCTATTATATGAATCACATAAGTTTATAATACTTAAAACAATGAAATTTTTTATTTTATGAGTACATGTGTACGCAATTTCGAATTCTCCTCGTTTATTTAATAATTTAATTATCTACTGAAGGGATGCTAAAAAGGAATTTAATGTCCATGATGCGCATTCTTTACCTTTTTTAGAGTCTATTGTTTGAGCTTTTATAAATAAAAAGAATGGTATGTAATATAATAGATTTGATTTTTACATTAAAGCTTCCAGCTAAGAAAACGAATTTGCATTTCCCAGTGGTAATGATATCATATCACTATAAAATATTGCCTTGATCCTTGTTTACAATGATCACCTATGTATGTAAAAGTTATGTACCGACGTGCATCATCTCGTGGGATATAAATAAACCTTCTAAATATACAACTTAAACAACGTTTTGCCATTAGTGTAGTAGGAGAAATGTGCCAGTTTAATTCTCATTTTCCGCAGATACCTAGTTGTTTAGAACATAAGACTTATTGTTTAGTTGAACAGCTGACAGCGCAGAGTGAATGTTGAAATAATCGGCATAAATAATTATTATCGAACACCGCCAATAGGAAGAAATTCATAAGCAGTCCGCGTATACCCACGTACGTAGTTCCCGTTTTGGTGCTTCAATAGCGAGCTAGGAATGCAGCAGTGCTAGTCATTATAAACGAACCCAAAGTGGGCGAAGTTCTTAATAATCAAATCGACCTAAATCATGTCGCAATTCAACCAATTAAAGCATAGCGCGACCGCTGACTTCACCACAACTCCTTCCGGTGTCATTGTAAGAGAACGCAGCTTTGTTAAACCAGGAATCGCCAAAGACGTTATGAAGCGACGCAGCCAAACCATGAGCGTTATCAAAACAAAGCCCTCGGTAGAAATCTACCGTCCTCCAAACGTACGACCATCGGATATCGCAAATAATAAGTTGAATGTCCACGCTAAGGAGTTCACCATGAATCGGGAATTGCAAGCTTCCAAGTCTAGCGGAAACCTCGCAGGGGTGCAGTTTGCCAATTCTGTAGATAAACAAAGACCACTTCTGCATTCCAAGTCAAGTGGTAATGTGATTAAAACGATTGGTGCACATCATCATCACCATCATCCAGGGCTGGTGTTACCTGTGGTACCAATGCCGTACCCACCACCAGGATATTTACAACCCGCCAGGTTAACATTATACGAACCACAAACTACAACAGGGGAATTGTATGGAAATGCAGTGTTTCCAGGTATGGGAGTCCCACAACCACATTGGCAGCCACAATGGAATGGTGGGGTTTCATCTGCAAAGGTTATTATTATACAGCACTATACTTACCCCATAAAATTTGTGGACATTTTGTTAACCATCTGCTAACTCAGAAACTTCAAAATCTTCAGGAAGAACCATTTAGCGATCTTACTAACGTTAGATTAATTCATAAAACATTCCATGTAATATTTTCTGAATTCCGTGCCAAAAATTAATCGAGTGTTTTGCTTTAAGTAATATTATGTTTGGAAGAATTCTGTAAGCAAAACGCCACTTTGGTGGCTCAGTGAGTCATGGCTTCAATACCACTGGCCTTCACTAACCAAAGAATTTAGTTTGATTTATTTTAGTGGTTACTATACATATTTCAAACAATTCTTACTGTTACACCATCAGTTTATGGTCAGCTGTCAGTAAAAATTATTAATAAACACACTATCACGGAACTCTGTACAGAAGCCAAAATTTCTTCTAAAACAACGAGGCGTGACAATCTGATCTAGAATGTAAAAAAATAAAATTAAAACTTAGATACTGATTGGATACTTAAATCTAACAAAATTTTCTAACAAAATCACCCATTTCCTTATAGGTCCAACTGAAACGTTCCAAAAGTTTAGGAGCCGCCGATGCTCAAGCGCTTCAACAGCAGCATCCCCTAACCCTCCCCGCCGACACAGAGCTTCGTATCTTCACCGCTTTGGACCGACAGAGCATCGCTCAAGCTTTGGAGGACCCCAACCAACTCTCATCGCGTGCTCTTATGGATTTGGTGAGGGCCATCCTTCAGACAGTGACAGAAAGCATCCGACATTGCGAGATCGGAGCTAAGCTGTGCGTGGCAATTGCTGAAAGGGAGCACGGAGGACAGCACACCTTTCTGGAAGCTTTGCTCAACACCTGCCAGCAGTGGTATGCTGAAAGGGAGCGGATGCTGAAGCAACAGGATGGGGGTGGAAGGTTCACTGCGTTTATGTGGTTCCTAACTGAGATGTATGGACAGCTAAAAAGACATCGAGGGAGGTTGAGGTATGTGTTGATATTAAACTTCCTGCATGGATATGCGATTGGAGGATGTATTTTTTGAGCAATTTTTTGAGTAAGTTTTATCACACTCTCATGTAATAGATGCTATCTTGGTGTGTTATTATGAAGAGAAGCTAGACTGAGTTTAGATGCAATAATTCTTATAGGTACTGACCAATTTTTATTTTACAGGGAAGCTGAATCTCTGCGCCCCGACCTGGTAATCCTACAAGTTCTTGCGCGTTGTTGCCAAGCGTGCGTGTCTGCTCCAGGACGACGTGCCGCGGAAAAGGAGTGTTTGTTCTTCGTGCTGACTTCTGTTGGACGAGACCTGGATGCCGAGCTTCCACAGCAGCTGGAAGAACTGCTGGGTCAACTCAGGGACGGTTTTCTCACTTCCGCGGGATCCCCAGCTCTTGCGCGCACCTTTCTGCAGTTAATTGAGCTTCACGCATCTGATTGGCAGCTGCCAGCTTCTGCGGTGCTCTATTATTATCCTAGGACTAGTTGATTTTTTTGTATTTAGTTAGTGGAGTGATTATTTGGGCTTATGAAGTCCTAATAAGAGTTATTTGTTTATGAAACCAATTGCCAAATTAATGTTCTGGTTCTGAGCAGCGAAATTGTCAAATGGTCTGAGAGCCGATTAGTTGGACATAATATGGCATGTGATTAAAATATTTATTTGGCAATAATGTTTCATAAAAGATTTGATCTACAACTTTCGATTAAAAGGATCTATAATAACGAGAAAATAGCAGAAAATTTGGGTTCTTTTAAACATTACTATCTTTTAAACAGTGTAAACTGTCATATAGAGCTAGACAAGACAGGAATGTAAAGTAGGTATGACTAAAATTAATATCAAGAAGACAACTACTTATTAGCAGTGGGAGGAATGGATAACATTTTTGGCGTCAAAATCGGGACATGTCCAGTAAAATTAGAAACGCAATCAATTACGCAATCAAAGCAGGAAAAACGGAATTCTGTGTGGGAGTCTAGTGGTGGTCGATGGTGAGCTTAAATCCAAACATGCGACCTCCTACCCCTTGTATGGGAAAGTTGCTACTTTGGTTTTGGGGGATGAATTTGTTTTTTTTTTGCATTTTATAACAATACCTACAAGACTGAGGAAAATTCTCTGTAGAGGACCCCGAAAAATCCTTAGGGAAATTGACTCCCGGTTAATTTGTTGTAAATTTGGGGACCGGTAGCATTCGATGAGTAGATCAGAAGTCTCCGTGGGCACAACAAAAACTCGCCTTTGAAAATGGTTCTTTTTTTCTAATGACACGGTCGTTTGCATTCAGGCATATTTTTTAAATATTGGCTGTCCCTCTTGTTTTTGATATAAGCATTAGTTGGATCATTTGTTAAGATTGAAAGGCTGTTTCTGTTGCTGTAGTTACATTTTAAATCTGTTGAGCCATTTTCCAGAAAAACAGGAAAAAGTTTAAATTTTGTGTTGTGATTTTCCGTAATTTCATTGTCTTTAACAATTTAAAATTATTGCAGCAAACAAAAACGTCAAAATTGGAAAAATATCCAATCTTTAATGGAAACACAAACTGAAAATATTTCCTCAGATGCAAAATGTAAAAAAAAACAAATTCATCCCCTAAAACAAAAATGTCGACTTTTCCACAAGGAGTAGGAGGTCGCATTTTTTAATTTAGACTTACCAACGACCACCCAACACCCACTCAAAATTCAGTTTTTCCCGCTTTGATTGGTTAACCAAATCATCTATTTTACTGGACATAGGATTTCTTCAAAAAATGTTTAATGTACAAAAAAAAAAGTTTTGAATCTCAATCGCTTATTCAAATCTCCATAAAGGCCACTTTAGGGCTGGATTGGTTTGAAAATGAACTTCTATGCTTTATAGATACTCCGAAATAAAAAATATAAAAAAATTCTCCCCCGAAGTCTCGTGAGCTTATGCCCGAATTTTTTGTTGATCGCTAGTTGCTGCTCGAATTTTAAGATATTTATTTATTACTTTGTATCCGTTGTTTTCAATCGTTTTTTGCATTTTTATTCGATTTTTTAAATGGTTTGTCAACGATTGGTTGTTTTTTACAGGTGTGAATTAAACATTAGTAAATTATTTATTAAAAATAAAATATTAATACTTGCATTTTCTTTGTTCACTTCTTTTGTTTCACTTTAGGGATTTTAATTTTAGGCTTTATTCAACAAAATGCGCATTGATTCTCAAATATTATTGTTTGAAAAAACTCACAATTTTTTATTTAATTTTATTGTTTCAGAAAATATTTAAAATAGGTACAAAATAAAAAAATCAATTTCTTTCCATGCTACTTCCAACCGTTTTTATAAGCCCAAAGGGCTCCCCACATAGTCCATGGGAATCATCGGTTTCAATCGACCAAATTAAAACTCCAGCTAAGTTATGTTTCTTTGCATACTCAACCTAAAAAAAATTATGTAAAATAATATGCAGGTAGTTAATTAATTAAGCACAATACAATAATTACAATTATTGAACTGACTAATCATACCTTCAGAGCCACAGATTTTGGATTGTCGTATCCCACCCATATAGCACCATCATGCAAATAGGGTACTTGCTGTTCATCATCCCAATAAGTCTCAGCATTTTTGTGGAATTGACACAACTATAAAATAAATTATATCCATCAGTTACCCCACTTAAATATAATATAGCAAACCAATATCTTGTATTCTTGTAAAAGAACGAACTTTTTTGCTTCACTCACCTCATTGTACCCTAAAGTTCCTGCATTATTAGTGAACGGTCCTGCTTCAGCGGGTCCGGCAGTGGGTGATCCGGGAGTATACTGGGAGGGATTCGCCAGCTTGAACGCGTGTCCGTAAAAAGCGACACCCAGGGCCAGTTTTTGAGGATCAGCGCCCGACAGGATCCAATGGGTGATGGAGGAGTTACAGTTCAGGTTGTCGCGCTGCCACTCTCCTTCGCGAGACGCGAAATACAAGGGAGAGTTCTGAGACGCCTGTCCAGCCCACGATGAGTGGAAGT
The DNA here is from genome assembly GCA_910589415.1 of Malachius bipustulatus. Classification (NCBI taxonomy): domain Eukaryota; kingdom Metazoa; phylum Arthropoda; class Insecta; order Coleoptera; family Melyridae; genus Malachius; species Malachius bipustulatus. The sequence goes on along the minus strand of OU342632.1, from coordinate 45,091,017 downwards.
CGTATGTCATAACATTGATCACGTCCAGGACACTTGAAAAAATTAGGTTAAGATTATTGATGGTTGCCTTAAGAATCTGTTCGTCTTGTGGAATCTTGTGGTCTCCTGCCTACAAACCGCTTCTAAGCTCGTGGACATTAAATGGGCCCAAAGCTCTTGTAGATCAGGAAATCCGCTTCTGTCAGGATTAGCATCTCTTTAGAAGAACACATATTTAGCTTAACAAGCGTTTTAAAGTAAAAGGGGCATTACTGGTCAACGATCGGATTAGAAGACTCGACAACACAACTGAGCCAAGAACATTATCAAGGCCATTAAACAAGTTCGTGGTTCGTGTCTTGACTTTACCGATTTACTATCCAACTGAACATATGAGAAACTGGCACCTAGACTAAGCTAAGAAATCATCAATAATTGTAGAACTGTTGCCTCTCTAAGACGACTACAATATCAACCTTATCAATAGACCGAAGTCCCGACCACTCTGTAACATTTTTTGTGATTTAAGGGATATGGAGAGATAAAGAATATAAAGTTGATGATGGATACTTTTCTGCGAAGAGGCCGAAGGTCTGATCCAAGCATAAAGATCCCTTGCGGGCATCCAGTTCGATTACATTTAGAATTCTCATACTTAGAAAAACTTACTTTGACATTGCAGGGACATCATAAGCAGCGTCTGTTGGTATAGCAGCGACTGCAGTTGTCAAGATGTATCCATGAGGTTCAAGGACTTTTCTAAGGTCTTTAAATAATGTGATGTAGTTGACCTGAAAATTTAAAACACGTTATTATAATATTTCAGAATTAAAGATCCCCTCAGTAATTTTGTCGGTAAGTAGTAAAAAATTAAGCATACTCGATCTCCTTCCAGGGGATATTCCCAGTCAATGTCGACACCATCGTAATTGAACTCCTTGCAGAATTCAACAACGCTGGCTGCCAAATTAGCTCTCTTCTGAGGATCTGAGGACACTGCAGTGAAAACAGCTGTTCCTGCTGCGTAACCTCCTATACTGAATATTGCTTTCAGATTAGGGTTGATCTTCTTTAGGTCGCTTACTTTACGAATGTTGCCTAAGAAAAAACAAAATGACAATAACATTATCCTATGAGTTGATTAAGAGACCTCGAGATTTTTTTTAAAGAATTTCTTTAAGGAAATTGTTCATAAGACGAGATTATCTACAAATGCAGGGTGCTCAGGTATGAGAGTAGCTTTACAAAAATATCGCGCGTAAGAAACTTTACTGTTCTAAATCGTTGCTGATTTTTCTTGATGTTATGAAAGTGATCTTTTATAGGCACTACGTTTTGGCCAGTTGGACTTAAGGGCCCAGGCTACAACTTTGTTTAAAACAATCTCTAGTTTTGTTGAGCTTTAGGTTTGTATACGGACAAAAAGGAGAGATGGAAAGTTGGTTGGTTGAGTTCATTTGTCAGAGCTCCTTAGCAGACAGAATAATTCGAATGGTAGTCATGGACAGCCGCCGTTCCGTCCTCTAGGGCTCATTCGCATGTGCCATCGGATCTCGGACATAGTTGTTAGTCCATAAAAGAGAAGGGTTTTAAACAAGTTCTTAATGACATAATTTTAACTTTTGATTTTATTTATATGTGTGTTTGTTCTTTGGAAGTGTCTTAGAGAATTTCTGATCTTATGACCACGTGTTCCTACATTTTTACATCAGGCCTGGGCCTATATTTTTTAAACATGAATTGTATACCCTTTATGTGTGGACCGCGACTCTTGTAAACTGACAATTATCCTGAAGATGGGTTAACACCCGAAACCGGTCGACAAGATATTCCTAATTTTTTGAAAGAAAATATATACTCATTGACCTACTGTTTGTTGTTTTATAGTTGTTAGTGACTTGGCGACCGTATAGCGACACGCCAATTGATAACAACTCTATTAGTGGGGTAGATCTAAACATCAAAATGACACTCGTTTTTTTTTGAATTTTTTTCGTTTCATTCAACTTAGTGGATCACTCTTGTTATCTGACCGACTCGGCGTAAGCCTCGGAGGTATGGAGGTGGGGACCAAGTATAAAAACAGGGGAAAACCGTTTTTTGTCCCTAGGTTAGCTGGGAAAAAATCGGGAAAAAAAATTTTCTTGTAAGAAACCGAGATCTCGGCGAGACCGCACAACCTGGTTGGGCTCAATGGCCAATTCGTCCATTACTCACCAAGTTATCGCCGTTTTGGTTCTGATTTTTTTTTGCAAAAACGGGCGCCACCGGGAAGTAACAAACGGAGTTGGAGGCAAAATACATGGGGAGGTAATGAGTTCACAGGGGCGAAAAAGTTTGTGTTTACTGTTTGTGTTTGAAAAAAAAAGGGTTTCGGCTAATTTTTTGTACGGATTACGGATACCTATGTGTATTAGGGGCAAGAGGGGGGGGGGGGAAGGAAAAACCTAAAACACACGGAATCGGACGTAACAAAAAAAAATAATTTTGTTGGATCTATCCATTGATTACCTATACCTATTTTTTTTTCAAAAAATAAATAAATGGAGGCCAAAACAAAAAATAAAAATATATATTTGTTAGCTTTTTATCGTGGAGGGAGGTGGTGGGGGGATTTTGTCGAACAGAAAGATCTCAAGTTTACTAAAAGAGTATGGTATTTTAGACTTCCTAAAATTTTATGACTTGACTAATAAGAAATTCGAAAATTTGTAAACATGTACAATAATGTACATAATGTTTTAAACATTATATTATTGGTTTGTAATATTTATTTCCACTTACCATCAATAATATCTGTTTTCTCATCCAAAATTTTCATAGTACCATTATCGTTGAGTCCCAAAAACGCATAATTTACATGAGTGCAGAGATTGGCTTGAATGTCTTCAGGGGTGAATTTACCATTCCCTGGCCTATTTGCTCCCCAACTTGCGTAGTAACATAGTACTTTATCTATACAAAATATTAAATTATATTAGTTTGAGCAGCACCAAACTAGAATTTTCACCTACCTGATGCAGCCAATGAGTAGTATGTGTTAATTAACACAATAGCCAAGAGAATTACGCTTTTTTCGAGTTTTGTTGCCATTATTTCGAATTTTTGTTACCAACTGCAACTTAGAAGGTTAATAATAGATACCCCTTTTTCGAATTAAATAAATAGATGAAAGTTACTTAAAAAGATAAGATAACCTATTTAATTACCTACTCGAAGAGGTAAGTAGTAGTTATATAAAAATAAAATTGTAAAGTGAATAATTGTCGCAAATTTTTTAAAGTATTTATAACTTAAGTGGTATAAGTAGTTTATAAAAAATAACAAAATCTTGATTATTCAGACACTTAACTTATTTAATCTTACAAACTACAAACAAAATTTAAAATTCTAATTTTATAAAGTCACGATTATATCTTTTTCTACATAGGATTAACCAAATTTGATCACCTGGTTACTGGATCACCAGTCTTTTCAGCTTGCATGTTCAGCATGGCTGATAATCATGGTTCGCTAATATGCCGAGATAATCCCTCTCAGAGAAGTGATGTTTGAAAGACAAGGCCCCTTTTCTTTCAAAGCAAGGTGTTAGTTTATTTTGTGAAATCGGATCGAGCTGCTGACCCAAAAAGTTAAGCTGGAGGAGAATCGGACAACAGATTTTTCCCAGATCTTGGCAAGGTAATGGAGGTCATAAACTCAGAAATTTTCTCTCACCTGGAGCTAAATGGAACTTTGAGCGATCATCGGCGCTGTTTTCCAAGTAAACTACCTACTGCCGATTTGGTAACTTATCTGACTCACCTCTGGAATTCATCCATTGAAAAGTTTAATTAGAATTAACAGGGGGATCTGCTCAGTAAACATCCCTCTTATGGGTTTTCTCCTCAACTCTGTTAGTGTATCGTCAGTTTCCTTTCCGATTGAAGCCTACATGTCGTTGTAAACATTATCTTTTTTTGAGGGAGAAGAAATCCTGCATAGGACACCCTGGCATGGGTTCTTCCCCAACAGGGTAGTGGCGGACTCCTACCGTCTAAAGCCACTTCCGGGCTTTGCACGCAGGCGGGACTAATGTCACATTATGACTTACTTCAATGGCGTGCCCTCGTCTGTAGTAGTTTTCTTTATTCTTGACTGATTGTTGCTTCTCCGAGCCTACTCATGCTGTCTTATATACTATTTCTCCTTCTCATTCATAATTTTTCTAAGAAAGGTTGTGATAGACCATCCCTGGTTCCCTGAGAACATCGTGTCAATGAGGTTGCTGACACCAAGAGTCTTCCCCGTTTGGTTTTTCACCCAGTGTTTCTCCCTATCCCATCTGTGGCAGTGAAATACAGTATGATAGGTAGGACTCACAGACGCCGTGACCAGAGAGGCACTCTGCGTCGTATTTCGACCTCTGCTCTTTTACTCAGAGTTCACGGTTCGATCTCCGGGATTAGGCTCCTGGCCCAAGCTCCATTAGGAGTCTGTTGCCATTTCGCTCGCCAACGGCTTCCGGCCTCCTTGAAGAGCTGTCTCCTGGTCCTCTTATGAAGGTTTGTGCTCTCATCATATATTTCCTTCCTGACTCTGAGCAGCTGTCGTTGCAATGATGCGAGGGCTTGTCTGTGTCTGCTCATCCTGAGGACCGGGTACCATACAGGTGCCGCATACAACACCATCCTAGTGACCGCCCCAGTGAGCATTTTCTTATTGCGGGACTTTGGTCCTATTCGGTAACCGCGCTCGTCGAAGATCAGCGTTCGATCCAGAGTGACCCTTATATACACATGTAAGGATGACTTCTTCGGTTCAATTCTGATTCCGTCCACTAAGAAGGCTATGCTCCTTTTTTCCAGGAGCTGTTCACAACCATCACTTCTGTCTTTTCCGCCGCGAGCTGTAAGCCCACCTGGGCCCACCTGTTTCAATCACTCATACGCAATAGCAATGCCCCGATTCCCCTTCGCTGAAATTTCCTCGTCTGTCTTACCCTTCACTATCAGTACGATGTCGTCAGCGAATGCCACGAGTTTCATTTCTCTATAAGCATGTGCAGACGCAGGACGCCATCGTATATAACATTCCATAGTGTCGGTCCCAGGATCGCCCCCTGTGGAACCACACCAGACATCTTCTGATCTTCTGGCTATTTCTGCCTTCCACGATAACTCTGTTGGAGAGGTAGCTGCCAATCATATTTCTATAGGTAGTCTGATTTTCGCAATTTGATTAGGGAATTTTCTATTTGGTTCCACCTCGCCGAGTTGAAGGCGTTTCTTACGTCGAGGGCTATTAGCGAGCACACCGTCGTTCTTTTCTCTTTAGAACCATCAAGTGCTCGGACTTCTTCCAGTACCCTTCCTATGGCCTTTCTGAAACCGTTCTGGTTCCGATTCATGCCTCTCCTCTCTTCAAGCTCGTCGAGAAGTGACTCCAGAAGGACTCTTTCCAGTGTCTATAAGGCATATTGGGCGATAAGCTTGTGGGTCCTCAATCTTATCCTTCCCCTTCCATACCAGGGTCCCAGTAGCTCTGTTCCAGATTTATAGGCACAGTCTGCTCTTCAAGAGATCATTGAGAACCCCGAGAAGGTAGGTGCAGCCTGCCTTAAGGAATACCCCGACAGACTCCGGAGTGATACCGTTCAGATCTACCGGTTTTCATTAACTTCCCTGCTTTCCGGATTTATTCCTCTGTAATTTCCGGGAGGTAGTCGATGGGATGTGCTACTGTTTTTTTCTCCATTTGTTGGTGAAATAGTGTTTGTATAATGCGGGCCTGTTCTCTCCCCGGGGTGTAGACTAACTCTAACTCTAATTCCAACAACTTATAAATGCCTGATGGCTCAGTCTTATCCCGAAGTCTATTCCTTCTATATATAAACTATTTCCTAAAGTTTCTAAGTCCTCGGATCTCCCACGGATAATAATGAGACAACACATAGCGTGTATAGCATCAATCTGACCTAAGTTCTATTGTAGACTGGGGATCTGATAACTTGGTTCAATTCAATGATCTAAAAACATAGGAATGCATATTTTCTAAAAGGCATGAGGAAACAGGACCAGCTGCCATTATGTCCCAAAACACTGTAAAGAACAGTCCATTTTTATCCGTATCCTTGGACTAAACTGTATACAGTGGAGGTTATAAGTGGAGGTTTCACTTGGGGGACTCGTGTTACTGACCTTGCCAAGGCAGCTGCCAAAAAAGTACGATTTCTCAATCGATCTAAGACAGAAGCTGACAAGTTATCAGGCTCAGGCTTACCAACAATCGAATATTGTTCTCATGCGTGGGGTTCTGTCCCTAAATATACCCTGAACTCCCCAACTCTATCCAGAAAAGAGCAATTCGTATCAAAAACAATCGTCTCTAGCTTACACGTTAACATCTTAAGAATGTCGATACTTCCATGGGAACTGCTTATAGGGAGCTTGAACACCTGATTCTGCCTAGAGCTGTTTTGGCCGCTGAACGTAGGTATCAAACGCTAGGTGCTCACCAATTCCAATATATACAGTTGATTTCCGAAAGTGTAGAGCTATCATATTATACCAAAGATCTCCCCAGAATTGCGATGCTTTGGAATTCGCTACCCGGAATATCTTCCCCTTCTCCCTCCACCAGTTCCAGGGAATGGAGCTTAAGTCAATTTTCGGCCAATCAGATATCCAGTTATAAAATTTAACTCTTGAAATATCATCACGATTTCTTTATGAATGCAAAATCGATAGACATGCGGACATATTATGTATACCTAAATCTAGTACTTACATTTTTTATAAAAAAATTAAAGTTTCATGTTAAACTTACTTCTGCGATTGATTCTTATAGTCCAGCAAATAAGCCGGAAAAATTTCTGGATTCCTTATTAGACCTTAGCAGGAACATTCATCACTCCTATTACCCCTGCATTATTTCGAAAAATGAGAAAATTAGGGTAAGTTCCTCCTCCCAAAGCACCCTAAATAGTAACAGTGACTCAAAATAGTAAAAGAATTCAAACTTTCACCTCGGAAATCGTCTCTCGGGGACTTTCGGGGTCGCTGATCACGAATCCGAGGTTAAAAAGGAACTGAAGGTAGTTCCAATCCCTCAAAATCACCCCAAATAATAACAGTGATGAAAATTAAAAAAAAAAATTCACCTCGGAAATAGTCTCTTGGGGGTTTTCGGGGTCGCTGATTACGAACTCGATGTCTAAAAGCAAGCGGGCGTGGTTCCAACCCTCAAAACCTTCCCAAGACGTGGTAGCGTTACAAATAATTAATATTAAGCTTCGGAAATCGTCAGCCTAAATGAAATTCATCAGCTTACAATACAAATCAATCAGCTATCGAAAAAGGAAGAAAAAGTTTAAATTTTATATTGAACCTCAGATTCGTGATCAGCACTCCCATAAACCCCAACGAGTCGATTTCCGAGGTGAAAAATTTATTTTTTGTATAACTGCCACTTATTGGGGCGGTTTTAAAGGGTTGGAACCACCCTTACCTGCTTTTGGACCTCGGATTTGTAACGCAGACACCTCGAAAGCCCCCGAGAGATGATTTCTGATGTGAAATTTCTAATTTTCAAATCTTTTTTATCACTGTCAATATTTGGGTTACTTTGAGAGGGAGGAAATTACCCTAATTTTCTTATTTTTAGAGGTATAACAGAAGTAAGTGCTGATGGCTGTTCATGAAGGTCTAGGAAATCGAGATTTTTTTTACCGTATTATTATTAGATACGAGATCGTACATGAAAAAATTTTTTATCATCTTGTCGTAGTTCATGGACGTCGCGTCGAGAGCCCCCCAAATTTATCAAGACATGTACTCTCGATGCAATTATATTTTAATTGAGTACTCACCTGAAGTGTTTGCTCCAATTCTTCAAGTACCGTTAACGTGGATCGATAGCAATAAACACATCAACACGAAAATATATAAATTTGCAAAACAAATAGATATTGTACAGTATTATAGTTACCATCCCAGTGGCAAAAAATAAATAAACTATGTTGTTATTAAAAATATTCACCGTTCTTTTACTAACAGCTTTAGCGGAGAGTGCTACAGGTGCTGTTCTCATTTTTTTTATTAGACCTTCTACCGATTGTTTGGTACCTACTTACCTGTTGATTTTGTCATTTTTATACCTATATACAATTAGAATTATTTTAAAATCCTCCATTATAGGGTTATAAGATAGGATCACATAGCAGTTTTTTGTCTCAATAATATTTATTATGTACCTATGCTTTAACTGTCGTGTGTCCTTTAACTATATGGAGTCATGATGACAACCTTGTAGGGATTTTTTGCTTTATCAAAAAACTTGGAGGACAAAAATCTATGCTTGCTTTAAAACTTATTTTTCCCTAAGCAGATATTTTTTGTCATAATATGATGAACATAATCTCTTACGATTCAGAGAAATCTGCGATGGCTTATCGTTGTCCGTCGTGGACGGCATCGAACGCTCCACCTCGGCGTCTCGATGCCCTGCTTGAAAAACGCTTCATTATTTAGAAACAACTTATAAACCTAACTTACTGTAAGCTAATATGAATTCTTTCAATTTCTTCAATTATTAATTATTTTAGACCGAGTTCTGTGTTACTATCAAAGCTGGGTAGCTTATGATGGTCCAGGTCAGGTAACTCCAGAGGATTTAGATGCAAGCCTTTGCACTCATATGTTCTACGCCTTCATCAGCTTCGGGGATGACGGCAAACTACAAGCTGAAGACGAAGAATTAGATATCAATGAAAGTGAGTTGAAATTTATTATATCTACTTTAATCAGAAACAGACCTGCGGGCATGACTTGAGGGCTTGTAGAGGGTTTCAAGCCCTTTTAGGAATTTAAGTTCAGCGAGGTACATTGTATATAATGGAACTTCACTGACTTTTCAGACAATAATTATTTCAGAGACTTAATGCATTGAAATGTTACAGGACTGTTCTATAGGTTCACTGCTCTAAAGAAGAAGAACCCCAACTTGAAAGTTCTCCTCAGTGTAGGGGGTGCAAACGCCGATCCCTATACTTTCGCTGACATTGCCAACGACGAAACAAAGAGGAACAACTTTGTCACATCTGCTCGAAGTTTCATCAAAACCTACGGTTTCGATGGATTGGATGTTGACTGGGAATATCCGGAAGATCCTGTAAGTTATTGGAAAAGAGTTTTTTCGGGATGAGACTGATATTTGAGATGAGACTGGTATCGCGTAACTAATTGACGGCCATAATAAAAAAAACCGTTCTAGAGAGGACATTTTAGGTCTCATTGAGAGTTTTTAAGATAAAAAAAATGACCCACAATCGGCCATCCAATTAATTTTGGCACTAGTAAAGCGTTCCTTAGAACTGACAAGACTCTTTGAAGATGCTCAAAGTCAGAACAATTAATTCCTGCAGCATCCATAATCCTAGTAATCGTATTCTTCTTTTTGGGGTATCCTAAGGTGATATAATCAAAAGGGTTAAGGTCAGATAACCTCGCTGCCCACTGCCCAGGCAGCTGTGGCCCCTTTTTGGGGAAATATAATCCAGGTTAATTATACCCAATTTCTTTGTACCTATCGTGAAAACGACTTCTTTAAAAGTACAAACTATGCTTCTTTATTTGGCTGTCCAGTACCGAGATATCCTGTTAATAATAATAATTTTTTCCTTTTCAAGGGCGGTCTAATTCAAGATCGTCTGAAGTACCTCAGCTTCATGGGCTTATTGTGCTTACTCCCTTAACTTCATGTCACCCATTCTAATCAACTAGTACTAGTTTGTACATCCCCATCACCGGATGAGTGTCATATTATTCTTCAGGACTCATTTTTTGTTTTCCTTATATTTCCTGTCTTCTGAGGGCTTCTGAGAGCTTCGCATTCGCACAGAACATGTTTAGTTATCTCTTATTTGGCCTTGCTGAGCTCTCTGCTGCAGCGTGCCTTGCACGCTACGTTTTCTTTTTCAAAATTTTGATTCTCGATTTAGAATATTTTTATAAAGTTCAGAAAAGTTATGATTGACTGTACATTTTCGCTGATGTAAGAGGCTGTATTAGGCAAA